>JAZDUA010000753.1:0-597250 GCA_038098605.1 Gryllus longicercus | reverse complement strand
TGGCTGATAGGCCGTCGATCTCTTGAAGTACTTTTCGTCTGCAACTGCGGCAGTGTCAGCGGGCGTGGTGTAATTGTGCACGCACACGTGCGTTGCGCGCTGATTGTGCGTGCGCGCGTGAGTGAGTCGGTAAGCGGCGGACTCTCGGAGAGAGGAGACTGCGTGCGGCGACCTCTGGAGAAAGCTGCCCCTCAGGGAGTGGAACTGTAACAGAGTGGAAGTCGAGTGCTCTTCGAATCTGCACCTGTTGCCATGGACGCCGCCCCCCGCCCTTGCATGCTCCTCTGCCCTTGCCTTCGCCTCCTATCTGTGCCTTCGTCTACGCCTCTAGTGTCTGTCTTTGCCTTCTCCTTCGCCATCAGCATCTCTCTTCATATTCACCTCTAGCCTCCGTCTTGGGCTTTGCCTTCCATTTTGCCTCCATTCACTGCCTTAACCTTCGCTTACACCCTCTGCCTTCGCCTCCGGCCTCAGCCTCAGCCTTCGCCTTCTCTTTCGCTTCCATCCTCTGCGTTAACCTTCGACTCCAGCGTCAGCCGTCTCCTCCTTCGCCTCCAGCCTCGGTCTTCGCCTCCATCCTTTGCCTTCTTAATCGCCTCCATCCTTTGCTTTCTTATTCGCCCCTCGACTCTGCCTTAACCTTCGCCTCCACCCTCTGCCTTCTCCTCCGGCCTCAGCCTTCGCCTTCGCCTTCTCTTCCGCCTCCAGCCTCTGCCTTTGCCTTCTCCTCCATCTCCTCTGCCTTAACTTCCGCCTCCAGCCAGAGACTTCGTCTCCCCACTGGCGTGCACCTGTCGGCCGTGCGTGCCCGCTCCCGACTTGTGATGAGTTTGTCGCGCCGATGACCTCTCTACTGATAAGTATGCACCATTTAGATTCAAAATCGCCCTTGGTCGAGGAGGCGAAGGATCGGCTGGTCACGACAGAAAGGGATGGATTGACAGGAGACGACAGAGGACGACAGATAGATTGGCGGAGAGCGATAGGAACCTACATGCGAAGACGGGATAATGGGGTCTGCAGGGGGGCAATGCATTAACTGGGGACAACAAGGGGCCACTGAGACGACAGGAGATAACAAAGGTAACGAAAGCGCCAATGAGATGCTAGGGCGAGATTGAGTTTGATGCACATGACTCGATTACTGCCATTCTCATATGCGTTATTGATCTCAGCATCATCCTCTTTTTCTGTTCAATAATATGTTTTATTTTATTTCATGACTACAATTACTCCAAACAGGCTTTTGAAGCTCTAAGTGTGAAATATGCGTTTTCAGGTAGTATGACTGTAGACCCTCGATACGTTACGCCATGAAGTGTGTCCCGTGACCAGAATGCAATTCGAGGGTGCACATCGAAAGAATAAAATAGGCATTTGCCTGCAGCCAGATGTGATTTAGTAATGGATCGTCGTGAACGTGCACAGTCGTTCCTGTCCCAATCGGCGCAGTGCAGCGAGATGCTTTCGGCGAGCGTGATCGTGTGTGTGTGTGTGTGTTGTGCCTCGTGTCCTAGCGACAACGCCCTTCGCCTTCACCGCGACGCATGTGCCACTTTCCCTCGCCCCGCCCCGCCCCGCGCCGGCCCTCCCGTCTCCTCCCCGCCCGCGTCGCCGTGACACGACGAGAGCCGCCCTCCCGTTTGCGCTGATTTGCGGGCTGCGTCGGAGAGCGGCCGGGTCGCCGGGTCGCGGCGCAGCGAGGGCGGCAGGCGCTGCGGTTCGCGGCCCCTCCTCATTATCACCCCTCCTCATTATCACCCCTCCTCATTATCACCCCGCCTCATTATCACCCCGCCTCATTATCACCCCGCCTCATTATCGCTCCGCTTCATTATCGCTCCGCTTCATTATCGCTCCGCTTCATTATCGCTCCGCTTCATCATCGCCCCGCCTCATCGCCCCGCCTCATCGCCCCGCCTCATCTCCCCCGCCTCATCGCCCCGCCTCATCGCCCCGCTTATGTCTCCCCCTCATTATCACCCCTCTTCATTACCACCCCTCTTCATTACCACCACGCCTCATTACCACCACGCCTCTTTACCATCACGCCTCATTACCACCACGCCTCTTTACCATCCCGCCTCATCCACACACCACATTTCTTTACCCTACATCATTATCACTCCGCATCAACGCCATCCCTCCTCATTATCACCCCGCTTATTAGGCCCTACTTCATTATGACCCCGCCTCATTATCACCCCTTCTCATTGGCACCCTCGCCTCATCATCTCGCCTCATCACTTTCCTCAGTCCACATCACTGGGAGTGGGAATGTGGTGTTGGCGGGGGCAATGATTGTTGCGCGGGCAATGCTGTTGCCCCTACCCCAAAGGGGATTCATTCGCGTATTGGCGCATATTGCATATTCGCATATTGGCGCCACTGGAATGTCAGCGGTTTCGCCTGATGCCTCCAGACGCCGCCTGGAAACATCCACTCCTCTACCTATTATCCCCGCCATCCATATTTCGCGCGTTCCGTCCTCTTGCGGAGGGAATATACACCCATCAGAACTCTCGCGTTCGATCTCTAGACAGTGTGATTTGAATAGGAAGGCGAGATATATGAAGTAAAACCTAGTGCTCTTTCTTTAATCTTAAAAATCTTCAACACCAACACCAGAGGATACAATAAGATAAAGAGTCATCTCAATTTTATATATTGGATATGAAATCCTTGTTGAAGATCGAAGGCTCAAGTTTATAAACGCACGATCAAGTTTATAAACGCACTCGAGACGACTCCGGGCGGCGTGCGCCTGGAATCAATCAGAGAGCGTCATCTAGCGAGGCGTGATCGCTGGCTAAGGGCGCAGTCAACCCTATCGGCCCGGGCTGGGAGGGCGGGGAGGGGGCGAGGGGCCCTCTTCCGGGGTCGGGCACGGCGCCTGGACCGGTCGCCGCGAGCCCAGCCGAGCCGAGCCGAGCCGCGCCGCGCCGCGCCGCGCCGCGCCCGATATGCTGATGCGGCGGCGGCGGTGGCGGTAGAGGAACGGGTTGGGAGGGACTCGATCCCACGCTCAACGAGCGCGGCAGGTGGACGGCTCGGCGGCGGCGGCGAGGAGGGCTGCTGCCTGGCTGCGTGCTGTCGGTGTGGCGCGCGCCCGCGCCTGTGTGAGTGCGCGGTGGCTGGGCTCTAATCCAGATACCATCGGAGGCGGCGGAGGCAGCGGTGGCGGCGCGGCGGAGCTGCGGAATGTGGACCGCGGGTTGGACCGCCGCCGCCGCCGCCGCCGCCGCCGCCGAGGCCCGCGAACTGCGTCGCGCTCGCGCTTCCTGGACGGGCGCTGCGCCGTGCGGCCACTCGGTTGCTCAGCGCCTGCTCTTTCCATGGTCTCCGCCCCGCCCCTCCGCCTGCCCTCCGTCCCGCCCCCGTCTGCCCCGCCCTCCGCCCCCCTTCGCCCCGCCCTCCGCCCCGCCTTCCGCCCCGCCCTCCGCCCCGCCCTCCGCCCCGCCCTCCGCCCCGCCCTCCGCCCCGCCCTCCGCCCCGCCCTCCGCCCCGCCCTCCGTCCCGCCCTCCGCCCCGCCCTCCGCCCCGCCCTCCGCCCCCGCCCTCCGCCCCGCCCTCCGCCCCGCCCTCCGCCCCGCCCTCCGCCCCGCCCTCCGCCCCGCCCTCCGCTCCGCCCTCCGCTCCGCCCTCCGCCCCGCCCTCCGTCCCGCCCCTCCGCCCCGCCCTCCGTCCCGCCCTTCGCCCCGCCCTTCGCCCCGCCCTCTGCCCCGCCCTCCGCCCCGCCCTCCGCCCCGCCCTCCGCCCCGCCCTCCGCCCCGCCCTCCGCCCCGCCTTCCGCCCCGCCCTCCGCCCCATCCTGCGCCCCGCCCTCTTGCAGTCTGCTGCCCCGCGCCTACGTTCTTTTATTGCGTCATTTATCCCCTTTTTCGCTTCCCCGTACATTATCTCTACCCTTGTGCCGTTGGTGCTCTTCCAGTATCGAACCGATTTCTACAGTGGTTTCATAGGTTCTAAAGGACGAGTGCCAAGGTGAAGGAGGTGCCAAGTGCTGTGTGCGGAGAGCGCATAGAGCACAAATTCAGGACGTCGCCCTCCGTCTTCCCGCTCCGCTTACTCTTTATTTCTTTTTATAATTTGTTTTTGAATTAGAAGTCCAGGCTGCGCCATCGCATGGGCGGGTAACAGCTTGACGCAAAAAGTACTTCTTTGATTCGACTTGATATCTATTTTCCAATGTTTCTAATTTTCAACGAAGGAGTGTCTTAAATCGCCGTTTTGGCCATGTGGCTGTCGGTCTTTGCTTGCAGTAACCTCTGGTATCAGGATTTTAGCCACTGATAAAGATGCGCCGAATCACTCGCTTTCTTTTTGTGCGTCTTTTATCACATTTTCTTCTTCTTACTCTCGTGACTTCGTTTTGTTTTCTTTTTCTGTACTTTGCCGTCTTTCCCTCTTCACGCTTTTAGTATCGTTTGACCCAGAAAGTCCTCTCCATCCCTCCAACTCTGCATCTCTATTACATTAAATGCCAAATAAAAAATATTATGAACACGTAGTGTCGTGATTTATACGGACACGTGAAAAAAACTACCGAGTGGATGGGTTGAATGTACAAATATCGAAGTCACGACTTGGAGAGTAATCAGAACTGAAAAAACAAGGTTCATATCCTCTCCCTTCTTATGCTTTGGCGGATAATGGAAAATCCGACTGTAAATATCTTCAAGATTGAAGAGTTCTCATTCTTGAATTAAAAGAGATGTTTAGTGTGGCTAATATTTTCTTCCGCGGGCTAACATGTAGTTCTAGTATTTGCAATAAATGTATTCTTTCAGTTCTTTCTATTGAAACAATGGGTTTTAGTACTTCTCTGACTTAATGACAATTAATATTGAAAAGATGATATCCATAGTTCAATTACGGCAAGCGTTGCATAGCCTTGCAGTTATTATTTAGACGAACGCCTTCTAATCGTTGCAGTCAGAGACGAGGGATACAGCGGAGGTAATTTGGGGCTGGAGTACCTTCCCGAATAAAAATAATCCTTTCCGATAACATACGACATAGTTCCCCATTATATTTCGAAGATCCAAATAAAATGCAATGACAATCGAATTTACAATAGACATACTTAATTTTTACGAAGTCTCCCCAGGCCATGTATACATTACAGTTGAAACACATCTTTTCTTGAATTGGTGCGAAAATGTCTTCTTTTAACTTTGGACTCGAATGATGTTGTATCGAATGTTTACTTGTCGAGTTCCCGCTGAAGCCAATTGCGGTTACGGCGATGGCGAGACGAGGTCGTGATGAGAATGAGGCACGTGATGCTGCGAGCAGCAGTAGTTGCGCGCGCGCGAGCGTGGGCGGTCGTGCGTGCGTGCGTGCGCGCGCGTGAACGCGTGCGCGCCCGCGGCGCCCAGAGCTCCCGAGGCGCGGCCACTGACCCCTCGCCCGCCCCGCCACGCCACGCCCCGCCCAGCCCAGCCCCGCCTCGCCAACCCCGCCTGGCCCTGCGCGTCCAGCGAGGTGCCGCCCCGCGGCCGCCCAGCCCCGCCCCGCGAGCCGCTTGTGGTTTACCGGTGGCAGCGGCGGCGGCAGCGGCGGCGGCAGCGGCAGCGGCGGCGGTGGCCGCGGCGGCGGTGGCGGTGGCGGCGAAGAGCACCTGCCGGCTTGCCCCCCCCCTCCCCGCCGTTCGACCGACGCGCCTCACCCTGCTGACCTGCGGCCCCGCCGCCGCGCTGTGATCCATCTTCCGTTCACGGCTTGTCAGGCGGAGGCGGGGGCGGGGGCGGCGGCTGCACCACGCAGTCAAGCCTATGCTAAGGGCAGGCGGGAGTCGGGGCGCCCCGCGCTCAACAATATATTTTCACGCGACTGTTTTATTCACTCAAAATACTCTGTCAGAAAAGGGTATCATCCGCGTGTTGTTATGTTTTGCCGATTCTGGCATGTTTTAGTGATTATGAATCGCGAATTCATTTGAACTAATCTACAAGTTTCAGAAAGAATTCTGTGCTACAAATCCTATACAGGTCAGAAATCTGTTATCTGTTACAGTGATTGAGTCTTCTAAATGTCAGAAATTCGGAAATAAAATTGGCAGTAGACCCCCGAAAGTCCAAGTATGTGGCGTATCCAGAACATGGGCGATTCCATTGGGCCGTGAATCCGCGCCCGTCAAGCGGCGTATCTGTGCGAGAGCCATTGGCGAAAGGCGACGGGGGAGTGGCCCGTGAGGTCGCGCGGGGCCGCGCGAGGCAAAGCGGCGCGGAGAGGCTGACAGGTGCAGGCGGAGGTGGAGGCGGGCCGGCGCCAGCCGGTCGCTCGCTCGTTAGGCCGGTCGGAGGGAGCGGAGCGCAGTGCGAGCGGAGTGCGAGCGGAGCGGAGCGGGCGAAGTGTGAAGTTCATTGCCTCTGTGGGCCGGAGCAGGGCGGTGGCGGCAACTTGACCTCGTTCTGGTGCCGCCCGCTCGCCCCTCCGCCACACCCCTTCGCCGACCCACCGCCCGGTCTCCCGGTCTTCCTCGCCCTCCCGGCACGACCGTTCTCCACCTGCCCTCTTCCCTCTCCCCCGACCACCCTCGCCCTGTGTCTCCTGCCTGTCGATACCTATCCTTGCCCTTGTACTCTCCTTTCGTCAGCTCTGCTCCTGATTTTCAGATCGAGTTAATAGCGTTCACGAGTGACACGGAACGACGGAAGGGAGCAATAGGGAATTTACTAGGGCTCCTTATTTTGCATTATTTACTAATTATGAATTTGTTTAATTTATCATTTGAAAAGTAATTCTTTAGAAGAGAACATTGATTCTCGACCTGCTCTCTTTCCTCTCGTCCAGCCACCCTCGCCCTGTGTCTTCTGCCTGTCGATACCTATCCTTGCCCTTGTACTCTCCTTTCGTCAGCTCTGCTCCTGATTTTCAGATCGAGTTAATAGCGTTCACGAGTGACACGGAACGACGGAAGGGAGTAGTGGGGAACTTCCGATGGCTCCTTATTTTGGATTATTTACTAATTATGAATTTGTTGAGTTATTTCATTTGAAAAGTAATTCTTTAGAAGAGAAAATTGATGTCTGACTCAGCTCGAAAAGACATACGACTTTGACCTGCTCTATTCTAGATGCATTTTACTTTTCATACAGCTACGTTTTCATTTTAGGGAAGTTTGAACTTTTGAAGGATTTTCTTTATTGTGAAGTTTTCTTAGAAAAATGACGTTGCGATAAAAGCTATAGAAGAGAGCTATGAAACCGATTTAATAGCGTTCACGCCATGTAGAATGGTAATCATTTCACGTCCTTGAAACCTTTTTCGCCTAGCCGCGAAGAACATTACTGCTCGCAGAAAACCCCTAAATGTCATGTTGACGATTCAACACTTTTGTGTCCGTTCCGGGCCGCCAGATATTCGTAGCAACGAAAACACTCTAAAGTACCACTATTGTTATTGTTTGCACATTCAGCCCCCCTTCACATCACGAACTCGAGTTTTTTCTGTGAATGATCTCCCTACTTCACATAATAATGTGGAGAGGATGACGCAGGGAATTTGCAGCGCTCCTTTCTTCTAGAAGTGGCTATAGAACTCGCTGCCGTTAGATGAGCAAGAACCTTTTTATAATGTATGGACTGCTGTATTCGCTGCTCCCGATACACTTCACAGATCTCTCGTCAGTTGCGAAATAATAGGCGATCACCGGCACGCGAAACCCCAGTCTAGAAATGAATTTTTAATTCTCATCTAAAAATATTCGTCAGAGAATATTGTCAGAGAATAATGGTTTGCCCATTGTACTTCATGCAATTACTGAGCTGGCATTGACTTTAAGGCAGTACTTTTTGGGTAGGCGCGAAGTCATAATCAATTCACTTGCAATATCTGCAGCACAGTGAAGTAGTAAATCGAAGGAATTCACCAGGTACGAAAATGTATTAGAATTTTCTGTCTTTACGGAAATTCAGTAATTCAATGAACGGTGGGAAGTTATTTCAATATTGTATTGCAATATCCTAGATTCAGTTGGTTCGAGAAATTGTCTACGACGTCGACTATTTATTTCCAAACCTATTCATCAGACCTTTTAATTTTGTAATGACAGTGCCAACAGTTAAAGCATATATAAACCGGAAAACCCTCGATATTATAAACAAATACATAAGATCCCAAAGTCCCTGCAAATCACAAACGTGTTATTATATAACTTTGTTTAGCCCTCTAGTAGATGATCAAAGAATGTTCTGTCATGGTTTGATCCGTGAATCTAACGATATTAAATATGCCTTGAGTATACATTAAGTATGTATACATTAAGGCTGGAGACAATATCAACAAGATCACTCGAAGGCTGACATTGGAAGATGCTTTACATCCGTTTTCACAGAGCAACCTGGAGATGGTACATCAGTATGTACATTTTTGGATAAGGGTCCCCAAGGACGATGAGATTTAGGGGAACCGCTCACCGTCCAATTCCGTGGCCACTCAACCTCCCAACGTCGCCATATCGAAGTTCACCGCCGCCCACCGACGCTCACCGTTGCCAACGCACGTTCACTGACGACCACCGTCGCCCAGTGATGCTCACCGCCGACCTCTCCCGATGGCGACCGCCCCAACCACTGCTACGACCACCGTCCCGACCACCGTCCCGACCACCGTCCCGACCACCGTCCCGACCACCGTCCCGACCACCGTCCCGACCACCGTTCCGACCACCGTTCCGACCACCGTTCCGACCACCGTTCCGACCACCGTTCCGACCACCGTTCCGACCACCGTTCCGACCACCGTTCCGACCACCGTTCCGACCACCGTTCCGACCACCGTTCCGACCACCGTTCCGACCACCGTCCCGACCACCGTCCCGACCACCGTCCCGACCACCGTCCCGACCACCGTCCCGACCACCGTCCCGACCACCGTCCCGACCACCGTCCCCACCACCGTCCCGACCACCGTCCCGACCACCGTCCCGGCCACCGTCCCGACCACCGACGACAGCTAGAGACCACGTAGAGGAAAACATACGCGTTGCACTAAAGCAGGCAACCACTCCATGCCCGAGGCTTGCATGGACCCAACCCGTATGCCTTCATCCTCACAACCTCCGCCCTGTCATGCCACCGCAACCTCCAGCGGTCTCCCATCGCCTCATAGTCAGGTGCGGCAGTCCGCCGCCTCCGCGGTCGCCCCCCCCCCCCTCCGCTCCGAAGGCTGGCCGCGTGTCCTTGGCGGGGTCGCGGTCAGCTGGGCCGACGCAGGCGCGGCCGCACGGCCCCGCATCTCGGGCGCCACTCCGTCTTCCTCCTCCTCCTCCTCCGCCCCTCCCCTCCCCCTCCCCCCCCCTTCCCGCACCGCAACCTCCGTCGGCTCTTACCTTTCTCCACGCTCCACCCCGCCCCGCTCCCCGCGCCGGCCACGGGCTCGCGCTGTCTCCGTCGCGCACGTGTGGCAGACGCACTCCACGCCGTGCGCTCGTCTTTACGGACTCGTATTAATAAAAACGCCAGGAGAAAAACGCAAGCGGCACGCGGCAAAGGCGAGAGGCGAGCGCGGGCAGGCAGGCGGGGGGGGGGGAGGTCGGGCGGGCGCGGCAGCGGCACGGGGCGTTGTCCGCTGTGCTCCACATTCCGGAGAGTGGAGCAGCAGCGGCGGGCGCGGCGGCCAAGTTCCCCGCACGCGCCTCGCCCCCCGCCCCGCTCCCCGGCCCCGCCGCCGTTGCGTAAAGTGACCCCGAAAATGGGCCTGAGCGACCCGGAATAATCGGCGAACCGCTTGGCGATGCGACGGCGAGCGCGAGTGGCGTGGGCCTGCTAGGAAGCGGCAGACGGCGATCGGCGATCGGCTAAGCGGACAGCTGCGGACTACGCGATGACGCAGTGTGGTGCCCGGAAGATGAGAATGAGGAATTTTTGGAATTAGGGAAAGAATTATTCTTTAACAATCATGAGGATTTCTCGGGTGTCATGTAGGGGGGGGGGGGAGAGCGTAGTGAGATTTGTTAGGACTGGTAGGCGTGATACAGAACACAGAGACGCAATCTAAAAGAAAGCGAAAAAAATGTTTACGATCACAGTGCAAAACTATGAACTGAACGTGAAGCAAATGAGTTCTTGATTAATGGGTGTTGAGATTATGAGGAGGATCCGGAAATGCCGGTGAAACTGGTTGAGAGGAGCAGAGGCGGGGGTGAATGGACCGGTCTGTTAACAGAAGGGGCAGAAGACAGATTTTTTTAACTGTTGGAAGGACTACTGGTGGATGTTGTCAAAATGCGGGTACGCTGGGCGTCTTATAGCTTTGAATTTGTAATACGTACTTAACGGAAACCAGTAGTGAGCAAGGTGAAAAGAAGCGTGTGGCTTTGGGCTACGGAAGTGAACCGGTGTGATCGCAGTGTTAAAAGGTTTCGCAGCGAATACAACGGCGGCACACGTGGACAATGGAGCAGACTTGTTGAATGTAAAGATCCGCGCAGCAGATTCTGGGCGGTACAGAAACGTAACCGATCGCATAAGAGCAGGTTCTTCCTTGAAAAACCGTCTTAACATTAGGTACAGATGGGATCATATTCTTTGGTAATTCTGTTTCCGGGAGCGTTAACTGGCAATTTGTCCCGTAAGTATGATGCATGTTATATCCCGAGAGCTGCTGGCGCTCCTCCCCACCTGGCACGTCAGATTGGGCGCTGACTGTTCTCCCAACAGTTTCAAACTGAACTTCCGACTGGTATCCCCACACAAGTGGTACTGTAGCGCATTTAAGTGTTTGTGTACGTTTACCTGAACTCGCTATTACTGAGTGAGTTATCACGGTGGTGGTTTGAATTTACCTTTCTTTGTATGGCAAATGGCAAGGTGATGACGTGGGGCGCACAGAGGAATGATTTTGGGTGGGACGGTGGTTCGACTGAGATACGTGAAGCTACTATTCACCCAACCACACGGAATTCGAGCCCATAACCTTCAAGACTGTTGACATGGACGTTTCTACTAACTCCTATGCGTCAGTCAGGTCAGCATATAACGCGTTAAATCAGAAAGCATTTGTCCCCAGGAGCACGAAGACCAGGAGGACCCAGGTGCAGGGGCTGACGTGAAGCGAGATTGCGCCGAGGCGGCAGGTGGACGGTGCGGTCGAGAGACGGGGAATGCTGGGGTCAGGGGAGTGGCGGCCGGGGCCATCGCGGGGCCGAGGGGGGGGGGGAGCGATGCGCCCAGACGATAGCCCCGTTCCGCACGCGGAGTGGCGACCGGGAGCGACGGGCGGCGGGGCGGCGAATTGGGCCAGGAACATGTTTCATTCCCTTCTTTCTCTTCTGTCAAGAGGAGCGCGGTCTCTAACCTCGGCGCGCCCGGGCTCGTAATTTGGCGTGCGGGGCTTTGGAAAGGCGGCCGGCCGGCCGGTGCCACCCGGAACGACGCGACGAGAACGGAGAAGGGCGATGCGGCCGAGCTCGGAAAGTGCGTGGCCGCACCCGCGGAGATGCGTTCTGCTGCGTCAGGGCCGGATTTAGAGCGCGCGCTGCCCCGGGCCCCGTGAACTTCGGCCCCCTTTCTACGCGAACGACGGTCGTAACTCAGGAGAGTTGTCGGCTCTACAACAGCGACCGCTCACCAAGCGGCCTCATCGACCCCGTAATCAATTTACGCTTTACGCGGATTGAAGGCCGTCCTCGGACGCGGGGTTCTGAGTAGCGCCCGTGCAGGCTCAGGGTTCTGTTCTCCCTAAACGTACGGCAGTGTTTGCCGTAAGGTTGACATGTGGTTGGCCATTTCATATCATTTAATACGTGGCCACAATATCGACCCATTAATAATCTTTCTAAAAGAAGATTGTGTCTAAAAGAATATTGAATTCATAGGACATAGAATGTCTTCTGTGTGAACAAGGATAGCAAACAACTTGGAACGAATTCTTCTACGAAGAATCCAGGTTTGGCATTCTTTCACAAACATCTGACGGGTCGTAATTACACTTTTGAGGGCACATATGGTAGTGAAAATTCTTCACCATTGGAAGTTTCGAAGATACGCTAGACTGCAGATTGTTCTCCTCCCGCCTGTCCGATGCCTGGCCACCTACCTACTCCCTAGCCACCCAGTAGTCCATGCACCTCCTGGCACATCCTCCTGCCTTCCCACCATTCCGCCCGTTCGCCCGTCTTCTCGCCTTCCCGCGTGCCAGGCCGTCCGTTTGCCCACCAGCCTGCCCGACCGTTCGCCCACCGTCCCGCCTCACCGCCTGCCAGTCCGTCCGCCCGCCCGTCTGCCTGCCTTCTCGCCTTCCCGTCTACCAGTCCGTCCGTTTGCCCACCTGCTGCCCGTCCGTCCGCCTCCCGCCTCACCGCCTGCCAGTCCGTCCATCCGTACGTGTGCCCACCTTCTCGCCTTCTCGTCTGCCAGTCCATCTGTTTTCCCACCTGCCCGCCCGCCCGCCCGCCCGCCCGCCCGCCCGCCCGCCCGCCCGCCCGTCCGCCCACACTCCCGCCCCACCGCCTGCCAGTCCGTCCGCCCGTCCGCCCGCCTTCTCGCCTTCCCGTCAGCCAGTCCGTCCGTTTGCCCACCTGCCTGCCCGTCCGTCCGCCCAACCTTCCGCCTTACCGCCTGCCAGTCCATCCGCCCGCATTCTCACCTCTCCGTCTGCCAGTCCGTCCGTTTGCCCACCTGTCTGCCTGCCTGCCTGCCCGACCGTCGGCCCTCCCTCCCGCCTCACCGCCTGCCAGTCCGTCCGCCCGCCCGTCTGCCCGCCTTCCAGTCCGTCCGCCCGCATTCTCACCTCTCCGTCTGCCAGTCCGTCCGTTTGCCCACCTGTCTGCTTGCCTGCCTGCCCGACCGTCGGCCCTCCCTCCCGCCTCACCGCCTGCCACTCCGCCCGCCCGTCCGTCCGTTGGCCCGCCTGCGCGTGCCTTCCCGCGCGCCCACCACCTCGCCCGCCCGCCTCCACCTCCAGGCGCGGGCCGCGTCCTTGGCCGGCCCTCCTCCCAGCCTCGCGCCAGCCCAGATTGCCTCCCCCTCCCCTCGTCCCAGCCGTCTGGTGCCCTCGGCGATTACTGTTAGTCCGCTACCGGCCGCGCCGCCCCCGCACGCCGCTGCACGCGCTCTGCTTTCGCGCCGCTTGTCCTTTGGGCGGGGCGGGGCGGTAATTGAAGCAGCAACTCCCTGAATGTTTGCGCTGCCCCCCGCCCACGCCGTCGCAATTGTGTAATTTCGCTAGCGACACCTGAAAAAACACACCCACTCCGGATATATGCATCTCTGGTTTCGTATTGGTATTCGGGTACAAATGTTACTAACAGCGGTTTGTTATTGCCTTTATTGATCATTCAGTCCTGTTTAGTAATATAGAATGGTAGAGAATATTGAAGTAAAAAAAAACGACATCTCACACATTTGTCATTCGTTTTTACCATTTTGAAGATAAGGTTTGTTAATGTGAGACGAAGCTTTGGGAGTGATTTTTAAGTTCTGCGGCAGAAAAATCTAATTTTTTGCGCCGTATTTTAGGACGTCAAAACATAAGCTCGCCACCAGGTTGTTAGTATTACAGTGCACTCACTGTTCGCAAATGGCGCCAGTGACCTCCCGTATCTACAACAGAACTTCGAGACTTGGAAATGCGCTCAATATTCCTCCGGTGACACAGGCTGAAAGGAAATTGGAAAATTACAAATAACATTTCATCGGAAATCTATGCTTCTGAGGCCAATGTGGTAAAGAAATTATTTATTGGTAATATTGCGAGACACGCCGGTGTGGTTTTGCCCCCCTGTAATGACTCACTCTGTATACACGATTGTTGTTTTATATACACAATTGCTCCTGGAATCACTCTTCACACAGACTGTCATCACCTTTCTCAGTGTATCAACCGTCTCGGGAGGATTTTAGGACTGTTTGTGTCTTCAAATCTTCCAACGTCGTAGCTGAGGGCTGTTCCAATTTCCTCTCGTGAGTCGTAAAGTTAGGAAGAAAGACTGGACCTCGTCGCTGCAATCTTCCTGCGGGCAGACACTTAGGAGCGTCGTGGTCTTTATATCATCCATGCATTTTCCTGGTTGCTCTGAGTGCCAAGATATTTTTTTTTTTTTTTTGTCTTCCACGTGGTGTTAATTGTTGAACAAGAGTTTGAGCCTCGTCATCAAACTTAATTTGCTAAATGAAGGCAGTTGAGGGAACTTGCAAAACGCATAATAATATCATAAATTGAATTCAGGGCCATAGAGGGCAAGTCAATTATGACACCAGATGTAAAGGTTTATCTTTTATTACGTTTCCTGGGTGTTTATCACTTCACCTCTTCAGGTACTGGAAAGAACATCAATATTGTACAATGTAATGATCCAACCCTACGTAACTTCACAGAGGGAGTTACCATATTTCCGGTATGTATTATTATAATTCGGTTGCTCTGTCTGTGAAGTACCTGTTCCAGAATCTGAAAATCTGGGCGATAAGCAGCCAACAAAAGATAACACAATATGAAACAACTTTCTTTTGTCATAAATCACTTGCCCTCTATGGTCCTTAATTCAATTTACAATATTGGTTTAAGAGCTTTCAGAAAAAATGTCCTGCTCCCGTCTCCTGCTCCCGTCTCCTGCTCCCGTCTCCTGCTCCCGTCTCCTGCTCCCGTCTCCTGCTCCCGTCTCCTGCTCCCGTCTCCTGCTCCCGTCTCCTGCTCCCGTCTCCTGCTCCCGTCTCCTGCTCCCGTCTCCTGCTCCCGTCTCCCCTGCCTCTCAGCCCAAGCGTCAGCACGTTGAGAACTCGCCAGCAGTTGCCTCTTTCATACCTCTGCCCTGGACCAGCCACGTATATCTTACAGCCAAGTTTATTCTTTTTTCCTTCCGAATTTCCTCCAAACGACAAGCGTCTTTCGGAGTGTGTGAGGGCCACTTGGGGATCTTTTTGAATAACGATACAAAGCCGTTGTAAGGCAAGTCATTGTAGAGGAGGTGCAATCCGTGACGGTTTCTGAAGCTGCCCCAAAACGAAAGAAACATGCAAAAAGCTCTCTGCTCCCACTTCAAGAAAAAATGCGAGATGAGGTCGACTACAAGCCCGTTTACACGGTTTTCCCTTGCTTCTGTTTGATTGGTACACCGACAATTACAAAACTGCGCGTCTGACGACTTCTCATGTTTTCGTGCATCTTTCCGAAGCTTCAATATTTTAACTAGAAGGGCAGCATACAAAGCCGTAGACTTCACCCTACGCAGTACATAAATCTGCGGAATTCAATGACCTACACGTTAGTCCCATGCAAATACTGGGTATTGTTTGGCTCACTCCAAGTTTGAAGTTGTGAGCTTTCGGAACATTTTCGTTGCTCTAATAGTGAGTTGGTTAAATTGAATCTAATATTACAAAGAATAAAATTCGACATTTTGTTATTTTTTAAATGAAGTGGACATTAAAGAAAGTGGACACAAGTATAATTATTTTTTGTTTATGCTTTAGATATAAAAATGTAAAATACATATCCGGAAAGACAATTCAACGTGGACTAGTATTGCGGTCGCGTGAACCAGTGTTCAGTAACAAACAATGCCATTTGCTTCAACCACTGAAAGAGGTTCTGTGGATTTTCTTGGAAGGGAAGTCAACATTTCTTGAAAGGGTTCTGCGAATCGCCACCGAGAAGAATGAATAAATTGAATGTGACATTTATGAGTAACTTCGTTGACGAAGCGACTACGAAGCGACTACGAAGTGAGGGGGTGGTATGGCGAAATGCAGGAAGAGGAAGTGTGGGAGGAAGAGGAGAAGGTGCGTGAGGAAGGAGAGAAGGACGTGCAATAAGAAGGAGAAGGGGAGAAGAAGGAGGAGGAGAAGAAGAAGAAGGAGAAGAAGAAGAAGGAGAAGAAGAAGAAGGAGAAGAAGAAGAAGGAGAAGAAGAAGGAGGAGGAGAAGAAGAAGGAGGAGGAGAAGAAGGAGGAGGAGGAGAAGAAGAAGGAGGAGGAGGAGAAGAAGAAGGAGGAGGAGAAGAAGAAGAAGAAGGTGGAGGAGGAGAAGAAGAAGAAGAAGGTGGAGGAGGAGAAGAAGAAGAAGGTGGAGGAGGAGAAGAAGAAGAAGGTGGAGGAGGAGAAGAAGAAGAAGGTGGAGGAGGAGAAGAAGAAGAAGGTGGAGGAGGAGAAGAAGAAGAAGGTGGAGGAGGAGAAGAAGAAGAAGGTGGAGGAGGAGGAGGAGGAGAAGAAGAAGAAGGTGGAGGAGGAGGAGAAGAAGAAGAAGGTGGAGGAGGAGGAGGAGAAGAAGAAGAAGGTGGAGGAGGAGGAGAAGAAGAAGAAGGTGGAGGAGGAGGAGAAGAAGAAGAAGGTGGAGGAGGAGGAGAAGAAGAAGAAGGTGGAGGAGAAGAAGAAGAAGAAGAAGAAGAAGAAGAAGGAGGAGGAGGAGGAGGAGGAGGAGGAGGAGAAGACGGTGAATGAGAAGAAGAAGAAGGAGGAGGAGGCGCGGGAAGAGACGGTGCGGGAGGAGGTGAAGCGGGCGGGAAGCAAGGAGCCGTCGCCGAAGCCAAGAAGGAGCGAGGAGTACAGCAGCGGGAGCGTCCGTGCCTCCGTTCAGGGAGGTCGGCCCGCGAAGTAAGTAGGCGTAGCCCGCGGAGCCTTTAGCGCAAGACAGGTTGTGTTCGGGAGGCGAGTTTTTACGAATCGCTGGGAAACGCGGCGGCCCCTCCGCGCGGAGCCTCTCCCGCTGAGGCGTGTGGGTGGGGGCGGGGCACGGCACGAGTGGTGTGGGTGAGTTGTACGGAACATGTGGTAGAGAAATAGAATTCATCTAGATGGTGAGATGGATGGAATACGTTTCCGTAACGTGGAAAAGACAACCCGTCCCGACTGGTGGCAGCCACGAAGTCTTTCGCTGGCTCCGGTGCATCTTCCCCTGCACATGAACGCCTGCCTGTTCGGGGCGTCGGCGCGGCCGACGGTGGACGCGGGGCGCGAGGGCGGGGCGGGTGGCGGGGGGCGGGGCGGGACCGGAGAGCAACGGATCGCTTGCGCCCCGCCCGCGCCCCAGATCTCTCGCGAAGTCGGTCGGCGGCGGAGGCGGAGGCGGCGACCGGACCCAAGCAGCGCCGCGTCGCCCGCCCCGCCCCGCGCCACGCCGCCGCCTCTGGCCCACGCGCCCGGGGCGGCGAGGGGCGGCGGGGGCGGGGAGGGCGCGGCGGCGGTCCGCCGCGGGCTGCCGCGCTGCGCCGATCGCCTCCGCCTCCGCCTCCGCCCTGGCCTCCGCCGCCGAGAAACCAGGTTTCGGAGGCACGGCATGTCGGTCGCTGTGCGTCGCGAGAGTGACAGTTCTTTTTGGTCGTGCGTTTGCCCCGCTCCGCGCCCCGCTCCGCGCCCCGCTCCGCCCCGCCCCGGTGGCAAGCGCAGGTGCTCCGCGCCCGCTTCCGCCGCGGCCTGGGAGCGGCCGCCGCCGACAGGAGCAATACGTAACGCATCCGCCGCCGGCGCCTCTCGAGGAAGCTGGCGCCAGCCGCGCCCTGCGCCTCCCGGTCGCCCGATTTGCTCGCTTCCCGTTGATGATCCGCGCTGTCGGGAGTTCTGGGACGGCGGAACTGCCGTGCGCATGCCCGCGTTTGCCAAGCCTCCGGAAACCGTGTGACAAAAGGAAACTTGTAAGTCGGTTCGTACGGACTCCGCCGACCTACGGGCACTTAAACACTTGTCGCCTGGTGATGAATCTTCCGCATTGCCTGTAGGTGCACCAAAGGTTCTTTCCTCTCAATAGGCAAGGGTTTAAATAGATTAAAAATCGTTTTTATTAATTGACTAAATCAATCAACTGACTATAATTAGTGATATTGAAATTCTAAAATTATATTTTTGTATATATTTTTTATACTATATTTATAAGTGTCAGAAAACTCACTGTTGAAAACTCAATACCCTAAACCTGAGACGTTTGGACACGAATAAGAATCTGGAAAATTTTCCTCTAAGTAAGGAAGTTCGCGGTCTTCAGTAAAGGTCTTCCACGAAGTAATATAATGCAGAAAATTTGGCATTTTCAGTGCCGAAAGAAACGTATCGTTTCTCTAAAATTGAGTTTAAAATTGGCGCTTCTCCTCCTCAATCTGTTGGTTTCATCTGTATCCGCTCGTTATCACCGACTGCGAAGGCTTTGGACAACACCCATTGTCTCTTCAGCGTATCTGACCCGCAGGTCCTAGAGTTCGATTCTTCACGGTGGCAGATTTTCGACTCCAGCTACATGGATAGTCGAATGCAGCGGGCTCTCAGGACGATACTTCTAGCAGCAGGCTGCTCTGATTGGTTCTTTCTCCAATCACTACTAGTCGAATGCCGAAGCAGAACCTTAACAAACGGGCCACGGTCTGCTGCACTCATTCCTTCGTCATTCTTGTCCCCTCCTCTGCCCTTTCGTACATTTTTTTCATGCATGCAGTACAGTACGACACATCAGGGGACCTACACGCTTACTTGCAGGTCTGGGCCGGATCTCCACCGGGACTAGACACACTGTCATCTCGAATGTTACATGCACTACGCTTACGGGACAAGCTAACGTAGCTGTTCAACTGCCAGAAAACAAAAGAATCGATTAATCCTTTTGTTCTCTTTCCGCGTCGGACGGAGGCGTTTTCGGCGAGGCAGGGATGTTCCACCTCGCGATGCTTCGCCGCTGCTCCACCCCGTGTCCCACATACGCCGCGGAGATGCCGACGGGAAGTTGAGGTTTCGCGGGAAGAACCTGGTGCCGGAGCCGCGCCTTCACTCTGGCCCCTCAGCAGGAGCGCACTCTAACTGCCATTCAGTGTTTCTAGGTTAAGTGTGTGTTCATTCCACACATTTTATACACTGAACGATGACGCAATCTGATAAACAAATGAATTACGTGCAATAGAAACCTCAAGGTATGTCTTCGCCTCTCGAGGTGTAGGGGAAGCGTCTCCAATTTCGGACTCTCCGGACGTGCCAAATTGTCCGAGCGTGAGTGCGTGGAACGGCGAAACGGTCAGCAGCCGCGTGGATCTCTAAGCGTGCAACACAGTAGTGATATTAAGAACATCAACTGTCACCGATACCGGACGCATGGCGACAGCATGTTGAACAAAGGAGGGGAAGAGGTCAGGTGAATGTAGATGGTTATGGTGTGGGCACAACTATCAATCAAAAGTTTAATTTTACTGAGTGGAATATATTTTTATACTTCTGCTATCACAAATGATTCTCTTTATTAGATACGTCTTCAGCACGTGGCTGCATGTGTCTGACCAATGGTTCTTCTGCGTTTTTTAACTGCTATTTTGCAGGCCACTGGTAGGGCATTGTATCATCTTCTAATACTCAATTGAAACGTTCCTTGTGAGAGGCATCGAGACGAGTGCTCGCATTGCTTCGATAATGTTGAGCTAGACGCGCAGATTTCAGCGTGCATGCGGTGAACCACAAAAACGTTTGTACGTAGCAGTCTTGGGGCGCATTCGACCGGTTTGCGCAAGATGTGCAATTTGCATGCCCGGGAGGTCTCAGCCACGTGAAGCGCCTAGAGTCGGGCCATTTTTCTGCCTTCTCCATCCACTCTTACCGCTCCACATCTCTTTCCAAAAGCTACATCTACTCCTCCACCGCCTCCTCTCCTTTCTTCGTTTTCCTCTCCTCCGTCTACTCCGTCTTCCTCGTCCATCTCCGGCGCATTCATACCCCCTTTCCTCCTCAATCGTCTCCTCTCTCTCTTTCTCTGTCTCTCTTTCTCTCTCTCTTTCTCCCTTTCTCTTTCTTTCTTTCTCTCTCTCTTTCTCCCTTTCTCTTTCTTTCTTTCTCTCTCTTTCTCCCTTTCTCTTTCTCTCTTTCTCTCTCTCTTTCTCCCTTTCTCTCTTTCTCTCTCTCTTTCTCTTTCTCTCTCTTTCTCTCTCTCTTTCTCTCTCTCCTCCTCCTCTTTCCCCATCGCTTCGTCACCCTCTTCGTTCTTCTCCCCTTCCTCTCGGCGGCGCCGCTGTCTCCGCCGGCCGCCGCCACGCCTCCTGCGCCAACGTGGCCCGTTGCTAATTGCTCGCAACGGGATCTTTCGCAGACCATTAATTTGTCTGCGTGGGCCCGTGCGTCGCGCCCCAACTGCATCTTTCTGGGAGAGGGTCGCATTCTCTTCCTCTCCACACACACACACACACACACACACACACACATGCACACACGCACACACACACACGCACACATGCACACACTTGCGCGCACACACACACGCACACACATGCACACACTTGCACACGCACGCGCAAATATACTCACACCTCTGCCTCGGTTCCCTGACTATGGATGCAGTCCCCCTTTCTTATCTTTGCTGTCTTCTCATTCGCCTTTTTCTACATACACTTTGGCGTGTGCATGTTAAGTTTAAAAAGAATACACCTCCACTATTGAAAAAAATTAGTTTCAGTTAAAGTTAACATTTACTCTCAGGTCAATTATTTGATTATTTATTAATAATCCACTATGAAAATGAGTCATGAAATTGTCACTATATTAATCATTAATAGAGCTATATTAATTATTTATTCGTATACATAATAAGCGTGTCCATAATATTTCTACCATTGTGAAGAATAACTACTTTCCAAAGAGTAAAGTAGCTGGCTTGGATAGCCGAGGTCGCTAAGGCTGAAGGATCGCGGGTTCGAATCCTGCCTCTGGCATGGATGTTTGTGTGTGTTCGTGTTGTCCATACTCTTTGGTCCTTTATTTCGCCCTACAGTTAAATAAATCGCAATGGTCCCTATTTGGCCCAAATGTAAACAAGCGACAAACAAGTAAAGTAGTCATTATTACGGTGTGATTGTCTAATTTACATTCAAATGTTGACCTGGCATCCTTTTCTATTCTGTTACAAAGATAATATTTTTTTGAAGCAAGTTTTTGTTTTTCATAGAAGTATGCTACCCAACGTTTGCCTTAAGTTTTACGCATCTTCAAGTGCACAAAATACATTTTACTGCCGAGTTTGTAATGGAATTATAAATTTTAGTAAGATTATTCTGTAAAAAATCAATTCAATTAAGAGTCCACTGTCAAATTTATGTTCTTTACATTTGAACTTGTGTAAAACTAATGCGCAAAACATTGTGTAGCATACTTCCTTAAAAAGTTACTTTCTTTTTTTAAAAAAAATATGATATTTGTCGCAAAGAAAAGAGGGGTATCTGTGTCGACTTTTGAATATCAACCTTTATTGTTCAGAAGGAGAATGAGTCGCATTTGCTCTATGGACTCATACAAGCAGAGCAAAACCTAGACGTAAACATGGAGTTCTTTCACTTAGGTTTTATAAGGGACTACTAATTGCAAAATAAGTTTTGATGTAGTATTAGTGGAATAAAAATATATATAAATTTAAATCAAACGCTTCATTTTAAATATTTTCCATTGTATTTCGAAATTTACTGTTTTCGTTTTATCAATTTATTTAATAAAATATGGTAACAGTAACGATCGAAGAACGAAAGTTTGAAAATCTAGGATGTAGAATTGCTGTCCGTGCAAACTTCTGAAGGAAGTTATTCCAGGAATATGTGTTAACGTATTTGACAATTGACCTGCTAAGGAACCCCCGTTATATGCGGTTCCTCGCAAAGCAGTCTTATTCTATTGTGTCTGCACAAACTTGAAAGTCATCATTTCTTGGGCGGATATTGAGTGTTCGCAATTTCAAGATCATAATACTGACCTTGCTAGAGCTCGAGAGACGGAATCGCTTTTTCCTCTAGTCGACCAGTTTTCTACGTAGTAATACACCAAACACTATACCAATGCACGGGTACGTTCTATTTTTTAAACTTGATAAAGAACATGTTTAACCGATAGATTGTTGTACATGTGGCATCTGGAGTGATTGGTGCACTTGCAGCCGCATTCCCTCCCCATTGGCTTCTTGCAACGACCGTTTTCGCGTTCTGTAATGGAGTTTCCGTGTTGAAAGTCAGGTCGATGACGTCACGTCGGACAGTTCGGAAGTCATGCTGCGAGTTCGGAATAACGGCGTTGCGCAGGTCAGGGCGTTGATGCACGCGCCCTCGTCTGGGAGGCGGGATGAATTTCGCTCTTCCCGGCTGTTTCGGCGCCCGGCCGCCGCCCGCGTCGTCAGGTTCGACCCGGTGAGGCGGCGGGCGCATTCCGGAGGTCATCGTACGTCGGAACCGGCATAACGGCGGCGGCGGCGGCGGCGTCGGAACCGGCATAACGGCGGAGGAGGGGAGGGGGAGGCGAGGGCGGCGGCTGCAGCGGACGGGAGAAAGTCGTATTGTAGTCGTAAGGAACCCCGTGCCTGGCGCATATCCGTCTCGCTTCGAACCCACATCCTCTTATCGGTTTCATCTCGAGTCTCACTCCTTGAAAACTCGTTAAAGTCGTTGGGACATTAAATAACATATCCTTAAAGCATCCGCGCTTTTGTTTCCAATTTTAGCGGTGTCTATTTATTGTGGTGGGTAGATGATAATCGATGTATAGATACCGAAACCGCAAGAAGGATGTAAAATATGCTAAGTTTTATGATTACAGTGAATATATTACTAACATGAGGTACAATTAGTTAAAGAGTTAATTTAGTGGAAGAGTTTCCGTCCCCTGTGACCGTTCCTGCAGCTTCCGTTTGGTATTAGGCCTATAATTAAAAAAAACAAGTTTTGTTTGATATAAGCCAATTTTTTTTAAAAACTCTTAATACATTCCCAATTGTGTTTTTTAGTGTTAACCTGGAGTTTAAAAGAAACGTTTTGTAACGATTAAGTAATATTGTCGTTTTTATTTTACTTTGTCTTGTTGATACTGACTCAAGACAAAACTATTAATTGCAAGTATTTTATTTCTTTAGTGACATTAATGAAGTAATACCAACATTTAAGGCTTCGAAATGACGAGGTTATTTTTTACTCGGTGTGATGTAAAAGAGAATTGCCGCCAACTCTTTCACTGTCAGGTTTCATTTTCTACGTTGTTCTTATTGCAAATGAAAAAGTTATCTCGCATAGCTCTGTTTCTATTTACCCTGTGTTGTTATAACTTAAATCTCTTCTTTCATTGCTTCATTGCTTCTAGTATTTGAGTAATATCGCTTCATAATACGTGAAATTTACACTTACCGCACGCTAATTCGTTTTGAACACGAAATAAACATTACATTTATTCGACTAGAAACGTGTGGCTCATGTTTTGTTTGTCATGAAACCCTATATCTAATTGCGAATAAGGAAAACGGAACATATTAATTTTTACGCTCAGTTATACTGGGAGCAAAAAGTAATGTATGTCGATAGCTGGGAACGTGTTGAGAAATCCTGTTAATCGGCGTCTTTTTAGGTGCTAGAAGACGCTGCTCTAGTTGGAAACTACCGGGGACGCCGCCCAGGTCACGGCATTAAACGCTTCTTGTCTAACTCATATATCAGCATAACACAACTTCTTCTGCCCGACGGTCTTCCTGTTGGTCGGCTTGCGCTGGAGCCTTTTCCTCCATCTCGGCCCCCGCCTTCGCCTCTCGGACCGGCGTCGCTCCCCGCTACGACTTCCAAGCTTCCCGCTCCGCTCCGCGCCCCGCTCCGCTCCGCGCCCAACTCCGCTCCGCGCCCCACTCCGCTCCGCGCCTCGCTCCGCTCCGCGCCTCGCTCCGCTCCGCGCCTCGCTCCGCTCCGCTCCGCGCTCCACTCCGCTCCGCGCCCCGCTCCGCTCCGCTCCGCGCTCCACTCCGCTCCGCGCCCCGCTCCGCGCCCCGCTCCGCGCCCCGCTCCGCGCCCCGCTCCGCGCCCCGCTCCGCTCCGCACCGCGCTCCACTCCGCTCCGCGCCCCGCGCCCTACCCCGCTCCGCGCCCCGCCCCGCTCCGCGCCCCGCTCCCCTCCACCACCGCCGCGCTGCCCTGCCACGCCCCGTTTCCGGGAAGCGGCGCCCTCCGCGCTCCCATTCGCCCGGGGCCACGCCCCTTTCGCACGGACCCGCCCTCCGCGCTGGGAGAGCGGCGGGCGACGGGCACTGGGCGGCACGCGCGTGCGCAACACGGGACGGCTCTTGTGCGCGTGCGCTGCGGGATGCGAGGGACTCGCGGGGGTATGGGCGTGATGCGCCGTCGATTGTGTTTAAACAGCGAATGGAGCAGGCGGATCGATCGCCTGAGAATATCCCGCGATTCAGTGCGGCCACCCTCGCCCCGTCCAGGTCCTTCTATTCCACCGCTCCACTCCACCTCGTATTACCACGAGCGTATCGTACACCCCGCCACCGTTTCCCTCCACCCCGCCCGCCCCCTCGCCCTGTCCCGTCCCCTCCCCCTTCCCGCCTCGTCCCGTTCTTGCCCCGACCCGCCCCATCCCGTGTTGCCGCGTTTCTCTTTGCCCCATCGCGTCTTGCTGTTTCCCGTCCTGCCCCGCCCATCCGCGTCCCTCCATTCTGCCGCTTACCGATTTGTACCGCCGTTCATTGCCGTACTGACTCGTACCACCTCCGTACAATCTCCGACCTCCTCCAGTCCCAACTCTTATTGACGTACCTCGTTTCAGCCGGTGATCGCTTGCCCCCCCCCCCCCCCGTGCCTATTCGCCGCGTCGCTTCGTTTCGCGCGTCCGGGCGCCGCCAAGTGTCGTGCCGCGTCGCCGCCCCGCGTGCTTGGCAGGAACGCGAGCGGAGGCGGCGGCGGAGGGAGCGGGAGCGGGAGCGGGAGCGGGAGCGGGAGCGGCAGCGCTGTGAAGGCCGCGTCCACCTGCTCTGGAGGTCAGCCGCGCGGCGGCTCCCGGCGGCGGCGTGCGGGCGTGGGCGGTGACGCTGCGGGGGAGGGGGCCGGCTCGCGTGCAGCAGCCAAATCAAGTGCCGGGCGAAATACAAGCATCGGAGAGGAGTGGAAAAGCGGTTGAGACCTCAAATAGCACATGCAGCTCTGGTTGGTGAAGGGCGTGCCACCTGGCTCAGACGTGAGAAGTAAATGAAACGTTATTTTTCTGTCGAGTATTGGTCAATATTGTTATATGGTTTAAATTGTTATATTATTTTAGTTGTGGGTAAGTTGATACATTGATCCCTATCTTGCTTACTCGCAATCTTTCTTAAATATATTTTATGAACGATTCACGGAACGTTCCTGATTCGTTGGGGGCTTAGTTATCATAGAGGCATTAAGTCTGAAATTCTTATCGATTTATTTATTACTGTTTGATATATATTTTTTTATCGAACATTATATCATTCTGACTGATCATCGCCACATGCACCTTATTGCAAAACCAAAAACATCAAAATTAAACACATTTTATTAGGTCTGAATTAAAAGGTTTTGTAACATTTATTTTCAGCGTTCACAAAAATGTAATATTTTACAATGATTATGAGTGTTACGAATGTTGGGTGTTTGCTTGAGAAGGATCGTGCGCTATTCTTTTCATATAAAAGAAATATAGAAAAGATTTTTTTAAAAAAATGCTCTTCGCCTGAGAGTGGAACTACGTTCTTATATCATTAGGGACGCAAACTACTCCAAATCAGCTATAATTTCCCTTCTCCAATTACATCAGCGACATACACGATTTGAAGAGAAGACGTATTACTCTTTCAAACAGGATGCGGATTAACTAGGATGCCTGAGATCCAGCCCACTCCCTAAATACGTTACCGCTCCCTGTTGGAAATCTTGTAATTTGTTCCCACGAGGGGATAGAATTGCTTCATTTTATGAGATCCATTTATGATTTACTTACATTGAAATGTTTTAATCAAGAAATCCAAATCAAGGCAATTGGAAAAAAACTCACTGCATATCGTTCTTTGTGTTTATTAATACAGTCCTGCATGAGCAATTATGGTTTTCGTTTCATTCGTTAGTTCGTCGATTCATCCCTCCTTGCAGCCTTGAATGTCCCTCTGCAGAAACTTGCCAATTCACCCCCTCGTTTCAAGGTCTCTTGCCAATTCACCCCCTCGTTTCAAGGTCTCTTGCCAATTCACCCCCTCGTTTCAAGGTCTCTTGCCAATTCACCTCCTCGTTTCAAGGTCTCTTTGCCAATTCACTCCCTCGTTTCAAGGTTCGATGGCAACCAGGGAAAACGAATTTGCGCATACGCTTAAGCACGCACTGAAGTCCGCCCTTCGCAGACAGTTTCACGGCGCCCCCTGCCTCGCCGTGATGCGTCGGAGTGCCAATGTCTTTTTATTTATTTTTTTTTGTGTCGTTCTTTTCCCCAGTTCTTCTCACCCTCACCTCTCCCCATCCTGTAACCTCCCCCTGCCTGTCCCCAGCAAGCTCTTTCCCCTTCTCTCGCAGAGACACTGCGCGGGGTGCAACTTATTTACCCAGCAATAAACGAAGCGAGACACTGGAGGTAATAAAATGAGTCCGGTCGCCTGGTTATGAGGCGCTGGCTGGAAACACGCCCACCGCCGGCATCTAACGATCGGCAGCCTTTTTCCTCTCACGCGTCGCGTCGCATCGCGTCGCATCGCATCGCGTCGCATCGCATCGCATCGCATCGCATCGCGGGTGTAATTGGATGTGAGAGAGCGTTGAGCAAACAATGCACGAGTGATCAGCCAATTGACGCACAACGCACTCGATGCCAAGGAGATCCTGTTCTTGTCGCTCATCGACCTTTGTACATCGCTCATGCGGAATACGGTTACATAAACATGATTAATTTGATGTTCTTATTCTAAAAGTTAATCCAATATTCGGTCTTATGTCTGTGCGTGTCCTCGAACGTTATCCAAAATTTTAGATTTCGTCTTTGCGCGTGTTAATAATAATAATAATAATAATAATAATAATAATAGTAATGATAATAATAGTAATAATAGTAATAATAATAAAAATAGTAATAATAGTAATAATAATAATTATTATTTCTGTAAATTAAATCTTAATATTTTTTTTTTAAAAACTTTGTTACACCTAATGTATTTGATCGTAGCGACTTGTATGTGTTCGAGGGAGATAGAGAGCCATACCTGAAAATTTCTCATTTCCCCGAAGTTCTGCTGTAGCACGAAGCAGAAATTGCAAATTGATTCCTAGTAAACAAAAGAACAAAAACAATTATCGTATTCGCAAGCAGCGGTTTTCAAGATTCCATCTCGCTCATTGAATCCCATAGCCGATAGCCAGAAGTAGAATATCGTGACTTTTCAGAAAATGCATCCCAAAATTACGATTTGTAGTCACTCCAATAGGAGTTAGTTTGAAATTACCACATCCTCACATTTTGATTCTTTAACTTCACTCTCGTACGCTTGAGAAATACAAAAGACGTTTCATTGAACGACGCAAATAAAAATCCTGTTGGTCTTTGAGTTTTGACGGTATTGTACTTAATGAGCGATATCATTTCTGTGGAAAATGCGGGGTGAAGGTTTTCTGAAGAGGACGAAATTCTGAAAAGGACGAAAAAGGAAAACTTGTAATCTCCTGGCATTAAGACTAGTATTCTTCGTTCTACTTACGGCTCAGATCTGACTGCGTACTGCGTGATAAAGTCCTTCAAGGCGAGGGGCGTCCCTGTTAAAAAATGTCGGGTGGAGGAGACGGAGAGAAGCGGGTATTTACATAGTTTACTTTACATTTCACTATACATATGTTTGTTGACGTATGAAATAAATTAAAAGTAAACTAGCCACTAGCATTGCGGTTGAGAAAACCGAATGGTCACCTCTATTTGGAGTAGATTTCGGTAGGCATATGTGGAAAGGATACTTATCGTTGCTTCTTGTGTAATAGATTGGGTTGCTGGCTAGGTGGGATCCGTTTAAATTTAGAATCTGCATTACGTTGGAGTAGACGTGGGTGCTGCACTAGGTTATGGGTTGGCGATTGAATTCTTGATTGAGATGTGCATTAGGTGCGAGTCGTGGGGTCGCGGATGCGGGGTGGTGTGGGGTGGGGTGGAGTGGAAAGGGCTAGGGCGCGATGGGGCGGGGCGGGGTTGAGAGGGGCGAGGTGAGACGCGCTCGCAGCGACGCCGCGTGGAACGCGGAAATGCGATCGCCGGCCGCCCTGCGCCCTGCCCCCCGCCCCCCTCGCCCCCCCTCCTTCCGCCGCCCCCTCGCGACGCAGCTGCGTAAAGTGCGCGTAATGGACGCGTGAACGGGATCTGAGAGGCGGGAAATATCGGGCAGGGGCCGCGCGGGGCAGAAGCGCGGCTGGAGCCCGGCTGGAGCCAGGCTGGAGCCTGGCCAGCACAAGGGGGGCGGGGCGCGGGCGCAGGGCGTTTGCATATTTCGCGCGGTCTCTGTATCTTTATTGCAATACATTAACAGTTATTGCTAAGGAAGAAGTCTCAACCCTAATAGAATATTAGTCGATACCGCATTCCTGCTGTAGTACCTGTTGGGTAATGAATGCATTTCTTGATCTGCGTTATTCTTCAAGCCAAATCCGTTTAGAGTGTAGATCCATCTTCATTTCACATATGAAATTGATTAGATGTTCTTACGAAGTATTAGAAGCCGTGTGTTAGGAGTATGCCTCTGCCCACAATACGATAGTTTTGAACCGTGAAGTATAAATTTTTTAAGTGTTCTAAATTTTTCAGTCAGAGACCTCATGAAAATACTTCATTCCTCTACCTATTTCTCAGTAAGTCAGTGATGGATCGAAATTGAGTTTGTCTTCACATAGTATTCCTCGTATTTAACCCGTCATTCAACGTTTCGCAAACATTTTTTACATTGTTTTATGCATTTCAAAAAGAAAATGCTGGCTTGGACCATTCTATATTTATAAAATACTTCTGTAAGTTAGATTTTTTTTACAAAAGATACATTTTGTAAAGCGGAGCTGCTGACACGTTTAAAAAGCAATAACTTCTTTTTATATTTTGACAGAACTTCAGTTTTTTATTATTTATTTGATACATTATTTCAATTTCACAGAATATTATTTTATTCACATTAGGAAACAGTTTTTAAACCAATTTCGTTCAGTGGATTATTTACTTTAATATTCTGTCTTGCGTGTCCATCTTAAAACCGGTGTGTTTCGGGGTAGATATTCTTGAGGGTTAGAAATTCTTCCTTGGAATAATAACAAACACACTTTAAAATCGTGCTGAAATAGAGCCCAATATTTCGCTCTGGTTTCCGACAAAATGCATAACACGAACAAGATTGTATAAATCACCATGAATGAAAAAGAGGTTCATTGCTGCTTGGTTCAAAAGCAGGTTCAACTTACTGCTCAATATGAGTTCCGGTTGCTGACTCATGTTTCCAATTATCTTTCACAATATCTGTTGGAGGTCGAGATCCAGGAAAATCGTCCCTACGAGGAATTGGTCTCGAAGACGATGATAAATTCGGGTACTTCCCGCTGGATTCATTCTAACCCTTCTTCATGATATATATATATATATATATATATATATATATATATATATATATATATATAGATATATATATATATATATATATATATGTGTGTGTGTGTGTGTGTGTGTGTGTGTACTAGAATAAATAATAACACGTGAGAATGTGCTACAATAACCAATATATCGGAAATCAAGTAAATAATACTGCTATGTGAATAATGTATAATAATTAAATTCGGGTCTCTTCACATGCGCGGGAAATGTGAGTCGATTTCCTTTTGCGCTTAAGTTCGACATATTACACAAGTTGACAAGTATTAGCGCCAACATTGATGTACAGAGAAAGAGAGAGCGAGCAGACTATAATTGTTTTATGAAAGGCATTAGTTGAACAAAAATTATTTGCACGATAACAGAGCGAAAATTTCGATAGCATAACTGAATTTGTGAAACGGAAGGTATATATTAATATCATAGTAAGTTAATATTTAGATATACTTGCCAAGATAACTCAAATGGTAACCTAACTTCAGTGTATCTAATCTGATATTTACTCATTGTCAGTTGTGTATATTTTTTGTTATAGCCTGATGATGAGAACTATATCCTCGAAATTGTAAATAAAACGTAATAGTAAATTCACGTTTAGTTGTATTATTGATGTAGATACCACAATAGTTTAAAAGGTCGGTTCCAAACTAGAGAGCCAGTATGAACTTAAGTATGAACAATGAAATGGTAACCACCCCACCAACTATTGTTTGCGTCGACGTGTGAGGTCGTGGTGAGCGGGTGGGAGCGTGGGCGCGGCGAGTGGGCTGGGAAATTGGGGGCGGTCAGGGGGCGATGTTTCCCGAAGGCGTGTCCGCACTCTTTAGGGCAATATTGTTGACCCCCACATGCTCGAGGAAGTACGAGATCAGACCGACGAAGCCACGCCCACTGCTATGACTTCATTGCAACGTAGCTATTACCGTTCACAAAAGAGCATTGGAATTTATGTCGCATAAAATTGCGGACATGAGAGGCAATGGCTGGGACACGTGAGAAGTTTTACCGACTTCTCTCAGGGTTCTAAAAGATACCATTGTAGTCATGAGAACGAAAATTATAGTTTACAGGAAAATGAGGGATAATAAAATATAGAAATGGAACGCGAGATGACAGACAGGGATCACAACTTATACCATGAAATTAACCCAATAACGTTTGTTCTCCCGAACCTTCCCTTAAAATATTTATAAAGAACAAAGGGGCTGGATCGGAAAATATTACAATAGAATATGTAGATTTTATTTCCAAAAAGGAATATGCCATATAATTATGCGAATATGTACAGGAAATGAAGATATCGCTCCAGTGAAATCTAAGGAATGTATCTTTCTCATTCATAAAATTAATGGAAAACTGCGATAGATGTACAGGTATCGAGTGCAAAGGTACTGAAACCGTCTGGATCCATCGCGCCACACATTTCACGCAGTCGTCTCCGCTTGGCCGTCAAGGCCGCGTCGGGCGCCTGCCCTTTATTCCTATGAGATTGGACGGGGGGGCACGCGGCGCCGGTGAGGGTGGCGGAGGGGGAGGCGGGGATGCGGGAGCGGGGCCGCGCGCCTCGGCGTGCGCTGGGCGCTTCCCGGAACCGCGCGACAGAGGCGGCGGCGGCGCCCGCACAATGGGAGCACGTACGCGGTCCTATTCCGGCGGAGTGTGAAGAATTAAAAAGATAAAAAACGCACTCCGAAGCCCCTGCCTGCTCCGTCCCTCCGTCCCTCCCTCTCGCCCTCCACGACAATCTCCCACCCTCCCTCCCTCGCCCATCTCCCCTAGAACGCTGTCGTCCTCTCCATATGTATCGACTTCGACTAGTCTCATCTCAATTCGCCGAAGATTTTGCCCTCTTCGTTATCGCTGGTTCCTTCATCTTCGACTTCCTGATGGGCTTCCACACATGTTCATGCCTACACCCTTGCTCTCTTTTCGGCATTACCCTCACCACTCTCTTCAGTCCAGGCATCTGCTCTGTCGGACTCTTGTCGAGGCCTTCACATTCCCATTTTCTGCCCAAGCCCTCTCCTTCCCTCGGTCTCATCTGCTCTCGCGATCTTCTGTCCTTGCCCTCTCTGTCCTTGCCCTCTTCTGTCCTTGCCCTCTTCTGTCCTTGCCCTCTTCTGTCCTTGCCCTCTTCTGTCCTTGCCCTCTTCTGTCCTTGCCCTCTTCTGTCCTTGCCCTCTTCTGTCCTTGCCCTCTTCTGTCCTTGCCCTCTTCTGTCCTTGCCCTCTTCTGTCCTTGCCCTCTTCTGTCCTTGCCCTCTTCTGTCCTCGCCCTCTTCTGTCCTTGCCCTCTTCTGTCCTCGCTCTCTTCTGTCCTCGCTCTCTTCTGTCCTCGCTCTCTTCTGTCCTCGCTCTCTTCTGTCCTCGCTCTCTTCTGTCCTCGCTCTCTTCTGTCCTCGCTCTCTTCTGTCCTCGCTCTCTTCTGTCCTCGCTCTCTTCTGTCCTCGCTCTCTTCTGTCCTCGCTCTCTTCTGTCCTCGCTCTCTTCTGTCCTCGCTCTCTTCTGTCCTCGCTCTCTTCTGTCCTCGCTCTCTTCTGTCCTCGCTCTCTTCTGTCCTCGCTCTCTTCTGTCCTCGCTCTCTTCTGTCCTCGCTCTCTTCTGTCCTCGCTCTCTTCTGTCCTCGCTCTCTTCTGTCCTCGCTCTCTTCTGTCCTCGCTCTCTTCTGTCCTCGCTCTCTTCTGTCCTCGCTCTCTTCTGTCCTCGCTCTCTTCTGTCCTCGCTCTCTTCTGTCCTCGCTCTCTTCTGTCCTCGCTCTCTTCTGTCCTCGCTCTCTTCTGTCCTCGCTCTCTTCTGTCCTCGCTCTCTTCTGTCCTCGCTCTCTTCTGTCCTCGCTCTCTTCTGTCCTCGCTCTCTTCTGTCATCGCTCTCTTCTGTCATCGCTCTCTTCTGTCATCGCTCTCTTCTGTCATCGCTCTCTTCTGTCATCGCTCTCTTCTGTCATCGCTCTCTTCTGTCCTCGCTCTCTTCTGTCCTCGCTCTCTTCTGTCCTCGCTCTCTTCTGTCCTCGCTCTCTTCTGTCCTCGCTCTCTTCTGTCCTCGCTCTCTTCTGTCCTCGCTCTCTTCTGTCCTCGCTCTCTTCTGTCCTCGCTCTCTTCTGTCCTCGCTCTCTTCTGTCCTCGCTCTCTTCTGTCCTCGCTCTCTTCTGTCATCGCTCTCTTCTGTCATCGCTCTCTTCTGTCATCGCTCTCTTCTGTCATCGCTCTCTTCTGTCATCGCTCTCTTCTGTCATCGCTCTCTTCTGTCATCGCTCTCTTCTGTCATCGCTCTCTTCTGTCATCGCTCTCTTCTGTCATCGCTCTCTTCTGTCATCGCTCTCTTCTGTCATCGCTCTCTTCTGTCATCGCTCTCTTCTGTCATCGCTCTCTTCTGTCATCGCTCTCTTCTGTCATCGCTCTCTTCTGTCATCGCTCTCTTCTGTCATCGCTCTCTTCTGTCATCGCTCTCTTATGTCATCGCTCTCTTATGTCATCGCTCTCTTATGTCATCGCTCTCTTATGTCATCGCTCTCTTCTGTCCTTGCTCTCTTCTGCCCTTGCGCATTTCTGCCCTTGCGCATTTCTGCCCTTGCGCATTTCTGCCCTTGCGCATTTCTGCCCTTGCGCTCTTCTGTCCTTGCGCTCTTCTGTCCTTGCGCTCTTTTGCCCTTGCGCTCTTCTGTTCTCGTCCTCGCGTGCGTCCCCACCTGTACCTAGCGACCTCAGAGATTAAAAGTTCTTCGCACAGAAGGCGCTGGCGCGCGCTTCTCGGAAACTGTTCGGCCGCCGCCACTGGTAGGTTGTCGCCCGGCGGCGGCCCACACGCCGCTTCACTGCCCTTCCTCCGTCGTCCTGCAGAAGAGGCGAGAAGCTCTCGTCCGGAACGAAGCCTTCTGGAAGGGCTCGCCCGCACGTCGGGAAAAAATGTGAAAAAAACAGTTGTTTAATATCATTGTGTTCGTGATCGTTTCTTGAATTCGTGTTTTAGGTTGAAATGACAGGGATTAGGTATAACCTTCATAGATTGTCTAGTGTGCAGAAGAGATGGCAGATCACTATTATTATGCAGTATTTGAGCAAAAATGTAAACGAAATTTGGAGGCGTTTTTGACAAAATTTTGAAAAGTGTCACACGAAAAGCTAATCCGTTGCGAATTTTAGGGCCGTGTTTTCAACCAGATTGATCGAGCAATTTTCATTTTAGTTAAACTCATGAACAGTTTAGGTGCGATTGTTGTTGACGGACGTTTTGGAGAAAATTAACGACTGCTTTTTACAGACCTTCAAATGTGTATTTCCGTCAAAATCTTGATACTGATTTTTTGCAGCTTTACGTAACTTTTTCCTATACTTCGTAAACGAACAAGTTAATAACGTCTTGGAAATGTTTTAATTTCAATGTCAGAATTTTCAGACTGATGTGTAGTATTATTTAAATTATTATAGTTTATTATTCGTATACTATTCTGCAGTGCAGTATGGAAGGGGCTGCTTTTAAAACGAATTAGAATTTTCAAGTCGATTATCGTCTTGGACCCGTACCATCGGCCTGCTAATAAATCATGTGGATAATGCGCTTTCAGATTTAATTAAATGTAGTTATCGACTTAGCCCTCGGCGTGGGGAGCAGATGGCGTAATTGTGGCGGAGCGAAGTCTTTTCGTCGGAAGCGCGCACTCGGTGATTAGAGACGCAGAGAAGGTCGCTTCCCCCTCCCCCAGGTGCCCCCCCCCCCCGCTGGCACCGGCGCTGCCCCGCGAGCATCGCTTATCCTCGTCTTGCCGTTGGCCTGCCTCTTCCAGACGTGCAGTAAGTCGATGTCTTCTCTTGTGGCGCATATTCTATTCAACATTTTTTTATCTGACGGAGTAAATTTCCTCGGGTCAAATCGTGAGGACACTTCCTTGCCAGTAAATTGCGTAAATGCCATTAAATTCACTCGTACACTTCCAGCTTGTCCAAGTGCATTCCACATTTCATTTATAAATAGTTCACCAGCGCAATACCAGAATTAATAAAATACTGTTCTGATTGACAAAGTATCATTTTAATTTTTAAAGTTATGAAATGTGTGTAGAAATTTATTGTTAAAATAATCAGCTCTAAGTGGGGAGGAGGCATTTTTTTTTTTGAAACTGATCAAAATGGTTTTCAGAGAAATTCCCATTTCCTGATTCTTTTAGTAACTCTTCGATTCTCTGCGTTTCGTTATCTCCTCCATTGAAAGGGGCACATTTTATTCTTCATTTTTTTCTTCAGAAACTTTTTGGACTTCATAACTTCTACGATGGTAAAAACAGTTTCATTTGACTTGTTTGGTACTTACCCAACCTAATTTTCCATTAACATGATTATTGTTTTGAATTGTAACAATCGTACGCGCTGAAGCCTCTAGCACTGAATTTGCGGTATTTTATTCCTTGAAGAATTCTGTGTAGATTCCTTGAAGAGTTCTGCTACAGACAGTTATGGTAAATGCGTGTTCGCTGCTCATCGTCTAGGAAATTGCACGTGTTGACCGTGATCTTTGATATCGATCTGCGACGACCTGTGTTTCGCTGGTGGCAGAGAGTCCGCCTCGCAGGAAATCCAAGCAGGCTCTTTGGCAGTATTCGGATCAAACACCCGATGCAGCTGGGTGGCTGATCGTATATGTGTAAACTAGGCTATATGCTCAACGTTCTCGCGGAAATTCATATTCGATAGTTTTTAATGCACGCAGAGTAGCTAGAAATTCCTTTCGTGTCTAAATCTTAACCCTGGAATTTCACGGTTGGTCCAGTATTGCAATACAAATGGAAGGAAAAATAAAATGCGGCCCAGTGTTGATGTATGATTGGAAGGTCCGTTGTTCTAGCCTACAAAGTTTAAACGTGCTTTGAATAGGTTTTTCATCGACATTACTATTACAACGTTTTGCTGTGAAGCTCCAGTTTGATGGCTGCGTAATCTTTGTCTTGGTTTCCATTGTCTTGGGCCCTTTTTTTATTTAAAGAGGAAAATTTCACAGTGAAGTTCACAAAGGTTCTGCATATTGCTGCATATAAAAAACACGTTTACAATTGGAAAATCAATGTGTATTGCTCTTTTCCTATTCACAATTGGTACCGATAGTTTAAATGGTCGCGGTTATTCGAATTGTATTTATAATTCAAATGTAAATTACGTTGCAATTTCCCATAAAGTCGAAGGTAGTAAAGACGCGCTCACGCTTTCAAATTAATTAAACTACGAGGGTAGTGTTCTGAACCTAGGAGCTACGGATTTTTTACGACAGTAAGAATCAACTGCTCCGGTAGTTCATATTTTGGTTTCTTCCGATCAATTATAGAAGAATGCAGACAATGTATCTGGGGAAACACAGACAAGGGATTACCTCAAATCATTCAGTCAATCAGACCCGCTCCGCCTCCATTGCACATCTGGAAAATCTCCGGCAGTTATGGGTGTACGTGAACGTGTATACCGCACCGAATGTAGCTTCCCTTTGCGCAAGTTTTGTTGAGCTCTTTCTTTTGCTAGTCGTGGTAGAAGTACACCCGGGGGTTTTTGGTTGTTATTAGCATTTCTATAGAATAAAATTTTTGATCATTTCTATTTCTTTTAAATCTTGCTAACATCGCGTCTTGGGACTTATATTTATCGAATGAATTAATTACATGAGTCGTCATTGCCAACAGTATTATAACAGTATATAATACTGTTGGCAATGATGGACTCATTTAATTATTTCACTGTAAACGCCTACGAAAATTAACCACAATATCAATACTTATACTCATCATTCAATTACGTATTGTGAAAGGGTTGGGGTAGGGATTCTGGGGCTCAAGTAAATGTGCTCAGATTCTACTTGTCCTGCATAGTCGCATAGTGTATTTTTTTTTACTTTTTGACTGAAAATGGAATGGAAACGTTCCGTTAAAGGGGCCTCGCGGAGAGGCGCCGCGTAGTGGACGTGGAGCGGCGGTCCCGTTGGCAGGCGCCCGCACGCCGTCGGGCGCGAGGGCGGCGAGGGCGGCGAGGGCGGCGAGGGCGGCGAGGGCGGCGAGGGCGGTGAGGGCGGTGAGGGCGGCGAGGGCGGCGAGGACCTCGGAGCAACGGCCCCGGCGGCGCCGCGGGCCGGCCTCAGGCGCTGGCGCGGGGGCGGGGACGGGGGCGACGGCGGGAGATGGTGTTGGCGGATCGCGAAAGCTGAAGGAAAGGGAAGAAGACGGACGCGAAGGCAATGCTGTTAGAGGAGGCGGTGGTGGTGGATGCAGGGCGATGGCGATGGCTGCGGCGCCAGCAGTGAGGATGCGGGCGGAGGCAATGGGATGACGGGATCCCACGCGGAGCCCGAGGGGTGGAGGCGGAGGAAGAGGAGGCGGAGGCGAAGCAGGAGGAGGAGGAGGAGGAGGAGGAGGAAGAGGAGCGGAGAAAAAGGGAGGAGGCGGAGAAAAAGGAGGAGGAGGCGGAGAAAAAGGAGGAGGAGGAGGCGGAGAAAAAAGGAGGAGGAGGAGGCGGAGAAAAAGGAGGAGGAGGAGGCGCGAGAAAAGGAGGAGGAGGAGGCGGAGAAAAAGGAGGAGGAGGAGGAGGAGGCGGAGGAGGGGGGAGGCGGAGGAGGAGGGAGGCGGAGGAGGAGGAGGCGGGAGCGGAGGCGAAGGATATGGGGAGTGCGAGATGGGAGACTGGGGCAGAGGCGATGGTGATGGCCGGGGCAGAGATCGGATGGGGGTGGTGGCAAAGGCGGCGCGGTGGAGGTGGATGCGGGGGCGGAAGTGGGGCTGACGGGGAGGGGCGGGGGGCGGGGGCGAGCCGTCCGTGTCTGCGAACGCGCGGCGCGCGAGACGTGCAGCGCTCGCCCGCGCCTGACCCGCGCCGCCGCCGCCGCCGCCGCCGTCCGACGCGCCTTGATGAATAGCGCGTAATTACGCGCCTATCGGGAAACAGCGTCGGCGGCCAACGGCGGGGGCGGGGACCCACGGTGCTTTGGAAGACGTAAAAAGAGGGCAAAAATCATTTTTTCCGATCTTGCTAATTTACATGGTATAAGCATTTGTTAGAAATAGAGAATGGCAAGCTTCATGTTTCTTTGTTATGATTTCATGTTGGCTGTTAATTATTGTGGAGAATGTCGTCCGAAATGAGGAATGATTACCAAGTCGAATGGTCATAAATTCACCCAATTTTGTTATTCGCATTTTTAGATATTGTTAATGTTTCTAAATTGTAATTTTGTAACATTGAAACATAGTTGTAATTTTGCTCTTGTTACTGCTCAATGCTTTTCAACTAAATTTCTAAAAAAAATCTACATAAATGTATCTCATGACACTTGTAGTGCTATTACGAAAATATCTGCCGTGCGTATGGCAACGTTTTTTTTTACCCACCAAAGTTAATTAGAATTATTCTTTTAACGTGCAGTTTTTGAGTATGATAGAAGGAAATGGAAAAAAGCTGTATAGGTCGCGATGTGTTGTTCAATGGACTGCTTCAACGGCCGCCTAGAACTGTTTCCCCCCTTGAGAACCACGGAAAATGCCGTTTAATGTAGCCGGTCATTTTCTCATTCGGTTCACAACCTAGTACATTTGTTGGTGCCGAAAAAAGCTGTTCCTGGCGGTACCTCTTTTTCCACGACGATCAGTTCCAAATTTTATTATATTAGTGGCATTTATTTTTGGCCGCTCTCTCCTGAATTCGGGCAACTGTGTGGCGGGGCGGGGGCTCCGCGCGTCTCGCGGTGGGCTGACCGATCCAGCAGTCAGCCGAAGATTGCTCCTCTGGGGGCAGGCGAGCTACATAATATATTGCTTGTTCTTAATTTATTGTTAAATGCTCCTTGACAGAGATCGGTGGGAAATTATTCGGCCGAAAAATTGTTTTAGCAGGCCAATTGCTAATTAATTCACGATTAAAAAGGATAAACGGTCCTTTCTATAGAAGCAGCGTTTATTCTAATTTCTCTGATAACGTGCTGAATTATATTTCCCACAGTGTTTACATTATTTCACGAGGGGCATTCCAATGTTCAGGTTGTTCAGTGGAAATGAAGAGCTCTATTGTACTTCCTTATGTCCCTTGGTAGTGATTTGACAGCGAATGTTTGAAACTATTATATTTCCGTGAGCAGTCTAAAAAGGAGGGTGCTGTGGACGTGTATTCCTTGTCACTGTTTGGTCTTATCGCAGTACCAAAGCGTGGGTAGCTTTACCGTGCACGGTGAAAAAATTGATGAATATGTTTTATTGATAAAAATATGATTCATTACGAACAGTAAGGGACAAATGGTAGAATGAGAGCAAGAGGAAACGACATAACCCCGGGGGGGGGGGCTAAAATAAAGACTGGAATCGACGATCCGTCGCGAACTCGCATTGCACTCTAAAAATTCCACAAAACCCCCGGCCATTAGGACTATTGTGGAATGGTGATCACCGATTGGAAATCATAAGTGATCGCAACTCCAGGTTCCCTTCCTGGCAGTATTCAGAAAAACATTTCATATTTTTGAAACACAAGTTTTCAACATTGGCCCGAATTTACATCCAAACTATTAATCGGCTGGCTTAAATTTTCGCCGCCACAGCCACCGCCACCATCACAAGCGTCGTCGCCAATGTTTCCGACCCCGTCTTCGTCCCTTCCTCCGACCACGTCCTTCGTCACAGCCGCCACAGCCACCGCCACAGCCACCGCCACAGCCACCGCCACAGTCACCGCCACAGTCACCGCCACAGTCACCGCCACCGTCTCCGCCGCCGCCACCAGCATTGTCTCCGCCGCCGTCGTCACCGTCGTTTCCACCGCCGCCGCTCACAAAACGAACAAAACATGGCGCTGGTCCGCGAAGAAACACAAGCAGGCGCGCGGGGCCGCCACAAAAAGGGCAGGGTTTGATTAAGGCGACAATTTGCATCGGACAAAGTGGGCGGCGGCCGCGGAGTCGGGGGGAGGGGGCGGGGCAGGGCGGGGAGGGGCGGCGGGCGAGAGCAGGGGTAGGCGTGACAACGGGCAGACGAACGGCCGGAGTGGCTCGGCGAGGCAAGGTTCACGAATGAGAAAGGAGAAGGAGAAAATGGCCTTTTTGAAAATGTATCCTCGAATTCGGTTTACTTTGTTACGATTGGGATCCAGATTGCTTAGGACAGATGAAGGTATTAAATTAAATATAAAAGGCTTGGTATATTTTGGAATGCGACTGAAAACAAATCCAAATAATCGGTTCCGCAAATCTGTGCAGAAACGAAGAGAAGGTGAACTACGGCCTTATACGAACAGTCATGGAAAGATAAACACAAAACAGCATCTCTGTAATTCATCGTGCATAAGCCGCCAGCAGCACTATTGTAAAAAATCTAGGAAGTATGTAAAATCAGATGTTAATATTTCTAAATATTTCTTTTGGTAACTAGACTGTTAGAAATTAGAGAGATTTACCTGGTACTTTGGCAGATAATTCATTTAAGAGCATCGACAAATTCAAAAATAATTTGAAGTATAAATAATGATTAACAGTTTTCCTTGCGTTAGAGCGTTATGGTGTGTTTTTATTGTAATATTTTGAAAGGATACCTGCCAAGATTTTTAATAAATGAATTTTATTTAACTACGGTTCGCTAATCTCTTCCAGTTTTTAATTTTGTTAAATAAAATCTCTTGTCGCTAGTATGTCTCAGATTGTTTCATTAATGAATGCCAATGTGAATATGTGTATCTCTTGTGATCAGAACTTCAGAAATAATCACAGGGAGCCATTTATTTTCTCAACGAACTTACTAAATTCATAATGCCTACACTGAGCACAAACAATGGTAAATGATACCTCAATGCCTCACAATCCTCAGTAATCACTAGACTTCCTAGATGAACAGCCTCGGAGTGTGAGGCTGAGTTACTAATGAAGAGATTGTAGTTATTGCGAAGGCTAGAAGTCCATTTACATGAAAAGTAAATGTAGCGAATGAACGTAACGTTAAAACAAAAGTATGCTGTTATTCTGTAGAACCATTATAAGTTGTAAAGGCGAGCATAAACCTAATATAAAAAAGTAATATTTGTAAATGTTAGCAAACTGTCTTTCATTTTCCTGACTTCATAACAATGTATTTTGTATAACTGGGGAACACAACAAAAATCTTCCGTTTTGTCGAAAAGAAGCCATTAACAGAACACATTGCATTTCATCGACCTCTCGCATGAAAAAATATAGAATTACCGTTCTTAGATAATTTCAGGCATTTTTCCTTGACCCATAGGTGGCTGCATTTACGTTCATGTTTTGGGCTATTGTTAATGGTGGGTTATTATGTTAAATGCATGTACTGCATTTATGTCCTCACGTGTACGTGAACGTTGGCGTTTGCAAATGAACCTTAAAGGGGACTCATAGGGTAGCTATCAGACTGCTCACCTTCCACCCCGTGACCGGGGTGCCGTCTGCGCCCCATATGTTGAATGTCTACTGTCAAAACAGGTTCGCAGCAAATTTCCTCCGGGTTCTCCCGTATCCACAATCTTTTCCATTATTGTACTCATGGCTCACGTCAACATCATCATCATCATCAACCACAAGAACAACATTAACATCAATACGTGTCAACGCAAGGTTCCTCACAGTGGCGCCCAGAGGAATGCATATAGAGATCTGCTCTTGAAACTAGAATCTTTGGGCCGTCTCCCGGAAATTCAGGCTGCGCGCTAATCCACTGTCTTCTCCATTACTGTACTCATGGTTCACGTCATCAACATCATCATCATCATCATCATCGACCACAATAACATTAACATCAATACGTGCAACGCAAGGTGGCGCCGTGAGGAGTGCATATTGAGATCTGCCCTTGAAACTAGAATCTTTGGGGCGTCTCCCCGAAATTCAGGCTGTGCGCTAATTAATAAACCCTAATCGGGGAGGAGCATTGGCCGCGAAGTGCGGCGTTGGGGCCTTTGTGGGCGATCGCTGCCCTGTGGCCGCCTTCTTTATGCCCAACCCTCCCTCCCTCGCGCGCGAAGGCGGCGCTTAACAAGTAGCTATACTGTAATTTTATCCTCAGCATTGACAGGAATTCAGAGGTCGCCCATCGAGATGTGTCTGGAGATTGGATGCGTTCCACATAAGTTGTGGCCGCGGCCGCGGCGGCCCGGCTACGGTGCGGTCACGGGAGAAAACGAACAAGGAAACGTACACTGCTTCGCCACCCCGCCCCGGCACCACGCCCCTCCCGCCGCCTCCCCGCCCCGCCCCGCCCCGGCCGCGGACGGATCTCGGACGCGCGCAGATCGGCCCATTTTGCACGCCTCGCCAGGACGCTGACCTGGTCCACATGGACGCGGGAACAGGAGGCGGAGACGGAGATGGCGACGGCGGTTCCAGGCGGCCACGCCCCTTTCCCGCTCGCCCCCGCTCCCCGCTCCCCACCTCCGCCGCCCCGCGCGGCGTCGCCCACCGCTCGCGCGCCGCCGTCGCTGCTTTCCCAGCCGCGTGTTCCTATTAAAACATTAATTAGATCACATTTATACCGCGTCACATTAATTTCCTGTATTTCTGAATAATTCCCGGATCGGCCGGGGAGCCGCTGCCGCCGCGCCGTCTTTTTGCTCCGGCCGCCGCCGCCGCCGCCGCCTCGTCGTTATATTTCATTTGCACTTGGGCGGCCGCCAAGGGAACGCCATTTTAGATGCGCGCGGCCGAGTCGCGCTATAACCTAACGCGGGCAGGAGACGGAGGCGGAGGCGGAGACGGGAAGCGCGGTGAGCGATGCGACGCGGGGACGCGTCTCGGCGCAACGGAGCGCTGCAGAAGGAAGCGGGGTGAAGCGGGGATGATTTAACACGGAGCGGGGCGGGGTGGTATCGATTGATTCATTAATTGATGTTTCCGAGCATGGACTATTGTGTAGTGGGCGTGATCTGGGCTGTCCGGGTGACGCCGCGTCGAAGGCTGTGTTCCCGACGTTTCGACCATCTTGTCGTGATCTTCCTCAGTAGTGGTATGCGATGGTAACCAGCCCTGAGGAAGACCACGACAAGACGGTCTAAACGTCGGCATCACAGCCTTCGACGCGGTGTCACCCGGACAGCCCAGATGACGCACATGACTCTGGCTACGACTTTATTGTGTAGTGTGTTCTTTCCCGACCGGATGGTGAGATCCGGTGCCGTCCCACACGTCAGTTTGTGGAGGATATCTCCCCCTCCAGATATCTTCTCCAGCCGTGCACCGTCCCAGCCGGCACAAGCTCCAAGCTCTCGACTTTTATGTGTGTGTGTGTAAGGGGAGAGGATAGAAAATGGAAGGAAAATCTTCCGCGTTCCATGGCTCGCTTCTTAAGGCCCCTGCTTCTCCTGGTGTTAATTGAAGAAACAGCGGAAAACTATTGATGATAGCAGTCTGCCGCTTGAATTCTCCTCCAGACTGCGCCTGAATTTGACGTAGCTATGAAGCTAGTATAGAAAATGCGCTGCCGTCAGGACTCGGCCCTAGCACTTGCTGGTCAGTCGCTGCAGTCTTCGGCATTGCCGACGCTGAGCTAAACTCAGACTGTGCGGATCGGGGCAGAAAGAGAAGCAGAGGCCGCTGCAAGACTAGCGTTTCTGGGTGGACGTGAGGGGGCACAAACGGATAGGGACACTAGCCGCATGGAAGGCCCCAACGGTCCACCGTCGGTCTATTAACTTATCACTTTCCGTGCCCCCGAGTGGCACATTGCTGGTGCGATGTTTTTCTGTGTATGTAATTCCACGTTCAGTCTGTGGCGGGTCTTTCCAGTTTATGGACACTTGCTTAGGCGTAGTGCTAATCTAGTACCTCAATTTTATTTTCGTAACTCCACGTCGAGATTATATTACACCCTTGAGCTATCTTGGCAGTACAAATGGCAACTTTTTGCTTTAAGGCAAGTAGTATCTGATGATAAAACAATGTGATCTCTAGTTACCAGTTTTGGTTAATTTTTTCTCCGTTGTCTCCAAAAATAATTCTGAGGGACATAGCGCCATTTTCGAAATTTGAAGTTTGTGATTATATTTTGTTCCAGATATTGCACTATGGATATCGATTATAATAAATCGATAATAAAAAATCAGAAACGAATGGTTTCCCGGCTTATGATTCAAAATTAAAAAAAAATAAACCCATCGTAATAGCTATGAAGAAAAAACAACCATTTCCCCTTTTTAAAGTACAATTATAATGTTGCTCAGTTATGCATTTAAAATTTGTGTAATGTATAATCTTTTAAAATTATCTGTTTGGCATTCAAAATGTATATTATTTCCTTAATTTAATCCGTGAACTTGCAATACGTGATATTGGAAAGGTCCAGTGATTTTCAGGAATGGATTTTTGTGCCTTCTCGATATCGATGCCAAATATTGTACCGAGTGACGTATTGTAGTATCTCTAGGACTTTCGTACAAACACGAGACATGTAAGCTTGCCACACTGTGCGTTGATACTTCAATTTCCAATTTGCAGAATACTGAAATTAAAAAATAAAATTAAAATATGTTATTTCATTGTTTTCAATAGCCACATTACTTATAACTATTGTTATCGATTAAGTTTCGCAATGCAGTTTTTCTGTTACACAAAATGCGCCAAATCTTCTAGTGCTTTCTGATTTATTTCGTGAAGTGTAATGTTCGAGTGCTTTCTTAAAGACCTCTCCAATGCCGCTGTATTCACTCTGGCGTATATCGCCATGTCTAGGCGTTACGGCGTCACACATTGCTTGTGCGTCATGGCCGGTCTGCGGGGAGAGGCGGGGAGCGGGCGGGCGGAGGACGATGGCGGTCGCTTCCTGCTCGCTCGCGCCGGCGGCGGCGGCGGCGCGTGGGAAGGACCGCATTGCCAAGGAGCGCTTTTTGCCACGCGCTGGCCGCACCTCCACGCACCCCGCCCCTCCCCGCCTCGCCCCGCTGCAGTCCGCCCCGTCTCGCGCCAGTACGCCTCGCTCCAATCCGCCACGCACCTATTCGCCCCCCCGCTCCAGCCCACCCCGTTCCAACTCTCCCCGCTTCAACTCGCCCCACGCGAGCACGCCACACTCCAAACAGCCTCCGCTTGGCATCTCTCCGGTCAGCACCTACCTGCCACATCTAGACCGGCGCATCTCGCTCCTCCCCCTTCCGCTCCGGCGTTCCCCGCTCCGGCGTTCCCCGTCCCCCGCTCCGCCGTTCCCCGTCCCCCGCTCCGCCGTTCCCCGCTCCGCCGTTCCCCGCTCCGCCGTTCCCCGCTCCGCCGTTCCCCGCTCCGCCGTTCCCCGCTCCGCCGTTCCCCGCTCCGCCGTTTACCGGTCCCCGCTACACCGGTCCCCGCTACGCATGCTCCCAATACACCGGTCCCCGCTACCCCGGTGTCCGCTCCGCCGTTCCCCGCTCTGCTCTATTTAACTCCATATCGCTCTTCCCAGCTCCGTTGTTACTCCCTCGGCGTTTACCCGCTCCGTGCTTCCCTGCTTCGATCTCTCGGTCTCTGCTTCGCTCCGCCCTGCCCATGCCTGCTTCCCCTTGCCTCAACCTGCGTCATAGTGCCTCGCCGTGGCGCCCCCAGTCGCACCCTGCCACCTCTCCATCATGCTTTGCCCGTATATCCCCGTTGCGTTCTGCATCGCCCCCCTCAGCCACGCCACACCCCACCTCGTTCAGCCCCACCGTATCCAGCCCTGCTCCGACATCCCGCCCTTGCGGTGCTACAACTCACCACTCTCCATTAATCTACACAACTTTGCTCTGCTGTGCTGTGACACTACGCTCTACCGCGCTCCGCTCCATCCCGTTTCCGCCGCTTATTACTACAATTGTCAGTTCTCTGGAATTTCATTCTACTGTTCTGTTTCGACCAACACCGCTTTAATTCGCTCTATTCCCGGCTGAGGAAGCTCGCAGCTAGGTTTATTGTTGATTTGCAGCGACTTGGATCAGAAAGGCCTCGCGTTCGAGTCCCGTCAGTGGTGGATTTTCGACATTACCGATATAGCTAAGTTTAAATTAGCCGCTGTCTGGAGGAGTAATCGACCAGCCGGGTGCCCTTATCGACAGAAACGGGCGAGTGCAATCTTTCCTCCTTCTTTCTTATAATGTCCTCTTACACACACACACACACACATAAACACGCACCTATCTGCCCTGCCCTAGCACACATCGGGAGACCTGTCGGGAGCTTAGAAGCTCCGCTGGAAGGACGTAGCAGGAATAAAATAATTCCTCGCAAGTCAGCGTGTAGGTCGGCGCGAGATCTCAAGTTCCAGCGGGGCGGGAACATCGCCAACTCTCGGGATAAAACATTGACTACACCAACGGGGCTAACGCCCATCGCAGTTACATGCAATGGAAACAACAAACAATGAATGAACTGCTCCCTTCCTGGTCTGCTCTACTCTGCTCTGTTTTGCTGTGATTCCCCACCTGCTGCTCCTGTCCTTCGAGGTCCGCGTGGAAAACCGCACCTTCGAATTTCTTCGCACGGGTTTGCGGTGTTACGAAACGACCCCCGCCTCCCGCCCGCTCCCCCTCTCCCTCCCTGTTTCACTTCGTACGAATTAATCAGTCGCACCGAAGCTAATTATATTTCATTACGGAAATTCCATGAATGATCGTAATTGCGGGAGTGCGTCTGCCGGGCAGTGGAGGGGAGGGAGGGAGGGGGGAAGGGGAAGCACCTGGAGCGCCTCGGAGGTTGCGATCTATTGACGTCTCCTGCAAACCGCGCGTCCCGTTCATTGCGACAGGAGAGCGCGCCCGGGGCAGCGGCGGCGGCGGCGGCGGCGAAGGCGGATGAGGCGAAGGGGCTGGCGGCAACTGCGCGAATTCGCGGAATGCGGTCCGCGGACCCGCACGCAAACTGGAGAATGTGGGCGCAAAAGCGGCTAAAGCCGCGACCCGCCACACAAATATACGCGGAACTGTGTGTGTGACGCACTCAACTACAGTAAGAATAGACGTGAATGCGGATTTTAAGCCGTGAAATTAAGTTTTCTTACAGGTCGACGTGTTTTTTTTTTTTTTTTTTTTTTTTTTTTTGACGCGACAAGGAAATGTAAATGCTGAATGACTGCCTTACGTTGCGAATGAGTCATGAGCGCTCATCTTCACCTGATTGTGACTTCTGAGTACTATCCAAATTTGTCAATGCTATACTTGGTTTTGTTAATAAACGCTGGTTTTACAAATATTTTTTAAAAGCCTTATCGGGAGTTGATGGCTGCTTTAACAACCTGTATTTTTTTCGCCTTGAATCACTCCTGATATTCTCTGACGTGGCGGGTCTCTCTGTCTGTACAACGCCCTCTTTTGTCCCCATCCCGTTGCCAACCCGTTGCTTCCTGTCACGGCCTGTGATTTCCTGTCGTCCCCAGTTGATCTATCGCCCTTCTCTCATCCCGGGTCATCCCCTGCCTGTCCATCTGCCGCATCTTCTCGTTCTGACGGCCAGAGTCGATCCACCGCGTCTTATCGTCATTTCGTCCCGTGTCGCCCTCTTTCGCCCCCTGTCTCCTCGTCCGTGTCGCATGGCCCGTGCCGTGCGTCGCTCGTTCCGTGCGGGCCCCGGGAGCCGTCGGGCCGCCTGCCACCCGCGGCGGGCGCGGGGACGCCATTAGGCCGTCAGCCTAGGCTCATCGGCAGACGACGTAATTGGCAGGTGGTGGTGGCGGGCGGCGGGCCGGCGGGCGGCGGGCCGGGGGGCGGCGGTGACGCCTGTCGCGGGAGCCGCCGTCGCCCTAAGAAACGCATACTCGCGTAATTGTCCCGCGGACGCCCGGCCGCACAATTAGCTATAAATACTCGCCGCCGCCCCCTCTGCCGCCACGCTAAGCTCCCCCCCTCCGCCCTTCCCTGCCACTCCCCGTACCGGTCCTCCCCGCTCTCCCCGGCCGTCGTAGCGGGTCGCGCAACCCGCCGTCTGGCCCTTCTCCACCGCGCCTCGGAATTCGGCTCCGCGGGAAAGCACTGCGGGCGCTGGCTGGCGCGAAAACTGCCGCTAAGGGCTGTCGCCTGAGAGGGCGGGAGGCCGGGGAGGCCGGGGAGGCCGGGGAGGCCGGGGAGGCCGGGGAGGCTGTGGGACACAGGAGGCGCCGCCGAGTGTAAAGAGAGAACGGCTCCCGCACTTTTTACCGTTCTGGGCAAATGAGAGACGGCGATGTTTTTCACTTGCCGCCTCAGAATTTACCTGAACGAATACACTGCCTTTGATGACAAATGTACCGAACGATATACGTAAGCCGATTTTTTTTCAAACCCCAATCGAGTCACCCAATAGAAATGAAGGAGGATTTGGGAATATGTAGAGCTCGTTTGCGCGTATCTTTCTCCGTATCTTGGTCGCTTGCTGTATAGCACCGGCTCAGGTACGAATTTTTTTTCTTCGTCAAATTCGATTGGTTAGGAGACCAGCACTTCCAAATCAATGAGAGCTTCAAAGCAAAGTTAAGACACATCTTACATCACTCGGAGCAACGTTCTGCGATGAGGGGATTGAAGAGATCGTCCTGAATATTGTAGATGATGGAGAAAAATATGGGTTTGTACGTAATATCATCACAAATCCAAATTAGATACCTCATTCATTTTTTTTCTAAACGCGTTCCTCAACGACACTCTCTTGGAGGTTCAAGAAGGGCGAGCTCTCCCTGAAATTTCGAAAAGGGTGCCGTAGCCCTACGTAATAAAACGTTTTATTTCCGTAAATATGTTCAATCCCCCCTTTTTTGACTAAGTGGAAAACTGTTATTCAGTATCTGGGGAAGAGGCTATGGAAGCCATATGGCAACCGTGTTTAGCATAAAATCAATTGTGTATATTAATCATTGAAGTTTTAATTTGATTCTCCTGCTGGTATATTTAATTTACACATTGGTAAAATGTTAATGTAAATACAAACGTTTAATGAAAAATTGTCCCAGAAAGGTCCAAAAATACAGTTGCCCTCTCTTGTACTGGGCTGCGCACGCATGTCCTTATATTGCGACTCAAAAAACGTATTTTTTAATTACTTCCCTCCCTACTGACAAACCAAGTCAACCATTGTTCAGTGTGTACGTATTATTCCATTTCAAAAAAGTTGTCTTTAATTTCTAGTAAAATGAGTTAATAAATATATCTACTTTATAAATCTAGTCGCCCCATTTTCCTTAATACATTTTTTGAGGTGCATTGCTACGTATTTAACCATTCAACAATGACAAGAAGTCCTAAAAGTACAGGACGCATCTTGTAAATTATTTGCATACCTTTAATATTCTTGTAAATAATTTCCCCATTCCAGTATGTACGAAATAGTACTGTGCTATTAAAGCGCGTGTTTAGTGTTGCACAATGACCTTTCAGTGAATCAAACAATGATTCAGTAAATTAGTATTGATGTTAACGATGATCTGAAAGCTTGTATATGAACGTATTTCTGTACATTGTTTATTACCTCTGTCGTAACGTGCGTTACATTGCGCAGTACTTGAACAAGATGACGTAAATTTATTATGTTAAAACTACATATTTACCTGACTTGTGTTCTTAGTAGCTGTCGTGACGCATGACGCAAGAGTTTCTTGCTTGCAACACTTCTTTCTTGCATTCCTTGTGGTTCTCGTTGTTTCCTTGCTGGTGGAATGAAGGAAGTCGAACTCCTTCATCTTTGTCATGCTTTATTGTCCATGTGTGAGAGAATTTGTTACAGCAGTTGAAAGAACTGTGGAACTTGAGTTATTAAATTAGTATCCTCAAACTTCGAACCCCTTAACCATTGGACGAATTCTCAGTTTCAAACCTTGCCTTCTTTCTTTAATCGAATATTTTGAAAATTTTTGGCTTTTAAATTACATTATTACAGATGGCGCTAACAATTCAGAATCGTATATTTGCGGTGTACTTTTAATTATAACTGCATTAAAAATAAAAGAAAACGTTACCGTACAACTGTTTTTTTTTTAATTTCATGGTGAATAAATATTTTATATTGAATAAATTATTAAGCGGTGGTTTTATATTCGCCATTGGGAAGCATTATTACTATCGCACATTAAAAATAATGTTGTTTAACGAATAAGGTAAGATGAAAGATAATGAATTTTTATTGTGTATTTTAATGTGCCAGTGTGTATATGCCTCATGGCATTACATCAAAATTTTTGATAAACTATTTGGATTCTTGTTTTGGTGATCCTTTTCCGTTGAGTTAAAGTAGTAGTCGTTGTAATAATAATAATAATAATAATAATAATAATAATAATAATAATAATAATAATAATAATAAATATGATATTATTCCATGGTAACGTGCTCCAAGTTCCTCGTCCCAATACTCCATTTTCTTATGGTAGTGAGTTGTTTCTTTCTTACGGTATACGATAAGAGCAAAAATCTGTTGATCAAATGCTGATTCAAATACTGTCTTTTACAAAGGAGAGGATCAGAGCTGGACGAAACCTTCGCAGATTACATTTCTCTCGCCGTACGTCACACAGTTATGAATGTTAAGTAAATAAATTAAATAAATCTTGTTGTATCAGCAGTATTAGTTTTGAAGTTGGGGAGCGTGTAGCGAATACAAACTGAAAAATGGCCTCGTACGGAGCGAGTAGGGAGCGAGTAGGGAGCGAGTAGGGAGCGAGTAGGGAACGAGTAGGGAACGAGTAGGGAACGAGTAGGGAACGAGTAGGGAACGAGTAGGGAGCGAGTACGTGGCGCGTGTCGGGCGAGTGCGCGTAAGCGTTGAGGCGCACTGAGATCCCCAGGCCGAGAGCCGAGCTCCAGCGCGCACCCTCCCTCGCTCCGCCCCGCTCTGCTCCGCTCCGTTCCGGGCCGTTAACGAAGCATGCGACGTTCCGCGGTGCTCAGGGCGCCTCGCCGCTTTGCCGCTGGCCGGGCGTGTAAGTGTGGAAACATTCGAACCAACACGCCATTCGTTCCGGGCGCGGGGTGCGACGCGCGGCGGGGCGGGGCGGGGCGGGGCGGCGGGCGCTACGGGCCGGCACCCCCCCTCGCTGCGCCCCCGCTTTCGCCACTGCCACACCCTCTGCTGCATGCGCGGTCTGCTCTGTGGTACCACTACATGTACTTAGAGGTCGTTTTCTTTTTCCTCGTTATCTTTTGGCCTCCTTCGTTTCCTCTTTGTTACTTCTTTCTTCACCTTCTTCTCTCCCTCCTTCCACTTCATTCCTTTCCTATTCTTTATTACATTCGTATTTTTATTTCATTCTCATCTTCCTGCATTTCCTTCACCTTATTTCTAGTCTTTCTCTACAATACCTCTATATTATTTCTCTTCTTACTGTGGATTTCCTTCTTGTTCATTTTCTTTATTTCCTTTATCTACTTTCTCTTCATTTCCTCCCTCTGCTCTTTCTTCTTCCCTCTGGAGATCTGCCAAATTTTGACTGCTCTTTCAAATTCTCACATATACGCGTAAAACACCTGTTTCGCAAAAAATATTAGTTTCTTCGCCGGTTTTCTGAAATGATTCGCAGATTGTGAGAAGCCATTTGCGACAAACCCACATAAGAGTAAATGAGCGTGCACCGAAAGTGACCCAGTTCTTCGTTGGCGGAAACGCAACGAGCGGAGAGGCGCGGCGCGGCGAGAGGCAGTCGTTGTCGGCGGATGACATATGCGCCGCTCCACAAAAGCGCTCTGTCAATCAAGGCCGATGGACGGCCGCGTCTCGCCGCTCTTCCGGCGAAGCGACCTCCTTCGGGCGGAAGGGAGCGGTTGCGGAGGCGACGGTGCGAGCGACTTCGCAGCTCCCCTTCCCGCCCCTGTCCACGCCATCGCCCTACGCTCTCGCGAAATACGATTGTTTTCTTCCTCCTCTTCTGTCTCCATTGCTTCCTTCTCCCTCCTTCCTCCCTTCGTTCTCCACCCTTCCTTCGCCCTCCTCTTCGTTTGTTCTTCCTTATATCCTTCGATCGTTCCTGCTCTTTTTCGTTTCTCCTCCGCTTTCTTTGTTTCTTCTTATTCCTCCTCATCTACCTTAATTTCTTCTTCATCATTCTTACTATTTTACTCCACTTCTTCTGTCTTTCTCCTTCTTTCTTTACGTCTCATTCTGCGTCCTACACTTCTTCCTGTTGTTCGTTTCTACTTCTATTCCCTACCAGGAAATTTAAGGGACCAGTATGGTAATAAACGGGATGTTTCATGTTTGGCTGAAATATAATTCCATGACAATCGAATAAGCTATAACCTATAATTGTCGTCATTTACCTAGAAAATATCATACAGATTTTCCAAGATTTAACAATCGTTCATTAAATATCGAAGTGTTGTTATTTATAAATAGCTAGCGCTTTAATCCAACGGGAATGTGTACTGCAAACGTTCGATAGGTGATTTTGGCCAGTCTGCTAACGATGGGAATGTGTCGGTTTCAGCGTTTCGGGTTTGAGCCTGTCCCTTTTAATCCTCTCCAAACGGCAGTGCGTCTACGGATCCTCAATTTTTGACCGCCCAGGTTCACTACGTTTCGTTTAAAGGAACGATGTTCACCTTCCAATTGACCCGCTAAGGATTTACGCGTAGAGAAATTTTCAGCAATCATGTACCCGTTTCCTGAAGGGAAACTGCGAGGTTGCGATTGCAGACAGACGGTACGGTTAAAGCTGCCAAGTATTCCGAACGAGTGAGGACCCTTTACGGGAGATTCGCCGCCGCCCTCCGCAGCGGCCGTGGAGGCTGGTGCGTGCCCGCGCGGCGAAGCTCATCCTCTGGTTCCCCCGGCCGCTCGCGCGCGGCCAATCACGACACAAATATTAATTTCCACTCAAGAACTGCCAGGCTGCCGACCCGGGCCTGCCTCCGCGGACTGCCTCCGCCGCACGCCTCGCCTCCTCCGCCCCCGCCAACCCCTCCGCGCCGTTTGCCACCCCGCTCCGCTCCGCCCCTCCCCGCCCCGCCCCGCCCCGTCCCGCCCAGCCCCGCTCTGCCCGCGCAGCTCCTCCCTCCAATCTGGATATAATTATCTCCGGATTTCTCGATCCGCCCAGTTCATTTAATTCGGGAACGCTCAAGTGGCTGATCTTATTCCTGCCGTCTCGCTGGTTTAGTTGGGCGGGGCGGGGCGGGATGGGGCGGATGGCGTCGGGCGCGACGGGGCAGCGGAGCGGGGCGGGGAGGGTGGCGGGGCCCTCTTTTCCAATTGCCCACCCGATCGCTTACTCTGCTTGTTTCACGGCCCGCCGCTGGCGGCGACGTTGGATTGAGTGCGTAACCTGTTAAATGCCGTCAATAGAGCTCGGGTGCCGATCCCGGCCAGGCGCCGCGCAAATCGCTCCGCAACAGCAGCCTACTGGATGTGCTGTTTATGTGCACCGAGTTGCGATAATGGCTTTCCCATCATGTGTTCGAGCTGCCGAGAGGTGATCTGGCCGAAGTTGAGCCAATACCTTCCCACAAAGGGCTGCTTTCATTAGATTTCGAGCGATGTCTTAATACTCTCGCGGGCTTGTGAATCGATGTAGCCAAATTTCGAACCAGAGTGGAACTACTGTGGTCCATCGGGGGTTTTATTAATGCATTCTGATTTGACATTAACCTTTTATGATATTAGAAGAGCTGGCACCTTCATTTCTCGGAGATGGAGCCTCGCATTAATCGAAATAGCTCTATTAAAAAAATACTCATATCAGCTGAGGTGAACATCATATTGTTTTATTCTGTTTGTGAATTGTGGTAAATATCCTTTAAGCAATGCTTGTAAATGCGTGTCAACAGCCGCGGAGTGTCACAAATTTAAGAAATCGAAAACAGGTTTATGAGTATTGTTCTTTTTTTCTTCTAAAACACACTTTTAGAAATATTCGCCGCGAATCAGCTCTTCATTCAACACCGGTTCCCTTCCCATACATGGCTATGCATCGTAATAATATCAAAAATAATATTTATACTCCATATTATTAATGGAGATTCAAAAGATTCCGGTTGTTCTTCATTCTCAATACTAATAAGCAATACTCCATGAAAGACGTACCCTCCTGAACCAGGAGGAAAAACTGTTGCACTCTTGCGTCAAGTATGACGCATAGCAGGTCGGGTGGAAGTTGATTCATCTCCGCCGCGACCAGTATCTGTTGGCCGCGTGCTTTCCAGCTTGGCACCTGTAATTGGAGGCCGAGAGCAAGGGCAGTGTTTTTCTGCAAACACATCTCTCCCCCCCCCCCCGCGTTTCCTCCTGCTCTGGTCTTCCCCACCGCGTGTTGGCGGAGCGTAAGGCGAACAACGTGCGGAGCGAGGCGAGGGAGATGTGAAGAGAGTTTATTGATTGATTGTTTCCGGTCACGCCAATTGCTACGAACATTACACTCGTTACAGTTGTGAATGTTCATCCCTGGAAATGGCGGTGTTCCTCTTCAACTGAAAGTTGGGAAGCCTCACATCGGCTCGTGGGGGAGGGGGGTCCTCACTAGGTGTCGCCTTCCAGCGGGACACCGTCCAGCTGGGACAAGCTCTTTACTCCCGTATGGTCTCCCGTGGTGTGTAATACGTGTAAAGGGAGAGGAAAAGACAAGGAAGAGGAAGGAGAGATCGCGTGAGTCACATGCCCCGTTTGTTAGGGTGATATTCATCATTCTCCTAATATTGATTGGAGAATCCTCGGAATACTACCGGGCACAGCAGAGTTCTCCTCCAGACAGCGACTTAAATACAGTTAGCTAAATACAGATTGGGTCGAAGAACTACCGTCGTCTGGACTAAAACTCTAGTTCCTGCGAGTCAGAGCCCCTGCAGAGATGGAGGCAATGCTGACACTTCGCCAACTCAGGCGGTGTATATTCTGAAAAGCAGGGTGGGCAGATGACACTGTTGCGACTAGACTGAGCGCGAGAGGAGAAATAACGAAGAATTACACCGATGATTAGAATAGGACGTACAGAAAACTGCATTCTGAACAGAAAGATTTGATTTATTCGATATATTTCGTCAAAAAATAACAAAACGAATACAATGCGGTATTTCTCATCTAATTCCTATTACTGTTCGGCTTTCAATATCCTCGTATCTACATAAACTTTTACAATGCGCAAATAGTTTCGTTTGTAAAAAATGAACACAAAAAGCAGGTGGATTCTCGATGCGAAATCTTTTCTAATGCGAACATCCATTATCTCTCTTACACCAACACTGACCATAGCTGTAGAAGTGCCCTTAAACGTTAATCAATCCAACTACAAATGCAAGAAATTAGGTGGAATTTTTCAATAAAAATATTCTAGAGGTACTAGGGTGCTAAAACCAATTATAGAGGGGATGGACGGTAACAAAGCGAAATTTTCCGAATTCCAGCCTTCGTTGGAGCACTGGAGTTGTGTGCCTGAGCGCCCATTGAAACGGAGGTGGAGACAGCGAAACAGGCCGTGTCCCGCCAGGCACCAGGTCCACCACGTAGCAATGACAAGAGCGGGGGCGACGGCCGTGGCGAGCCAGTGGAACGTTTGGGGACCCCGGCGAGCGGATGTGGAACGACGGCGCAGCGGCGGGGCGAGGGGGCGAGCGGGCGGGATGAGGGGGCGGGACGGAGATAGGCGAGGCGAGGGGCCGGGGCGAGTGGGCGGGATGAGGGGGCGGGGTGAGTGGGTGAGCCGAGGGGACGAGGCGGGGCGGAGCGAGGGGCCGGGACGTAGGGGCGGGGCGAAGGGGCGAGGCGAGGGGGCGCGGCGTAGGGGAGGGGGCGCCGCGTAGGGGAGGGGCGAAGGGGCGGGGCGAGGGGGCGTGGCAGCCACGCGTCGCGCTGCGGTGCGCCGCCGGCTGCGCTGTTTTTGCAGCGCGCGCCGGCGATTACCGCGCGCGGCGGCGGCTGCTGCTGCGATGATTGCGAGCGGTTTTTGGTTTTCGGCTGGCGGCGGCGGCGGCGGCGGCGGCGGCGGGGGGATGGCGAGCGGCGGGCGACCGCAGCGGGGCGCCGCCCGCGCCGCCGCCCGCGCCCCGACCGCAGCGGTGGGCGCCCACCGCCCTGAGCCAACGAGGCGCGGCGGCGGCGTCCCGCCCACCCGCGGCGCCCACCGTGCTACGCGTCGCGCGCGGCCTTTGACGTTGGGCGGCGTCCACTGCCGCGGGCGAGGGCGAGGCAAGGCAGCGTTTTCCCTGGAGAGCAGAATCCACCCGTGGGGGGCGGTCACACCGCTCGCCCTCAACCTTAAAGGCGGGAGTTCGAATTCCGATCCATGCGTGTGGAGTCTGCGGTGGATAAGGCGGGTTCTCTGAGCTTCTCTCGTTTCCCCTGCCTCCTCTCACCATTGCTCCATCGTCATTCTTATATCTTCGTTATCTCATGTCTATAAAATTCATTTATCCATTACAAGTGTGGCCATTAGGTTTAGGCACTGGAATCATGTCGATTTTCGGGTGAACGGAGCGATCTGCTGGTTTTCGGGGTTCTCCTGTGTCCCCTTCTCGTTCCACCACTCTCCAACGTTACTCACTTCATCATTATCCCATGGACTACTCATAGATCATCACTGATGGACCTCAATGCCATTAAGAGTTGATCGGTCACTAAATCACAATAAACAAATTCTACCTTGTCCTCCTACGATCGCCATCTACATGTCCGTTTCTTCTCCCGCACAGCGTCAACAGCGTGGAGACATGTTGGGCTGCGACAGCGAAGGCGGATGCGGGAAAAGGGAAGGGAGAGCGGGGTCGAGGGTCCGGGGCGGGTCGTGGGTGGGAAGGGAGTGGTGGCGGGAGCGGGAAGGGGGATGGGAGACGAAGCCGGGGCGGGAGTTAACGCGCGGTACCACCTGAGTCCCTGGTGAGGCAGCGCGCAGTTGGGTTCCGCGTCCCGCTCCCACCCTGTCTGTCCCATTACACCTCCGAGGTGATGCATGTGCGTTTATAAACTCACACTGTCCCGCACACGGGGATGCGGCCGGGAGATATATGCCTCGCTTCCCCGACGCCCGGAACGTTAGTTTTTTCAGCAGCTGCTTCGAGTCCTAACATTAGGATTCCACGCCTGAAAGATTACCCCAAGGCTGAGACGGTGCGTTGAGATTTGTCGTCTTACGTGGAAGGTGCGTGGGAAACAAATTTCCGACTTCGGTTGTTGGAACGTGACTTTAGTACGCACAGTGTTTTTTAGAGTGCGGATATGGACGCGCTGTGAGTTCTACGGAAAATCTTAATTGTTAATTTTCTGCTTTCCACACACTTAATTTGTTGAACTGGAAAACATTATATCCCCATATCGCTATGTCTTCAGCGATCACCATTACAAATCTGTGCCCAGTATCGAACCGACGCGATCGATCCTGTCGACAGAATTTGTTTGCTTGAGAGATGATTATGACTCCCCTTTTGAGACGTAGAATGTTATAATTCGAGACGAAGTTCAATCAGAAGCGAACAGTGTATATCCGTATCTATGAAAATTTTGGAATAATATTCCACGCTGCTATCACTTCCGCAATCCCTCCGAGTCCGCCTCACGTACCTTCCCCACAGATCCTCCCCCTTTCAACAGACTGTGTCGACCCCCACTCTCTGACTCCACCCTCTCTTTCACATCCGCCTCTTCCTCCACCAGTACACTATCCTCACTTTCATCTTCTCCAACACCACTGTCTTCGCCATCGCGCTCGCCGCCTCCGCCAACTCTGCTCTCTCCTTCCGCCATCTCCTCGACCCCTCCACCTCCAACTGCGCCACCTCTACCTCCGCCATCACCCTCGCCCCTCCAACTGCGCCCCCGTTTTTACCTCTGCCGCCTCCGCCATCCCCTCCTCTACCTCCGCCATCACCTCTGCCCCTCCACCTCCAACTGCGCCCCCGTCTTCAGCTCTGCCGGCTCCGCCATCCCCTCCTCTACCTCCGCCATCACCTCTGCCGCTCCACCTCAAACTGCGCCCCCGTCTTCAGCTCTGCCGCCTCCGCCATCCCTTCCTCTACCTCCTCCATCACTTCTGACCCTCCCCATGCAGCTGCACCCCCGTCTGCACCTCTGACGCCTCCGCCAACCCCTCCGCTACAACCGCCATCACCTCTGCCCCTCCACCTACAACAGCGCCCCCGTCTTCACCTCTGCCGCCTCCGCCATCCCCTCCGCTACCTCCGCCATCACCTCTGCCCCTCCAACTCCACTGCGCTCCCGCCTTCACCTCTGCCGCCTCCGCCATCCCCTCCGCTACCATCGCCATCACCTCTGCCACTCCACCTACAACAGCGCCCTCGTCTTCATCTCTGCCGCCTCCTCCGCTCCGCTTCCTCCTCCCCCGCCGCCGCGCGTGCACGACGCTGGCTGGCGGCCGCAGCGCTCCAACCCGCAGCATCCATCACGTCTGTCGGAGAGGATGACACGGCGGCCGCTCCGCTCCGCGCCCCGCGCCGCCCCCTCCGCCGCCGCCGCCGCCCCCTCCGCCCCCTCCGCCTCCGCCGCCGAGGCCCGCGCACCCTGGCCCGGGGCCGCCGCCGTCCGATCTGTCGGTGTCAGCCGCTGGCGCCCATTAGCATACACGCTCCTGTTCTCACGCTCTTGTTCGGACGGCTACAGATGAGCGCGCCATACATCTGCGCCTGTCCGCACGATTTAATAATCACTCGGAGCGCCTTAACGAACTCGCCGGAGCGACAGCGTTTATCTGATTGGCGGCCGCATTCCGCGCACGGGCCGGCTAATTATCTGGCGGCGGGGGTGCGGGCGGGGGCCGTGCGCTGTCGGATTTCCGCGCGTGTGCGGTTTTACGCGTTTGATTCTTCTCTTCTCGAGGTTTATCCCTCGACAGAGTAAACGTTCTTTTGGGTTGAATACATCTCCATTGTGAAGGAGTGTTGGGATGTTCACCGCTTGTGTTGGATAATAAGGTTATTTGTCATGTGTTGCCACTGAATAGAGCGCAGTGTGTTTGGACGATTATAAAAGTGGGGTGAAATGGGAATTATATAGCGGGATTTGATCAGTTAGGAACAGGCAGCAAAACGAGTCATATAAATCCATTGAATATTAAAACAGGACTAACATTCTGTGATTAGAGGATTTTTGGCTTGTGGAGTGCGAAAATTTTTCGCCCTCCTCACCTTATCTCACGGTTATTGACCGTAGAATTGGAGGTTACCGCTGTTGTCTCCTGTTCTTGTACCTATTATCTACTCTCTTCTGGGCTTTATATTTGTGCAATTGTCTATCTCATCTTGTTTTCTTTGGCTCTGCATCTTCTGCCCTCTGCCTGCTTCGCCCCCGTGTTCTGCGCGCTTCCAGAAGATTCTCGTTTTACGCCAACCACCGTTTTCGCAACTCTGCTTCCCGTCGGTTTGTCCGCCGACCGCCTTCTCAAGCCTCTCCGCTCCCGCTCCCGCTCCGCTGCGGCATCGGCCGGCACGAGGCTTATTGCAGAGGAGCGCGCGCCGCCACCGCCTCCGCCTCCGCTGCCACCGCCACCGCCACCGCCACCGCCACCGCCACCGCTGCCGCCGGAACAATTGAGCCATTAACATGTCATTGCCGGCAAATGGTTGCCGCTATTTAACATAATCAGGGCTTACAATAGAATTGAGCCGTTTGCTTCATTGCTTAAAAGGGTTGGCGCGGCCGGCGCTAGACGCTTCTGCGTGTAATGGGAGCCGACGAACGGCGGGTGAGCTACCCCCCCCCCTTATTGCCCACAACCATTGCCTTATCCCCACCTAGGCCTTCGGACCACGCCGCCCAGCCCTCACCACCTCGCTCACGCTCCCACCCACGCTCCCACTCAGACTCCCACCCACGTTCTCTTTCTTTTGCTGAATTCCACACCCAGTCTGCAATTTTCTTATCCCAACATCCCACGTCAGTGTCACTACTCCCCGGTGTACAAATAATATTAGAATTTGCGTAAACGATTGGTTGCAATATAATACTAATTAGTGATAATTTATTTATATTCAGAAGAAGCCTTACTCTGCATTGAATGACGTCGGAGATTGTTGAAATTTGTAATATTGTTCTTAATTTAAAGGATCATTTGCATTACATAATTATTGAGATTAGTATATATTGTTTACGTTGTATTAATAACATCCTGCTGAAATTCGTTGTTACATGTACATGGGGCATCACGCTATGAAAGCTGTTTACTGATCAAATTCTTCATTGAAACTGTTGTTTCTTATTTACGTCCCTGTCCCCTATTCTTGTTACGTGACCGAAAAATACATCTGCCTGTACCACACTTGTTTCGTTCATCATATTCCAATCCACACTAATATCACTTACCGCGCGAAGCCCCATTGGTTGGTTGGCAGCCCTCCTCTTGGTATGCCTGGAGGGTGGATGGACCCCTCCCCCCCACAACTCATTGATCTCGGCTCTTGTGCGTCATTAAATTGAATGCTCATTCATTAGATATCATTATGGTTAATAAGGAATGAAGAAATAATTTTAATGAGTTTTACGGGTATTCATTCATTCTATCGTGAAATATAAAACTTCATTTGCGTTTTACTCCCCGCGTTATTAAGCATTATTTTAATGCAGGTATTTCTGAGAATTCGTTTTTACTTACACGGGATACAATGCCATAATAACCATGTTTCACTCGCAGAAACTGTAATGCTCATCTAGATCGGGTAATTTCATTACGTAATGGACAATAGAACATTTGCTCAACGTGAAAAAATGGCATAACCTTCTAACAGGCCTAGTGACTATTACCATTCAACATCGCACATCGTTTTACTTCTAAGACTACATTAATGGAAGTTGTTCCCAATTGTATCGTCACTCACATCTTAAGGTTTTTTTATTGCGTTTTTCCTTTTGTTTCCTAACGAGACTAGTTTTGCATTACCATAACTCTTAGTCGCTACAGATTGAAACCACTTCCTTTTTCGTACGGTTTCAGATTATCCTACAGGCTGCAGCACCCGATATATCAGATGGAATTTCGAATTCCGATATTTCTCTAACGTAACGTAAGGCTTCGCGCATGTGCACAAGATGCAACGTTAGTACTTAGCCTAATCGCTTGCTTCCTTCTTCTCGAGAAGATCCAAATACCGTGTTTGTTCTCACGCTATTATTTGAGGAGCTTTTTAACAAAGCTACATATCTCCAAGAAACAGGTTCTCAGGAAGCCGAAGTGTTGAAATTCAGACTTCTACTTTAAGATCAACGGTTCAATACGGAGAAACGACTCTTTTGAACACAATATTTGGCGGAGAAGCGTCTGAAGAGTATACTGATATGCAAAACTCGAAAGGAAACGGAAAAGGATTTACAAAGTGTCGTATATTCAAGGTTTCGCTTGTTGTATGATCCATCGTCCCCGAACCGAACGCTCTCTAATCTTGGGTATCGCGAGTCCACCGAGGGCGGGGAAACGGTCGGCGTTGTCCGGGCGGCCGCGCCAGGTGGCCGCGGAGGAGTGTGGGAAAGCCAAGCACGGCACATAGTGCGCAGCGCGGCTTAGCCCCCGGAGTGCGTCACCGGCGTGGCGCGGCAGGTGCTGGCCGATGCTATCGCCGCGTCCGCCGCTCTGCGCGGAGTCGCGACCGGGCACCAGCACGAGTCGGTCGGCCCGGAAGGCGCGGGGGCGGGGGAAGGGTGCGACAAGGAAAAAAAATGAGGAAAATACTCACGGAGGAGGAGGAGGAATCGGCAACGACCAACAATTACACTTGTTCCGTGCACGTCAGCTTCACATGACATGCGTCATGCTGTAAAACACGACGCGAGTCATGCGGGCCCTGGTCTGGTCTGTTGAGACACGTGGATAGGCTACCAAACACCTTGAGCTATACCTTTTATTCACACCATTGTTAACATGTAACTCTGTGTTTACAAAAACGTACCAAAATAAGTCATTTTTATACAGTGGGATTCTCTGTTGTCTCTCCATGGCATACATGTACTTTATTTTCAGGATTGTGGAAGGATGATTCGCAATTCCAGTGTATTTATGTGTGTGTGTGTGTGTGTATACTAGCTACCATATCTTTGCGTCATTAAATTTATTGTAGGATTTCCTGTTCTGGGGTGCTTCGTACAACGCAAAGAAAGTGTTGATGACGAAGTTCTTGGCGCCCGCGGAACCCGTTGGGTACAGTCTGAAGCCACCTGATATCATCTGGAACTTGTCTCGTAAAGTGCTCTTCTGAAGTCAGCTAGGTGGAAGATTTTTAGCGCGGTCCCACAGCTCCATCCTCGTCTTCTTGAGTTGCCTCCTCCGCTCCGCTATTCGCGTTTCGGCTGCCGCTACCACTCCGTCTCTGCTCCTCCGCCGCCTCCGCTACACTCCCACTCTCTCGGCCGTCGCCACCGCCCACTGCACCCCAAACTCCGCTCCGCTTCGTCACCTCTTGTGTTTCTCCTGCTGTTCCTCCGCCCCCTTTTCCCCACTTCCGTTCTCAACCTCTGCTCGCGCTCTTCTCTGTCTCCACTCCTTCATCGTCTCCCTTTCTTTCGCCCACTGTTCACCGCATCGCTTCCACCGTAGCTGTTTCCGTGAGCTGCCGCCTCCGTTACCGCCTCCTCTACCATATCTCCTCCGCTACCAACATCGCTACCGCCTCCGCTACCGCCTCCGCTACCGCCTCCGCTACCGCCTCCGCTACCGCCTCCGCTATCGCCTCCGCTATCTCCTCCGCTATCTCCTCCGCTATCTCCTCCGCTATCTCCTCCGCTATCTCCTCCGCTATCTCCTCCGCTATCTCCTCCGCTACCGCCTCCACTACCGCCTTCGCTGCCGCCTCCTATCCCCTTCGCTACCGCCTCCGCTACCGCCTCCACTACCGCCTCCGCTGCCGCCTCTACTATCCCTCCGCTACCAACTTCGCTACCTCCTCCACTGCCGTCTCCGCCACCTCCTTCGCTATGTCCTCTGCTGCCGCCTCCTCCGCTACCACCTGTACCGCCTTCGCTATCGCTTTCGTTGTCGCCTCCGCGGGGCCCCCGCGCCTCAGGCGTAGCGCTTCTCATGCCCGTCCTGCCCGCGCCCCGCGCCCCGCTCGCCCTCTGCGCCCCGTTCGCCCGCGCACCTGCTGCTCACGGGACGTGACGCGCGAGGCGGTTTCCGGCCCAGGGCTCTTTCCACGCGCGCGAGCTTAGCCCCTCGACCCGTCAACCTCTCCTCCCTGCCCCTCCCCTCTCCTCCCCTCCCTCACTCGCCGCGCCGGCATCGCTACTTGATATGCGCCTCAGCGCCGGGGGCTTCAAAATACACTTTCGCCCACTTAGGCTTCGACAGGCACAGGGCACAGAAATTGCTGCTAGGGGCCCTTTACACTGCGGCGACCAGTAGAGCGGGCTGAAGTATTCCGTTTATTGTACGAGACACAGTGATTTCTCCAGGAACGTCATTTTTATCACTGTTCACTCTCAAGTTAAATTGATGTATTGACATGTTTCCTCGTATATTTTTTCATTTGTACTTCCTAGTCGCCATCATGTACTACCATATGCTCTATTTTATTGCCACTTGTGTCAATAGTGTCCTTCCAAAATAATAATTTCTGAACTTGTTTGAGATATTAAGACTCATTGTCTAAAGTCCTATTATTTTAAGCGTCATATTCGTGCCGTGAAGATATATTCGTAAAGCGGCATACAGACTACAACCTCCCTATTCAAATTTTAGTTTGATCGTTTCTCTTTTCAAAAAGCATCCCAGAAACCGTCCGTAATATCCTGTCGAATAATGAGGGAATGTTTTATGTAATCATTGAATTTGAAAAACATTGAATAATTCTGAGCAGATCGGGAGAAAGGGTTTTAGTCAGCTTGGTATCTTAGACTCCTACTTCATCTACTTTCTTGATTTGTAACTTCTAACATCCCCTTCCACTACACCTTCATTTTTTTCTCCGAATCCTTCTTCTCATTTTCCTTTTTCACATTTTCGTCTTCTCTGTATCATTCTTTTCGTTCCCTTTTTATTCTTCTCTAAACGCTCTTCTCATTCTCCTTGTCTCTTAGCTTTCCTTGTCGTCTTTTACTTATTTAAGGTCACTTTTCAACTGTCATACAGCGACGACTATAACTAAGATTGGTTTTGTAACTTGGGGTAACTGTAACGGAACTCGCATGCGGACATACAAACATCCATGCCCCCGGGTGGGATTCGAACCCGTGACCCTTCAGGCACGAGGCACCTACGGCCTTTCAGTGCAACCTCCTGTGGTCTGGGCCGGTCGTCTTACGGTGTGATATCCCAGAGAGGAGACAATTCGGCCTCCGAGCCAGCAGGCCCTCTCATCTTGACGGTGGCGCCCCGGGCCCTTGGGGAGAGCGCGCTCGCGGCGTTACGCAACCAGCGCTTCCTGGCGATAGCATCTCGGGTTTCCAGCGCCGCGTGAGAGCCTGGTGCTCGGCTGCATGGACGCCGGCGCGCCACGGCCGCGGCCAGAAGGGCTGCCATATCCGTGGCCGTGTTTTCAAAACATTCATGTTTTTAGAGATGCAACGATGTATTAAGGTCGGGGTAAAAATACAATGGTAGCTTTCCGTTAAAATCGTCTCGGTTTCTGTTGGTGAATGGGACGGCGTGTGGCGGCCAGCAGAGCTGCCATATCCATGGCCGTGTTGTCAAAACATTCATGTTTTTAGAGATTCAGTGATGTATTAAGGTCGGAGTAAAAATAGTGGTAACTTGCCGTGAAAATCGGCTCGGTTTCTGTTGGTGTGATGCGAAGGAATTCTCTGTCAAAAAAAGGTGGGATTTGCTGATTACGCGAAAGGGAATACGTCAAGTTCTCCACGTGTCTGTTACCCCCCCACGCGAATGAATTAACCAAGGCTCAGAAACGGGGGAAACCGTTAGGTAGCCGGCGAAGTCGGATAATCGACGCAAAATGCCAAATACATACCTACATACATACGATGTTTTAAGCATCTCATTATTATATTATTATTCAGTGCTATATTTAGCATATCATATTATTAGTCAGTGCTAAACACGGTCATTCGTGAAAATTTGATTACATGGTTCCCCGTATCGATAAGTCATTTTACGCTCGCGCTCATATTTTATCGATTGCACTCTTAACTTTTTCATAAATGATTCATGATATATGAACCAAATTATATTGACGCTTCAGAAACAATACATTTGTAACTACATTTGAACCGAAAATAAACGTACTTTAAATTGATATTCCCTACGAAACAAAACTGTTTTACTTTGTTAACATGGTCTGAGAAATATTGACGGGGACTGAAACAAAAAATACAAACGCAATAGCTCTATTTAGAATAATTGTCACCAGTCGAATTTACTTGTATGGTCCGCTTTTCAGAGGTTACTTATATAATATCGAGTTGGTTATTAAGCCACTCAAGTAAATATCCCAGCCGGATATGATTGGACTCATGCGAACATTCATCTCCTTGTAAATCATTATTTCAAAAGCGAAAAGAGCTTCATACTGGAGTTCAGATTTATATGATTCCCATAACTAGTGATACGGGGAGGGGGTTACTCCCAAAAATGCATTAGATCGTTCAAAATGGTCTCATTTTGTCGATAACGGCATAAGAAACATAGCGTGCCCCGACAGAAAATGTAGTTTTAAAGACCTTGGACACATTTGAATAAGGGCAATGGTAACGTGATTTGCATTGTAGCGGGTGTCGTGAGTTCAATTTGCGATTATTTCCCTCTACCATAATCTTCCGAACCTTCATAACTTCCAATTTTTTGGTCTTATATCTGTTTGTTGCAGGACTGGGGAGTAATTCCCTACAAACCAGTAGCGCACTCAGGCCGTTTTTCCTTAGCGCATTGTATAGAGTGGATTTTAATAAATAGTTCATGACGTAAGTCGTACAGAAAATTAGTTGTTGGCGTTCGAATTGAATATTGACGAACAATATCAGAATAATGCTCGAGTCCGGCATTTTGCAATGAATACACCAAAGACACTTTCGTAAGAGTGGCGTTCATTATTTTTTATTACGAATTCATGACTATTAACAAGAATACACTCTTGGGATATTTCACAATATGCGAGGTGACAGCCATGTTGATCCGTGTTGCGCTAGTGTTTTGTTTACTTTGCAGTACTCGCTTGTTTTATATAGTCATGCTTTTTCTGCAGCACCCGTACGACAAAATAGACTTTGCCGCCCGCGTACCGCGAAGTAGCACTCTCCAATCAATAGACAACGAAAGGCAAACGCCATTTCCCAAGCACTTTTCTCGCCAATGTAACGCCAGTGAGCGTGGAACGACGCAGTGGAAAAAGGCCTTTGTGGCCGGGCCCGTCACGCACGCTGCGAACCGCGGGGACTCGACGCGGGGAACGATGAAAACAATCGCGTGGCCCTACGCGCAGACGCGTAATTTTCCGGTTTGTTATCCTCGGCCGAGAGCTGTAGAGGTGCGCGGTGCGTGTGCCGAGGAGGGGAGATGCGGGGCGGGGTGGGGCGGGGTGGGGGCAGAGGCGGAGGCGGAGGCGGCGAGCGCTCTGTTGCGTCAGAACCATCGATCGAATGCTAGCGTCACTCCCTCGCCTTCCGCGCCGGCTCGCTTTCCGCTGGTGCAATGTTACAAATAACCTTGTAAGGAACACCGCGGCCGCGGCCGCCGCGACTGTGGGAAATGTGCATCCGCGCTGTTTTGCAATCTGCGCGCGGAGCGGAGCGGGGCGGCGCAGGCGGAGGCGGGGGCGGGGGCGGAGGAGACGGACGCGCCGTCGCATGGCGCTCCTTTTCCAGGGCTAACAACGCTGCGAAATGAAGCGCTTATTTCCATTTCCGTTTGTTTTCTAGTTTTACATGTCCAAATATTTGTATGACGCTTCTCTATCATGTTAATAATGTATTTTATCACGCGTTTCACCACTTGAAGAGTATACGAATACCTTAGAATCCTAGCTTGGAACTATAGAGCTGAATGTAATTATTTACCCTTCCTGAATAATTGTGTTTCATGGACGTAGTACTTCACATTGAAAATATGCTCTTCAATTGCGGAGGAGAAGGATGCAGAGATTGGAATAGGCTGGAGTGAGAGCGAATTGATATTTTTTTTCGGATGGAAGGTGTTGTGATAGAAGGAATCTCCAGGGAAGGACTAATCGATTAGCGAAATGAAGATCCGCGTGAGAAAAATACTTGCTTAAAAATTCATTTAGCTTCCTTTCGTCGAGCGCTCCTTTTCATACTTCTGGTAAGAGTAGAGCCGGGGGCGTGAGTTGCTATTATGTTGACAATGCGATGCAATCAAATCTTAGAAAATTTCAACGTTTTAAATTTTGCTAATCTCACGAAAGTACTTTTATTCATCATTCAACAATGTGTAGTACAAGGGAGGGGAAGTAAATCCAGAGCTCAAGAACAAGTATAAAGATAAGAATTTTCCCTCGTATGTCAATACAGTTTTTCTGCTGTTCTTAGTTTTACAAAAATAAATGAAATTAAAACTCTTCCTTTCAGAAAACCGCGTCGAAATGCGCTGTTTCAAAAATTATTCCGGACACTGACAAGAGTTGTAATAAGAATTTAATTTGCTTTTATAACATCTAAATAAGCATTTGAGATGATTAAAGGCAGTTATTTTCAAATCAGTACACACTAATTTTATGTATAGAGAAGACGGTAGATAGGCGAATATTCCAAGTTTTGACGAACCGTAGTTGGCAATGAGACCGGTAGCGTCTCGTCCCTCGTGAGCCGGCGGGACGTGAGCGCATCCAGGCGCGGGGCGGCGTGCTCGCGTGCGGAGGCGTGCGCGCGCCGCGCCGTGTGGCTTGGCGGCCTTCTCGCAGTGCATTGTGGGCCGTTGCCGCTTTTGTCGGCCGGCGGCCGTCTCGTTACCGGGGCGGTGGCGGTGGCGGAGGCGGTGGCGTGCTCGGAGGCAGCCTGGAGGCGGCGCACGAGCGGCCGACGTCCGCGACTGGCACCTGCCCGGGCTCCCGCCCGAATTCTGCCCCCCGAACACAACCCAGCCGCGACCGCCCGAAATTCTCTCCGTCCCCCTGTCCCAAGAGTACCTCCCCGCCCTGCCCCGACATCCCCCTACCCCCTCCCGGAATCCTCCCCGCCTGATCTCCGCCCCATCGTACTTCGCGTCCCGTCCTCGCCCTCTGAAGTCCTCCACGCCCCACCCCCTTCCGGATTTACTCCCAGCCTCACCCGCGCTACGCCGCCCGAACTCCTCACCGCCCTGCCATGCCCCCACCCTCACCCGCCCCGCCGCTTCCGTCCCCCTGCCCGAGGTTCCCCTTGCCGCGCCTGCCCCGCCCCACCCAACTTCGCCTCGCCGGAACTCCCCTCGCCCCGCCCCGCCCCGGCCTGGCCTGCCCCCTGCCCCCGGCGGCGGCGCGGGGTGGCAGTAGCCACGAGCCCCGCGGGCGCCGCTTACGTGAAAGTGGAGTGCGCGAGGAGCAGACGGGAGTTCGGCCGCAAAGGTGCTCATCAGCAGCCGACGCACAAAAAACACTTCCTGCGAGCGTGGTACGGCCCAGCCGCTCGCTCGCCCGTCTGCGCGCCCCGCCCAGCCCCGCTCCTCCCCGCCTCGACTGGCCTCGCCTTGCCCGCTCCCGCCCGGCAATACTCGGCGCCCCGCCATTTCCCTGCGGCCCGCCACAACCTCTCCTCGTCCTTCCTTCTCTCCTTGGCTCTGCTCCGCTCCGCTCTTCTCTACTCCTCCTGCTCTTTGCCTTGCCCCGCCTCCCTTTACCCTGCTGTTCCCGCTCGGTCCCGCTCCATCCCTTTCTGTCCCCAGGCTGCTACGCTCTCGCCTCTTCTCGTCCTGCTCCGCCCCTCCTAGACCTCTCTGCTTGTTCTCTTCCCGTTGTAGTCACCTCCCTTCGCTTTTCTCCGCGCTGCACCCGACCCGCTCGTGCCGCTCCGCGTCGCGTCGCGCTCCCTCGTCCCGCCGCCGGATGCCACGACGGGCTCTATGGGAACGCGTCTGTAGCGGCGGCGGCGGCGGTGGCGACGGCGGCGGCCGTGCGGCAGCGCCGACGCGTGTTCCCAGCCGCTCGTTTTGTCCGGGCGCCCCGGGTTCCCAGCCGCTCCCGGCCCCCGCGCCCCCGCGCCCCCGCCCCCGCCCCACCGCCGGCGAGCTCGCACGAGCCCACGTCAATTAGCGTCGGCCGGAGCCCCCGGGACCCGGCCACGGCGCCCCGGGCGCGGCGGGGTTGGGGAGGGGGGGCGGCGGATTTGAATGCCTCGAGGGAGACCCGTGCGACAGACGTCTCGAGCCATGTCTCTGTGAAGCGCCCAGGCCGGAACGTGTTATTACATCCAACTGTAAAGTGGTGTATGTATTTGTTTATTTGCATGAAATCAAAAACAGACACCTCGTTCGCGAGCATTATGAGGAACGTAGTTATTACGTTTTTTTCCTGTATATAGAAATTAGAATTCGATGTTGCTATTGCATTGGTGGAGTCTGGAAATTTACAGCCTAGGTACAGATTGAACAAACACAACTCGTCGATCTCCTATGCAGTCATGACTACAGATCTCTCGGGAACCAACCATGAGCTGAGCCGCGGATCTCGCCACCCTGTAACCTAACGAGATACAGTTTTTCCCCCGCCTTGCCTCGCGTCCCGTCCTCCTCTCTCAGCACCCCACCTCGCCCCGCTCCCTGCCCCACTCTCCCATCCCCTCCCGGCAGTGCTCCCAGCGCTGCTCCCCACCCTGCTCCCGCCCTGCTCCTCACCACGCTCCCCACACCGCTCAGCCCCATTCTCCTACACCCGGCCGCCCTCGTGACTCGTGCTTCACCTCTGCTCCTTACAACCCCACGTCTGCGCATCGCCCCGCCCCCTACACCGTGTCCGGTCCCGCCTCGCCCCGCACTCCGCTCCCGTCTAGCCCTGCTCCTCCGCCGCTTCCCGCAACCGTACATATTTACGAGCTTGTTCACTTTAATCCGCAGCGGCCAGCAAGTCGCCTTCCTCTCCTCCGGCCAGCGCCCAGCCATAGCGCCGCCTCCCCCGCCTCCGCCCCCACCCCCGCTGCTGTCTCCTCCACCGCCGTCAGCGCGCGCTTGAGAGACAGGGCGGGCAGTGGGAGGCCATGTAAACAATTGGGTCGGCCGACAAGCAAGAGATCCGAGTAGGCGATTTTAAGAGGAGTCGCGAATAAAACAATTGCCCAACAGGCCGTTTGAGTTGTTTGTTCGGAGCGTGTTGCGCGATAACAGTTCAATTGTGCGGGGGACGCGGAGCGGAGCTGAGAGGAGCGGGGGGGCGGGGCGGGGCGGGGCGGGGCGGGGCGGGGGTTCTTTGTCACTTGCCGGCGCACGCTGCTCATCCGCTCCGCTCTACGCCTCTCCGCTCCGCAATTACACCGACGTTGCCATTGGACTCGTCTAATTAGGCTCGTCAAAAAGGCATGCTGTTGGTTCTTACATTAGCTCACTGGAGACGGGAGAAAAATTGCAGCGCAGTTTACTTATTTATCTTATGTATCCCTGGCGCCTTGTAAGAATCAGCGATTTCGAAAAACGCTGATGAAAAATATTTCCTGTTTTCCATTCAGTTAAGACATTTGGACTGAAAATTTAACATTTCGTGCTTTTAGTTGCGAAAAATGAATACCTGAAATTTTTGTCTGCGTACCTGCAAACTCGTATTATTCTTCACCACTCAATTTTAAATTACTTTTATTTGCGAAACATATTTAATACTTGCTTATTGCCTGCTTTCCTTAGTTCGTTCGCAAGGTCATTCATTGCACAGCGTACAATATACATGACAAAGTATAAGTTATACACAGGAACAACAGTTTCTGCTGGTAACAAAATCCAATTTTCCGTAAACGATACCTTTATCTTGTGTTCCGACTGTCAACGCTCCTCCATCGTTTCAGCACTTGTTTTCATGCGCACATTGCGACTTTGATCCGCCGCCGTTGCCCACGCGTTGTGCAACACGCCGTCAGGTCGCAAGCGAAGCCGCTGCTGCGGGGTCGTAAGTCTGAGGACAAACGGCGGCGAGCGATCGGTGGACAGGACGAGACGCTGGGCAGCTGGGCGGGTCTGAGCGAGGGGCTCGGGGGAGCTGGGGACGAGGCGAGAAGCGGCGTAGATACGAGCCTGGAACCTGGGTTGGGACAAGAATCGTCGAGGCGGGGGGGAGAGTTGGAAGAGCTAGAGTTCGTGTATCTGTGGACGAGACGGGCCGCGTCGAAACGGCAGAGCAAATCTGGCTAGGGCACGACAGCGGGATATTAGAAGGCAGGATAGGTTAGAGCACGTCAGGACAAGATAGGGCAAAACAGGAGTATACAGGAAAGGGCGGGGCGGGGCGAGGAGGAACAAGGTTTAGGGAGGAGCAAAGATGCGCGCTGGGGACCAGGGTACGGGACGAGACGAGACGCGACGGGTCGAGGTGCGGGGGGCGGGGCGGAGCCGAGCGGGCAAGAAGGGGCGGCCGGGGACGAGGGCTTGGCGGGGGGCGAGGGGAGGGGCGCGGCCGCCGCGGGCTTCGGGCTGATTTAACGCGAGCGATCGCCGTCGCCGCCGCCGCCGCCGGTTTATGGGCGCGCCCGCCCGCATAAAAGCGAGTTCGTTCGCCCGGTGACGAGCGGCAGCAGCCTCCGCCGCGCGAATCCCGTAAAAGCTCCCGCCGAACGCGCGCCCCTCGCCGTGGTCTTGTTGCGTCCGGGCGGTAACAGATTGCGGGCATTGTTCGCCCGCCCGCCCGCCCGCCCGCCCGCCCGCCCGCCCGCCCGCCCGCCCGCCCGCCCGCCCGCCCGCCCGCCTTCCCGCCCGCCCGCCCGCCCGCCCGCCCGCTCGCTCGCTCGCTCGCACGCCCGCCCGCTCGCCCGCTCGCCCGCCCGCCCGCCCGCTCGCCCGCTCGGTCGCCCGCCCGCCCGCCCTACCGCCCGCCCGCTCGCCCGCTCGCCCGCCCGCTCGCCCGCCCGCCCGCTCGCCCGCCCGCCCGCCCGCCCGCCGGCCCGCCCGCTCGCCCGCCCGCCGGCCCGCTCGCCCGCCCGCGCGCCCGCCCGCTCGCTCGCCCGCTCGCCCGCTCGCCCGCTCGCCCGCTCGCCCGCTCGCCCGCTCGCCCGCTCGCCCGCTCGCCCGCTCGCCCGCTCGCCCGCTCGCCCGCTCGCCCGCTCGCCCGCTCGCCCGCTCGCCCGCTCGCCCGCTCGCCCGCTCGCCCGCTCGCCCGCTCGCCCGCTCGCCCGCTCGCCCGCTCGCCCGCTCGCCCGCTCGCCCGCTCGCCCGCTCGCCCGCTCGCCCGCTCGCCCGCTCGCCCGCTCGCCCGCTCGCCCGCTCGCCCGCTCGCCCGCTCGCCCGCTCGCCCGCTCGCCCGCTCGCCCGCTCGCCCGCTCGCCCGCTCGCCCGCTCGCCCGCTCGCCCGCTCGCCCGCTCGCCCGCTCGCCCGCTCGCCCGCTCGCCCGCTCGCCCGCTCGCCCGCTCGCCCGCTCGCCCGCTCGCCCGCTCGCCCGCTCGCCCGCTCGCCCGCTCGCCCGCTCGCCCGCTCGCCCGCTCGCCCGCTCGCCCGCTCGCCCGCTCGCCCGCTCGCCCGCTCGCCCGCTCGCCCGCTCGCCCGCTCGCCCGCTCGCCCGCTCGCCCGCTCGCCCGCTCGCCCGCTCGCCCGCTCGCCCGCTCGCCCGCTCGCCCGCTCGCCCGCTCGCCCGCTCGCCCGCTCGCCCGCTCGCCCGCTCGCCCGCTCGCCCGCTCGCCCGCTCGCCCGCTCGCCCGCTCGCCCGCTCGCCCGCTCGCCCGCTCGCCCGCTCGCCCGCTCGCCCGCTCGCCCGCTCGCCCGCTCGCCCGCTCGCCCGCTCGCCCGCTCGCCCGCTCGCCCGCTCGCCCGCTCGCCCGCTCGCCCGCTCGCCCGCTCGCCCGCTCGCCCGCTCGCCCGCTCGCCCGCTCGCCCGCTCGCCCGCTCGCCCGCTCGCCCGCTCGCCCGCTCGCCCGCTCGCCCGCTCGCCCGCTCGCCCGCTCGCCCGCTCGCCCGCTCGCCCGCTCGCCCGCTCGCCCGCTCGCCCGCTCGCCCGCTCGCCCGCTCGCCCGCTCGCCCGCTCGCCCGCTCGCCCGCTCGCCCGCTCGCCCGCTCGCCCGCTCGCCCGCTCGCCCGCTCGCCCGCTCGCCCGCTCGCCCGCTCGCCCGCTCGCCCGCTCGCCCGCTCGCCCGCTCGCCCGCTCGCCCGCTCGCCCGCTCGCCCGCTCGCCCGCTCGCCCGCTCGCCCGCTCGCCCGCTCGCCCGCTCGCCCGCTCGCCCGCTCGCCCGCTCGCCCGCTCGCCCGCTCGCCCGCTCGCCCGCTCGCCCGCTCGCCCGCTCGCCCGCTCGCCCGCTCGCCCGCTCGCCCGCTCGCCCGCTCGCCCGCTCGCCCGCTCGCCCGCTCGCCCGCTCGCCCGCTCGCCCGCTCGCCCGCTCGCCCGCTCGCCCGCTCGCCCGCTCGCCCGCTCGCCCGCTCGCCCGCTCGCCCGCTCGCCCGCTCGCCCGCTCGCCCGCTCGCCCGCTCGCCCGCTCGCCCGCTCGCCCGCTCGCCCGCTCGCCCGCTCGCCCGCTCGCCCGCTCGCCCGCTCGCCCGCTCGCCCGCTCGCCCGCTCGCCCGCTCGCCCGCTCGCCCGCTCGCCCGCTCGCCCGCTCGCCCGCTCGCCCGCTCGCCCGCTCGCCCGCTCGCCCGCTCGCCCGCTCGCCCGCTCGCCCGCTCGCCCGCTCGCCCGCTCGCCCGCTCGCCCGCTCGCCCGCTCGCCCGCTCGCCCGCTCGCCCGCTCGCCCGCTCGCCCGCTCGCCCGCTCGCCCGCTCGCCCGCTCGCCCGCTCGCCCGCTCGCCCGCTCGCCCGCTCGCCCGCTCGCCCGCTCGCCCGCTCGCCCGCTCGCCCGCTCGCCCGCTCGCCCGCTCGCCCGCTCGCCCGCTCGCCCGCTCGCCCGCTCGCCCGCTCGCCCGCTCGCCCGCTCGCCCGCTCCCCTCACTCGTGGCCCTCATTCCTCGCTGCGCGCGTCCGGATGGCGGCCTTTCCGCGAAGCCCGCCGCCAGCGACGGTAGGTTTCGGAACTGCTTCTTTATTCCCCCTTTTTAAACTGGCGTTTCTGAAGCGGGCGCAATTGTTTCGCGTAATGCATATTCTACGGCTTCGCGCGCTCTCGCCGTTGCTCTCCCCCGCCCCCTCCCGCGGTTCGGCCTCCGACCAACCCCCTCTCTTCCCGCTTTTTGAGGGGCATTCGCCGCCCCATAATGTTTTTGCGGTAATAGAGGGGCCCCCTGCCAGAGCTCCTTTGTTTAGCTCGGAGCCTTCCGCTCACACACGTAATTACGAGAAATGAAAATTCCCATAAACCACGACGAAGTTGGCAAGTGAAGGCCCAAAAAATGGGTTCTCAAGGTTTCGTTCTCGTCTTCGTCCTCGCCGTCGGTTTGACCCGCATGCCTTCTAGCGTGATACATTTTAACATCCGAAATTAAATTTGTAAGTTATTATTTGACAGCAAGCCCGTTTAAAGCATGCGGCGAAAACGTGGTGTCTAATACCTAAGAGTTGGTAACGAAGAATAGGTGCTCCGGCATTAGTAATACATTCTTTTGTCACTTACTGTTATTGTTTTGTCTGATTGGAAACCAGGAAAGTGTAACGATGATAAAGAAAGACTACGAAGTCTTTGTTGTTTTTAATGGATTTAAACTTGTCTTTTAGCTTTTCTCGTTGTAATTTCCCGAATGGAAATTGCTTTTAATTTCCATTTGTGAGTGTGCGAATCTTGTGTTGGAATGCGTGTAAAATGCTTACACGTGCATATTACGTAATGGTTAAAAACGGGAAAAATTAGAGTTTGAGTAATTTTAATTTGTAAAACAAATAAATACCCGGAATTAACTCATGAAATACTGTACCTAAATGAAGAACTACTTCGTTTCAAGTCCGAACGCTATCATCCGGGTAAATAATTTCATCGAAACAGCAATTAGCTATTTTTCCACATGACGCCACAGTATTGGTCACTTCCAAGACTCCGATAAATGAGTAAATTAAAGCGAGTTCAATATCTTGTCGAGTACTATATCCTGCCAAACCGAACTTTCCGGTTGGAAGCCGGACTGGTGGCCACTCCAGCTGATGCTCCGGACGTCCTCGCCTGCTCCTGCGTCAAACCAGTTCTGCTTTTTCAGAAACAGTTCGGAAAAAATGTCTTACTGGAAACAGCATTAATTTGCATTAGGATGAAAATCCTATAATTTCTTTAAATAAAAAATATCTGAACGCAAAATTACAGCTGTGTTAAGTAAAGGAAATACAGAATAACCAGAAATAATGAATTCACTTGAAACTGCGAAAAAATCAGAAAAAAGAAACAGTTGAAATGGAAGTGTGGAAGGAAAGATTTGGTGATTCTGTAAACTGTGTTTTTTTTACTCTTTTTTAAACTTTTGGCCAGGCAGAGATACGCTCCGACTCGTGTGTAAAGCAGTACCAATAAAATCTAACTAGACAAATCAACCGAGAAAAGGTTACATTAAACGTTAAGTGAAATTGAAATAGAAAGAAGAAAGGTAGTATTTCAATTCAACTGCTATATCAGAATTTATGAACACACACCTAGTATTCAATGAACTTGTATTAAACCCTTTAATATTCTAGGCCTCCATAGTAAATTTAAGTAACTTAATCCAGCCTGTCTACTCCTACACTTTAAAAGTATGGTTGGTTTCTCTCAACATCCAAATCCATTAATTAGTTGAGAAGCTGTAAGAAACTCAAAACGTCCACAATGAGAAGAAAGCCCTCCTTCCTACCGCAATCGAAAAAAGAAATAATATGCAGTTTACTTCTCACTCAAATATATTCTAGAATACTTCAATAAACCACATATTTTTATTCAGATTTATCGTTCAATATTCTTATTTAAATTTGGTTGCCATTATTATTTTATTACTTAAATTGAAAAAAAGGAATTATTGTATTGTCAACTTGTGACAAAGACGAACTGTATGAAGTATACGAAGAAAACTAATAAACGCGTTTGAAATGGTAAGATGCTTTAATTCCGTAGAAAGAACAAAAATTAACGTACAGTTTCCAACTCTACAAGATGGACTGATGCAAAGTGACAAATTCTCTCTGATCCATATCTACTGAAAAACTTATGAGAGCTTCCATGTGAGAATTATAATAGCTAAAACATACTCGGTTATTAATTTGTGAGAAACTAGATTAAAACGTGGACATTTTGTGAAGAAATTAAGTAGTACATCAAAAAACAACAATGAAACAAGACGGTATCTGTGTATTAGCCCCGCAACTCCTTAACAAATAGTAGGGTATGGGGATCCACTTTAAAGATTAATCCAATCTCTACTTTCACATCCACCTCCTCTATTGCCTGACTATGTTTCAAACGTTTGACGCCTCTTTGTACATTAAAATAGGAAGTTGTGTGAATCCAAAAATTGTTTTTTTATACCAACACAGAACGTTCATAATGAAAAACAAACCGCTCCTCCTTCACGCACTCGAGTCCAAATTCGGCAATCCTGTAAGCGTCGTTGCAGAGAACGGAAGCAAAGGAGAGTATTTGTGAGGCATAATCAGAGGCTTGTGGCAGCAGCAGCAGCAGCCGGCAGGCGCGGTGCGGTGTGGAGGGGGGGAAGGACGGGAGGTACGAGGGGTGGGGCGGCCGCGCGTGTGCCCGCGGTCACGCGTGCTTGGCACCCCCCCTCCCCTCCCCTCCCCTCCCTCCCCACGAAGATCGTACAGCAAGCGGCCCCCTGCACAAAGACCCAGCGGATTCGAGTCCGGCCGCGCACGCTACACCGCACAAAAACACCCGCCGCCCGCCGCCCGCCGCCCGCGCCCGCCGCCCGCCGCCCGCCGCCGCCGCCGCCGCCGCCGCCGCCGCCCGCGGCGACCGCGCTCTGGGCGCGGCAATGCCACCGCCGACCACGGAGCGATACGATGGCCATCGGCGGGCGGCGGGCGGGGCGTGCAGCCGCGCGCCGGAGACATCACGCAAAACGCTCGTGGCAATGGCTGCGGCGGCGCCCGCGATCACCGGCCTGGGCCCGCCCGTCTCGCGGCTGCGGCGGCGACGCGACCCTCTCGCGTCCACTGCGTGAAGTGCACGAGCGACGGAGTTCCGTCATTGTTTACCTTACACACTGCTCACTTGGGTGTGCTTAAATACACGCTGACGGGTCAATAATGTTCTCTTTTTCATAGTCAAACGAGTTTTGACTTTCGATGTACTGGGAAATGAAAGAAGCGATTTACATTAAAAAGACAGGACACCTCATCAGTACTGGAAATAATTAAATTTTATCAGAAGTTCACTGACCATTGCATCTGTTGTCTAACTCCCATCTTAGTATCATGTTATATTTATTTTTGTTACGGTTGTTTCCAACTCAAACGCGTTACGCGCTGTGACTCGTTAGGACATATCTCAATCCATACTTTCCAGGGTCCTCCACACTACTACAATTTGGCCCTCCCAAATACTTAGCACAACACAAGGCACCCAGCAGGACAATATACAAACAACAAGTGACAATGAGACAGGACGGCACTCAAGCGATATGGCCGGGCGAGTTCGTATCTTACACTTACAATATACAAGGATGTGTAATTATTCGGAACTAAGTGTTCTTCGAATTCCTACAATCTTCAGCATACATTCATTACACGTTAAGAAAATGTGGCAGTTTACAAGAAACAATCAACACTTCACAAACTTCATAATGCACTATTGCTTAGTACAAGAAATTCCTCTGCCAGTCCTACACCAGATTTGAGACAAAAATATCGAAATCCACGTGTTGACAGGGTTAAAAGGCAACAGCACCGTCCACATGCAACCAGCATCACTCGTTACACTGGTACCATACGCCTCCATCACGCGTAACTCGGAAGCGACCTGGGCACTTAACACAATATATTTCGATTGTTTGATGTTTCCGAACTCGTCAACTGCTATTGTCATGAGACCCGTTAGCATAGTGAGTGTTTTTGAATACCGGGAGGTTGCGCGGTTCTCCCTCTCTGGGTGGTGAGATTCGGCGCCGATCTACACATAGTTCGGCCCCGGCACATGGGAGTTGTTTTTTTTTTTCTTATGCCGTCATTCACCCCTTTGAGCGTTACATCATATTCTTCGGGATTCTCTCCCTTCGTAGCACTTGTAGCATCCCGAAGTTATTTTCCTCTTGTAAAACAAAGATTTACAAGGCGCGGGTCCAGTTAATACTTTATATTACCCCAAACCGAACGAAACAGCATGCTCTTTGTACTCGAGAGAGCCGCCTTCCTTCTGGTTTTCCGATCTGGCTGCGCCGCGGGCGGGCGGGCGGGCGGTCGAGTGGATCGGCGCGGCGGCGTTCGCGGTTGCGGCGGCGCTGCGGCGGCGGGCCCCGGGTTCATGACTTCATTTCCGGTCGGGCGCACCCGCGTTACGCGCTGCTGCTCTTATGATGAGGCTGGATCGGTAGCGGGGCGAGGGAAGGGGCAAATGGCGCGGGGAGGCGGAGGGGGCAAGGCGGAGCGGGTAGGGGCGGGGGCAAGCGTGCGCCAGCTCGCGCCGACAGCTCGTCCCTAATTGCGGGGGCCGCAACTGCCCTCCCCCCCCCCCCGGGCCACCGCCGCCGCCACTGCCGCGGCCATCGCCGCCGCCGCCGCCGCGTGCGCACGCCTAATTGAAAAAAAGGGGGGCAGACCTTGCGCCAGCGCACGACAAGGGTCATCACCTCCGCGCCGGATGTACTTACGTGCACTTACCCACATTCTAACAGGCCGGGCTAATTAGAAAATAATAAAGGGCGATGGGCGATGGCCGGCGGCGGGCGCATGGCGCTCCGTGCCCGCCCGCCCCGCCGGGCCTACGCCCACCACCCGCCCGCCCCCGCCCCCTGCGCGCGCCTCACAGCGCCGCCGGACATCTGAGAACACTCAAGAAGCACTGAGTGGATAGGCGCATTCAGATGGAAACGTCATATGATTTTCCTCTTTTCTTTCGATGGCCTTTCGACAATTTACATTTGACCTCTTCAGGGAAATGTGTTTGAATTGTTTAGAGCATTTACACGTTTTGAATATCAGTATGGAGAACTGTTTTCAAGAAGCATTGGGGACTGGTGAGGTTGTATGAGAATTTTGTTCCATCGGGAGAGCACGTGTACTGTTTGGAGATGTGAGATCAGATTTTTCAAGTGAAGGAAACATCTCCATCCCTCACAATGAAATTTCGAAATAGAATATAATAATAACGTACGCGTCTTATGGAATGAAGACTTGCGTAAAAAGAAGCATTAATTTGGATTCGGCTAATTAAGGTTCCGGTGATTTTACTCTTAACGAGAAGAACGCGCTGCAACGGAACACGCTGTGCGAAATTCGTGTAATGGAAACTTCTCCGTACTGTGATTCGTGTAATGGAAACTTCTCCGTACTCTTCGCACATATTTCCCTAGAGCTCGGGAAGGAGACTAAGGAAGTAGACTCCATTCACTGAAAATTGTAATTCAGTAATCCCAATTACAACGTTTACTGTTTAAATCATGTTTCTGTACCTTGGAACCGAATTGTTCAGGTTCTTGTCTTTTGATGCCACTCTATATCATTCACAAGAGCGCCTCCGTGCCCTCGATAAATGTTATTATTACGTGAGATGTCTTACAACTACAGCTGGCTAGAGTGATGTCTATCCTGCCTCAGCATGACATTACTCTCATTTTCTTACATTTTATATGTTACATTTCATTGTTTTGTAAACTATAGCAAGGATATTTACAAAACCTCCAAAGCGCGCATACTTACGATGCATGGAATATTTATTCATAAGGCAAAGAATCTCATAATGTTCTACAATAGAGCGACAATATCCCTTCGTAACGGCAGGTCATATAACGCCTACCTACAATGGAGCTGTTATAATTTTAATGGTTTAACTGCCGAGACTCGATTGATCTGATTTTAAAGCGCTTTTAACAACGATTTTAAAGCGATTTAAAGTGATTTTAAGGCAAGTCAGGAATGGCATGCATTGTTTGATATGTAGAGCTGCTTCAACATATACATTTGTTTCACTTCAAACATTTTGTGCATTTTATTATACATGCACTTCGGGAGACGGTGTGGTTGAGTCCAACACCAAGTTCTGACTGCTCCACCCTTTGTCACGTGTTGCACATCCTGCCGCAACTCTCTGGCCTCCTCCGCGTCGCCTTCCCTTTGTGTCGCTCGTTCGTGTTCTAACGGCGGCGGTGGCGGCGGCGGCGGCGGTCATCGCCAGCCCACGTACCTCGTCGCGGCGCGACCTTTAGAAGACGAGCACGTGTACCCGACACTCGTCAGGCAGCGGCGGCGGCGGCGGCGCGAGCGCGCACGCCCGACCACGCCCCCCCCCCCGCCCCCTCCGCGTTGCGTGGCGTGGCTGTTGGCCCGCGGGCGCGCACGCGTCGTGGGGCGGGCGCGTGCGTCGTGCGCGCCGGGACGTAGGGCCCCGCCCACGCACTGCGCCCCCGCTCGAGGGCGGCGTCACAAAGCGGCGAGCCAAGAAACACATTTGAGAGCTTGGGCGCGAGATTGAGCGTGGAAGGGTGTAACTGAATTGATTAAATGATTGAAGTTTCGGAGAGTGTCAACTGCTCGGATTGAGTGACTTGTATATCCGGGCGTGCAACTTCTAAGGTAATTGCCCCATATGTGTAGTCGATGTTTTTATGGCGGCGGCGGCATGTGAGGACGATTGAGCGTGGAAGGGTGTAACTGAATTGATTAAATGATTGAAGTTTCGGAGAATGTCAACCGCTGGGATTGAGCGATTTGTAAATCCGGGCGTGTAACGTGTAAGGTAACTGCCCCATAAGTGTAGTCGATGTTTTTATGGCGGCGGCGGCGTGTGGTGGCGGTGATCTTCCCCAGTTGGATGGCGAGATCCGGCGCCGACCGATCTGCTTGCAAGGTTTTCTTCCTCATGGTATCTCCCACCAGCGGAGCCACCGCCCCGGACAAGCTGTAAGCTCCCAACTGGCATCCCATTATGTGTGATAGTGCAGTGCATGTAAGTGTAAGTGGTTGTAAGTAAGGGATGAGGATAGGACAAGGAAGAGGCAGGAAATGTGCGCGGCCCGTGGCCCGCTTTTTTAGAGAACTGCTCTCGCATTCGCTTGGTGTTGATAGTTAGTTAGTAGATAGATATTAGTTAGTGTAAAAAATCCTGACACCATCGGGACTCGTACTCTAGAACCTCCCGGTCAGAGGCACTGCAGTGATATGAATTGTGCTAAAATTCGAGAAATATACCACATAAGTAATACCACTAGTAAATTGGAAATGATTTACTATCTCGAAGCCACGTAGCGGTTCTACGTTGGAATGTTCAGTGAGTGAGTGGTGTACGTTAAGTTTCTTCCACGAATGGAGTGTATTCATAAGAAAGTCGAGTTAAATAAATAGAATATACCTACTAAGACGTTCTGCTGTTGATGCTTGATCAAATTGACCTTCGTTCCTTGTGGCAGTCATGGATTGTTTACATTGAGAAGAAACAATTGGATGGCGAAGTGATAAAACTGGAACAATAGTTCTCCAGCGATAAAACGCGCGGGTCATGGCCTCTGATTGGTTCGCAGTGGAGGATTTCTTAAACTCTACTTCTTTCAATTTTTTCATCGGGATAACCGACAAAAAGTGAGCCATGGAAAAATTAAAAATAAATAAATAAATACAGATCAAGAAACCTGTCCCTTGCTGCTTCCTGGCAGAAGCTGTGGCGCCGCGTGATTTAGCGAGGCGCCTTTGACGGCATGGGCCGACGGTCGGGTTGGAGGCGGGGCGGCGGCGGTGGGTGGCGGCGAAGGCCTAGGTGGTCCCGTCCCGTCCCGCGGACGCGCCCCGGCGGGCGGCGCTTGATGAGGCAGCGGGAGCCGCGGGCCGCCCGCCCGCTCGCGCGCCATCATTCTTCTTGCTCACCGGCCACCGGCCGTCGCGACATGCTCCAGCTACTTTGTTGCTTGCTGCCGTGGGGGGAGGGCGGTGTCGGGGGCGGTGTCGGTGTCGGTGTCGGGGACGTTGTCAGGGCGGTGGCGACATGACTGCGGCAGGGGGGGGGCGGCAGCACTGTAGGTGCGATGTCAATGTCGGGGTGGTGTCGGTGCTTGGGGCGCTGTCGTGGCGGTGTCGGGGGAGGTGTCGGGGGCGGTGTCGGGGGAGGTGTCGGGGGCGGTGTCGGGGCGGTGTCGTGGGCGGTGTCGCGGGCGGTGTCGCGGGCGGTGTCGCGGGCGGTGTCGCGGGCGGTGTCGCGGGCGGTGTCGCGGGCGGTGTCGGGGGCGGTGTCGGGGGCGGTGTCGGGGGCGGTGTCGGGGGCGGTGTCGGGGGCGGTTGTCGGGGGCGTTGTCGGGGGCGGTGTCGGGGGCGGTGTCGGGGGCGGTGTCGGGGGCGGTTGTCGGGGCGGTGTCGGGGGCGGTGTCGGGGGCGGTGTCGGGGGCGGTGTCGGGGGCGGTGTCGGGGGCGGTGTCGGGGGCGGTGTCGGGGGCGGTGTCGGGGGGCGGTGTCGGGGGCGGTGTCGGGGGCGGTTGTCGGGGGCGGTGTCGGGGGCGGTGTCGGGGGCGGTGTCGGGGGCGGGTGTCGGGGGCGGTGTCGGGGGCGGTGTCGGGGGCGGTGTCGGGGGCGGTGTCGGGGGCGGTGTCGGGGGCGGTGTCGGGGGCGGTGTCGGGGGCGGTGTCGGGGGCGGTGTCGGGGCGGTGACGGGGGCGGTGACGGGGGAGGTGACGGAGCGGTGACGGGAGCGGTGTCGGGAGCGGTGTCGGGGGCGGTGACGGGAGCGGTGTCGGGGACGGTGTCGGGACGGTGTCGGGGGCGCTATCCTGGCGGTGACGGGGGGCGATGTCGGGGGCGGTGACGGGGATGGTGACGGGGAGCGGTGTCGGAGGCGGTGACGGGAGCGGTGTCGGGGGCGGTGACTGGGGCGGTGACTGGGGCTGTGACGTGATCGGTGACGGGGGCGGTGTCGAAGGCAGCGACGATTGAGATAGCGGCGACGGTGACGGGCATCGGTTCAACGCTATTGCCAGGGACGGCGGTGGCGAGGAGGGGCGTGATGAGGGCCAGGGCTGGTGGCAGCTGCGGTGGCGGTGGCGGTGGCCGCGCCCGCCCTGCCGTGGCCCCGCCGTTCATCGCTCAAAGCAGGCTTTCATCGCTCATCGCCCTCTATCGAACGCAACCGATCCCAACTATCGCCCTTCGCCTTCCTGGCTATCACTCATTCATCTGTGACTCCTGTGCTCGCTCTCATCGCACAGGGCGATCTCCTGTTTCTGAACGGTCGTCTTCTCTTCATTCCCATCTCTTTTTCAATGACGAAGGAATGAGAAGTAATTTACGCGACGTATACATGTTTTAAGAACGTAATCGTCTCGGAAATTCTCATTTTTCTTTTCTTTTTGGCTCTTTTCTGAAGATGAATGAAATAGTTTCCCCTACCCTCCGTACACAAAATTGATTGTTCACAATGAATGATAATTATTTATCAGCACAGAATAGTTTGTTTTAGAACATTCATTGAACGCAATTCATTCGAAAATTCGCCAGCAAAACACTAAGAAACAACTGTTGTGAATTTGCTTAAATTCACCTTGGTTTGTAGCCTTGTTGGTCTCTTAGTTGTTAAAGTTATATGACAACCTTTAGTTCGTGATGATGTACAAAACAAAACACAACTCGTTTGCCCGGATTCACACTGTGTGAAAGCGTTATTCGCCAACATTTTATGAAGTTTCTTGTTTCGAGAAAATAAATAGAAGTTTCGAATGGTGTTCTAAATGGAAAAAATAAGGTTTTTAATTATAAATTCGTTTCTTATTACCAGACAATAATTGACTTATTATTGAGGGAAGGAAAAAATCCATCTTCTAGCGCTGGGAACTGTAGTGAATCAGCAGTCACCTCCGAAGAGTAGAATGAACATGTCTCTATTAACGTTGCTGACATTAGAAAAAAAACAGAGCTGCGGATGTCTCGCTGTCAGTTCCATTCGCGTAGCGTGTATGAATGTATACGTGCATAGCTCCTGTGTGGGTTCCGGTGGCTCATGGGTGCGAGACATTGAGTCTAACGTCGTATGTCATCGAGCAAAATAAATTGAAGACGTTAATGTATTGCAGCCTCGCCTGAACTATTTCGGCTCGCGGTCTCCTGAGCGCAGAAAATTCTTTGCGCCTCGTCCTCTCGCCTATTTCTTCTTCTCCTTCCCTTCTCCTCTCATTTTCTCGCCCACGCCACACTCGACGCTGCCCACCTCATGCCGCCGCCTCCCTCAAAGCACGGTGGATTGGAAGACGCAAAGGGGGACAAAATACATTTTTCTTGCTCGCATACTATTTATGTAGTATAAAGAGAGAGATATAATACTCCGAGATGAAATACGGCGATTTCTCACCAGAAATAAGTCGATTTATAGGTCCCTGATTCCAAAAAATGTGGGTAAATGTTCCTATATGAACTAAATTACTTCCTTTACGTTCTTTGTGTAATGATAATCTTGGTTTTGTGAGACCTTGCTACTAAAAACTTAGTTTAAGCAAACCCTATCGGTCAGTCTGGAAGTTAGTGTGTGAACAATACTAGTGACTGAACCATACGTGTGATTTTCACCAAAATTGATATTTCTCTATATATTACTGTTGTCTCGTTTCCTCGAATTTGAAAAGGATATGTTTATATTGGGGGTACTTTACTTGAAACCTCAATGGCATGTTGAACATTTTGCTTAATTTTTCGTTCTAGCATCCTGCTAGCTAGTGATTGGCTTCTACATTGGCACTTCACGTGCTGACGTTCACCCTTCGCCTGTCACTAGACCTGTAACCTCAGGTTTAACTGTAATTTAAAAAATAATATTTTTTAAAGTTTTTTTCACTACGGGCTACACCGAACTCGATGGACTCGATGGACTCGAAGCTTGCATTTACTTTCCGGATCTCCGCGCTTGTGGGATATGTTGTGTATTAATGGAATAGATCACACGAAAATGGGAGATAAACCCATAGCTCGGGAATGAGGACGGGATAGGGGAGGATCGCGGTCCGTGGCTGTCGTTCTAGGGATGTACACCGACCTTCGCATGGAAGTGATGATGAAACACGCGGCAAGAGCAGTCGCTGAATAGGAATGTCTCGCAACGGAATAGTTTTGTCCGTTTTTCTGCGGGTCGGGCCCATAGTGCATCGCCGCCTCCGCCGGCGCGGCGGAGCCCCGGAGCTGATTGTTTCCGTCTGTGGCACTCGGAGCAAAAGTGTGAGGAGATTAAATTCGGTGTAAGTAGTTGAGTGGCCGCCGTGCCGCGCGCCGCCACAGGCAGATGCAATCGCCAGATAGGCAGCGGAGCTAAATATAATGAGCCCATTCCGCGGCCTCGCGGAGCCCCCGCGCACCGCGGCCACGGGAGCGGCGCGGGGCGGCGCGGGGCGGCGCAGGGCGGCGCGGGGCGGCGCGGGGCGGCAACGAAGAAATAAGAACGAAGCTCGAGTCTTGTGAATTCGCGCTTTGGCAATCCGAATATACGCTTAATCCGAAATCAATTTTTATTTATTTATTTTTTATTTTATTTTTTTATTTTTTATTTTATTTATTTATTTATTTTGAGAAGCAAAAAAATAAGAACGAGCCGTCTCAATAATGCGAATTTTTGCAAAACGAAAGTCTGTTTAATTCGAAAATGCAGAATTTCATCGGAGAAGGGAGAAATAAAGTTTGTTACATTAGAAACGTCTCCCACTGCAATGTATTTTTGTTTTAATTACAAGAAAATACGAGTTTCAAATATAATACGTACATGCAAAATATTGCTTTGAAAATTATGTTACGTTTTTGACGAAAAGGAGAACACCTGTTCTTGCCAAACAAATCGCATCATAGCCTCCAGAGCATGATGTTCGCGCTGTTTTATTGTTCAGATGTCCCGAGGTATAGCTGGTTGCATCTGTACATTCATTACGAGTTATTGTTCCGATTATAGAAAAAAGCTGTACGGAAAATAGCGGAATGACTCTGGGGGTGGGGTGAGGAGCTGGGCAGAGAAGAAAGTGCCTGGTAAGTTGTAGTAGGAAGCGGAGCGGGGAGGTGGCGGGAAAATTGGTGTCGAGGGCTGCACGGAGTGAGTAAAAGCGAGTTGGGATGGGCGGGCCATGTTGGTGCGGGGTAGGTCTATTCATAACGGATCTGAACATTGCGATTAAGAAACATCAACGATTCTACCATACTCTTTCAAAACTGGGGCTGGAAATATATTTATAATTTACCATTTATTGAAGTAAATGTAGACAGTTTGTAATCAAATCATTCAATATGGTGATCATACTACGCATAATCTGGCAAAGGCTGCAACATCCATATGAGCAGTTTGCTAGGACTCGCGAACTTGACAACCGGCGTCAATATAGGTAGCGGATGCCTGGGATGCCGCAGGCGGGACCAAAGTCGTAATTGGGCGGGTAAACGGGCCTGCCCCGCCCCCACCTGGAAAGAGGAGCCTGCCGCGGCGGCGGCTGAAAGCGTCGCAGGTGCCGCCCTCCCACGCTCGCCCCCGGAGGGCCGACGGGCGCCGCTCGCCTCGGTTACCCCCGCCTCGGTTACCCCCGCCTCGGTTACCCCCGCCTCGCTTACCCCCGCCTCGCTTACCGCCGCCTCGGTTACCCCCGCCTCGGTTACCCCCGCCTCGGTTACCCCCGCCTCGGTTACCCCCGCCTCGGTTACCCTCGCCTCGGTTACCCTCGCCTCGATTACCCGCCTCGGTTACCCCCTCCTCGGTTACCCCCAACACAAAATAGCGATGTTAACAAAGCATGACTTCAAAAATGAATGTTAATTACGTTGATGATTTTAAACAAGTGATAGATAATGGATACATTGGACAATGGATACAAAACATGGATATTTTGAAAGCGTGGGCATCGTGTGGACATTCCCTTCTGTGGAGCCCCGTGCGGCGCGCGGGAGGTGAGGGGGGCCGCGTCCCCCGGGGCGCTGGAGGGCGCAGCGGGCGCCCGCGAGCCGCGAAGGGGGCGTGGCGTTCCGGCGGGGCGCGGGCGGGCGCGGGGGAGGGGCCCCGGGAGGGGGCCCGGCCGCATCCACCCACTCGCTCTGGAAGGGCGGGGCCGCGCTCGCGTGTGCAAATGTGACACAATTTGCATGAACCGGTGTCGAATGTCGTATCAATATTCTTCCTCCATCTTTATAGCGTTTAATGTCGGAGAGGTAATGCCGAACAAGCGTATAACTCAATAGCAGTATTGGGTCTGGTGAGTCATTAGATAAATTTGAAAAAAAACGTAATTGCAATATAAATTTTGCGCAGCGGGGGTGGACTTTTCGGAACATAATAGAAGTAACGCCCTGGTGTGTCGCTCCCCTCGGCCACGCCCACGCCCACCGCCGCCTCCACCGCCCGCCCGCGCTTCGCCCGGTCGCCCTGTCACCGCGTCGCGCCCGCCGCCCCCGTGCCCGCCGCCCGCAACGCGCAGCCCGTCGCGGGAACGGTACTTGTAATTTGAGTGTCAAGAGCGGCCTCCATGAATATTTCAAGGCGCTCCTAACAGCGGGAGCAATGAGATGTCATTATGCGTAATCGAGCCGCGGCCTCGCGGCCATAAATAAAGACAATATGCCGCTTAATTCGGGGAGGGGGGCGGGAGAGGGGAGAAGAGGTGGAGGCGTCATCGCGCAGGACAGGTTCTGAGCCACAGTTCGCCCGGTTTCCGCCGACGCCGCCTCGCTCCGCTTCGTCCATCCCCGCTTTACGCCGTCCATCTCGCTTCCCGTCGTCCATCCCGCTTCCCGCCGTCCATCCCGCTTCCCGTCGTCCATCCCCGCTTCCCGTCGTCCATCCCCGCTTCCCGTCGTCCATCCCGCTTCCCGTCGTCCATCTCGCTTCCCGTCGTCCATCTCGCTTCCCGTCGTCCATCCCCGCTCCCTTTCGTGCTATCCCGCTCCGCCTCGTCCACACCGCCCCGCCTCGCCCAATCCCGCTCCGCGTCATTCAACCCGCCGTCCAACTTCCTTCGGCGTCCCGCGACCCCACTTCGCGTCCAACTCCACTCCGAGACCCAGCCCCTGCTCTGCGTCGTTCAACCTCGCTCTGCTGCGCCCAAGTCCGTCCTGTCCCCACTCAGTGGCAATGGACGCCAACTTTTCTCTGTTTCCCCTCCAAAACTCTCTCGCCTTACCCTGCTACACTTAAAAAACCCTTCTCCCCTCCGCTCACTCCTGATACGCTTCCCCCAATCCCCGCCTTGCTCAGCTCTCTCTCTCCCCATGTCTCGTTTTCCCCTTCATGCCTCCATTTCGACATATTTCGATATGAAAATATCGAAATATCGCAAGGTCCAATTATCGCGATATGGAGATATCTCTATATTTCCATACGATTATTACCCTGCTTACCCTACGATTCCTCCGTTAATTGTCTCCATGCCCTTGGATTTACTAGGCGTAGGTCATCCACCACTTACCCTCAAACGAGACCTGCCCACCTTCTGCGCCAAATTGCATCTTAAGCACTTCTACAACATTTGGCACTCTACTCGTGTGTCTGTTCGGTGTATTAGCGTTAATACATGATAGCTCTGCCGTGACCTTCTCACTGGCACACTTATCTCATCTACGGGCACTCGGGTTTTTATACCCCCTTTCAGAAAACCTGACATACCAGCCTAATTTTAGATGGATTATCACTCCTCGCACTCAGACATCGTAATTTCGCAGCGCAGTTGAGAAGGGCACCGCAGAATATGTATTTTTCTTAGTGTTGATTATTTTATTGATTCTTTGTTTATTACACGATACATTCACAAAGAAAAGTGAGTTCTATGCAATATTTGTTTAGCATTCATTTGTTTAGCAGACATTTGTATAGCAATAGCAAACTCTCATCATTAAAATAAACTATTTATGCTGACTTTTTGAAATTTAATTTGGTTTAAATAAAATATACTATTAACGCTGGTGTTGCGTAGGTTAACCTCTTAACCGAATAGAACATCGGTATGCATGATTTAAAGTTCCATAACGCAGACATTTCTTTATAATGATGTGTGATCTCGTGCTATATTTATTTAATTTATTCTTCTAACATTACGACATTTCAATTCAACTACTACTTCAAGTATCATTATATATTTAATAAAGCATTTCATTACAATACTATTAATAACAATTATATAATAAAATAATAAGTATTTTAATAAGCAAAACTCTCTAATAAATAAATTTAAAATATGTCCTTAGTTAATATACATTTAAACCTTTGTATACTCATAGAAAATGGTTCCATAGCTACCGCTGGCAACTTATTCCAGTCTGTTATTGTTTAACGCTTCCTTGAGGGATCCCTGTAATTACCACAACTATGGTGCTATGGTGTCAGTACCCTAATGCATTAATTTATAAATTAGTTCATCGTGTGGGTCAACATCAAATGCCATTGCAAAATCTATTATTACTGCATCCACCCTCCCGCATCAAATAAACAACATTTCCGCTCGTGTTCTTCAATCGACTGACGTGCACGACTTGTGAATCAGGCTTCATAAATGTACGTCTGTGATTTAGCAGAAATTCCGGGTGACTGCGAGAGCGAGCAAATGAACCCTCGGCTTCCTGAACACGTTTCTTGTTGTGCAGTGCGGCCATTCAAGCTGGCGCACTCAGACCCTGGTGCCCCCCCCCACACACACACACACACACACACTCACAACCCGCATCTCGGGGCGCCTTCCTGCTCGAACAAGATTCGAGGAGGAAACACGACCGGCCTTGCGGTCATCCGAGAGGAAATCATGGCTTGTGACGGCGCGCAAAGCCGTCTGCAAATACAGTGTTTCACAAAGGGCAATGCCTGGCTGGGTCTAAAAGTAGGGCATCGTCCGACCTTTTATGCAGTTTTAATTTACTCGTGATTTTCGTGACGCTCGTCTTTTACACCAGTGTGGCATCGAGGGAAGGTCGATAAAGACAAGATTTGACTGTTTTTTTTTATTTTAACAAACAACATTCGATGTCTCAATTCATTGCGTGATAAATGCGTGATTCATTGCGTAAATAAAAAAATAAATTTTAAATTCTGCATTTTTAGTCGATGTTCAAATATTAACAAAACAAATGTTGTACGCACCGCTATAAAAGCCGGAAAATGTGAAACCACTTGAACGTTACATAGAAGGTGTACGTATGTGAATTGGCATAAACGCTATCCATATTGTAATCATTCTACAGCACGCGTATATGCGTACGAATGTTTACTCTTGTGTGCCCTTGAGTTACCGATATGTTAATGATAGATCACACACAGAAGAAAGAGGTGGATATGAAAGCGGAGATGGAAAGTATGGCGGAGACAGAGGGACGGCAGAGGCGAATGCGATGATGGAGACGATGGCGGTGGATGGTGGGTGATGGAAGCAATTGCGGTGGAGGAGGAGAAGGCGGTGGCGAGCGATAGCGGAGGCGAATGATATGAAGAAGTGATAGCAATGGTGGAGGTGATGGGGATGGCCAAGGTGCTAGCGATGGCGGAGGCAGTGGCGATGGAGGAGGTGGAGGCAATGAAGGAGATGGAGGCGATAATGGAGGAAAAGACGCGAAGGCAATGGAAGAGGCAAAGGTGATGGAGGCACGAACGATGGAAGCAAAGGTGGTGGAGGCGAAAGTGATTGGAAGCAAAGGCGATGGAGGAGGCGAATGCGATGGAGGAGGGGAAGGCGATGGAGGAGGCGCGCGCGCGTTGCCTTAGGGGACAGCTCGCGCCCTCCGTCCCCCCCTCCCCTTCCCACCCCTTGCCTCGCCGCCCTCGCGGAATCACAAAGGCGATGATAGATGGTCCAGAGCTCCCGTCACGTTTTGCCGCCGCCGACTCGGCCAACGCCATTACCTCTTCCTCTTTCAACTCGGCCTCCGGTGCCGCCGCCCCCGCCCCCGCCCCCGCCCCGCCCCTCGCGCCACCGCCGCCGCCGCCGGAGGAGCCACTTATGGATAGTTCACCATCGCCGCTCGCTCTTTCTCTCTCCTTTTTCTCGCTTCAGAAACTCTGTGAGCTATGCACCGGCGACAATGTCTTTCGTTGAAGCAAATTTAGCGTGTCGTCTTATTTAAGTAAAGAAAAACTTTCCTCTCAGAATCTCTGTTTTATAAACACAACACGCGGCATATATGCAGCACTACACAGTGAAGCAATTTCGTAAATATAATCGTCGATAAGTGTTCAGTTATCACAGCGTCCCCCTATGATTTGTAATCCATTCCTCTAAAACAAACATTGAAAGCTGATGATATACTGCTGTAAGTGTAATTTTTCTTACGACGGGGTGGTACGAATCACCTATGTATATCATGTCGGGCTTGCAAGAAAATATTTATTGCCTTTACCAGTAACTCATAATAAACAGATCCGAGATGACCACTTGTGTTTTATGTCCATTTGTCTATTGCATTATAAAACCGTGGCGTAAAATTGTATATCTAATAGTTTTTATTGTCTCATTATTTTGTTCCGAAAGTATTAAACGTCCGTCATCGTTTGAATGCTGTTATAAATATGCCGCCGCCTCCTGTTTTTAATATCTAGTTTTATGATTTATTTTGCGCTTTTATTATTATTGAATTGCATTGAGTTCTTCAGTGTAGTAAAAGTAGATGTTTACTCCTTGTCTCTCTGCGTTGAAAATTACACTTGCTAAATTGGCTACTGGTGACCTTTAATGTCGATTTCCTTAGTTCTTATTACCAATAGTAAACAGCTTTGAAATCAATTTTTTGTAACTGATATTGCGTCTTCTGGAACTACATCTACGCTATCCCTCTCTTCCTCAATCACATTTCTAGTTACTAAGATCGTACAAAAATTAGCTAACAATGTTTCGAGCCCGGCCGATTCATGTGGTTTATGGTAAGGAAAAACAATTTGCGGCAGGTTTTCTCGCGGTTCTCCTGTGTCCCTTGTCCTTCATTGCACCATTGTTCACATCATCAACTTCACCACCACTGCCTATCCATCAAAGCCATTCATTGCAGGTATGGCCAAAAAGGCTAGAAACTTCATTTTTTATTACGATGCCAATGCCTAAGTCTTGTGTCCATACTTAGTATGGGTGAACAATTGTGATGGGATGTAATTACGAAGGAGATTGAATCGTAGAATGAGTCAGGGGAAATGGGAGAACTGGTAAAATCCTGAACGGACGCCGTCAGTTAAGTGGCTTTTCGTCCGTCTGTGTGGTTGTGTGACGTCGATACAGCGGTAGAGTATTCGGCACAGATCTACCATGTGCCTTCCCGTTGCGTGTGGGTGGTGGCTGACGTGGCCGTCTGTTGTGTGCGCAGATCCGCCACCGCTTCGGCTGCTACGACGAGATCACGGAGGTGGACCGGCGCCGGGTGCGCCACTGCAACTGGGTGCGCTTCCTGCGCGCCGCGCCCACCTACAGCGACGAGGTCAACCTGGTGGGCAACAAGCACAAAGGTGAGCGTGCCGCCGCGCGCGACAGGTGGGAAGCGCTAGGCACTCTCAGCGTTCACCGAATGAACAATTTACAAATGTACCAGATTACCGAAAGATCAGTTTACCGAAATAAATGTTTTAACCAAAGGAACACGTTACCGAAGGAATACATTTCCGGGGAAACATTACCGAGGGAACACATTACATTACCGAGATAACACATTACCGAGAGAACACATTACATTACCGAGAGGACACATTACATTACCGAGAGGACACATTACATTACCGAGAGGACACATTACATTACCGAGAGGACACATTACATTACCGAGAGGACACATTACATTACCGAGAGGACACATTACATTACCGAGAGGACACATTACATTACCGAGAGGACACATTACATTACCGAGAGGACACATTACATTACCGAGAGGACACATTACATTACCGAGAGGACACATTACATTACCGAGAGGACACATTACCGATTAAAAAAGGTTGTTCGTGTGGACGTAGCTGGATTAAATTAATATTTGTTTATCCAACAAATACGTATTATATAGAATGATCTATTTATTGAGGACTACAATATATTTTATTCTAAAACGTTAAGCATGGATATCTTCTATATTAACAGAATGGGTTTGGATAGTAATGAATTGATAATGCAGCATTATTGACCCTCTCATGGTTTGGTATATCGAAAAACGCTTTACCTACTTGATAAACGAATTAATTTATTGCAATTCACTCAGATTTCAAACAATCACTTTTTCTCATGTAATTTGGAGCAAATTTGTTTCTTTATCCTTTAGGTGAACCCATGTATGAAGCCATCAAAAACATCCCTGCCAATTCGGAGTTGGTAGTCTACTTCCTTCCCGAAAGACCGGAAGAAGTCTTCTTCATGCCTGCTATGCACTACCTTCGTAACTCGTTGTATCGTCGCACAATGGACACAATTTTAGAAGGTGAGTACTTCCACTTTACAGTTGAAAATATTTGTGAATCCGGGGACGTGATACTCTCGGGAATACAAAACTGATGTTTTTTATTATGTGAAAAAGACCTGATGGTATATGGCTATATATATTCGAGGAACAAAATATTTTCATCCCATACTTCTATACATTTTGAGATTACTTTCAGCTGCAACGACATCTACAGTATTGTCAGAATTTGTGACAGGCACCAACTACTGTAACATAATAGTTTAGCACATACGTGTATAATTCTTGTCATAATTTGAGAATACGTTATTAGCGTAATTTAAATTATTTCAATTCAGCACGAACGTGAAAAACGTGCGTATTTGTATGAGTTTTCTTCTGATATATTAAATCAACGTAAAATAAAATTCATATTATATGTTTAGTAAATTCACGGGATAACATAGTCGTATATAGACGGTGGATGAACGCGTGAATAAAATCAGTGGCTGGCGGGCATAACTGATTCACCTCTGCAGCCAGCGAATTTCCCTTCGCTTGTACTATGAAACAAGGCTTCAAGATGAGTCTCCCATCATAAAAACTGAAAATGAGGTACTCAAAATGATTCCTTTTGGAAGAGGTCCAACTAGCATCTCGCTATCGACACTTTTCTGTTCGTGTTCGACACCATCCGGCAGCCAACCAGAACGGGCGACTACCCCGTGTATTTGCTTCCATTCGGAGCGAGGTTAGGGCGAAGAGAGCATTGGATAGGAGTGGCGTTGCGGGAGCGAAGGCCTCGGCTGCCGGCGGAGGCGGTGACAGCGGCGCACCACGTCTCAATTACGCCTCGGTGCTTTATGGACAGTAAAACATGCGGCACCTACGGTCGCTGTCTGGCGCTGTAACGTCTTCACGCCGGGCTCCAGGCAACTCGCGTTTACTCACACACCATTCCCCTCACCCCTCGCTCACTCCGCCTTCGTTCACGCCCTCGCTCTCGCCCTTGCCCAATCTTCGCCCTTGTTCGCGCCCTCATCCTTACGCTCGCACTCGCCCTTGCCCTCGCCCTTGCCCACATCTTCGCCCTTGTTCGCGCCCTCATCCTCACTCTCGCACTCGCCCTTGCTTACCCCCTCGCCCTCGTTCACGCCCTCGCTGTGGCCCTTGCCCACTCCCTCGCCGTCGTTCACGCCCTCAACCTCACTCTCGCACTCGCCTTTGCCCTCGACCTTGCTCACTCCCTCGCCCTCGTTCAACCCCTTCCTCTCGCCCTTGCCCACTCCTTCGCCCTTGTTCGCGCCCTCAACCTCATTCTCGCACTCGCCTTTGCCCTCGACCTTACTCACTCCTTCGCCCTCGTTCACGCCCTCCCCCTCGCCCTCGCCGTTGCCCTTGCCTTTGCTCTCTCTGCCCTCGTTCACGCACTCGCCCGTGCCCTCGCTCTCATTCTCACCTTCGCCCTCGCTCTCATCCTCACCTTTACCTTTACCCTCACCACTACTGTCCCCCCCCTCGCACACGATGACTCTCGCACTCGCTCGCGTATTTCCTCTCTCTTACCCCTTTCTCCCATCCTCCTTTTCCTATCTCCCTCTCCATACCCTTTGTCTCATCCTTATCTCTTCCGCTCTCTCTCTGCTACATCCATTCTTCTCGTAAACCCTCACTACGTCTGTCCCTTATTTTCCCCGTTGCCCTCACTGTCACGCGCGCACTAACCTCGATGTCGCTCCCTCCCTCGCGTCCTCGTCTCCCTTTCACCCGTGATCCTCAACTGCTCTGACCCACATTTCCTCCTGTGTTCTTCGGTCCCAAATGAAATACTCGTTTTTAAAAAAATTTCGTTTCATAGCTCTAGGCACTATATATACTTCCCTTGGATAGTATTACGTATTCAAAGGAATGTCCATAAATTGTGTGTTGGTAGCATTCATTCAATGATTTGTGATCTCGCAAAATATATTAAATTTCACATCCTTCTGTATAGCAGGCGCGAAGTAACGTAACTCTCATTTCCTGTCCACCTCAAAAATATAGATTAAAAAAGTTCAGTGTCGGTACATCCCCTGCTGGAATGGTGAATGGAAGCTGAAGATGCTTCTGCAGCACGTGGAGTGCGCTTGTGGGAGGCAAGGCGCGCCTGCCGTCCGCGGCCTTCGGCTCCTAGCCGCCGGCCCCCAGCTTCCGAGGCCTTCACTCATAGTTCAGTGTCATCCGCGCAACACGCTCTGACGATAACATATAGATATCACTGACATCCTCCTGGTAATGATGAGATAATTTGTCAGTGGTCAGAATCAAAATGGGTATCATTGGTCTGAGCGGCGGCAGCGGCCGCAAGAGGGCGCCGCCCCCTGCTGCACGGCTCCGGTCGCCGCCCCCGCCCCGACCCCGCCCCTGCTCCACCTGTCCATGTGCGCGCGCAGTCCCGCTGCGTCGGAGCATTTGAACCCAGCGCCCACTCGACCAGTGCACCGGCCTTCGCGTCTATCGTCTCGTCTCTCTACAATGCTCTCTATCTCTCTCTCTCCCTCTCTCTCCCTCTCTGTCTCCCTCCCTCTCTCCCTCCCTCTCTCTCTACCTCTCTCTTTCCCTCTCTCTTCCTCCCTCTCTCTTCCTCTCTCTCTCACTCCCTCTCTCTCTCCCTCTCTCCCTCTCTCTCTCCCTCCCTCTCTCTCCCTCTCTCCCTCTCCGTCTCCCTCCCATCAGGTCTCGGGCTTCGGATGTCCTGGCTTATGAAGCTTCGTCACATACCATCATGCACCATCATTCTCGTCTTTGCTTGCCACAATCTTTCACTCTACCCATGTTCTTTTGTATCTCGTATATTTCAGTTTGTGAGAGTTCTCCCATCAAATCGACGGGACATTTTATCTTGCCTGGAGATCATTGAATTCCATTTCTTTTTACCTTTACAACATTCCTTTTACCTTATTTTATGGAATGACTGTTCCATTATGTTCGTTCCTTTCTTTCCTACCATATATTCCTACACTCAATTACTTTCGATCAGCGTTTTTTACGAAAATGAAACAGATGTGTCCGATTTAGGGGGCAATATGATCAGAGAAAGGAACCAGTGCCTCTTTAGGAATTTATTTTACTTGCTTATGTCCAGTAGACTGTATCACGAACTAGGACTCAGTAAAATATGTGCACAGATAAAACTCTTCGTGTGTAAGCAGAACATTGTTTAATCGCCATTGTGGGTTAATGACCAGCGCATAATTGATTCGGTATATGTATGCATGTGTGGGAGAGGCGAAACAACATATATTTATTTTTATCTATTTATCGTCAAAAAAACAATAGAAACCGTATTTGGCATGTAGAGAACTATAGTCTACGCACGTGTTCTTGATCTCTACAATCCTTGTTCCTCTCTCTTAGTATACTCACAAGCTGCATTATGAATAATGTACCAGCGAGCACGTTGGTAGTCTTTGAGAACTAGACATTTTCTCTCCCGTGCAATAGAAAACATGTTCATCGGATTACATAGGATTTGTCTGGAAGTGTTTGAGGAATCCATGAAAAGTGTTGAGCACAGCAGTGGCGTCACGAACTAGGTATCGGCGGGTGCCTTCGGCGCACCACTTCTCTATTACGCCTCGGTGCTTTATGGACAGTAAAACATGCGGCAGCTAGCGTCGCGAAGTCCTCCGCTGTAACACTTTCACACTTGCGAGCGATCAATCGAATTGTGTAACCCTTCAAGTATCCATGACGGCAACGCGTTGTCTACGGCGTCCGGAACACAGACCGCAGCCCCGAATAAGGCAATATATTTTTTACCGTTTTTGACAATAAATAAAAATATATAACTAGATCGTCTTTCGCCGCCCCCTTACGCTGACCAACAACAGCGACGTAGTGTACGGCTCGCTGCTCCCCGCGCCGCCCTCCGACCTTGGTCGGAGCAGACTCGCGCAGCCCTTCCACCGCCGGGCACCTGCTTCTGAAGGGTAAGCGCCACCTTCCCTCCCCCACCTGCCAGCGCGGTGCCCGCCTCCCCTCTTCCAGTCGCCGTCCCGGTCCCCCCCCCCCGCAAGGCGCAATGCAACGCTCAGCGTCCGACGTCCTCCCCATTTCATGAATGTATTTATTTACTGCTGATGTTTACGTATGACAGTTTGTTCACTTCTTCGTACGTGTTTTGATGACGTAACTCTACTTATTCTAACTGAACATTTAACTACACTAACTACAAAGTGGTATAGGGGACTCATACTACACACACACACACACACCGGTAGTTCAGCTGTCCGCATCGCCCTGACCGCTGTGCCATATCCACTCCGCGCCCTCCGCCCCGCCCCGCCTTGTCCTCCCCTCCCCACTCTGCCCGCCCGCTCTACTCACCCCCTAAGATCAGTCCACTCCCCGTAAGATCAGTCCACCTTCCAGCTCCAACCCTCCACACCCTACCCCTCTCGCACGTCCCGCACCTCTCTAGACCGCCCATCCGGCCTGTTTCAGTCCGCTAAGACCCGTCCTTGCTCTCTCCCTTCTCCGCCCCGCTCCGGTTCGCCCAGCTCCGCTCCGCTCCGTCCCGCTCAGAACGCTGCCCAAGCACCACCGCCCCCCGCTGCGCCAGGCGGGCGCTCGCATCACCGCCGCTTTTTGTCGAGGAGAGGGGGGGCAGTTGCTCTGGATGCCCAGCAGGTGCCTTAGCATGGAAATGGCCTGCGGTGCGCTTCGGCCCAGCCCGGTCGAGTCGAGTCGGGTCGAGTCAAGTCGGGCCGGGCCGGGCCGGGCCGGGCCGGGCCGGGCCCGACCGGACCCGACCGGACCCGACCGGACCCGACCGGACCCGACCGGACCCGACCGGACCCGACCGGACCCGACCGGACCCGACCCGACCCGACCCGACCGGACCCGACCGGACCCGACCGGACCCGACCGGACCGGACCCGACCGGACCCGACCGGACCCGACCCGACCCGACCCGACCCGACCCGACCCGACCCGACCGGACCCGACCCGACCCGACCCGACCGGGCACGCCGACCCCGCACGAGCCTGCCTCTCGCACTGGCGTCGCTACCCTTTTCCAAGGCACGGAAGAAGGCTGAAAACAGAGATTCTAATCGGAATGCACGAATTTTCTACTAGTCCGCACAGGATCAGTGCGCTATCAACCAGAAGGCAAACGGCGGCTTGCGCGAACGTGCACGGTTCGCAACCGAAGTGAAACAATTGAAATCATGGAGCGCGCCCTAGTGAATCAATCTCTTCCCATAAACACGCCTTTCCTGTTCGTGAGTGAATGGTCCTATAAATAGAAATGTTTGTCTGTAGAATGGCCTTGGTATTACGTAGTTAGATCTGAAAATAGTGGAAGTAGAAATACAAGATAACCAATTGTTAATTACGTAAATATTCTGACTTACTATGACTTTTCCACTATTGAAATTAAAACCAATACTGTTTAACTATATACACCGGCCTGATTAAGGCATTTTGTATCTCAAAAGATTTATCGCTTTTTTTATCTGTTTTTTCTTACCGCTTCTACCTACTGGCCAATCATAAACTGTGGCTCATCTATCTTATGAGGCAGTATACATTGATCGCTATGTCGAGGTTGATTAAATAGCCAGTATAACATAACTTCTGATTTCAACGTACGCTTTCAGTTATTTTTAATATTTGGCGCATTTTGGAACTCTGTTGGACCTAATTTCACTCGCGGAATAGTCCTATTAAATACCACTCGTGCTTTGGAAATTCTCAGATAAATCCCCTTCTCCCTTCGTGAGTCAGGAATTTATCGACAATTTCCAAAGCACTCGTGTCGTTAGCTATGATAATAATTTTTGCAGACTAAGAATGCTCCATGCACTGTTACGTACACGAACAATATTTATTGGTATAAAAGTATTATCTCGGTTACGATGATAACCAGAAATTATTGCATTACTTTTAAGAGGCAAGAATTATATATTAATTTTAAGGTAATGTTATACGTTATCCTTTTTTTATTTTAGTAATATTATTCCATTATAATAAAATAAATATTACTATAATAAAAAATGCATACCGTAAAATATTACCCTTAAAATATTATGTGTCTAGAATTAATTTACAACGCATTCTCTAGGTTGTTGGAACATAATCACTGCATAATTTCTTGAACCTCCGTGCAGAACGTGCCATTTTCCACATTACCAACTCCGTAAGAGAGCATTTACTGCAAATGGATGCACCATGTGTGTGACTATGCAGACACCACTTCGTTGGTATTCCGAATATGGAGAAGCCCAATTTTTTTATTATTTCTTTGTTGCACAGATAAGCAATTTAGGCATTTGACGTTTTGGGAGGAGTAACATACATTAATTGTTCAGAAGCAGAGAACCATGTCGGCGTTTCTCCTTATAATTTTAAATCTCGCAATCAAGAGCAGATTTTGTTTAAAGTATGGTAGATTGCCCCTAGCAGGCAAGATGGTATAGAAATAAATTAGTTTTAGAAAAGTGTCCACAAGAATTTCAATTATTTTTGTGTTGTATTATCACTAGTGAAGGCCAGCTCCTCCATTTATTTTTAATCTTATATTCTGTTTTGTAATCGGAAGCTGAGCATGCCTTACCTTGCAGGCAAACGTGCATAGGATATCCTTTATGTGAAATTTATCGTGGCGTCATTTCAGTATTCAGTTAACAGCTACGCCCTGCTTGTGTGACTTTTTGTACCTTTGGTAATACAAGTTGAATTATTTATGTTTCACCTGGCTGAATAGATATATACTCGTCAGATACACTTGTAACCAATTACTCAACGGATCACTTCTCCAGAAGGAGCCAAGGCTTAGTATAAAACGAATCACGATTCAGTCATCGATTCAGTAGATGAAGATTGTGCATTTCTTTCCAGCTGATTACAGTTAATTAATTTTAATTTTTTTCTATTTTTACTTTATGTTGAGTTAACAGATAATATTTCACGATTTCGGAATGTACTTTCGGAAATGAATATGAACTGAAAGCGCTATATTGAAAAAATTGTGTTTTTCTCTCTTCAGATTATATTGTGCTGTGGCTGGGCGGTTGTGTAATTATTGGAATTCGACAATCTCAAATTTGTTGTTCGGCAATGAAACTATAATCAATCTGATTTATTAAAACGAGTAAAAATTCAGTATTTGTAATATTTCGTAATGTTGATTAACATAGCATTATAAGATATCACATCACTGCAACGTACGAAGCGTTGGAATAGACTTTCCTTTGAGCCCCATGGAAAACCTGAATATCTCCAGTAGCCTTGGAAACCCAACGTGTCTCTCTCAACTGCTTGCTACCACTACTGGCGCCAGACGCTATCACGGACATTATAGTACATTTTCTGTAAGTTGCCGTTGCTACCTTCCCAACCACTCTGCCCCACCCATTGCGTGTGGCTACTTCATGGTACCCACGTCATGCCCCGCCCTGCATGTCCGCCCGACCAGGCTCCGCCCGTCCCCGCTCCGCCCGTCCCCGCTCCGCCCGTCCCCGCTCCGCCCGTCCCCGCTCCGCCCGTCCCCGCTCCGCCCGTCCCCGCTCCGCCCGTCCCCGCTCCGCCCGTCCCCGCTCCGCCCGTCCCCGCTCTGCCCGTCCCCGCTCCACCCGTCCCCGCTCTGCCCGTCCCCACTCCGCTCGTCCCCGCTCCACCCGTCCCCGCTACGCCCGTCCCCGCTACGCCCGTCCCCGCTACGCCCGTCCCCGCTACGCCCGTCTCCGCTTTGCCCGTCCCCGCTCCGCCCGTTCCTCACCGCCTGTCCCCGCTCCGCCCGTCCCAGCTTCGTCCGTCCCCTCTCCGCCAGTCCTCATGTCCACCCCTGTCCCTCCTCCCGGCCGCCCCCGCCCATTACCGTCCACCCCCCCCGTTCCCTCCAGTCCAACTCCACCCAATACCGTCCACCCGCCCGTTCCCTCCCGTCCAACTCCACCCAATACCGTCACCCGTGCCCGTCACTGCCCATCACAATCCAACCCTGCCGTGTCCCGCCCGACCTCCCTTCCCCGCCCTTCCCGTACCACGCATCGTTCCCCGCCACCACGCCGCTGCCGGCCATCTCAGCAAGGCGTCGAGACATTCCATCGCCTCATGCTTGTCCGGCGGCGCGGCGGGGCCGGACGTCCCGCCGCCGCGTGCATTAATTAAAAGGCTGGCGGTATTGTCGTGTGACGGCGGCGCGAGGCGGCGGGGACCGTTGGAGGGCAGCGCCGCGAGTTCATTACAGCGCTAAATGAGACCGGTCCCCGGTGCTTTGTTCGGCCGAGATGAGGCGCTGCCGGACGTTACCTGGGCCGTGCCGCGCTGCACGGTCGGCGGCGATGGCGGTGCCGGTGGCGGTGGCGGGGCGGAGGTGGGGGAGAGCGGCGGCGGGGGCGGAGGTGGGGGAGGGGGAGGGCAGAGGCGGGGTTTGGTCGGCGACGTGCCAGCGGACGCGGTGGTGACGACGGCGGCCTCACGAGCGATACTGGGAGAAGGAGTGTGGGCGGGGCTGCACCATTCGAAGCTGGGTGCGGCGGGGTGAGGCGATATGTGGGGCTGGAAGATGGGAGATGAGGATCGAGGAGGTGCGGGGGGGGGGTGACGGCAACTCAGTGACGGGGAGTGGGAGGTAGCGGTGGCTGGAACGCGGGAACGTGTCAGATGCGGAAGCGGGCCCGGGGCGGGGGAGCGGGGGCGGAGGCGGGGAAAACATTAGGGCTGCGGCCGGGGTGCGGAGGACGGCGGGAGCAAACAGCGCGTCGCGGGGCTCTGGGGCGACGTTGGCGGACAGTACGGCACCTCGCTAGGAATATTGCCTTACGAACTACATTCGATATGATGTTCGGTATCGATACTAATAAGAACAATATAAATATAAAACAATTTTATCGATATTATTTTTCCACGGCATTGTGCGGTATGGATTGTACAATTTAAAATAGAAATGTACGTATGTACGTACTATTATTGTAAACAACCTTTTAGAGTAGTATTTAATGTATTGTATACAGAATTATGACTCACCCACTTGTTTATTTTGAAGATTTGTTTGAGATTGTATATAGATACTATAAAGTTAAAATAATTAAAACAGTTTTTCTTAACAATATTTTTTATACCAATACGGATCGTAATGTTTTGGAATCCACAACTCAGTATTAGGCATTGGTCAGTGTCAATACTGGTACCGCTAGTATCGGTCAAGAATATCGACACTTTAAGAGGAGTCTGATGTTTCGCAGCATCCCAAAATATGATGAGTAACTCTGTTCCAGTCAGGCAGAAGAGTTTATAGGTTGGTGATTGGTATTGAGCAAGAATGACTTACGGATTCTAGAGGCACGCTGGGTCAAGCCAAAGTAGTTCATCACAGTTAATAATGGATAATGGGGGAAAAAAGTTTCGTGGAAATAGGTTGCAAGGAAAGCACGAATAAAAGAAAACGCGGACCAAAAGGGAAACGGAGGACTAAAAGGGAATAAAAGAAAACGCGGACTAAAAGGGAAATAAAAGAAAACGCGGAAATAAAAGGCAAAATGAAAATGAACACGATGTACGTGTTTGAAGCGGGACATTGGACAAAGGCAAAATTGTACCGTAGGGTGAACCGTACTACGTTTAAATTTATTATTTATTATTTAAAAATAAATCCACATCGGAAACAATTGGTTCAGTTCATCTAGGAGAGAATACTGTGTTTGAAGGTAAGGCCTACCAGCGGCGTTCCAGCCTTGCGGTGTCATGGATTAAGGGTATATGTGATTATCCCAACGCCGTATTTTTGCCTTCTCAATCTGAGGAGTAAGCTTTGTCATCGTCACACAGTAACGGATACAGGGAAAATGCAAGGAAATCTCTCGCTATAATCTGCCCCGACTGGGAATCGAATCCTGGATCGAGTCATGGAAAGCGAGCCCGCCACAAGACTAGCATGTACAACTTATTTAGGATACAAACAAAATGTGAGGTCGCTACCTTCCGATTAGATTTCCTCCCCCGTAATGCTGTCTGCCTCTTCTGGCTGTTACGTCACAATCCGTTAATTCGTTATCCCTCTCCCAACTCCCTGGCGTGGTGTTGGGGCGGCTCTTGGCTCCCGGTCTGGGTAGCGGGTACACGTGATGTGCGAAATAGAATTGTCCACCTCCTGAAGTACTTTCTACATCCGTGCCTGCATCATGTAGTCGCGAGGTAGTCCGAGGAATTGAAGATTCTGCTAGTAGCATGGGGAGAGTGGGTTAATGTGTGAAGATCATTCATTCATGAAGATCACATCATTCCATTCTAGCCACGTTAGTAATGTTCACTCAGATCCTTGGACTCAGGCCTCTTTAAAAACTCTTTTTTTATTCTCTCGGACAGGGTCCGGCATCGTATCGTTCTTAAAGAGGAAAACTTTCTCCGATCCCGTTCAGTAAAAGTGTTTGTACTTACCGGAACTGTTGCATTCAGACACGTAATGTTACAACGACCGGTTTCCGAAATTATTCCTGGAAATGAGATGGAAACGAGAGGTGCGTGAACCCCTTGAAAGATACACAAACGGAGCTGATCACTTCCTACAATTACATTGAAGCCCGTTACATTTCAGGTTCTGTTTTTTAATTACATCGAATTCCACTGAGCAACATCTTGTTCGGAATGTTTCCCAAACTTTTTTGTCAAGGTTCTCTATAGACATTTTTATACGGAACATACGTAGTCATATTAAAAATTACATTAAATAGAATATAAAACTATTAGTTGTATTCCCAACTCCTTTTAAACATAAATACGACCAACATTACGTATTTTATGTTCTTTGTGTATAGTAGAAAAACAGCAAAAGAGCTGCCACCTTAACTAATTCACTTCTAATGCTAATTAACAAGAGTTGCTGAAGCATCATGCAATGTCTGACGACATGAATTAATTGGTTTCCGATCAAAAGTTGACATTAACTACTTGATGTTCTCTAAACCCAAGGAATGTTCAAAGAAATTGCACGCGAGGGAGCAGTCAGACACAGAGCACTTAAACGCCGCTCCTGGAACACAACTTTCGAAACCTATTTCTTGCCAAGTGAGATCTCTTCTGCAATCATTTAATAATTATTTTCTGAACGACCAGTGAGGGGGAAGTGCGAACAATTCTTGCCCAAAGCGCACCATCCTCCTGCGCCCCTACCCATCGCCCCCCCATCGCCCCCCATCGCCCCCCATCGCCCCCCTTCGCCCCCCTTCGCCCCCATCGCCCCCCATCGCCCCCCATCGCCCCCCATCGCCCCCATCGCCCCCCCATCGCCCCCCCATCGCCCCCATCGCCTCCCCATCGCCCCCATCGCCCCCATCGCCCCCATCACCCCCCATCGCCCCCATCGCCCCCCATCGCCCCCCATCGCCCCTCCATCCCCATCCCTCATCAGTCGATCCGCCCAAGTTATCCTGTTTGAGCGCCATCACGAGGAAACGCACGAGAATCGAATACTAAATATCTCGCACGAACGTTCGGCCTTTGTTTATTCGGGTTTATTCGAAGTGATTCGGGTTTATTCGGGTGATCAATGCGTGATCATTTCCGTAAGACTGCTTGACGAATATTTGATTGGTTACCCCTAAGCGAAAGATGATCCTCAGCATGAGCTGGGCATGAGAAGGCCTGTTCTAAATTACCTTCAATATACTCGTGGAATGAGTCTATGTCAAGACCTCCCACATCGTCTATACTTGTTTTTTTTTTATTATCCAGACCTCAGTGAATAGTTCTATAGCGATCATTTAATCGTAGTGGTGTATCAAATGGGAAGTATGCAATGTATTAATTTACATGTGTTTCCTGCTTTTGTGTTGAATCACATTTCAAACGTGAGTTTGTAGATTTGAGTAGTTGTTTACCAATTAATATTCATATAACAATTAACAATACTAAATAGGAATGAGAAAATTTTAAAAAATCAATATATGTAAATAAAGATCTACAAAACGTAAGAACGAAAATTGTGCAAGGAAGTCGGTTATTCAGGCAAATGAAAATAAAAGATTTGAATCTTTTTAAACGAGTGTGGTGTTAACTCTTTCAAAAACAAAAATTGAATTTTTGATATTTGTATTGTGTAACCTAATATTCCGCTATGTTTGATGACATATTCAAAATACGCTGTGCGGAAATTTTGCGTGAGCAATGCTTTTCATTTTTATTAGGACGTTCATGACTTATCTCTACATTAGCGTGCTTTTTTAGTAGAAAAGATCACGTTATCTAGAGGCAATAAAATGCTCGTGGACATTTCGAACTCTTTGCTTCGCTGAGTCATGCGTCATGAGCAGGTGCTATAACAAGGGGATTGTTTGACAGAAAGTAAGAGTAGAGAGCCATTGGCGGTGGAAAGTAGGACGGGAGGAAGGGAGAGAGGAGGTGAAGGCAACAATGAAATCTAATTACACTAGATAGCCAAAGATTTGGCAAGTATATTTTTTCAAATTGAAATTAGGTTTTAAGAAACACGATTGCAAATTATAGAAAATGAAATTATCAACTAAAATTATCAAAAAAGTTCATTGCTCCTTGAATTTCAAAAATACAAGGGACTACGCCTTTGGATTTGGATTGGAAAAGAATCATTACGTTATCATCATGATGGAGTTGGTAAAATGATACAGAACGAAGATAATCAAATAAACCACAAATGCTAAAGTTGTTAGGTCACATTTTGAGAAAGCAAGATGTCGAATGTCCATCATATATTAAAATCGAGATTGAAGGGAATTAGAATGAAGACCCCCGATCATAGATTGTGGAGGGTCTGGAGCTGCAAAAAGTAATGCTGTCCCCGTTGCGAGACAGCGGAATGCCGTAGCACGTCGAATGTTCATCCTGGGCTGTAGAGCCGATCTGTTCCTCTCTATATAGAAATATGTAGGAGTAGAAAGAGGTGGAGAAAAAGAAAAGAAAGGGGATAAAGAGGAGGTCAGAATGAGGATAAGAAGAAGAAGATAAATGGAGATATAATAAGACAATAAAAGATAGAAGAAGTAGATGAGGAAAGAAAGATAAGGAGTCTGAAGAAGAGGAATTGGAAGAAGTAATAGTAGTTGAACTACAATACGAAAATGCAGAAGACGACGGGGAAACACCGAAGACGATAGCGTCGATAAGGAAGGAGAGGTAGAAGTGATAGAAGAAGAAAAGTAGGAACAGGGAGCATGGAGGAAGAAGAAGAGATGGAAGAAGAAGAGGTGGGGGAAGAAGAAGGAGGAGAAGAGGTGGAGGACGAAGAAGAAGAAGAAGAAAAAGGATAAGAGGTGGGGGAAGAAGAAGAAGAATGAGAAGAGGTGGAGGAAGGAGGAGGGAAGCAGCACAGAAGGCCTGCAAGGTCCGCGTGGCATATCGGGCGCTTCCGTGGCCGTTCTCCGCTCCCCGCTGCCCGCCCCCGAGCATACCTTAGTGCGGCGCCTGGCCGCCCGGCACGCGCGCGGCCGCGGCCGCGGCGACGGCTTCAAAGGCGCCGCCTGGGCCTGCGATAAAAACGCCACCCCCGCCGCCCCGCGCTTCGCGGCTCCCGCTTGCGCCACCCCACCCCACCCCCACCCCCACCCCTGCCCTCTCGCGTAGTTTATAAATAGCGATTAAAACTATGCACATACCGGCCGCTGGCGAGGGTGTCTTTGTGCAGGCCCTGGCCCGCTCATGCGGGTGACGTGGCGGGCGAATACTGCTTTCCGTTTGGTAGGCGGCTTCTCGCGGTCGGGGCCCGCGACGGGGCCCCCGGCCCCCTCCCCCCTTCCCTTCCGCGCCGCGCCGCCCGTTCCGACTGTCCCCAGGGTGCATACTTTTAGCATATACATCGATCCATTGTACTGTCCCGAGGAATCTTCCAGTGGCGGAGAGTTTAAAAGGGTAGCTCTCATAGTAGCCATTGTGAATTCTTTTTCTGCGTCGGCGTTTTTTTTCGTTCGTTTTGGCGCGACGTCTCAGTTTTTGCCGCGCCGCCTTTTTGCCGCCCGCGTCTCTCTGTTGCCTCTTGAAGGAGGCCGTGTCTGCTGAATACGGGAGCGACGCATATGCTGTAAACAGCGCGGGAACCTCCTCCTCGAGCGCAGACGGGGCAAAAGCGGTGACGGGGAGGGGGGAGCGGGGAGGAGGCGGGGACGCTGCCGCTGCAGCCGGCGGCGACCGAGAGTTATGGGCTCGCAGCGGCCTCAGACATCGCGGCCATAGCGCGAGCCGTGCCTCGCGCCGCCGCCGCCGCTAGAGCGCGCCAGCCTCCCTAGGAATTTCGAGCACCCGGACGCTTTGTCCGCCCCCCCCCCCGCCGCCGCCGCCGCCGCCGCCGCCGCCGCCGCCGCCGCCGCCGCCGCCGCCGCCGCCGCCGCCGCGCGCTCCGACAACGTGCGCAGCGATAGACCCGTCGCGCGACCCCGCGTAGCCCCTCCCCTGACAGCCCCCAGGCTTTCTTCATTGTGCGAGGATGGGAAAGGAAAGGACGTTGAAATATTCGTGGGGATTCACAAACGACCCATCTGAAATATTAATTGGACGATTTTGTGGATGATGGTTTGTTACGACTTGAATTCTTAGCCCCCACATGCCCACGCCGTTGCAATTTCGCGCTGTATTTACCGTGTGGGTGCCTCTTGGATACCCGAAAGCATCTACTTTCTTGATTTAATCAGGTATTTGGTGTACTTCTGTATGTTTATTTTTTAGGTTAATGTAATATCGGTTCGTATTACCCTTGCTCTTTATAGAATAACACGAAGAAAAATTTTCGTTAAATCGTCCGATGTATCACAAAATTTTCCTTTAAAAGGTTCCTGCAAATCATTCTTTTTAAAATTTTAAAACATTGGAAACTCCATTTTTGAAAACAGCAATCATTTTAAGAAGTACGATCAACCTAGTGGTGATGAATAGATGCAGGCGATATTGAACCAACAGTATTCAAGATGTATATATTACATGAAATTGATAATGTGACATTTTCTAAAACCGACACTGTCTAGATCAATACCAAATTGATAGTAGGATATTGGTGCCAATCTCTTGTGGAATCATCGTTGCATATCGATATATAGTACGCCAGGAAAGTTTCTCCGAACAAAGCCCAATCAGAGCCTCGTATTATAAATTGTTTTTACGTTGGTAGCTACCAGATCACTGGGAAACAAGAGAAAGGGACAACTCTTTCAGTACATGTTGTCATTGTGAGTACAAAATTTACATTTTCTTTTGTTACAAGCTGCAGCGCGTGCAACCAACATAATATATGTTGCTAGCACTCCCACCAGCAAGGTGCCACTGCGGAGAGAAATTCCGGCTCACTGAACAGAATATTCGATGATGAGCTGCTTGCTTATTTAACGCCCAAAAGAGTTGAAATAGTGTGTGAAGCGCACAGTAAATGAAAACCGTGATAAGTTCCAAAAATGGAATTCCGAGATAATTAAGAAAACTGTTTCAATAGCTCGTGGGACTTGACTGATGAGCAGTACAGTGTCGATAATTTGAATCCCTAAGAATAAGAATTTCAGATAGCCCATTGGACACCGCACTGCGCTAGACTTACCACGCTTTTCAGCACAAAATGAAAATTTTCACATTGCAGCACTTAGCCCGGGTTTCATTTACGCTCTACAATTGAGGTCGAATGGTTGTTCTGACGTCACGGGTTTGTCGTGTGCGCAGATTCTGCGCTGGACCTGTGATTATAACACTTTCAGTATAGATTATCATTGTGACGAGTACAAAAGTTACATTTTGTTTTGTTACAAGCTGCAGCTCGTGCAACTAACATAATTTCTGTTTTCTAGCAAAGTACCACGACGGACAACTTTTCCCAGCAATCTGTACATAAAATTACAAGAATTGCTGCTTGCATATTTGCCACCCCAAAGAGTTGAAAGTGTGAGAAGTGCAATTGTCCTGTTGGTTAAGCTGGGGGGTTGGCCGTGTGCGCAGACTCGCCGCTGGACCTGTGACTAAAACACTTTCAGTATAGGTTATCATTGTGGCGAGTACACAATTTACATTTTGTTTTGCTACAAGCTGCAGGTCGTACAACTAACATAATTTTTGTTGCTAGCATCAACGTGCCCCGACGGACAGACCTTACTGCGCTCTGTACATAAGCAAGCAGCAATTCATGGAACATTATTTTCCACCCAAAAGAGTTGAAAGTGTGAGAAGTGCAATTGTCCTGTTGGTTAAGCTGGGGGGTTGGGCGTGTGCGCAGACTCGCCGCTGGACCTGTCCATGTCGCTGCTGTCGCGCGTGCTCATCTCGCCGTCGCCGCCGGGCGGCGTGGGCGGCGCGGGCGGCGGCGCGGGCGACCCGGACGAGCGCAAGTCGGTGTCTGGGGAGTCGTCGTCGTCGGCCAGCAGCAGCAGCGGCTCCAGCAGCAGCGCGGGCGGCGGCGGCGGCGGCGGCGGCTGCGGCAGCAGCGCGGCGTCGACGGCGGGCGACTCGCTGGAGGGCGCGCTGGCCCTGGCGTTGCCGCTGCCGCTGGCGCTGCCGCACCACGCGGCGCACGCGCACGCGCAGCTGCACGCGGCGCACTCGCCCATGCACGCGCACGCGCCCACGCCCAAGGCGCGGCCCGCGCGCGGCGAGCGCACGCTGCTGCCCTGCGAGGTGTGCGGCAAGGCGTTCGACCGGCCCTCGCTGCTCAAGCGCCACATGCGCACGCACACCGGTACGGCCACGCCCCCCCCCGTCCCCCCGGCGCCCCCGCGGCACGCAGCGTAACATACGACAGGGATGTCCAACTCGCAGAGCCTCACATTTTCATTACTCCGGCTATCCACTCCCAACTCCCCCGGGAGTTGCCCGGCTGCTCTGAAACGGTGGGGGGGGGGGGAATGGAACCATGCACGAGATCAGGCCGTACCAAGCATGAAGCAGAGAATCAAATTGGAATGATTTTAATTTCTGAATTTCTAGAAAAAGAAAATTTAACTTTACCATTTTTTTTATTAATGGGGGTGTTGGCCCCAGCAGGGTGCCTGGGGGGCACAGTAACTCTTCGCGAGTACCAGTAAATGCCAGTTGGACTACCCTGATATAGAATATACAGTGTCCAGGGAGACATAAAAAAAACAATTGAATTGTGTAAATTAGATGTGTTTTTATTTCTGTGATTAAGCTCTAAATGTTATTTTTTTAAACAGTTTCATTCATTTCTTTGGTAAAAAATGAACAATTTTCATGTTTCTGAAGGGTTTATGTGTTTCTGAAATGCAAATTTTTGCATAGAAAGCCTTTTTTCAATTAACTTTTCTGTGCTTATTGCGGTTGAGTTCACTTGACAAAATATGCTTAAAATTGACTTACATGCTTATTTTCCAAGTTTCGTTTTTTCCTCCGTGGACACCTGATAAATTTAAATAGTTAATAAGAAATTACTTTTAAACTATTGAAGTAAGTTACGTAACTAGTACAAAAAATTATGTCTGAAATGTTGACGGACGAGTTGACGACAGCCGGGTCCTGCATTTTCAAACGAGTGCGCCAAAGATACTTCTGTACGAGTTACGTATCATATTTTTTAGTATGAATGCATGAAAACGTACAACTATATAGTCTTAAGATTATTCGCAATATACGAGGCGCCTGCCACACGTCTCAGTGTTTTATATGATACACGCATGACATGAGAAATTCATATTTTTATTCATATTTCAATTCACTTATATCACACATGCATGAGATGTCTGACTAATGAAAAGCAAATAATAATAATAATAATAATAATAATAATAATAATAATAAAAACAATAAAAACAATAATAATAATAATAATAATAATAATAAAAACAATAAAAACAATAATAATAATAATAATAATAATAATAATAATAATAATAATAATAATAATAAAAACAATAATAATGATGATGAATGATTAAATAATAAATGGATGAAAATCGCTACACACTAGTTTGCAATCTTTATGAATTTATTTTATCAATATTTTAACAATAATTCTATTCAGTGTTATAATTTCAGGACATAAACTTCCATAACCCGCCCCACTTTTTTTAATTTCATTCTGTTTCAAAGGGTCTCAACTTTCTCGCAACTTCTAGAGTAGGTAACTGGCGCCGCATACGCAAATGCATGACAACGGAATATGGAGGATTCGGCATCTTCTTCTTAACGTACCAATACCATACCGGTACTCAGAGAACACTCTTTTGGGGAGGGGGGTCCGTGGTCCCCAAAATAAATTGCAATATAACTGAAGGAGCATTTTATATATTTAAGAACTAATAATACATGTATGTAGGAATATTAATCAATAATTTTGGCATGTTTGTGTTAATATAGTTTCATTTTCTGAGGTATGGAAAGGGCACATACATTTTGAACATTTTCTGTACTTGCTGTCCTTTTCGCAGGGACGCATATGGTGACATTTTTTTAAAGTAGTAGTTCAACATTCTTAGTTTATACGGCTCATTAACTATACTCTACATCGACAAATATTGGAATGGGATTTTAATGTGATTACGGGCAGGCCAGACTGTAAGAGAATGCCTGAGTTTCCACGAAGCGCTTACGTATGACGACGATTTCGAATTAGTTTGTAAATATCCAACAAGCGTTGAATGAATTAACTATTACTGAAGGTTCAGAAGTGTTCTGATAATAAAAGTTCTAAACGATAAAAAGGTAACTCCTTTCTTGTTCAAAAATGAAGGGGAAAAAAGCTAGGTTCGGACTTTGACCTCCTTCCCCTATTGGTACACGACTGTTGAGAGATGGCGTTGATGTCAGTACTTGAGCCGCTTTGCCTCTCTTGGAAACACCTCTCACTAGAACACCGCGAGTCGAACAAGGTACAGTCTTCCTGAAGACTTTTTCTGCTCCCTTTTTCTCTTCGCATTTGTTTTTATCAAATATAATCTTGGAATGACAACAAGGTGGGAAAAAAATCATTTCATATTGTTTTTGAAAACACAATTGTTTTATCAATAGAAACGAGCGTTTCATTTTGTTTCTACAAATACGTTGAGTTAGTGGGGCCGGTACGGCACGGCGTGTCCATAAAATCTTGAGGAAAATGCGAGCCACATGAACGACATATTTATTAGCAGAAAACCGCGTACGAAGCACACCGAAGCACACGCGCCTGCAAGGAAAGACACGCACTCGTGACAAACGGCAACACTTGTCTCAGCCGCTGCTCTGGCCATTCGAGCAGTCCGCTCCGGCCACCCGCGTCGACCGGGTGGCAGCGACACTTTCTTCTCGTGGTGCGCGTCTCGAAATAGCGCGGGCGCCACCTCATAACGAGACGTGCCGAATCCTCTCGTTCTGTTGTGCATTTGGGCAAGCGACACCGGTTATATACTCTGGATGGTTTGCGAGAGAATTGCGACAATCTGTAATGGATACTGTTTGGACGGGAAGACTATGGACGGACCTTATGAAATTCTACCTCTTTAGATTATACGCGTCATAGAAAACAAACTGGGGGAGGATTACTGGCCAATAGAGAAAGTGAAAGATGGCAAACTAGCGTGTGGTTGGCGAGCGAGCGCTCCGGTCGACCGGACGGTGTGCATGTGCATGCACATGTGTGCTGGCAACGCGCGGGCGGTGATGCGCAGGTGAAAAGCCGCACGTGTGCATGGTGTGCAACAAGGGCTTCTCGACGTCGTCCTCGCTCAACACCCACCGCCGCATCCACAGCGGCGAGAAGCCGCACCAATGCCAGGTGTGCGGCAAGCGCTTCACCGCCAGCTCCAACCTCTATTACCACCGCATGACCCACATCAAGGTGAGTAGACCGACGCTTTCTAGAGCGACCCTATACTTTGATTGGTTGATTGATGTTTCCGAGCACGTCAGATCCTATGGTCATTGTTCCCGTTAGTGTAGTGAATGTTTTGTTCCGGAAGGTGGCGATGTTCTCCCCCGCTGGATGGTGAAATCCAGCGCCAACTTACCCGATGGCTAGGTGGGATTTCCCCCACGCGAACTCCTGTGATCATTAGTCCCGTTGGTGTAGTGAATCTTTTATCCAGGATGGTGGTGATGTACCCCGGCTTGGTGGTAAAATCCGGCGCCGATGTACACGTCGGGTAGCGAGCGCCCCCCCCCCCGACAGGCACCGCTACAAACCGGACCAACTCTAAGCTTCCGATTCGTCAATCTTACACGTCAATATTATTCTTTAAAAGGTACAACTATGTTTCAGGGTGTACAAGTGTAGGTTAGGCATGCTTAGGAGGTGTTGATGATCTCAGTCGGCTCGTAGGAAAACGTAATTGGTTGGACGATACCGAGTATTGCAGGACAGAAGCATTATATTAAAGGCTAGAAGTCGACAGGGAGAGTATCATTGTCCCTTAAATATACTTGGAGTATAGTGGTAAACCCTGGCACATTCAAGTACGATTTAACGTTAGATAATATATTTTTATTTAAAAAAATCGATTGAGTGACAATGTTAGGATGATTGTGAAGGTGTGTACAATGCAGTGTAACTCAAACTTGCCTTCGGATCTGGGAATGTAAGTTGTGTCACAATTAGTCTTTTGGGATATTCCGTCTTTTGCGAAAAGCGTATGCGTATTCACGCCAGCAGAGGAAAATGACGTGCCCCCAAAACAATCACTCGTTCACGCACCGCCAGCTCGGCGCTACGAGCCCACTACCCCGTGCCAGAGCGAAGGCTCTGAGGATATGGTGACGACTCTTAACGGCGGCTAGGCCACTCTCATTCACTCTTGCCTACTTTCTTACGCAACATTGTGCAATTCTATGTCATTATATCGCCCGTTTAGTTTCAATTTATGTGTCTTATTGAATCTGATTTCTGGTTTGGAATTTATTGCAATTTTGCTTTCAATAAATTATATTTTTAGTGTTATATGATGTCCAAAGGAACGTAATATCTCATGTCTCCAGAAATTGATTGGAGAATGAAAGTGATTTATAAAGCGACACGGCTGCAAAAATTGTTTTCGAAGGAGGACTTCCTTAGCAACCGTCGCGAAAGTGAAATATGGGAGTCACTTCCACCACGAACATACGCGAAAGTCGCCTTTTCACGGGTGCACTTCATTCGACTCGTTTGCGTAAAATATATCTCCGCCGTTCACTCGCCCACGATGATAAGTGACAGAATTAAGCGCTACACGATTCCTTCCCAAACGAGATCGGCGCAGCGTCGCTTCCATCTGGTTCGTCCCGGGCGACGACAAAACGCCGCCGATGAGCCGGGCGTCCGTGCCGCGAGAAATGGACTGCGCCCGGAGACAAATGAAGGCGCAGGCGAGGACGGAGGCAACGATCGCCTGCCATTTGCGCGCCCCGATAGCAGGTTTTGCCGTCGCCGCCGAAATTGAAAATCGCTCCGTGCCGCGAGGGCGAGCCCGACACGGGTGTCGTGCGGTGATCGCGGCGTCGTTTGCCACGGCTCGCTCTCGTCTCGTCTCGTCTCGAGAGCCGGACCGGCGCTGGGCGAGCGTCGCCAGAGACCGCGCGAGTCTGTTTGTTCGTCGTCATTAGGTTGGCGCTGGGCAAGAAGGCGCGATTTCGCCGTAATGACTCGACGAAATCCCGTCGCCGCCTGTGTTTTGTGTGCGAGGCGACGGCCAAAAAATGGGCTTGTTAACATTGTGAAGCAGTCGTTTACCACCTCGAGTATTGAAAACAATTTCCATTGGTTTCTTTGGCGTGGCACTGGAGAATGACACTCGGCGGTTTGATGAATTGCACTGAACGGTCGTGACTTAATTGTTAGATATTATTTTGTTCCGAAATGATTGGCAAGTAACGTGTATAATGTTATGTCATATTATGCTTAATAGGTCAGAGAAATTGTGAACCAAGAGCTTACGAAAAATATATTGCAATTGAAATATATTATTTGTAAAATCATAAAAAGAGGACATAATAGCTGTATTTTGTTGTAAGTAGTGTAAATGGAGCATGGATCTAGAATAGATTTCTTTTTAGTATCATGTTAACAAATCATTGTAAATTGTTTTGTAACTTTGATAACAATTTTCAAACATTAAAAAAAAAGTGATGAAAGAGATGTCTGTAATAGGCAAATATAGTTAAAGAATTATTAGTCGCCGGCCTGGATTGCCCGAATTGCTGAAGCTGAAGAGCCGTAGCTGCCTAGTGCCTCAAGAGTCCCGGGTTCGAATCTTGCCCTGGCATGGACATTTGTGTGTTCGTATACGAATACGCGAGTTCCGCTACCATTACTGTTACGCCAAAAGTTACAAAATGAACCTTATCACAATTATACTTAATATATAATTTGAAAAATGCATTGGACTTCAACTGTGAGCATAAATAAGAATATAGGTGTATATAAATAAGAATTCATGGAGTTCACTCATAAATATCTTTTCTTCAGAAGCAACAGTTTGCATTGTGTACAATCAAAAACATACGCGACACCACGAATATGACAAGTCTGCAAACAACCGGCATCAAAATAGTTTTATTGAGCCTCTTTTACGGGATAAGGTAAAAGTTTAAACTTCCAAAGAAATGTAGATATTACTGAATGTAACCCTATATTTTAATACAAAAACATTTTTATATATTTCTTTAAATTATGACTGCAAAATGGCAAATATAGCCACTCTGATGTACATCGTTGCGTTATATACTAGCCTGAATCTACTCATGGCCTTCAAAATCTGAACAACTAAGAACACGCTTATTACCAACATTTTGCAATTCACGTGAATAAAAATTAACCTTAAAGCTTCTTTCGAATAATAGTATTATAAACTAGTATGTTTTTTTTTATTTTTTTCCGGGACAGTAATTCTACATTGGTGTGAAATTAGTTTGACGTTATTGCGAAGAAAATGGAAAAAAATCAGTCGTAAACCGATTTGACGTGAACCACAAAACCGCGAGAACGACCGGTCCTGTCAATCCGAGACCACGCTGTGGCAGGTCTGTGCATGAAGAGCGGGCTTTTCTCTGGCGACGAATCTCGCCCGGTGACGCCACGTCGCGCAGCAACTCTCTTTGCCTTGCACTGCGACGCGCAGTAGCGGCGGCCGGGGACGGAAGCGAAGGCCTGGGCCGCGCCTTCCTCGCCTAAGGGCCTTGCGCAAGGTCTAATTACCGGCCAGCAAGTACATCGCAAGTGCCGCTCGCTTGGCCGTCGCTGACCTCGACCTACGACCCGACGTAACGCGGCGCCGCTTTCCGCCGCCTCTGGGCTCTCAGGGACGGGCAACGATGGTTTCTGCTCACGGCGGAGGAATGCGCTGTGAGAGCACGAGGACAAGGGTGAGGACAAGGGCGAGGACAAGGACGAGGTTGGCGGCTTTATACGGAGCAAGTCATTTCACGCAGTAAAACTTACCAGCGTGTTCCTTAGAACATTAGCAATATATAATTACTTTACCGTTCTGGCATCAGAAGCACCGATTCCCGTAAAAAGCGCTTTTGGTAATTTTACACTATTGTCGCAACCTATGTCACCGAAACTCGGTGCGCATATCCAATACGCGAAGTGCTGTTTTTGATGCGGGAGGCTATAAACGTAATTCGCAAACAACAGCGTTTTCAGCTTTGTGCTACGCTCTGTCGTGTGCAACTCACGGTCCAAACGATCGGCTCCTGATTTTCTTGAGGCTTCAGGTACTTGGTCGCTCGTATCCTGAATGTCTGCGCGCTGAAACTGATCCTGGACCCCCATTGGCCAGGTGGCGAAGAGTCCTCCTCCAAAGGCGAGCAGCTGATTTGGGGCGGGGCAGCGGAGGGGTGCAGTCAAACACACGCGCCGAGCACACCAGGCAGCGCGTACCTCACGCTTGAACACCTGACGCTTTCAAGACTGGGAAAACCGACACGTACCCTAAGCTTTTATACGCAAATCTCCTTACCAAATCTGCGGTCAGTCTGTTCCTTCACACTCTTTTCACAATGCATAACTATAGCACACACTTCTTCATTTATCAAAACAATGATGTCATTCAAGGTTTGGATCGATGATTACGTATACAAAGAATATATGACTCACAAACAGTGCTTGCCAATTTTACTGTATGGTTCGTTATAGATTCTCTGGGTTATACGGGATTCTCAGTACAGTCACAGGAAATCATCCACATCTGTCCTCAAATCTTACATGATCTTTAGCTGACACTGATACAGAAAATGATGCCTATTTCACTGAGCGCAGGAAGCCTATGGATCGAAATTTCGGTCGAGAAGTAGAAGTACAGCCTTAGCCGCCCGAGAAGAATAGTTGCAAGGTTGATAATGCGTCTCTCGTAAGTATCGATGACTTGCGCTCTCTTCTCGCCCTCTTATTTATATTAGAAGCGTTCCGATCCAAATTATACTGTGTACATGCATGCAGCGTCTTTTTTTTTCAACTGTAAATAATTTACTGTTGAATGTTTGAGCTGAAAATTGGTTTAGAAATGTTTAACCATGAGAAAAGAATATAAACATAAGACTTAAACAACTACCACGAAATTACTTTTATCTGAAGGACTCAAGAAATAACGTGCGCGCTTCTAGTAAATTAATATTGTTCAGCTTTTCACAACAAGGGCTATGAATTCACGACCTCGTTTGCCATCTGTTCCCTCGCTAGCTAGCTAATACATCATACTTCGCTTATAGTCGTTCTCCAAGTGCCTTCATGATTACGTTATCGAGTGTTCTACTCTCTTTCCTTGAGTTTTTCTTACTTACCATCTGCTTTACTTACTGTCTGTTAACATTTGCTAACCTTCTGCAACAACACGTGTTCGCTTTCTACCGTCTCTCTCTCGTACCGCTCGCATCCTCGTGTTGTATTCGCATCGTCATTCTCGTACCGCTTGTACTGCCATGCCACTGCTCCCGAAGAGTCCCAGATTTCGTGTGCGAGTTTTCACCCGACACTCTCCACCTCGCCGGCCTCCTCGCCTCCTATCTGCGCGCTGCGCGAGCCCGCTTCGTATCGTCTCACTCGTACCGCTCGCAGCCTCGTATTGTATTCGCATTGGCATGCTCGTTCCGCTCGTATCGTGTGCGAGGTTTTTCAGACCTCTCTCAACAGCGTCGGCCTTTTCGCTCCTTATCTTCCCGACACGCAGCGCTGCGCGGTCACTATTGGTACCTTCTCACTCGGACCGCTAGCATCCTTGAATCATATTCGCATTGACACCCCTCGTACCGTTTCGTTCCTCTACTCTTAAAGTTTCCTAGTTTTCGTGTGCGAGTTTTTGTCCTGCCTCTCTTCATCGCGCCGGGCTTCTCGTCTCCATCTGCGCGGCCTCTCTTCGCATCGTCTCTCTCGTACCGGTCGCATTCTCGTATCGTATTCCCATTGGCATCCTCGCGCGGTATTTGCATCGGCATTCTCGTATCGCTTGGACCGTCTTTCCGCTGCTCCCAACGTTTCCCCAGATTTCGTGTTCGAGTTTTCTCCGGCGTCTCTCCACCTCCTCGCCCGCCGTCTGCGCGCTGCGCAGGCCCGCCCGTCGCGCCCGTAACTCGCCGCGAGCCGCCGCCGCCGCCGCCGCCGCCGGTACCCAATATGTATCCGTCCGCACCTGCAGCGCGCTACCGCTAGTTAGCCCGCTGATTTATGTCGCCGGCGCTAACAATCTCGTTAGGGCGCAGCGCGCAGACCGGCGTGGCGCGGCGCGCACAGTCCCGCCGACGCTACCGCTCTGCGCGCGCTGTTCTGCGCAGCGCCGCGCCGCCCCGCCCCATCCAGCCCCGTCCCGCCCCACTCCACCCCGGCCACCAGCCCACTCCGCCCCGGCCCTGCCGCGCGGGCAGATTGGGCTGAACTCCGCACGCTGGGCCCTATGCGCGGTATAAATCTCGCAACTTTTCTTGGCCGATGGATGCAAGAAATGAGGGTAGAGTAGGGGTATAAGTTACGAAATCAGCTACTGGATTTTATGAAGCAATGCCGATCTCTGAAGAATCCATCATGTCTTCGGAACTTTCTCAATAATTTGCGTCCTATCTTTCTCGGGAGTTCGAAGTATCTCCTGTGATGGATCTTCACCTGTTTCGGTCATTTCTTTAGATTTCTTTGGAGAAAATCACGGACAGAAGTTCCTGTCTTCAACAGGAAATAGTTTCTATTTCGCGCAAGAAAGATATGTTTGGAATGTTGTCATCAGTGTTCGCTGCGAACTTTTGCTTTCAACTATTTATTGTGCTAGAGTGGGGGAAGCTAGGTCGTCGGTCAAAAAAAGTTGCGCGATTAAGTTTTGGACACACTTGTAAGCGCGAGCTGAGATTAGGGAAAACGTTTGTTTGCCGAGCAAAATATAGTAGTAACCGTCGCTATTTAAGACGTAAAATGATAATCATTGCGCGAATGATTTCGATATTCGAATTTTTAAGTTAAATTAGAGTTAAATTGCTAATCGATAAACATGCAATATCATCATGGTATCGATTCTGCCAAAAAAGGATACAAAAACATTTTCAATAAAAAAATAAATCAATATAAAATAGAATGATTTTAATGTAGTGTTGTTCTTTCCTGGCACTTGTTGGCACTGCGTGAATTTTGGTGCAGTAGATATGTCATTTAAGACTTATGAAATACATTAATTTGAAATTGAATAATTCGAACGGAATGTGGGCGATATCAGCCAGATGCATTTCAGGAACTTAGATCACAATACAGATACTTCAATTTGAAAACCAATTGTTTCCTGTGTACTGTTACTCTCCTTGACACTGATGAATCGATGCTATTCTGTCATCTCGGGTGAGAAAATAAATTGGCATTGAAAATAGTTTACTGGCATGTGTTCTTTGTTAACTGTAAAATATAAGAAGAATATAAAAATTTAATAATTAATCAGAGACGTACGTCGAATCTTCAAATAAGTTTCTCTACTTTTAATAATAAATCTACTGTATTAAAAATATGGATATTTGAAGTTCGATTCCGATTCCCCGATGTGCTGATGGTATCAATACCAAATGTAAAATTCAATAGAAGTACACAACTTCATTCAGTAGCTTAGCTGCATTCTCTCTGATAAAACACTTTCTCTGGAACGGCATTTCTGAGAACCTCTCAGGTAGCCGGTTCTTTCGCTCTCGATAGACTTTACATTCTCAATGCCTTCGTTATAATGAGAACGAACATTTTCATCATAAACATATTGGGCATCCTGGCAATACACATAGGTTTTGTATTCTGATTTGCATTAATGTTTTCAAGGCATTAGATTAGGCGGAATTTCTACTCTCTATGCTGTCATAGACATCTAGTTAAAGAAACTTCATAGTTCCACAAAACTTGTAATAATTTGAATAATTCGAATGGTCTGTTGGCGACAAGAAAAGGCGTTATAATCCTACTCCCTCAGTTTGACGTGATAGTTCTAGTATATGGCGGTGCGTAGGTTACTGTATTAAGAGTGGACTGAATATGTATTTTAATAGCTTGCTTAAGCATCAAGTAACATGATATACTCTCCAAAGATTTTATTGTCTCATTTGTTCCCCGTAAATAAGTTACACCTCATGTTCTTATTATGAAATAGCTCTATAAATTTCAACATATAATACCCTTGTGGGAGAGTGAATTCGACCATAAAATATTCCGTAGTAGTGAAATGCTATTCGATAGAATCGAATGGTTGCTTGCGGGCATGTTGTCGTCAACCGGTTTACAAAATGCATTCGGAGTGAAACAAACGGAATTGATTGGCAATGCATGCTCCATGAAACCTCATCCTTGAATCCATTGTGCGTGAATTTCTTTTTCCTGTATAAACATAGTTTTGTCTATAAATGTGTTAATAAAATTGTAGAGATAAGATATGCAAGAACGATTATGTCTGATTTCTAGCCATAATGTTCATAAAAAAAACAACGTTTCAACCAAAATATCATTTCGTACTATTCAGGATGGAAAGTAGAACTATCTACTTATATTCAATAAACGTTCTGTGGATTGTGAAAACTATACCCACGTCCAATTTGGTCATTTCAATGCAGAAGCGCTCGTAATCGAGAGGGCGAGTCGCAAGCTTTCTGCGGTGCTGGACGAAGCGAAGCCCGTCAGCTAGGCCCAGCGTCGCCCTGGCGCGGCGAGGGGAGGGGGGCGGAGCTCGGCGAGCAGGAGGGGGGGAGGGGGAGCACGGCGTGTCGTCACGGGCCTTCCGCCGCGACGGCGTCGCGACGCCAGGCGACGCGCCGCGACGTTCACGCCCGCGCCGGGGACGCCGTCAGCGCACAATAGTTTCCCGAGTCACGGCGCCCCGGTTAGCGGGCGGCCGGCCACTTTTGTTTGCCGTTACGTCCCCGTAATAAGAAGAGCTGGCCCCGCTCTGTTGGTTTTTGTGGGCAGGGCTTGCCCCCTCTCCCACCTCTCCCTCCGTTTCCTCCTCCTCCCTCTGACCCCTCTCCTCCTCTACTCAATCTCTTCACCTTCGTCCCCTTCATCCTGCTCTTCTCTTCCTCCCTCATCTGCCTCTTCCCAACTCGTACTGCTCCCGCTGCTGGTTCTGCAACAATCGCGCCAACGCCCACCCCACAGAGGACCGTGAAACAAGCAAGCTGCACCATTGCGCGCGGCGATGGTACAAGCGTATTGGACTGTTATACCCAAGTTGGCGAGTTCAAACTTGATGGAAGCCGTGGATTTTTAAGGGTGAAAAAATCCTTCGTACGCCTTCTTTTGGAGGGGAAGTAAAGCCGGCTGTCCCATGTTAGTAGATTTACTTGCATGTAAAAGATCCTCAAGCCTAAATGACGCCTCTGAGCTAAATTCATATCGCCTGTTTCTCGCCCAAGAAATACCTCCTTTCTCTGCTAGTTGGTGAAAGGAGCGTAGCGAAATTTGCGTGGTCAGTCGGAAGAGCAGGTCTCATGGCCTGAGTTTCGCCACGTAAAATAAGGCATTAATTCAATTCAATTCAATCTCAGCGATACTGCCGACCCACGTGATGCGTTCTGGACTCCGAGTGAGCGAATTTCAGAAACGACCAGAAAGTGTGTTTCGGTTCACTGTAGTGGGGATCACTCTAAAACGAATTTTGAGGCAATATTTTACATAGGAGTCTCTGTGAATAGTAGAATTTTAGAAGGGGTGCGGATGGGGAAGGCGGGATGCGGCCGAGATGCGCTCGGGAGGGGAAGGGAGCAGAGCGGAGAAGGAGCGGGGAAGAGAGCGTGTCGGGGCGAGGTATGAGCGTGGTCTGGAACGAGAGGTGGCCGAAATGTGCGGGATGAGGAGAGAGCGGCTTCGTGGGGAACGCGTCGGCGTTGTTGGTCGTGGGCGCTCTCTAGGCGAACGCTCGAATTGGACTGAGCGCGCGCCGACGACGGGTGGGTGGGGATGGTAGGGCCCGTGGCCTCGGAGGTCGCCTCGGGGTGGGGTCGAAGCTGCTCCGCCCGCCCTCGCCCCTCTTTCTTTGCGCGCGTCGATGGTGTAACGGTTAGCGTTTCGGACTGTTGTACCCAAGTTGGCGGGTTCAAACCCGATCGAAGCCGTGGATTTTTAAGGGCGAAAAAATCCTTCGTACGCCTTCCTTCGGAGGGGAAGTAAAGCCGACTGTCCCATGTTAGTAGATTTACTTGCATGTAAAAGATCCTCAAGCCTAAATGACGCCTCTGAGCTAAATTCTAATCGCCTGTTTCTCGCCCAAGAAATACCTCCTATCTCTGCTAGTTGGTGAAAGGAGCGTAGCGAAATTTGCGTGGTCAGACGGAAGAGCAGGCCTAATGGCCTGAGTCTCGCCACGTAAAATAAGGCATTAATTCAATTCAATTCAATTCTTTCTCACCCCGCTCTCTCCCGGCTCTCGCTCCCGGCCTGCGCCCATCTCCCACTCACACTGCCGCCGTACTCGCTCCATGGACATCCGTCTGGGATGAGTTGAAACCTTATTTTACACCTTCGCGGCTCCTGCTGAACCTTACCGGGATAATCGTAGAATCTAGAATGGGGATTTATGAATACTTGTGGAGAACTTTTCGTAGTTATGTTGATTGTAGACGTAAAACTGAAACACGACGTTTAACTGAAACACGACGCCTCAGACCAGCTCAAGTGGTTTTTTTTCGTTTACATTCCGTCCGAGTACTGTGTAAAGAGTGCATCATTTCACCCACCTCATTTCTCGCTTCGATGACCCCTTGCGAGATAACTGACCAACTCGTTTCAGGTTGAACCTGGAAAGCGATGTAGATACACAAAGAGCGTGGGGACTAGTGGACATAGAAAACGCAGCAAATGTAGAAAGAAACTAGTACTTAGACATGATCTACCCGCTTCCGATTGATGGTTTGGGGAGTTCTGGGGTGGTTGAGTGGTTCAGCGCAAGCGCATGTTCACTAAAACTCCGGAAACCATTCGTCAAAATAATGCGTTTTTATTCGGGTCATATTTTCGAGGTCAAAGAATTTGACTCGGGTATTCGAATATGCATTTGAAATTCAGAAGGGTACTTCTTCGCACCTAGAGGAGTAGAGTCAGCAAAGGCTCAAGGTCTGCTGGAATGATGGTTAAAATTTTTTTTTGCCAATATTTTTATGAACATATGTCTGAAACATAAAAAATATGATGTACTTATTAATAAACATGAAAATGCTATTGACCAATTAGGAAGTTATTGGAATATTTTTCATTATTCTGTTCTCTTTTCACAATTCCTCAATAATACTACACGTACAGCACATTTCTTTTCACCTACATAATTCCAGTATTAAGTACTGTACATCATAATACTAAACTACAATTCACTTCACGACTCCACAGTACTCTTTGGTGACGCTTTCGCGTATTCACTACATAGACTTCTTATTGAAAGAAATAGTCGCGCTGTAAATTTCGCTGATAATATTGTTTCTATATAATTTAACGTATTTGTGAAACATTCGTAGAGTGCGGGGAAAAGTTTGGAAGACGGACAGAGAGAAACCGTTCCAAGCATTTATTACGCGGTGCATTACACAAAGCTGCTTTCAGGTGCGTGCTGAGCCGACGCGCGTCCACATGCCGTCACTCGCGCGTTCCGTTGGCCGTGGACGCAGAAGGGTGGCGGAGACTTGCGATGGCGCGAGCGGGTGGGGGGGGGCAGGGGTCGAGGGGGCGGCGGCGCGCCGCGACCGCTTGAAAGCTCGGTCGAAATCCCGCCGTTTTTGCGGGCACTTTGGGCCCTGTGGCCGCTCGGCGATAAATCCGTGCGAGTGACGGGGCTACATCGCTCTCCCGCCCCACCCCCCTCAACTCCACCCCCACCCCGCCGCCCCCTCCTCCTCCTCCTGCACCGCGCGGAGCCGGGGGCGAGCTTCTGTCGGGGGCATGTCGCAGACAAAGAACCCGCTCGAAGCATTATTAGCAAACGCTTCGCGACAGGGGTGTCCCGAGAATTCCGAGCTTCGGGAAAAGACGCCGCTCGCGGAGAGGTTGATTGAAATAATACGAGTGGACTTGTGGAGCGCGCGCGTTGTATTGGGCTGACGTGACTTTGATCAATCTGAGAAGGTGCAGGCCGAGGCAGAAGTACTGAGAGGGACGCAAGACGAGACGGTTTCTTGGTGAACTGATTGTGTGGAATGTATTTAGGTTTGGGTTGATGGGGTATGAAGATTATTGTATTGTGTCTGTATTCCGTATAATACAAAACTGCTTCGTGTCATTTCATTTTTTTTTTATTTTAACATTTTATTTTATTTCTAAAGATAGTGGTTATTGAATTACGTTGAATTTATGGAATTGTGTTCACATATAGATCACAAATAGCAATTATGTAACTCAGTTCTTACAAGTGTATCCTAAATGAAAGGGTTTTACACACTATTAGTAACAGTCAACGACTGTCTTCTTATTTTCGTTTCCGTAAGAATTTATGAGCGAATTCTGGGATAATGTGGCAGATTCACATTGCGAGAATATACCGTACGGTGTAAACTGCTGCGTGAATAAGGTTAAATCTCTGATTTTGTAGTAATGTCGTAATAAAGGATATTTTATTATTATTTTAATATTTTATTTATTTAGACACAACCAAATGCACGTGCGCGTGGTAATCCTTTGTTGTTACAATTACGTGCAGTTGCTATTATCCCTGGCGACGAAAGCTTCCCCTCAAAACCTCCGAACTCCCCTCTTTTTTTTCATCCGTTGGTGTTGCTTTGGCGGTCTGCTAGTTTGAACGACTTTCTGAAGTCGTACCGGACTCTGCCAATTAACCTAATATTAAATTAATTATATTTAACTATTAAAATAAAATGTACCAGATATTATTTTAAATATGAGTGTCGATGGAGTTCTTTGGTTCCATTTGAACCTTCCACTCTCCAAGTACTTCACTGCTACACTCATCGCATTATTATTGAGTTTCTTTTTTATGACCATATGATTCATTCAACTGATGACGTATCTGCCTGGACCAGGCTCTGATTCCTCCACCGTATTCAAAAGCCCTCTAGTCTTATGTCATGGAAGTACCCAGCGTATCGTCACGTGCTCGCGCGTCAGGTGGCAGCCCTGCGGAGCGCAATGTCCGTTGGGACTTCCCCATCCTCGTCCATGGGCCGCTCGCTCACAGAGTAGCCCTTGACCGTCGCTTGCGAAGTGTGCCGCGCTTAATTGAAGGCGCATCGCAACAATTACATCCTTTGCTCGCATAAAAGATAGCAAGGCAAACAATAACAATAAAATGGTCTCGCCGTCTAATTAATATCAATTAAGTAGCGGCCACCGAAACGCGCCGCGCGGCCCGCGGAGGCCAGGGCGGCGCGAGGAGGCCGGAGGAGACGGGAGCAGCGCAGTCGTCCGGCCGGTTTTTGCCGGCCACCGGCGGATTAGTGTTTCCGACTGCCTGGCGCAGCGGCGCGGCGGACGTGGAGGGCGGGAACCTTCGGGGGGCGAGAAGGCGAGGAGCACGAGGAAGAGAAGGCGGATAACGAAAAGGAGGAGGAGGACGGGAGATGTGTAGAGGAGGACGGGAGACGTGTAGGGGAGGACGGCAGATGTGTAGAGGCGGACGGGGGAAGTGTAGAGGAAGATGGGAGACGTGTAGATGAGGACGGGAGACGTGTAGAGGCGGACGGGAGACGTGTAGAGGCGGACGGGAGACGTGTAGAGGCGGACGGGAGACGTGTAGAGGCGGACGGGAGACGTGTAGAGGCGGACGGGAGACGTGTAGAGGCGGACGGGAGACGTGTAGAGGCGGACGGGAGACGTGTAGAGGCGGACGGGAGACGTGTAGAGGCGGACGGGAGACGTGTAGAGGCGGACGGGGCAAGTGTAGAGGCGGACGGGGCAAGTGTAGAGGCGGACGGGGCAAGTGTAGAGGCGGACGGGGCAAGTGTAGAGGCGGACGGGGCAAGTGTAGAGGCGGACGGGGCAAGTGTAGAGGCGGACGGGGCAAGTGTAGAGGCGGACGGGGCAAGTGTAGAGGCGGACGGGGCAAGTGTAGAGGCGGACGGGGCAAGTGTAGAGGCGGACGGGGCAAATGTAGAGGCGGACGGGGGAAGTGTAGGGGAGGACGGGAGAAGTGTAGGGGACGACGGGTAGAGGAGGACGGGAGACGTGAAGAGGAGAACCAGAGAAGAGTCGATGAAGAAGGGGGATTGGATCTTTGGGGATGTTAAGGTGAAGAAGAAAACGCGAGGGGATTCGAATGGGACCTTTGGAAACTGAAACTGAGGAAGGAGGGTGCATATTAAGAACGGTAAAAGCCTTCTGGGAGGAAAACGAGGAGAAGAAGGAGAAGAAGGAGAAGAAGAAGAAGAAGAAGAAGAAGAAGGAGAAGAAGGAGAAGAAGAAGAAGAAGAAGAAGAAGAAGAAGAAGAAGAAGAAGGAGAAGAAGAAGAAGAAGAAGAAAATGAAGAGAGGTGCGGATCGCGAGGGCCATATAGATGTACAGCAGTTGGAGGAGCACAACGTGTTTTGGAGGGAATGGGAGAGAAATGAGTAGAGGCCACGAGTAGATACTAGAAGTGATTGGATGGCGTTGAACTACACGCGCCTTCATAAAGTGAATGTATCCGAACAGAAATACCAAGGAGAAGTGGAATGTTGGAAAGGCGTTAGTGAGGATAGTGAATCGTTGATACTTTATCGTGTGAGGCTCCCTCGTTGCGAGGATGAGAGTATTACATTGCGCAAGTGCAGCCATGCCGCCATGCAGCCCATAAGGTCGTCTGTGATGGCATGATGCACAGGAGGCCATAGACGTGTGAATTTCAAAACAGGTTTTGAAGTCTATCCCCTTGCGCTCTAATTCAAACATTGAACACTTTTGGACAATATAATAAATATCCACACCTGCGGGTGCTCCTATGTTAATTGAATCATAATATATCCATCGTCTGATACTTTCTCATTTCTCTAGTGTTATATTTCTCGAGATACAGTTCGGAACGCCGTTTCGATTAATATTTTACAATGCTATGCAACGTTCCGGTTAAAAATTAGACAACCGTATTATGTACGAGGAAATCTAGGCCATCCTAAAATACGCTTTGAGATAGATGAACTTTATTTCTCTGTCTCCTTCGCCTCTGGTTTTCCGTCATTGGTAGAAAGTGAGGTTTTGCAACAAGCGATTCTGAAGCTGGGTCAGATCTACCCGGAACGGGCCGATATTCTGCATTGCATAATCTGATTTTCCACTGAGCAGTCGAGGCAACCGCTACGAGCTTACTACAGTGCCTGTAGCTTTTGTGCGAATTTACCCAGATTTCACGGCTTTTTGCCCGGAAAAAAATCTAGGAAGCGAAGAGACATTGAATGATGACCGTGACTGAATGGCGTGATGTTTTATGTCTACCATCTTACACAGTTCGTAGGACCTCCGCATTCCAACAAAGTTCGTCAGTCAGTGCGGTGGAGGCGTAAGGCGATGAAGAAGTGAGTTTTTCATTTGCCTTCGTTTACGAATGCTCTGAAATTCTCCTTGGCCTCTTCTAAATTACAGATCGGAATTGTCACGTCATTTCTGAAGTGGCTTACTTCTGTACATGTGTGCCGTTCATTGAAACATTAGCAGCCATTTATCTCCTCAGTTCTGGAATTAATAAACAGCACTGGGAGACAGGCGAGCTCCATGATAAAACAAACTGCACGCAGTGTTTTTCTTATTGTATACCAAACTGAGTATATAAAAAGCTGAGTCAGTCTTCACATAATACTAGGGACTATCTTTGCTGAATGAGACATTAGAAATTGAATCAAGAATGATTACTACATTATTTCTAAATACGCTATTTACGCTTGGTCTAAAAAAACTGTTTTCTGAAACGCCGTAAGAAAGTGATCGAGGAATACTAGAATCCATGACGGCACGATCACAGTTTGCTTCTAGAGCGGCAGCTTCAGTTCTAGATACTTGTATTTACTGAGGTCATTTAATCTTTGAGTGGTACGGAAAAGAAATAACGTGGAGTTACAACGAATGTTTGGCGTGTTTTTTGTTAAAAATCATAAAAATCTTTCGCCCAAATGAATTTATTTGCGCAACCTGAACGTAACTACGTCTCCCTGGGGGTCATAATTCCGCAGTAAATGTTCAATAGGAGGGCGTTATGAGCTCGAGAGAAAACAAGAGATGCTGTGAATTTACATTTTCATTATCTCACTAATACCTGTTGTTCTTTTCAATTCTCGGAACAAAGGAACAGGATTGGTTGCCCATGACAAAGCACGTCTAGGGCGGGAGCAGGGCAGGTGCCCCTCTGCCCGGGCTGCCGGCGCCCGTTCACCTGCGGTGCCTTTAATGTGGCTTACTTCCAAAAATTACAGAAGCGAGGAGACGATACCAAAAATATAACTCCGGACGTACTACTTTTACGTGTGTGGTTGAATACCAAACGAAATCCCATTATTATGAAATTGCAGAGTAATTTATATATGAAATATTGGTCCTGGGAGCTGGAACGCAACTCTTGCGTGGTTTTCATCCATTAACTACCCTCAAACATCACACCCAGTATAAGTTGCTTTATGACCCTGTAATAATTATGATAATGGTAATAATATTTCTTAGAGTTTTTTTTTCTCGGGGGTTTTCTGAAAGTGTAAGACGTGTTGAGTCATTTCTCAATCCCTGCTTTACATTTTTATATGGTGCAAACAATTCACGACGTTTCAATTATAACTGACTTTTGAGGTGTGAAAATAATTGTGTAGAATAAATAACAAATTTTTAAATTTTCGAATATTTAAAAAAAAATGAATTATGATCATCTCACAATAATGCAATACAGTGCTAGTGTAAACGATTAATTTTATAATTCCCAATAAAGGCCACGTTATAAATTACAAAATTCGCCTGTTTACGAATGTATACACATTTATATAGCTTTATCAAGTGTGTGGTTTGCTGGAAAACTTGTGGTTTAAAACACTGGAAGACCACACAAATGCTATCGGAAGACTATAATTCAACTACGATGTAAATTGAAATTAAAAGTCGTAGAAGAGAGTCCTAGTGGAAAATTTATAAAAACAGTTCTATATTAGGCTATATGATTATAATATGAACATCGTGCAGCGAGACGCATACTGATCTGAAAGTTATGAATATTCTAAGAGGTAAATTTGTTTCCGTTGTTCTTAGAAATGGCTTTATTGAATACTTTTTAATTTAAAAACATTATTTTAACATTGATAAGCATCGAATATAGTATGTTGGACATTAATCTACCTGTGTACTGAAAGATCAATACGAGTCTAAAAAAACGATAAATCATCGCCCTCCCAACTGCCCGGCCGCTGGTAGCCGACACTCCCCCCCCCCCCCGGTCATCTAAGTCCCATCCCGTACTATCCCGCCCTCTAGTCCCCCTACCCCACGTCGTTTCGTTTCTCCACTCCCCACCACGCCACCCCATACCTTCCCCTCCTACTTCCTTCCAACCCTTCCATTCCCCTCCTCACCCCGCACCCCACCTATCCGCTCCTACGTCCCTTCTCCTCCCCCTCCCCTTTCGGCCGCCCCCGCCGCACGCAGCGGCCGTCTTGCACCCGCCGCCCCTGCTCGCCGCGACACGGCCAGGTAGTGTGCGAATGGGCCATAAAGTGGAGCCGCGGACAGATGCCCGGCGGGACTGAGCTCGGCTGCCGCCGCCCTGGCCGCCGCCGTCGCCGCCGTCCGAGAGCCAACCTAATTGGGAGAACATTCCAAAAAGTCTTTTTAAAACAACAGGTGATTAAGCTGGGGGAACTAACGAGGCACCGGGGACATTTTCTTAATGGCCAACGCAGATCGATCAAGGGGTACAGTCCCTGCTTCCTCGTTCATGCCTCATTTACGAGCGGGGCTCGCGCCGGCGGAGCGGCGAGCGGGCGCGGCAGGGCGGGGCGGGAGGGGGAGAGGGCAGCAGGGGAGGGGCGAGTGCCGGAGGGGGGAGGTGACGCTTTAGCGCCGGCGGCCGTGTCGTCGGGGATGAAAGGCCGCGGTGCCGCTGCGCGACCGCGCGTCGATTTGTCCGCACGCGATATGATCCGGCGGCGAGGGCGAGGGCGAGGGCGGGGGCGGCGACGGCGACGCACAGCGTCTGCGCTGTCCCCGACGACGGCCGCGATCCCAGATACCCTAGCTCTGCCGCGCCGCCGCCCGCCGCACGCGCGCCGTGCTCCTTCCACCCTCCCCCCTCCCCCCTCACCACTCACCACTCCCCGGCACTCCGCAGCTCCTTCACCAGCCGCCTGGCATCCGCTCCTTGCCTTGACCAACGCCCTCGAGTGACTGTCATACTGCCGTAGTGACTGTCAGGCTGTCACCGCCCTGCCCGGTTACAACACGAAAAATGAATTGTAGATCAACCGTGTGAACCTGCTATTTTTCTGCCCGTGCGCAAAAATTTTGATTTGCACCTGTTTCCCCTTCCATACCGCAGGGCGACTTCCTCTTTGTTCTTCAACTCGATGTCGCGCCGAGTTCGATGTCGGGGACCGTCGGTGGTATTCTAGCGCGATTGCGTCACACTCGTAGTCGTGAGAGGTTCCCTAGGTGGCATAGTTTCTGTTATGCAGCGCGTTAATTTGCGCATGCATTTTCGTAGTGCTGGATGGTAATTTTTGCTGAGGCGTAACCTGCGGGTTGCGTATGGGCATTCTGTTTCTGCTGTTTCTCTTTTATCATAAACTGATAGCAAAATATGGTGTTATTTTTGTGTCTTAAATCTATGTAATGCAGGCGTGAGGAATAATCCACAATCATGTTGAAGCATATTTGCGGTTTTTTTGGATCGGTGTTTTCTAATAAATCGTACAAATGCTTCGTGTTGCGAGCTATATATAGAGCTGATAGCAGCGGTCCAACTCTTGTGTTGCTCAGTATAATGCGACGGAGATGTGCTGCATGATGCGAGTAGGAGAGGGCGGCAAAACTGTAAGTCATCGGTCGAAATAAATTCTCCAGTTAAATCGCGCATATTTTTAACACGTTATTATTATCACGTTTCTCTCGTTTGAGTCGACTGCAGGAGGAAAGATGGATACGATTTTTCGACGTGGTTTTGGAAGTTATTAACCGTCCTTGTAACGTACAGACCAAGGAATTTTGAGAATTTTCAATGGAATGTTATCTGCTATATTTAGTTACCCGTGTGTGTACGTCAATCAAATTTTAGGTTTTTGTCATGGATGTAGTACGTCTTGAAAGCTGGATTTATTTTGTTTCACGTAAATCTCATTCCCATAGTTCTTGTTTCGAATTCGTTTCATTTCGGTATTCTTGCTTCTTTTGCGACTATGCTATTCCCGTTCTATTGTCATCGCCCTTGACAACGGACCTCACCCACTGCACTCCCTTCAACCTCCCTTGCCCACCAACCACGCCCACCGTCCTCCCGTGTTTTCCTCGTCCCCGCCCACCGCCCGACCGCGGGGCCCGTCCTCTCGTAAAGAAGCGCAACTGCTCCCAGATGTGGAGGGCGACGCCGTAACTGTCCAGCGGAGAGCTCCTTGAGCAGATAAGCAACGGGCGAGAGAGACAAAGTTGGCGGGCTTCCCTTCCATTCACGTAATTGTTATGCGCCGCGGAGAAATGTGGCGCTGGGTGACCGATTTGAGAGGCACTGCCTGGCGCGGCACAGCGAGTTGGGTGAGGCGGGGCTGGGCGTAGCGGGGCGGGGCGGGGCTAGCCTGGCCTGGTCGAGTCCGGGAAGGGCGAGGCGAAGCAGGCCTGGTGGGGTGGGATGGTGAGGTTCGCTAACGCTTGGTGGAGGGGACCGGCGAGAAGGATGGATGAGCGAGGCAGAACGGGCGGAGCGGGGTGGTGATAGGCTGTGCGACGGGGTCTAATAGGCGGGTCTGCAGGAGGCGTGGTGCGGCGGGGACTTATCGCGGCGTGATGAGGAGAGGCGGGGAGAATTGGGATTGACGCTCCGATGCGCAGGGCTAACTGAATTGATCGCGGAGAGCGTTTTTACGAATGCGGTTTCGAAGCATTCCTCCTCTCCTGATTTTCGTACATCTACTCTCATACTACTCTTTGCTAGCAGTTGTCCATATTGTGTGAATTCTAAGCATGACGATACTTCTGGAAAGTGGATTACCAGAAGAATCCTCATAGGTACTTCTCTGGTACGGGAGTCCGATTAAAGTAATGGCAGACGACTGAACAGAAGCCCTGCCCCCCCCTCTCTCTCTCTCTCTCTCTCTCTCTCTCTCTCTCTCTCTCTCTCTCTCTCCCTCCCTTCCTCCTTCCTTCTTCCTGCCTTCCTTCATCTCTCCCCCCCTCTCTCTCTCCCGCTAAGCTGAAATATCGCGGCGGCACAAATACACAGATAAAATACTGCACACCTGTGCACTGCGACAGAATTTCTTAAACTCTTGTTTTACGTGTTTCCTCCACTCTCTAACGAGATGCTTAGAACGGTGAATCGATAAAAGCGAATATCTCTGGGATTATTAAGCTCAACCGGTTTCCATTCGCTTCCCACATGATTTTGGCTTAAAACGTCGCTCGCCGATGCCTTATTCTGCGGCGATGCAAGCGACATCGCGAATGGCCCGGGTTCGTATTTCGTTTTCGGGCGGGCACCGCCGCCTGGTCGGCTCGCAGTCCCACGCGCTCCCACACACCTGGCGAGCGAGGCGCTGGGCTCGGCGGCGGCGGCAGCGGCAGCGGCGGCGGCGGCGGCGGCGGCGCGCGCGGCTCGGCGCGCATGAATATTCACACGCCCCGATGAAGCTGTTCGCCGGCCCTAATTGCTTGGAGGATGTATGGGAGCGGTGGCGTATGCCGGGCGGCGGCCGCGCCCGGCGGATACCTGTCCCCGCTCCGCCCCCGCGCAGCTTCTGCGCTTGATCGCGCAGCGCGGCGGCTAATTTGGTGGTACTGCGGTGCACTCCCCGTTCTTATCGTGGTTTCCTCCGCCCCGCCCCGCTCTCGCTCCCGTCTCCGCTCGCCGGCCGGCCCCGCCCTCCTCCTCCGCTCCCTCGCGCACTTCTTGCCCTCTAACGATCCCTTGATATCGGTCCGTCGCGTCGCGTCGCGTTGGGTCGGCAGGTCGTGGAGGGCGTGGACCCGCCGCGTCCCCGCTCCGCCCCGGCCGGCGGAAGCGAAGCGGAGCGGAGCGGAGGCGGTTGCGGCTGCGGCTGTGCGGTCCCGCTCCGCCGCCGAGGCGCCGCTCGCCTCCATTGCAATGCAAATGGACGACGGCGCCGCTTTCGTTGGCAAGCTCCCTGCCTCGCTAGTTTCTGGCCAGACGGTCGCTTCGCACACGTACTGTGCGACCTGCTATGTTAGCAATTGCTCTACGCCGCGGGTATCCAATCCCACAAAAGGGGGAAAACGTTTTTGCTTTGTGAATGAATCATGTGTTCCACGTGGATGTTAATGGGGCTACACCTCCTCTCCCAGAGTGACACACATTCAGAATTGTACATTTTACTCATTTGCTTCGTTTTTATACATTATAAATATAAATTTTCTTATAAAAATTACTTTATAATTCGAAGTACGTTACATCTAAGAAAACATATACCGATCGGACATTACCTATTGCCTCAGTCCCAGAGCAAAATCCTAGTTGTGCCACTGCCTAAAGTTAATTCTACAAGACACTAATGGATTAATTTGGAGTGCTTACGTTAAAAGAATTGAAAGATCCAGGAGAATAATAAGGCCCTAAGGAAAGGTAAATTATGAAATGCACTTCCTTGAGTGTATGAATAACCGTGTTCTTGGGAACACTTTGCTGACAAAATTAGTAAGATGACTATTACAAATCCATTACTCTGCATTACTTGGCAGTCTACATCTGAATCCAGGGCTGCAAAGAACTAGTATACACGAAAGAGGAACATCAATTTAGGGTTACTAGTAGTTGAATTCCTGGGGAGGTTTTGGTTGTGGTGATTGTCAAATAGCAAATTGTCAAATAGCAAGTATCTGGGAAACTTTTAGTTTCTTTTTCAAAAGAAACTTTGTGTACTTGTTTAGAGAGTTTGAAGAATTACACAGAATTACTTTGCTTTGCTTTGGAAGTTATCCATGCATCTGGAAATTACGAAAGCATTGTTATTATTATTTAATAAGACTAATAAATGAATTAAATTAATAAATAAACAGAATAATTAACTAAATTATCTAAATGAAGATATAAATGAATATACAGTCTCACTAATTAATTATTAAACATTAGCCTTCGGCACGCCCATAATTAAACGAAAGCCACAAATGACTAAAATAAAAAATAGGGGCATTGCGTCACCGATTGGTGGCCATGGTAAATACTTAAACTTCATTAGCTTGCGTTTCAGGAGTTGAGCAGTCATAACACACTGCCATTACATCAAAAACAATTTTTTACACAAAATTGATTTGCATTTTCGCAGAAACGCTCCATTTTTTTTAATGTTGATTACTTGCAACAGCTACTCTTCGCTCGTCGTAGGGAACAAGGAACTAATAGGAATGCGTTCGAATCGGAAATGTGCAGTTGGAAGTGATTCACTTTGAAATGTGACTTTGCATAACTAGTTTGTCAAATATTATAGCTATTAACATGGAGTTAAAAGAGTAATGTTCTGTGAGCTGTGATCGTCTGGATCTCCCGATATAGCACCTAGTACTTTTTTGTGGGACTTGTTTAAGGGTAAAGTGTAAAAAGACGAAACGCACATTAACGCAGCGTCGATGACATTACATTGAGCACAATTTCTAACGGAAAATGTTGATAGAAGAGCCACAACTTCAGTCGGAGCAAGAATTGGGCGAAAGTAGGTGGAGAGCTTTTCCAGCATCTCTTGTGGGTTGTGTTGAAGCGCACTAACAAATCCCGAAGGATCCACGTTCGATCTGCTCGGGAGGCCGAAGAGCCATGACTGTACAGTCTTTAAATAAACACCTGAATGTTTTTTATAAACACCTGAATGTGCTTTACCGTCTTACTTATTTGGGGGGTTGACATTGAGAAAAAGGTTGTCAAAAAACCAATTTTACCGGACAAGGAGAAAAGTTTGTGCCTCACACTTCTGGATAACACAATTATTTATGAGCTGCAGAATCTAATTCTGGCAGGTACTGACTTCATATCTATCTAATAAGCAAAAAACATTCCATCTTTTGTGACTTACACGATTTTTCATACCTCAAAAATGAAAATTCTACTTTAAATTGGGCGGCGGCAAGTGTTCCCGTAAACGACGCCTACGATAAGACAGGCACCTAACGCCGATAAATCTGTGGAAGTGGGGCAGCATGTGCGAAGGCCCATCTTCGGTGGCTGCGAGCAGGTGGGCCTTCACGTCTGCGGCAGTCTGCCGCCGGTAGATCTCCCGCCCTCGCTACCACCGCCACCGCCACCGCGCCACTCGCCCCTGCCGCAGGCCCACTAATTGGTCCATTACTCTGCCGGCGCGTGGAATGCGAACCAATTAGAGCGCGCTAAGGAATTATCGAAATGGACGCGGGGCGCTGCGCCGTACGGCCCGCCCTTATCACCGGACAGCGCTTTCAACTTGCGCGGGGAGGGCGAGGGGGTCATTAGAGCGAGGGGAGGGCGCCACGGGATGAGAGCGGAGGGGGCGGCGGGGAGCGGGGCGGGGTCGTTAAGGAGAGGGTTAGGCGCCAGGCACGGGGCGAGAGGAGGGCGGCGGGGAGCGGCGCGGGGCGAGTGATAGGGGGAAGGGGGGAGCGCGCAGCTACCGTCGCGGCTACTGGAAGCGGCGCTAATCCAGCTCCGCGCCCGCTCCCGCTCCCGCTTCCGCTCCCGCTCCCGCTCCCGCACGGGCCCCGCCCATTTTGCTTATTCGGCTCCGGGGCTCGACCGCCTGGCTCTCTTCACCCCGCCCACTGCTGTTCAGGCAGAATAGAAGAAGAACTTTCGAGAAGCAGTCTGTCCACGAATGTTTGTCGCAAAGATGCGGCTTAGCGCAGCATAGAGTTCCTGCTCCAGCTACGACCACTTCTAGGGATGCAAAGAGCGATTTTAAATGTGGTCGGCCATAATATTCTAATTTTAATATTGCGAACAGAACATGGGGCAATTTTTTCATTAGAATTACTGCTGTAATTCGATTTGTATACTGAAAATAGGCTATTCTACTAGAATCGTTGTTTGCCGTAACTTTCATCCGCATACGATCATGCACCGTATGATGCCAGGGACACCACCTCCACCACTACCACCACTACTGTCCCCACCTCCCTCGCCCCGCCAATGCCTCCGCTGACTCCTCCCGTAATACCTCCACTGCCACTCTCACTGCCATTTCAGTTTTTTTTTCGCGACCAAACAGAAACTTCGTCCTCCGTATTTCAGTGCGATTTTCCTAACCGTGTCCCTGGCAGGTATCAGCTGTTGACGGTTTCATCCAATCGGGCGCTTAAATGTCACTTCAATCGCGTCACTATGGTGACGTTGAAGCTCCTGATTGGATGAAACCGTCAACAGCTGATACCCGCCAGGGGCACGGTGATAAAAATCGCAGCATGAAGTATCGACGGCTCGCGTCGTGCCGTGCGACCGCCGCCGCGTCCGCCGCCTTCTTCGCCGCCGCCGCCGCCACCTCCGCCGCCGCAACCGCCGCCGCCTCCGTTTTCTCGCGGCCGCGAATGCTCGCGCGGTCATTCCTGGGCCTTTACGAGGCGTATAACTCCGGCGGCTCATCCCGCCGGTTCGTTAGCGACGTTTCGCTTAATAGCGAATCGCTGAATGGGCGGCACGCGGACACCCTTTCCCTCCCCCTCCCCCTCCGCCTCTCCACTCTCGCCACCCTCCCCCCGCGGCCCAGGACTCGAGATTTTAGAGCCGTCGTCTGGCAGTTGGGCCAGCGGCGTCTTCCCGTCGCCACCGCACATTGTCACCGATGGACGAAAACGTGGCCAAAACCACAAATGACTCCGAATCCTTTTCCTAACTCGAATATAAAGGTTTTTGACCCTTGGATATTAATAGGAGAAAAGTAAACGAAAATATCCTGGCGGGAACAACGCTGAAAACCACTTTTACATGCATGATGTTCCGCATAACTTTAGAGTGCCTGAAATTTCCTCCTCAGAATGTCAAATCGCGAAATCAAATTACGAGATTAATGTGAAATTTCTTTTATTTCTTCGCCAGTTGCTATATCCGTTATTGAAAGGTTTAGAAAAGCAATCCAAAACTCTTATGAATACACCGTACCATATCTCATATGTTCCTAAGATCCTACCAAAGATTAGTGATAGCGTCTCCGAACTTCACGCAGTCTCAGAGGTCGTTGTCCAAGGGCTCTATTAAGGAAAGATCCGTGCTCATGAGCCAGCCCCTACTTTGTACCAGTTGCTGCAGGTAGTAGATTTGACAGAGTTACATCAAACATAACGTATGCTCGTCAAGCTTGCCCATTGGCGCCTAGATTTGAATGAGAATTTCGTGTTTCAGGGCCCATCAACTAAAATGGGCATTAGTTGTAACCTGAAAGTGGCGGTGCTCCTTGCCCTGCTGTACCAGGATATCTGTCTCCGAACTACACGTCAGCTTGTGGGATGTTTCCTCTGCAGGTGTCTCCCATAAGCCCTATGCCCTAATCTCGCGATTGGTCTCGATCTGTGTGGCAGGACAGTGCCTGTAAGTGTGAGTCTGTAAGGGAAAATAAGGGGACAAGGACGAGGAAGGGACGACCGCGAGCGATTATTGTTCCGATGGTAGATATCTTTGGAGAAACCGCGGTAAATCACCGATTAGAGTAGCCGGCCGCGAGAATTCTCCTCCAGAGTGTGGCTGAATTCGGCGTAGTTATCTACAAGGTAGTGTCGAAAATCCGCCCCCGTCGGGGATCGAACCCTACGCCATTCCGGTCAGAGACGCTTGGTCGAAAACGTGGCCAACACCACAAATGACTCCGAACCATTTTCCTAACTCGAATATAAAGGTTGCCTACAACGATTGTGGTCATTCAGAAACCTCGCCTGGTGCTTTAGCTTTCCGATTTTCGCGACTAACAAACACTATTCCCGCGTGAAAATTTGCCTTCGGATGTTTTGGCCGCTGTTGGCCATTCGCTCCCACCGTTCGCGCGGTTGACGTGGCCGTGCGGATATTTACGGCCCGACGCCTCGGCGACCTGCTTCTTCAGCTTCCTCGCCGTCCGCGCTTTGTCTTTTATGGGCGCGACGCCGCACCCAGGGCCGGACGAAGGGGGGGGGCGTGTGAGGAGAAGAGCAGACCATGGAGGCAACGCGGTGATGGCAGAGCTGCGGGAAACAACGTGACGAAAAAGGAAGATTAGAATCTTCTTTGGAGACATGTGCGAGCTCTAGGCCGAGTGACTCGGATTGCGCGCGGCGATGGTGTGACGGTTAGCGTATCGGATTGTTGTACTCAAGTTGGCGGGTTCAAACCCGATCGAAGCCGTGGGCTTTTAAGGGCGAAAAAATCCTTCGAACGCCTTCCTTCGGAGGGGAAGTAAAGCCGGCTGTCCCATGTTAATAGATTTACTTGCATGTAAAAGATCCTCAAGCCTAAATGACGCGTCTGAGCTAAATTCAAATCGCTTGTTTCTCGCTCAAGAAATACCTCCTTTCTCTGCTAATTGATGAAAGGAGCGTAGCGAAATTTGCGTAGTGTGACGGAAGAGTGGCCTGAGGCCTGATGGCCTCATGGCCTGAGACTCGCCACGTAAAATAAGGCATTCATTCAATTCAATTCAACACTCGTGTACGTGACTACGGATATGCGGAATTTGACGATAAGTTAGACAAACATGTTTCCTATTACCGCCGATTACCACTTTTGTAATACTATAAGGAATGGAATATAAAGTGGGAAGAGCTTAGCCAGATATCACTGTAATTAATTCCAATAATTATTTCCAAAGTATCGAGAAGTGGGAAGTGAAAACTCTCACCCAATAGTGGTGTCGTACGTATTCTAAAACGGTGACTTTGAACTTTGACTCAAGCGATCCATCTACCACCAAGCTCATGAGCATTCTTCCCATTGTACGTCACACATGTTTTTGGTTTTTTGGACTTTAAATAAATAAATGGCTGGCTGGACTTAAAAAATAATTTAAAAGTCGTCTGGTATTATATAGGAGGACGTACAAATATATATATATATATATATATATATATATATATATATATATATATATATATATATATATATATTCTGTATAATAATTGTAAATGGGTAAGGTTTATTGGCGTTGAATAACTGAGCGCATGGGGGTCGGCGGGGGTGGGCGCGGGCGAGGAGAGGCGAGGCGGCCCCGCCGGCTGCGCCCTGGAGCGTGACGCGGCCGCGCCCGCGCGTAAAGCGCTGCCTTCCAAACAATTACCGCCTTTATGTGCGCGCGTATCCGCGCCGCGCGCTCGGCAAGCCACCCGAGGCGGTGTCGCCATTAATAACAATGTATGCACCTGTAAATTAAACGGCCGGGGGCCCCCGCGTCTTTTTGCGGGAGCTCCCGCGGCCGCTCCCGCGCGCACCAGGCTTTTATCGCGCACGAAATCGGTGCGCCGCGGTGATACGGCGCAGGTTACGCCCCCCCCCCATAAAGCGACGGGATGATGGTGTTGGCCGCCGACCTGTTCCCGTCGTAGCTCCTCGGCCGAGATTTGGTTTGCAGGCGGTCTGACACCCCTTTTCGTCTTTGTCGCGTGTTCAGATTTGCTACACAGCTGGTCCCGTGATTCCCGTTTCAAATGATGAGTTGTGTGTGAGTTGAGTGTGTGTTGTTTAAAACTGTGGGATGTTGAAGTCACCCGTCTCGCCCAACATGCCGAGATTCGCCTTGCCCACGTTTTATAGGCTGCGAATGTTCTAGATTTGCTCGTATATATGAGCACGCACATGAGACAACGCTGGTAGAACTGGATTCATGGTGTTTTTAAGGTATGGACCCCTAGATGAGCGAATAAATTTACACGCATTTCCTAAGCAGCGTTTGAGAAATATTTTTCAAGATTGAAGAAAGTACTTGTGGTCATTAGTAATCTTCTGTGATAAATTATGCAAATTTAAATTCGTGTTTACTGAACCAACTGAGAAAAAAAAAATATTACGTAAAGAACATGAATTTTGCTGGGATATTGGTGACCTTTTAAATAATATTTTAATTTTCGTGTACTGTACTGAGCTGTTAACTTTCCAAAATAATAGAACTGAGTGTTAAATGTAGCCCTATCAACAATGACTCCCCTGTATCAACAATTACTCCCCTTGGTAACACCGGGGAAATATTTGCCCTTCCTCTTTTGACTACAGGGTTTCAACCCTCGCAATTGAACGACTCTCTGCGGGCTTCCCAAAAACAGCAGGTCCATTCCTTCAAACATTAAGCAAATTGATGTCGCACTGGCGAAAGTATAACAAAACATTCCTTCGAACATTCGACCACTCAAAAATACCCCCAGAAGAGTTACGGTGGTCTGAGCATTTGGAATATTAACAAAGTCCCCTTAATAGCATCGCCACCTCATCAGAAAATGAAGCTGAAAAAGCGAACATCGCGGAAGCTGTAGTGGAGAAAACAAGTGACAGACGAAAAGTGCACATGGTTCGTCGTGTCGTCACCTCGTCTCTTCGGTCGTTTCTGTAACGATGTTGGCCTTTCCTCTGCAGCCGTTCCCAGCCGGCGTCGGCCAATATTCACGCGTTCCACTCGCTCCCGTCCCATGTGGTGTTCCCCGGCGCAGTTCTCTTGACGCCACAGACTGCTCGCAAATCGTGCCCCCCCCCTCCGGTGGGGCCCCACACCGCGCGCGGTTCTCCCAGCCCGCCGCGCGCGGTTCTCCCACCCCGCACCCGAAGCCAAGCAAATGAGCAGAAATATGTTCTCCGCTATCGAAGGAGTAATAAAACGGGCGAGGCAGGCGCTCTCCGAAGAGAAATACGGACCATTAGGCCGCGCGGAAGCCGGCGGGGGCCGGGGGGGGGGGGGGCTGGCGCGGTGGCCGCTGGCGTGAGAGCGCTGCTAGGGGGGCGCCGACCCCCACCCCCCACCCCCCGTCGCATGCCTGGCGCGGTCTTCGGAACCGAGCGGGCCGTAGGGTTGTTGTTTCGGAAGATGTCGGCCCTACTCCGATTTGGTTGTGTTTTGGTGGGAGATGCCTGGTTTCCGGCGGAGCTGGAGCGCGGGCGTTGTCTAACGAATGTTCCTCTCACATGGCATCACTTGTTACAGTAACACTGTGTTTTTTTAAATTTATTTTTGTAGCTGTTTATATTCTGGCAGTTGAGGAACAATTCCAATCATCCTTCCATTTCTACCACTGCAGTTTGGCCAGGATATGTGAAAAAAGTTTCGATACTTAGTCTCACCCTCGTCAACACCCCTACCCTTGCCCTCTCCCTCGTCCTCGCGCTTCTGCCGTCAACTTCGCCCTCCTTTTGCCCTCGCCCTCGTCGTTGCCCTTGTCCTCGCTGTCAAGCCTTCACCCACCCACGCGAACTTACTCTTTTGTCATTCCCCTTGCGCTCACCCACACTCTTGCGAATCGCATCGCATTCGCTTTGAATCCAAACTGAATTTGGGGCATGTTCAGTAATTAACACGTACATGATTTATATTAACTTCACAAATGTTGACTAAGTTCTGTACGAACCGCTTTATTTCCTATTCCTGACAGTACACTCACTAGATAAAGTTCGTATGCTAGCATTGTATATATAAAGCCCCCAAAAACAAGAAAAGTATAATTATAAACTTCCGTTTTAAGAAATATTATTTACATGCATAATTTTATGTTTAAAGTTAGTCCATTTTTTGCGTAATGAAAGGAAACCACGCGGGCTCTTTGAAATGCTGTGGCATCTGTGCAGAAATAGCCTGTCCTTTTAAATATGTTGGATAACTTAATTCACACGCGTTGTTCATCTGCTTTTTGACATGATGTTTATCAATTGCTACATTCTTGTTTCGTGACGATATTGGAACAATTTAAATCACTCGTATAAACTATGCGTATCCACCTACACACCCTGATTTGAAGCACTGACTGCAGACGCCCCAGACCATATGTCTGGTGGAAGAATACATTTCGCAGAGTGGTGGGGTTTTCGGCGATGCTCAACTGTTAAGGAACCGGTCAAAATTTGTCTACTGGCCTGAACTGGCCATAGAGCGAGGAGCACGGTTGGCGCAAGAGGCCTCCGAAAGCACAGGGCGATCTCGCCAAGTTCTCACGGTCACGGTCGCTCCGGGAGAATGTGGTGGAACGGCTGGGCCTCCGACGCCTCCGCCGCCGCCGCCGCCGCCGCCGCCGCCGCTGCTCGCTACAGGTGCCACTGAACACGTCTCTCCCGCTCCGCCTGTACGCGCTACACAAGTATTAACGCCATCAGATAACACTCGTACACATTACAATGTCCCTCAAGTTGCGAAAATATGATATCTGGAAATCGTGTTATGGTTTATCATGAAACGCGGAAAATATTTCACATTCACAATTGTAACAATCACTTGTTTACTTTAGAATGGGAAGATTCCCTACTCCTCTAGATGGTTTCCGCTCCGTGGTGTTTTTTCGCCTTAATTAGTTAGCACTTTTAATGAGCGTGATGCGTATATACAGCGTTCTTCTGTACGACGATGAATTGGCATTCTCGGAATTCATGCTCGATTACCATATTCCTTACCGCAAAAGACGTCCTTTTCGGGAAATAAATTAGGCTAGGCAAGCCCCAAAATTCTGATACTAAGCAGTTTCACCTGCTGATTTCTTTTTTTACCAAAAATGTCACGTTTGTGTAATGTCACTATTTTAGTCGTTAGTAAATGATGAGAAAAAAATTAGCGTACCCAACCCATCAGTAGAAAATTGAAAATGACTATTACAAATAATAAAAATGTTAGCAGAGACCCAAGGTATTTCCCACGTAAACTACACCTCGCTAGAAAATCAATATTCTATTTTAGTGACAAAGGTGATGTCTTGGGTGCACCTTGTAAAATGATTGACGATAGATGATCATTGATGACCTATCTACCGCTGTGAGGCACGTAGTATCGGAAGAATACTTGGGCGGCTCAAGGTCATGTTCGAAGAGATTTCCCCACCATTCTCTATCCCGCCTCTCGTCCTCGCCTCCTTTCTGAGCACAAATAGCGACCGTCCGTGATCCGTCACCGAAACCCTCAACGAAGTTTAACAGGGCGACCTCAGGACTGAGACTGCCGAAACGCGAAAGAGGCCAAAGGCCGATGACCTTCAGTCTCCTAGATTTGCTACCACTAGTATAGGTAGGCTACTATGAACAATGTGAAATATCCGCGGCTGTTCTTGCGTCGAATGTTGTGCCAACGGAAATTCGACCGATATGCCCTGAAGAAAGTAACGATACGAAACATCAGTGTCAGACAATGCTATGTCATCCGGAAGCAGAGATCATTCGAAGTGAACATTCGTCAACCGTTTTAGAATGCTCTCCAGTTTTTGTTTCGTCTGGCAGCGCATAGGCTCCCGCCGCCCACCTACCCGTCCCCGCTCTTCCCACCCTGTCCTCACCCCCCACCACTCCCGGTTTCCTCCGACGCCGGCCGCCTAGCCGCCGCTCCCGCGCGCCCGCCACCGTCATGCAATCTCCCCATAACTCATCGCGGTTTCACCACCGGCCCTGACGTCCCATCCAAACACAGATTTACCACGCTAGGCACACCGCGTTCGCCCCCTCCCCCTCCCGCTCCGCCCGCCCGCCCGCCCGCCCGCGTCGCCTCTGCCGCGGTGGCTTTGTGGCAGCCGCATCCACCCCGTCTCCCACCGGCCTGCAATCCCTTCACCTCCACCGAACAGTGGGCCTGGTTGGAAAAATGCGCACAAAAATATATTCCCTGAATGAGGGATACTCTTAACTTCATTTACCAACTCTGACTGATACTGCCTTCTTCATTATATTCATATACACGTGAAAAATTAAATTGAAGCTACATAGTTGCAAGGACCAGAAGTGAACCTTTCACGACGGAATTACATTGTCTCTTTTGTAATTGTAATACTTTCGGGATGTAGTTGGGTTCACATTTTTTATAAGCCGAGAAATCAACTGTTCAAGTAATTATAACAAATAAGAAAGTACTAAATATGTTGTTTGAGAAATACGGTTTGAAAGTAATGAGAACTAATGCAAACCGTTCGAAGCTACCTATTGTATTTATAAATCAATATAATATGAATCAGAGTTAGGTAGAGATCCCAGTGCTATATTTAAATATTTTTATAATAAATTGGATAGACCAGGATTTTAGTCAATGTGATTGTCACACGACGAGACACCCCGATAATCCGCTACCGTTGGCCCACGAACCTAGCATTTCTGTTCACGATGCTAATTACGAATCTCCCACTGCCACCACACTCTGTTGCTGTTGTTCTCCCGATATCACTGTATTTATATAGAGATAATACTAGAAACGTTCACTTGAAAATTTTAATAAATATTACATGAAAGAAATATTACATACATGCATAATTCTGTTTTTAAGTTAGCCTACTTGGAGTTTATTTAAAAGCACGATGAAAGTAAACAACAGGGCCTCGTTGAAAGTCGGTATTTATGACCTGTCGATTTGATAAATTCATTCACACTCATACTGCTACTCACATGCTTTTATCAATTATGATTTTTATCAATTCTTACAATTTTTCTTCTTCTATTCCTTCGAATGGCGGTGTTGGAACAATATGAATCAATTGTGAAAACTCTCCGTAACCTCCAACCAAACGTACTGAACTGATACTGATACATATGGCGCACCAGCCCGTATGGCTAGCGGAAGAATGCATTTCGTAGAGCGTTGAATTGAATTGAATTAATGCTTTATTTTACGTGGCGAGACTCGGGCCATCAGGCCCGCTCTTCCGTCTGACCACGCAAATTTCGCTACGCTCCTTTCACCAACTAGCAGAGATAGGAGGTATTTCTTGGGCGAGAAACAGGCGATTTGAATTTATCTCTGAGGCGTCATTTAGGCTTGAGGATCTTTACATGCAAGTAAATCTGCTAACATGGGACAGCCGGCTTTACTTCCCCTCCGAAGGAAGGCGTACGAAGGATTTTTTGACCTTAAAAGTATAATTATTTAAAATAAAATAATAAAAATATAACAGTCCGATACGCTAACCGTTACACCCACACGCGCGCAAATGCGATCTGCGTTGCGATCTGCGGTAATGCTCAACTGATTAAAACCTGAGACACAATCTTCTACTGGCCTGAACGGGACGATACGCTACCTCCAAGGCGCCAGGCCTTGCCGACGCACCCAACCTCACACGTCCTCCAGCGCCTTCCTCTCCTTAATGTTGAATTTAATAAAGCCTCCGCGCTGCCGAGTGCGCCCTTTATGGAGTTTAATAAGCAAATACAAATCATTGTGGACGCAACTCAACTTCCGCTGCAGCCCTAAATAAGCGCCCGGGAAAGGCGTGCCATAAACTAGAAATATAAACCCAGCAAGCGGCGGGGAGGGTTTGGCGGGGGGCGGCGAGGGGTAGGGCGAGCAGTGGCCGGGGAAGCCGAAGGTAGGCGCGGGGGAAAAAGAGAGGTGCTGGCCGTCTGCACGCACGCCTCCCCATCGGGAATTAATGGGCGGATTTGACGGGGTGCGGGAAGCTGCTGGGTCGCGTGGGCCGCGGAGCAGGCTCCGGCAACGGCGATCGCCGGCGAGAGGCGAAGAATTCGGTGAGACTGCGTGGTCTGTAGTGCTTCAAAAATCCGCGTCACCTAAATAATATGGGCAATCGGTATTTTCCTAATCCAATCTGCTCTCTAAAAGTTTGAACAAATATTAGTAGAAATTTGTAATCGTATGTTTCATGTTATTATATGACGCTTCTGATTTAACTACCTTCATAACTCGCTCGGTTTTTGCAAATCAAGTGGTGTACTTTCAGGATTGTATTGAAGATTACAACTGTGAAAAATGTGGTACGGCGTTTGTAGCACTACTGTACTCCGGAATTAGAATTTTATTACTCTGGTGCCCAAGCCTTATGGCCATACCTGGAAACGGATGAATGATTTGACGGGTAGGTGATATGTTATATAAATGATGAAGAAGTAACGTTGGCATGAGAGGCACTGAAAACGGGAGAACCCCGAGAAAACCTGCCGCGAACCCGCATTGTCCACCACAAATTCCTCGCGGATCGGCCGAGAGTTTGAACCCCGGTCCCAGCGGGGGAGGGGGAGTAGTCGATCGGCTTTCGGTTCTCCCAGGAAATTGAACTTTGAGATTGACAAGCTGAACGGCGTCTGTGTCTCCGTGGCGCCGGCACACTCCGAGCCAGTTGGGTTAAAGATATGGCAGTTCCTGTCGACCTGTGTGGCCGATTGCATGTAAAAATCACCACCAAAGATAGTTAGTACTGCATTAATAATTCATCTATGTATAACGAAACAGAGAGGTAGGGATTCTGGAGCGAAAGAAAATGTGCCCAGATCGTTCTTCTCCCTTGAACTATAGTTTTAAATGTATTTTTCAGTAATCGTGCAAGGTAATTAGTAGTTACCTTGACTGTTTATCGATTGAGAATTGTTATTTTGCGGAAAAGGTACGACAAATAGATCATTACCATATAAATCTTTTGAGTACTAAAGTAAACAAAATGCTTGAATGAACATCGCTGCCACCTGTCGTGTCGAAAATAGTTCCAAGAGTATTTTAGTATGAATTTATGGAAACAAATACATAATTCACACAACTCGTACGGCAGTCTTTGGCATAGTCATTTCAAAATTTTAACGTTTCATTCCTACGTCAAACACTCACTTTCTATAGTAGCTACGTAAAGGACTATAAACTATAAATACTCGCAAATTAAATAAGTAAACTAAATAAATGTAGGCCAGTTGGCTGCAGCTGCCGCTGTACGATAAATTTTCTGTCCTTTACAATCTTAGTTGCGGCGATTGGCGAGGAATATCATGCATGAGACCATGAAATTTAGTGCAAACTTTAGTTCTCGAGCAACACATATGAGTGCTGTCAACACAGTTAAAAGGAAAGAATATTTTTTAAATGTTAATGGCGCGCGTGAATGGAATATACACACAATTTCGTATTATTTCCTATTTTTGTGTACTTTTACAATGTAAAATCGACTTGTTCAGTTGGAGTACAAGACAATTTTCGCCTCTCAACATTGTCATTTTACATTAGAAACTCTTTATCTCGGCTGTGCTGCAAACCATCTTCCGGACATTTTACGAGTTTCAATATTTTTAATTAAGAAATTCCTCAATTTCACACACAAACCACAAGGGTTTCCGTGACGACACTTGCTGTGTAATCCCTCTGTGCGGTACGTTCACAATTACTTCTGCCCGTGTGCTTCAGGGGGCAACGCAAACGCCCGAAATACAAAGCGGTGGAGCTGCGACGTTGTCGTCCGCAGTCCGCACCCGCCCGGCATGGGCCGGCGGCGGTCGTGTGCAAGGGCGCTGGAGCCCTGGCTCCTCGCGAACGCGCCGCCGGACTCGCATCGGGCGCACGGGGCCCTGCGGGCGGGCGGAATGCAGTCGCCCGGCGAGGAGCCCTCGCTCATTACAAGGGGGGGGGGATCACAGGCGCCGCCGCGGCCGGGGAGGGGGGGGGCGGTCGGGGGCCCTGACGCCGACCCGACGCCGGCGCCGCGGCGCACGGTAGCTCGTAATCAAGCCCCCGGCGAGAACTAATTTAGAACTTTCGTAATTAAGTTACGTGACTTATTCAGAAGTGTCTTAATCTATTTTATCACTGGAATATTTTTCACGTGGCGGAGGCCTTCTGCGGGGACGGGCGTCGCGAAGGGGGCGGGTCACCGCAAAACCAACGCGGAGGAGGGAGTGGGAAGCGGAGGGGGCGGAGCGGGGCGAAGCGAGGCGGAGCGGGGAAGAGCGGGCCGGAGAGGGGCAGTGGGAAGCAGAGCGGGCCGGAGGAGGTGGAGCGGGGCGAAGCGAGGCGGAGCGAGGCGGAGCGAGGCGGAGCGAGGCGGAGCCGGGCAGTTGGAAGCGAAGCGGGGCGGAGCGGTGCGAGGTGCGCCCCTCCGTGGCGGGACGCGAGCGGCGGGGTTCGCGAATACCGCGCGCCGTTGACGGAAAAATAATTAGCGTTCGCCGGCGCCCAACAGTAGCTTAATCGCCGCCTTAATTAAGCTCCGCGGCCGCCCAGCCCCGCCGCGCGAGTAATCTCGGGCCGCGTGCCCCCCCCTCTGCCTCTGCCGCCGGAGCCGGAGTCGTTTCCGTCTCCGCACGCTCTGCTTCATCTCTTCCCCCCATGCGATGCCATAGCCATGTGTCATAGATGCCACGCAATGCATAGCTGCTGGCATGTAAAACTAAAAACTAGACATGAAAAGCAAACAAAATACTTTGGCAACATGAACATGGCTGCTGCCTCGAATATTGAGAATGTTCCCAAGATTATGCACTTGTAAGTTTCTTGAATTCGTGCAAAAAATGTGCTTAAATCTTACGAAAGTATCGTTCAAAAACGCATTTCAAAATACTAGATTTGGCTCTGATATGTCGTCTTACTCCTTAATCTTCCATTCGAATCTCAAAAACTCACTTTCTGTACTATTCATATTGTTGCTCACCAAATTTCTAAAGCAGTAATTTTTATAATCTTAATCGTGCTGTAAAGTTGAGGTTTCTTGTTCAAAGTTTTTCCCGGACTAGTTCGGAAAACACGAGCTGATGTGATTAGCAGTAATACACAGAACACTGTACAGAACACAAGACATTTTTATCTTTGTGTTTACACTTCTAATTTCCCATGTATTTTGTATACATACAAGTATGTATGTATGTATGTATGTATGTATGTATGTATGTATGTATGTATGAAAAAGACCCAACAGAAGCCGAAGAAAAGATGGTTAGACATGCTCAAACAAGATATGCGAGAGCAAAACATCAACGAGAAGGAATGGAGAAAAGTAGCAGCAAATAGAAACGAATGGCGCAGGCACATTCAACAAAAAACCGTAGAAAGGCAAGAAATGCAAAACCTGGAAGCTGAAGAAAGAAGGAAAAAAAAGGCACGAAGAAGAGGAAATGTACAGTTGGAAATGTCCGATATGCGGATTCACAAGAGAGGGAAGATCCGGGAGGCAGTACGTCAACTCCCACCTAAGCCAAGCCCATAGGAGTCAAGTAGAAAAGTTACGCCAACAAGAAAACAGTAGCCCTAGATGCACTGTCTGTAACATCAATTTCAAAAAGAAATCCGGCCACAGCAGTCATACGAGACACAAGCATCCAACCTTGACAGCAGAAAAATACACTGAAGCCATTTAAATTAAGAAAACCGCAAAGTTCCTCCCACAGCGCTAGCCCCACACAGATTTCTCAACCCCAGTTATCCGGACAATCAAGCTCTGGCTATCCATTCAACTGTGCATCTTGTGGCAGAAATTTCAAAACGAAGGCGGGCCTTTCCAACCACCGACGAGGCGCGCTGTGCAAGAATAGGATGGAAGAAGAGGTATCATCGGCCACGATGGAAACCTGAGTCATGTATGTATGTATGTATGTATATGTTCGATGCTCAATAGAAAGTGTATGTATTCGCATTACTTTCGTTCATAAATGGCTTCTTTTAGTGGTAAGTATAAAAATACCTTGTCCAAAAACCTTCACATTTCGGCGTTGATTCTTGAACTAACTCGTGCGTTTTAACTCTTTCTTTGGCTCACGTATGGATTAGTTTGCATTCTTATTTCATATTTTACGGACGCTTTCTTTCTCTTTCTCTCGCATCTTGTCGTATATCACATCGTGTAATCCCTCGTCAAGTGTGTTCATGTAGTGATCAGGCGACGATCCGTCCACCGCCTTGGAATAAACCCCAATCTTTTCCTGCAAGCCAAATGTGTGAAGAAGTAAAGGATCTGTGCAGAGGTGTGAACGAAGTCGCCGAGGCCCCCTAGGCTTATTCCACACCGCTCAGGGCCCGCCGGTGGCGTCGCCCCCCTCTCCCCCCCCCCCTCGTGGCGGCAGGTGCAAAGGCGGCGGTGCGGGGCAGTCGGGCTCCAACACCGCTCCCCGTCGGCGGACGCCGCTTCCTTTGCTCCCATCTGATTGCCTGCAGGCCGGCCGGCCGCCGCGGCGCGGCGTCTCGGCTGAAGTCACCGCTGGTCGCACGCACGCCCCGAGCGGGTCGAGGGCAAGGGGAAGGGGGAGGAAAGACAGACGGGAAGAAAGGGCGAGGGTGCAGAACAGCACCTTACGCGACGACTTATGGTTTCCGTGAGAACGGCGCGGGCGCGCCGCTTCGCTGCCCTTCGAGGGCACCAGCCGAGCCCTCGCGTCGCCGATATGGGCCGTTGGGCGCCACTGGAGGGCGCGTAGGGCCGGGGTGAGGGGTGCGCCTTGGGAGGGAAGGAGGGGTGTGTGAAGTGGAAGAAGCGCGAAGGAGGACGGGCATGTTAAACGAGCGGCGTCGCTCAGGGGGAAGGAGTGATGTCCGAAGAGACGTCGGACGTGACAATGGACGCGACGTAACGACAGGACCGAAGAGATTTTTGTTACGGTGGTCAAGTTTTCATGATATCAACACTAAAGAGATTTTGAAAATTGTAAATGAATTTACGCATGTTCTTGAATGATCAGCTACATGCGTCACAAGATCGAAATGGCTGCTTGTAAGGGTATTGGTATTGTGGTGACTTTTCGTTGGCACTTACAATGAAATAATTATATGAGTCGTCATTGCCAACATAATAATAATAATAATAATAATAATAATAATAATAATTATTATTATTATTATTATTATTATTATTATTATTATTTAATAGGTAAATATTACAAACAAATTAGCTTACTTGATCCTATGTGGCTATGCCGAAGGCCTTTAAGCCATTACAATACCTACATCCTTTCGCCTTCTAATCTTTCGAATTCTGGTATTCTCCCCAAATGATCTCTTCTTCGCATCAAAGCCGCGGAAAAGAGACCATAAGGTACTATTATTATTATTATTATTATTATTATTATTATTATTATTATTATTATTAATATTATTATTATGATATTATATCATTGCTTGTAGGGGATTGAAATGGTATGGTGAATGATATTTCGATAAGTGAAACTAATGATTATGGGAATATTATTGCCTGCATAAATAACAATGAACTGCCATACCGTAAAAATAATTCTCAACATTTGGCCTGTGGTGTTACTAAATTAATATACTACAATCTCTTTATCTGTCTGGCCACTTTTAAAGTTCCCTCACGTTCACGATCCAACAAGCGTCCTAGAACGCTACGGACCTCGAACATTTCATGACTACTCTGCTGGAACGTGCGCAATGCTAGGTTAGTTACCCTCGTCCCCTCTCAAAACCCTTACGTGTTCTCGAGGCGAATTGCCGCAAAACAACAGACGCGCCACGCGGACAGTGGAGGCGGGGCGGGGCCGAGGGCCAGGCGGCGGCGGGGGCGGAGGGCACGGGGGACACGGGCCGGAAGGAAGCGGCGGACGGAGGAAGACATAATGAGCGCTTTTGTTCGGCGGCGCGGCGCGGCGCGGCGGGGGGCAGCCCGGCGCCCGGTGGCGTCTCCGCGGCGTCGCCGCCCCCTCCCGCCCCTCCCGCCCCCGCCCACCTTAGCCCTTCGTTCTGCACCCTCCGCCCGGGCGAGGGCGCTGCACCTGCCGCCGCGCCAGCCGAGGGGCTGGTGGTTGCCAGACGTTTCTGGAAGCCGTCCACAGAATCGGCCAGGGAGCTTTAGCTTTATAATATTTTCCTTCAGTTTTTTTTTTCTCTCCAGAAGGAAGTTTCTTTGATTTTTCTGTCGATATGGCAAGGCTTACCTTTGGAGTGCATCGTGTTGAAAGACTTCGTATGGTGTCCAAGAGACCGATCCTCACGTCTCCGGAAGCCGAAGAGGAAACCCATCAGGAGGTTTTCTCTTTCAAACTGGAGTATTTTATAAGTTATTTTATTCTAGAACTGAACATCTTTCCGATTTTGAAAATTATACGGTAACACTTCCTCCAAATTGTTTTTCTCCCCCAAATATAGTTTTCAGATCGATGTGATGAGGTTTACATTTGCGCTGAATAGTTTAAATGAGTGCTCTTGTGGTCATCAAGGAGCTAGTTGTTTCCTAACGCTTCTGAAAGCCGAGCAGAGAATAGTCACAAACTTTAAGCTGTATAACGACCTTTCAGTTATTCTTTCTTGAAGATATTTCTAAGATTTTATGTTAAGGTGAGCTAAACGGAATGTGGTCTTCATACAGTTGCCAAGGAACTGGTATTTTCCAGACATTTCCGAAATCAACGAGGGAGTAGTCCAGGACAGTAGAAATTGATAACATTTTTTCCAGATTTTTTTTCTCAACCGGATAGAACTCAGATTTTAGATTGTACTTGAAAGTACACATTCGATCACCGTAATATCCAATGTTGTCGTAATTGTCACCATGCCCTAAATGGTTTTTTGGCTATATGGAAGCCAGAAAATGATCATCCAAGAATGTTAGTGAACTCAAATTTCATTATTTCTCAACTACGTACCGCTCTGATTTTCAAAACTATATAAAGCACACATTTAGAGTGTGTCGTTTGAAATATTTTCGAACAATCGCAATGGTTGTATACACCAGCTGGCATCAAAAGAGGAATTGGCTACAATGTTTTTCTTTGTTTTGTGAACACTTCCGCCAATTTTTTCCTTTCCCGACCGGATGTGGCTCTGATTTTCGGGATGATATAAGAAGGTATTCAGTCTTTGTTGCGCCAGATGTCTTCATGTAGTTCAGCAATCTACTCGTAAGAAGTTCTATTTCTGTAAACGTGAACTGTGAGGATGGCCGCTTTTTGCCTGAACTCTCTTTTATGTGATAAGTGCGCAATTTATTAACGTAAGTGAATTATTTTCTCATACAAAAATGTTGATATATAATTCAGCTGTTTACATAATTATACACTAGCTTTATCTATATCCATAACCAAATTGCCGTGACTCGATTGCGTCGAAAATATGTAACGTGTCACTTCCCCTGTACAATGGCATCAAGGTATTCTCGCCAATTTTTAATAATGAATTTTCTTGTCTTTATGAGAATGAATACTCAAAGAAATCGTATATAAAAATATCTTTGAAATACTTCCTTATTGCAATATTGAGTACACTGCGTAATCTCTTTGATGCGTCTCTGTGTCTGATTCTCGTTCCCGCATGTCCCATGTGGCTTCAGTCTGGAACTGAGTGCTTCTGGACTGTGCTGTTCCGAACATTGCAATGTGTGACCCGTGCCTTTGTATGATGGGCCCCCAATGGGTCTTGTCGCTGGTACTGGAAGGCGCACAACGCCAAACCCTTCTCTCGTACGAGATGCTTTCATGGAAACCGTATCTCCTGCGTCTGGTGCGCCGCCTCCTCCCCCCCCCCCCTCCCGCCGGTCGCCCGCGTTGGCACGCGAGCCGTGCGGCCCGGGCGATTTATTTTATAACTTTGTTTCAATTCGGAGGGCCCTCGCGAGCAAAAAGCGCGGGGGGGGGGAGGGGGCGGGGAGCGGGGTCGGCGGCGGGGCCCCCGGAGCGCGCAAGCCGCGGCCGGCGCGGGGGGCAAAAAGGGGGGGCCCTGACGGGCGCTGCGCGGGGGGCTGGCGCGGGGGCGGGGAGGAGCCGTGAAATATGTGCGAGTGCAGGAACCAACTCCTCTGCGTGCCCTGCGCGGCGCTCCACATAAATCGCGCTGCTGCTGCTGCGCACGCAGAAAAAAGGCTCGCTGCGCCCACGCTCGGCCTCGCTGCGGTGGAGGAGAGGGGGAGGGGAACAGGCGTTCTTGAAAAGTTCCGATGATGGAATGTTTTATTTTGAGGTTGCGGCGGCCGGTTTGGGACTTTTTTCTTATCGTGTATTCCTTCGTCGTGTCGATTACTGACATTCTCTTGTTTGGCTGGTTTTTACAAGTTTTTTGTTTGCTCCCACGCTTCAATAATATTCCTTCATTGAAATATGTTTTCCTTCATATTTGTTTCTTTCGAATCTACAAAATTGAGATACTATGTTCTTGTTTATATTTCGCATTCTTTCTTTTTTTAAACAATAAACGTTTGACATTAGAACTAGCATGCCGCTCATTAAATAGTTATTAATACAAATATGATTTTTATAATACTGTGTACCTACTTTTTAATAACACTGTGGACCTTCTGTTTACATCAAGGATGTTTCTTCATCATCGCTTGCGTTGCAATCCGAGCGCCTGCGAGATGCAACACACATAACATGTTTTGCAATGTTTTCGTGCCTCTGAAGTTTTTTATTCGAATTTGTGATGGGAAATTACATTGTGTGCTGTTTGTATGCAGTTTCATGCACAGTCAAGTTACAAAATACCTGGTTTTATTGATGAAATGAGTAGGAACGTAAATATTGTTGTAAATTCTTTACATTCTCACTAGGCTATTTTGAATCAAACCTACTTCTTCGAGAGAAAGAATAATATTTTGCAAAAAAAAAAAAAAACGCCCAAAAGCCGCCCGTGCCCGACTTCTGCCCAATAGTGTTTGATCTCTGAGCGAACACTTTTGTTCATTACTTCCAATTCCATAGAACCTGCTGTACCCTAACGATTTACGTAGTTAGGTTCATGTTGCTGTGCCCATTCTACAGAGTAAGGACAACTTTTATTTTCTTTCGATCCTCCGTATCCCTTAAAAATAAGAGGGCTTTGATATCCAAAACCTTTCCTGATTGACTGTCAATCACAGTACATACACTATACAATGGTGCTTGCCCTCTAGTTTTGCACGCACTATCGCACGAAACAGACAATTCACTGAGAGAAATTTCTACTGCTGCAGCATTCGCAAATATTTTCTTATATATCCTTGGTAACAATGCATTGATGAGGTTGAATGTTGGGTTTTTAACTGGTGGCCTCATATTCATTATGTATGTATGTACTCGTCGCGACAGTCCGTGAACGGGCGGCGTACCGGCGACGTACCTGCCTCGTGGGCATTGGGTTAAAGGGATACACGTTGGTTAACACGCAGATATACCCACGATATTTCCGTGTTGTCAACCCAAGAAGTTCAATTTCTCATCGTCACACGACATATACTAAGACATAGCAAGGAAAACGCACACTATAATCTTGCCTGACCGGGAATCGAACCTAGGGCGGCGTAGTGGCAAGCGAGTACGCTGACCAAGAGCTAGCCACAAGCACCCATATTCATTATACTACAATATTTTCTAAAACCTTCCTCACCAAATATATCTCACTGCTCTTCTATTGACACTGAACTCTCCTTGTTTTGCGAGGAGAATTGCTAAGCGACACTATATTTCAACTTTCGACACATGTGATAAAATTTTACAACCTAATCCTGCAACAATGTTTATATTAAAATTGTTTGATTCACCGCATATACGCATCAGGCTCTTTTTCAGTTCAGCAATCAATATTCTAGTATCCACTATTAAATTCCCTTCACACCATTACGACACGAAGGACATGTTTGGGAACAATTTGGGAACGAAATGTTACGTGCTCATGCGATAATTTTTGTGCGCTATTATTATTTTGCTCATCCCCTAATATTATTTATGGATGCTTCTTTGGATTATGCTTACCTCGCTATGTTGATTCCCATGATATGGAACTTTTTTGGTCTTGTAAGACACTTTTATTTTCCCCATAGTAACAAAATACTTAGAATCACGGAATGCTAGTTACCGTCACTTGACAAATAGTGATGTTTATAAACACATAAATAAAACAAGAGACTTGGATTACTAACCGCTATGGCTGCCAGTGTGAGAAATTACACGTTCAAATTTCTATTAACCAAAGGTATGAAAAAGCTCGCACACTAGTCATTGAATCAAGTGAAAAACAATTACTGCAAAAAGAGTGACAGTGGGCGTGACATTGATTGACAGATCGCACTTGTTACAGAGACATACCTTTCAAATCATAACTCAAAAACTATTGCAAGTATCTATTTTTTTATGAAAATACGTGAAATAATTATTTCAAATAATCGATTTGTCTTAAGGTGTATCTGTCCCCTAAATGTAGTAAAATATTTAACTGGAATGAAGCGCTTTTGGTGAAGGAGTTTCGGAGAAGTGGCTCCCACGCCCCCTCCCCCGCTCTGCGTCACGCACGCCGAACACGCCCTCCTCCCTCTCGCACGCCCCCGCCCCCGCCCCCCGCGCCGCTCGCGTGTCCTCCCAGACGGGGCGGCCGCTTCCTTAGGACGCGCGGCGGAAGTGGCGGTCTCCGTCTTGGCTCGCGAGGGGAGCGGGGGTGGGCCGGCCATCTGGCGCCGGGCGTCGTGGGGGCGGGGGGCACGCTCTGTGGCAATACGGGCTGCGCCCACCTACAAGTGGATGTGCATTGTCTAATTGAAAAGCTTATTTCCGAAGCGAGGTAGCTCCATGAAACACAATTTTGTATGAAGGGAAAGTATTCACCTTCAGCCTTATTGTTCAGGATAGGATTCGGGATCCGTTTACCGTAAGAGAAGCGCCCATTCTGCTTATAAGAAAATTGTCTTATAATATTATATATATATATATATATATATATATATATATATATATATATATAATATTATATATATATATATAAAACTGGAAAACCTATAGAAATGGGGATATGTTAGCTTGGAAATAAACTCTTCAATTGGCTCACTTCGTGTAATTTCTTTAGTGCTGAAATTGTTGGGAGACCCGTGATGTAGGTAGTGATCAGAGTGCTTTACCTTCTATCTCTGAATACAAGTTTTATATCCATATCGATCTTTGTGTAGTCTGTGATGAACGAAGATGGTTTGTGGGTTTTTTTTGGGGGGGGGGTTCTCCCGTTTCCCCTGCCTCTCATTACAGGTTTGCTCCATCGTAATTAATATACCATCTTTATCCCAGTTACGTCTGCACCAGAAGCATTTGACCATAACAGGTATGCCTTCAAGTCTTAGGGACGACAATATCAAAGAAGTGCCGACATTGCGAGTTTCGATTGTTCTTCAATAAGGTTAGTGTTTACTATCATCACGACTTGGAACCGTTATGATACCTAAAACCTGGGATTGATTTCCGACAAAAAACGTCTAATCGGCGTCCCGTTACCTCGGGAATTATTTACTAAAATATGTTGTAAATGTTAAATTATCTCTATTAAATTAGTAACTAATTTGGGGCGCGTTCCTAAACTTAATTTTTTAAAAATCACTGCCTAAAATTTCACGTACGCTATTCAGTTAAACCATATCAGTATGAGAATCATAAGATACATAACAGTGTTATTATATACAGGAATATTAGTCCTCACCCTCGTTACGCAATCTCTTATTCTAATTATACAGGTAGCGCACAGAAGCATACAGATTGTGGAGACTCAAACGCTGAGTTAGAACACGAACCCTGAAAACGCTAAGAACGCGGCAAACGGAATAAATATGGAAACGTTGCGTCTTAAATAACCAAGACGCCTTCACTTCACCTTACTCCCACCCGTAAAGTCCCCCCCGTCCCTCCCCGCCCATTTAAAGTCCTCAAATGTGTCTTCTCTACTCTCTATGTGTGTCTGGATTACCATTGTTTTCCTACCATCCCGCCCTCAGTAACGGTTTTCTTAGCAACTAATAACTTATGACTTATCCATTAGTTAAAGTAAAATAGTCGAAATATGTGACTTCCATCTTCCACTTTATCCATTAGTTAAAGTAAAATAGTCGAAATATGTGACTTCTGCGAGATCTTAGCACTTGCTCAATTAATAATGGAAAATCGGCCGACACACTTAATTAAGAAGGAATTAAAAAACATTGAAGAATTTATTTTTTTTCAGTTCGTATGATTTTCGTTTGTACTTCAAAACGAAAATTAATGTTTTTCTACTAGTACTGTTTTTTATGAAGATGATATGAATATAAATTCGGCATCGACATTTAAAAAATAGATGAATTTTTATTAGTAATAACATAACTTTGCAAATATTTTAAGCTTATTTATATTGTTTTAAATATTTTTAATTTTAAACTCTTTTAGGGGGTATGAGCTTCCCTTATGATGCTTCCAATGGGAGCGCACTTCTCCTGGCATTTGCATCGTTCCCAGAATTTACAGATCGACATATACTAACAGTAGTTCACTCAATAGCTCGTCGTATTAACCGCCAGCCGTTTAATGGATCTACCTTTCCCGGGCACGGTGCTCCAACTAGAATGTTCTCCTGGCAATGGTGGCAGCTGCGTTCACGCGGTTGCGATATGGGATGCCTGCTCAGTCAGCGTGAAATTGAACCTGGCGCGGAAATTTGAGAAAATTGGGAAGATCTTATTTGTGTCAAATTGTTATGTACGGTATAAAACGAAGTAGAAATTACGAGCTTATCTGCGGCAACCGACGCCTAATGCATGTAAACTTGTAATTTATTGCAGTGAAATGGGTCGGCTTAAGTGAATTCCAGAACCATTAAAACGAGAAATTTGTGTAAAAAAACTACTCTTTTTTCATTCTTCGCGTTTTATAGAATTTTGAGAAATATTCGATGTTCACGTATACTTAATAAACCTAAAAAACACGAGCAGAAAGGTACGCATTCATCATCTGTGATTAAGCAGTATAAACTGAATAAAATTTATCTTTAAAGGCTTGGGGTGCAAAATCAATACTTTCATGGCATTTCTTTAAATTGAATATGATGAATTCCAATAGAGAAATGTAGCCTTCGTTTCACTTTGTGTATCCCGTTTTTGAGTGTCCTGCGGGATGTGGCGAGAAGTGGTAATTGCGGCTGGCTGCGCGTTAGCGTGAAACATGCAACAAGCAGCAGATAGTGTCAGTTATGGAAATTAGGAAAGATCCCGTTGCCAGTTTTCAACACCAGAAACAATCCCTTGGTTCTTAGCGTATAATTGACCTATCTTTAAAAAAATGCAGAGTAGTCATCTTCTGCACCAGTAAATACTATTCATATCATTGCGTTGAGGCATCTCAAACATCTTGGCTGTTTTTTTTTATTTTTGTTGCTTTTCCTCCTGAGAAATACATAGTATTAGTTTGTAGATGTAATGCATGTGTTTGCAAATATGTAGAATATAGAGAACTAGAGAGTGACAGTTTTATTTTGTTTTAAGCCAATTGATAGAAAAATTAAATTTAAGTCAAGAACATGAAACCACGTTTCCAAAAAGAGGATGGAAGTCCTAATTATGTGTTCTAGGGCCTAATTATAAGGAATATAAACTAAAGATTTTGAAGAATCTCAGCCTTTAGCTTTTAACAATAATAATGATGGTAATAATAATAATAATAATAATAATAGTAGTAATAAAAATTAAAATAATAATATTTAGTAAAGCTCTGAACAATTGGTCAATATTTAACAGAAAATAAAGAAACTGCGAAAAGACGAAACCTTTGATCAAGAAACGCGAACGAAAAATAGAACGATAAGATGAAGGGGCTAGTGCGGAAAGTGCGAGAGAAGTTGTATTTGAAGTGCCTCCAAGTGGACTTTCAGCCTTGAGTTTGCTTTATCACCACCTTACCAATCTACGAGGAACTAATCCGTTCACTCCAGTGTGATTATATTCATCAGTTGTTACATTTTAATAACCATTCGTCATTCTTGTGCGTACCTCATCCACTTGCCATGCCCACAACGATTTGTTCAGAAAAAACAGCGCATGAAATCGAACTGTCCGTGCGCGTAGTCATAAATAAGTGCAGGAACTGGAGCAAAGGCTCGCGAGCAGCCTCTGGTAGCACCAATCGGCGACGGACGGGACGTTGCTGTTTGGGATACACAACGTCGTACGTTGCGTTGTTTCTGAAACTTTCAGTCATTTTTTTACATGTTCCCAACAACAGTTTCACTAATGTTGAATAGACAACACCTTGATATTATACTGTAGATGCAGCATTTGGATTGAAAAAGTTTGACAATCGAACTGATTATTCCAGTCGTGTAAGGGGATAAAGTCCGTTCTTTCATAAATTCACAAACCTGAGACAAAAAGAAAATGCGTTCCGATTATTTACATGACTAAAGTACATTTTTAACACTCTGTGCGTAGTGTCTCCTGCTTGTTTTCTGATTGCGACTGTGAACAGTACTTATTCTTTATTCTAATAGTGTTTGCAAATTACGGAGCGTGCGGGAAACATTTTTTATACACGGCGTGTTAAAATATACCATTCGTTATATGTGCTCCCTGTAATAATAGTACTTGTTACGTAACTTACTGTTAATGTTTACACGACAGTTATCACTATAGATAATTTATTTTAAAATTGAGAAGTGATTGCATATAAATGCGAATAACTTTCCATTTTGTAATCTAAATTCACACAATTTTCTAATTTGTTATGTTTGGATTCCGTATAATGGTATAAATATCGATACTTGTTGATCGATAATATCGATATATCAGTACATGGTTCTGTTGTAGTTATCAAATGTAGCATCGATTCAAATATCACAACGTTCCTAGTCAGAAGGTCGTGGCGACGGCTCTGGCGGGGCTAACTGTCGGGTCGCGTCGCCGGCGGCGGGCGGGGCGAAGTGGAGGGGACGGGGATGGGGACTGGGGCGGGCAACTATCTCCCCGTGATCGGTCGTCGCGCGTACACCAGATCGCGGTGCCCATCTGCGTGCCGCCACCGCCGCCGCCGCCGCCACCGCGTGATCTATGATAGGTCGAAATGAGCGGCCGCTCGCATGAATACCGAATGAACTTATAAATTAGCCGAGATACAATCGGCCTCCCGCACATCGCTCGCTGCCGCCACCGCCGCTGCCGCCCGCCCGCGCGTTCCGCCCGGGGCTCCGTCTCCCCCCTCCTTCCCCCGCTGTCGCCGTCACTGCCGGGGCCAGCGCTCTGACTTCCGAACCCCAAGTTCGCAGGTTTAGACTTGGCTGGAGGGAGTAATAACGGAATTCGGGAAATACTTCTTCTACATAGTTTTGTTCTATAGCAGGGTATTGTACAATTGCAAAGTGGTCAACAATTAACAACCAAAAGGAGCACGAATTCATTGATCCAGAAATCAAGTAGGCGACTGAAGAACTGCTCACAACTCATACAGGAGAGACGATGCCGTGTTGGAAAGCAAGAGTACGACAATGCAACATCGGAGCGCGAACAAGATCTGAGAGCGCTGTGCTTCCGTGCGTACCACATATAACGTCTCGCTCGCCATGCTCTTTGCCTCTTCCCGGGTTGCTACGTCACAATCCGTGAAGTCGACTAGCCCAATCCCCTCTCTTCACTTGCCCGGTCACGTCTCCGGTCACGTTTCCGGTCACGTTTCCGGTCACGTCTCCGGTCACGTCTCCGGTCACGTCTCCGGTCAACCTCTCCGGTCAACCTCTCCGGTCAACCTCTCCGGTCAACCTCTCCGGTCAACCTCTCCGGTCAACCTCTCCGGTCAACCTCTCCGGTCAACCTCTCCGGTCAACCTCTCCGGTCAACCTCTCCGGTCAACCTCTCCGGTCATCCTCTCCGGTCATCCTCTCCGGTCATCCTCTCCGGTCATCCTCTCCGGTCATCCTCTCCGGTCATCCTCTCCGGTCATCCTCTCCGGTCATCCTCTCCGGTCATCCTCTCCGGTCATCCTCTCCGGTCATCCTCTCCGGTCATCCTCTCCGGTCATCCTCTCCGGTCATCCTCTCCGGTCATCCTCTCCGGTCATCCTCTCCGGTCATCCTCTCCGGTCATCCTCTCCGGTCATCCTCTCCGGTCATCCTCTCCGGTCATCCTCTCCGGTCATCCTCTCCGGTCATCCTCTCCGATCATCCTCTCCGATCATCCTCTCCGGTCACCATTCTGATCACGTTCCCAGACACCTCCTTAGTCACCTCCCCGGTCAGTACCCTACTCCCCACCCTGCTCACCCTCCAGCGATGCAATGGCTTGCACGCCGCCCGCCGCAGCTCCTTTGCTGCCGATTGCTCCCGGACGCGCTCTGATTGGGGCGCGCGGCTACCGGACGCTGAAAGGGCCATTAGTCAACGCTGTCCACGAGGCCCGGCAGCGGAGGCAGCGGCGTCCGGAGTCTACTGTGCGCGGCCGTGCTCTTCGATATAGGGCCGCAGTGGTTGAAAATGAGCAGACAGGGAGAAACTTCCTGTAAAAACGAATTTAGTGTTGAATCTTGGGAACATCGAAAAGGAATATCGATAAATCCAAGAGATGCTGGGACACGATAAGGAAATTACCACGGATTAATTTGACAATATCCGAAGCAAGAGTGAAAGTAGCAATTGATTTACAAAAATACATTGTATCAAACTGTTTACTTAATGCAGTATAGGTAACCTGTAATATCAAGATAGCGTGATAGGACGCGTCTAGATGATAAAACGAAATCGATGAAATCGTGGCCATAAAACCAAGTGCATGTTTTCTCTGATCTGTTGATGTAGAGAAAACCTTAGTAAATCAAATTTCACAAGAATAGACGAGTTTAATATTAAAAAAAGACACATTTTTATTGGGCAGAATTCTTGTTTTATAAATTTCCGAGCTTTGTAAATATAAAATATGTCATACTTGCACATTTGGACAGCCAATATTTCTTGTTGTTTTAACTTACTAGTCGACCTTTATATGTTGTTATATTATCGCTTAACCTAAGTATTTCGCCTAAATTACTAAATTTACGTTTCTCCAAAAAATAGTTTCAAGGTGGTACGAGTTCAAGAAATAGTATTTTATATTGAAAAAATCAACATGAGTGGAGTTGTAGCAATACATTTTGCCAACTCTTTCAAGAAAATAAACATTCTCTCGCATCGTGACGTCGTTGTAGTGCTGGGCAGGCATAAGTACTTTCCCCTTCGCTTTAAATAGCGAACGGAAGAAGGCAGAGGCAGCAAATTATAGTGCGATATAAGATTCAATTTATCAGCTGCTTACATTAACGCCTGCTTGGAAACTCATCACCGATTCTATTGGGCCCCTCCTCGGCGACGGGATCACGAGGGGGAAGGGGGTTCGGAGCCCCGCGGTCGTAACGAACCGACGATCAAGACGTCGCAGAAGAGCGGAAGTGCGAGGGGAGGAGGAGGAGGAGGAGGGAGAAGGCGAGAATAGTAATGAGCGCCATATGCCACTCGGGGGGGGGGGGGGCAGGGGCCGCCTTGAGGTCCGCTCTCCCCGCGCCAACTGACATCCCCCGCGCGCGCCCGCGCCCGCGCCCGCCGCCGGTTCCTGGCCATTGTTAACCCGCGCCTCGCCTCTCTGCCAACTGCTTGCGCGCGCCCACGCGGCAGAGAAGGCTGAGCGCAAGGCGGCGGGGGCGGGGGCGGAAGCGGAGGCGGTGCGTTCGCAGCTGGCGGAAGCGCCACCGCCTCTGCCCGTCTCTGTCACCGCTGTTGCTCCTCCCTCCTCAAAGCCTCCCGCCTCCTTCGTCAGCCCGTTCGCGACCCTCCGCCTCATCTCAGCCTCCCCCCCACTTTCACCCACTTTTCACCCGCCCTTCGTGGCCACCTCATGCAGCCTCACCCCCCCCCGCTTCACCCCAATATTGCCACGCCTCACATCCGCCTCGTCCGTGCCTTGCACCGCCCCGCGAATGCCCCAGGCTACCCCGCCACCTCCCAACTCTCGCCTCGCTGTCGTCCCCGTTGCCTCGCCTCGCCTTCCGTACATCTCCGTGTCTTCCGCAACTTTTCCTCGCATGTTTTTCCCCTTTGTCGCTTCCCACCTTGCCCGTCGCCCCGCTTGCCACGCCACCGCCTCGTCCGCCAGGCGCGTCGCTCTACCCCTCCGCCCCCTCCCCTGTACTCCCGCTCAGACTCCATTTCCTTCGTGTCATTTGCGAGCTCTTCGAGCAGCCTTCATTATAGGATGGCGCCATCGGCCCCTTTATATTCAGTAATTGGTGCTCGCGGCGGAGGCGGCGGGCGCGGGCGCGAGAGCAGGAGCGGGGCAGGGGCTGTTGTGCCGCGGAGCAATCGCGCTCCGCTGTGATGCGAGGGGGCTCTAATGCAAGTCGTGAGAGGTCAGGGCCATATGCCACCGCTGCCCGTCCCCGCCTCCGCCCCCGCCTCCGCCCCCGCTCCCGCCCCCGCTCAGGGGAATCTGTACAGCCTGGGCAATTGCTCTGATGGCGCCCGCACACGCCTGCTCGCCTGCCTTAACTTAGAGCGCATGCGTGTTTTGGCACTGAAGAGATTAATTTGAAAAGATATGTGAAACGCGTCCTTTAAATAACTGGAAACAATAATTGAATCGGTTACTTCAAGAAGGTCACATCTTCGTCAGTTGTTCGAAGTGTTATCGTTGTTGAAAAACTCCACGTCTTCGAAGAATGGATTCCTTCGAAGTAAACTGTACCAACTGTGCTCTTTTCGAAGTAACCGATTCAATTACAGATAACAGTTCTACAGCGTATAAAATTAAAAGTAGAATGAGTGTGATTAATAAAACCTATTTGATTGAAGAATATTGCTCGAGTTAGAAGATCTTCCAGAAGCAAAAAAAGTTAAATTATATAAAACGCAAATGGACTCAGTAATCATGAATGGATGCAATATTACTCTACATAGTCAAAAAGTGTGAGGGAAGATTTCAAAGGCCGTGGGAGGGTTTTGTGGACGAAGTGAAGAAATCTTATCCCCTTTCGAAAGAAGAATTAGAGGCACATGGGGATGGGGGATCAACCCATCCCCCGCCCCTAATGACGCAATTAGGGTCGGATCGCTCTTTGTCCGCAGCCTGTTGATTAACTCTCCACTGGTAGCGGCTGTAAATCTAAGGACGGTCTCTCAGATAACCTCACCTCACCTTAACTGGAGAGGTCAAAATAAAACAGTTTCTAGAAATTGGATTTTATTTATTTCATTTACCGATTAACACTTTTATGGTTATTATTTATACATATTAAAAATCTATACATGTTTATCTGTGTCAACATTATGTTGAATCAACATGTTATTAAGTTGAATGTGTGCTACAAATCATTTTGCCATCAAAACCCTTGATTTAATCTATTTTTGTCATAAACTGTAAAACCTGTATGTGTGTATGTGACGTATGGGCATGTATGTGACATGTGCCTGAGCTTCAGAATTTATCTACTCTTTTACTATACATCATGGCATGATGAAGAAAAACACTAGCAAACCATGATTAGAAACATTTAAAAACTAGAAAGTTTCGCATAAATGTTAATATTTCTCACATTCTATCTGTAAGAATACTTGGTCGGTCCTGTTCTTTAAGTGTATCGCTGTTCCACAAAACGGGGAGGAATTAGTCCAGCGAATTGCTTATTTCTCTGGCCTAAATTCCCCCAAATAACGAAAAGTGACAAGAACAGTCGTAGTGGATCTTCCAGATACAGACTAAGAAAAAATTCAAAACAAGAGGATATTATGTCAGGAGTTTCTAAGACGTTAAGGAGGCCACGAGAGGACGTGATTCCGGAATCCAAATCACTTTTGAAAAAAAAAAATCCGAAGTGCATTCAAGATATCCCCTCCAGCGAGGTTCCGCCCCAGTGCTAAGAAGCTCTAAGTAAGCCGGAACCAGCTCTACATTTTTACTACGGATAAAACTGTTTTAACACGTCACTATAACGCTCGCAATTTGCAGAAATAATTAAGCTTCACTTCACTGAAACGCGTCTCTGAAGTTTGTTTTATACTGTGTAAAGTAATTATGCTACATTGGTTCACTACGCGTTGAGTTTGGTTTCTGGCCTCGCGGTTAGGTTATTTCCAAAACAGGCTGCTCCATTTCCATCCACTCTCCAGCAGGTGTTTTTCCGTAAAATATTGGCTCTCTTTTCACAATGTTTGGGCTGACCAGAAGGTGAGGAATAATTCTTACAGAGGACAAGATCATTCACTGACCGAATCGTTCCTTGAGGCCAAGAAAAAGCATATAGGCAGGTGTATCAGGTCATTCACTTATTTCGATGGACAAACTCTCCATTAAATAGCATCGTAGTGGACTCTTTCTACGAACTCTTTCCACTTATTATGTTCATTGAAACTTTTTTTTCACCAAATTACACGTGTGTTCTCACGACACCGGGAGCATAATCGTGTAGCAGGTAGCGTTACTCTAAAAAACGTGACGCAATCCCTGCAGAAGAACACACGGCGTTTTCCAGTAGTGATGCGAGGCGGAGGTCCAGCCGGGGCTCACGTGCGAAAGGTAGATAACCACCTTTGTCCCCGAAGAGGCGCAGGAGCCCCAGAAGAAATTGCGGTGAGACGGAACATCGGACCGGGGAGAACGAAGGTGCGGGGTGGATGGGGAGGGGAGAGGAGAGGGGAAGAGGGCGCGCACGCGCGAGTTTCGCGTGACGTGGCGCAAGAGAGCGGGGGGGGTGAGGGCGGGTGGAGGGGGCTGGCACGGGGAGACGAGGGCGCGCGGGCGGCAGGAGGGCAAAAAAGAGCGGCGGAACCGACGGAGGAGGCGGCGGCGGAGGCGGTGGCGGTCACCTGCCAAGATCCAGCACCTGCGCCACGCGTACCAGCACTGGCAGGTGGTGCACGGAGGGGTGCCCGCCCCCTACCCCCCACCCCCATTCCCATCCCCGGCTCTTCGTCCGGGGCTACACGGAACCTTACTACATTTGACGGCCCTACTTTCACTCTTTCGGCCTTTTCCTAGTAATTTTACCTATCTTAGGAATCTATAAAACCTTCAAACGTCAATAACACGAAATATAACTCCAACAAAATAAACCTGAAAGCTCAAAACTCTTGTCATGTTGGAGGCCTCTAGAATAGTCAGTTTCGTGCTGGATGTAGCATCAGCTGTAATTAAGTATTTGGTTGCCCTCCAACCCGCTGGCGTCTGTCTGTATGAATGAGCTGATGAAGAACATGTTTACAATGTAGTGTGTTGTTTATGTATTCTCTTAGAAGTGGTCAGGAAAACTCCAAATATTTGATCAGAGCACTCTCCCTACAAGTTCGTTTTCCACAGGTGTCACTAACTCACTGATTGTTTAGAACATAAAGCCAATTGCCGGCTGCTGTCCGGTATCGAATTGTATTCATTCATTTCGTTTCGCATCCTCTTTAATCCTCTTATTGGTTCTCTTCTTTAGTCTCGTGCTTGTGCGGCTGCAGTAACATATTTAGTTTTTGAATTAGCATTGATGTAATTTAGAAAACGTTTATGCAAAGATCGCTCGCCATTACAGGACGTTGCTCTCCCTTTGTACCTCTTCAGTGCTGGCTAATTGCTCTAATCTTCCTCTATTTTTTCTTCCTCACAATTTAAAATGTATACTGGTACTGTAGATATAGTGTGAATTCTCAGCCTGTATAGGTCATATAGTACGTCCAAACTATTCCGCGTTTTACGTCACCAAGAAATAATCATTTGAAGATAATTTATTTAACGAAATGCCATTGTATATTATTACTACTTACCTCTGTATTATTACTACTTACCGTACCTTACTTTATAGTATTTACTTCAGTTGTGTAACTGTGTATAACTTTAATGTAGTACATTCCTTTTCTTCCTTTATTGTGCTGTTCTGTAAGAACTGCTACGGAAAATGAATAGCAATATATGAAAGTATAAACCGTAATATTTGTTTATGAATATTATTTAGTGTTGCTCAGAACTCAACAAACTGATTGAATTTCATTGTGATGTATCGTAGAGAAGGCAAATTAAATGAGGTTGATGCAAGTTACGCTAATGCAAACTATTGCAGAAATGCTCTTCTAAATTGTTCCCATTTGGGATCATTGCTTTGCTAGTGTCGAGTGGATCGCAAAGTAATACGCATGCATGTGCGGAGAAATCGTAGGGAGTTTGGTGGCGCATATTCCTTTGAAATAGCCTCTTCCGTGTGACACTAATGCGAAGAGCCGCCCCATACATTTCCGGAACCGTCACCAGACGCAGGCGGGCACCTTCTCCCATCTGTCGCTTTGGCCTCTTCCTTTTCGTGTAAAAAACCTTAAACGTTTTTTCAAGTGGACACCTTCCGCAGGGAGCAGGTAGACTTCCTTATTCCCAGCATTGAAAGTAGAGGCGCAAATTACCTCCGATGCAACCCCAGCATTACAGTTTGAGCATTCGCAGACGCTATGACTGGGCGGGGAGAAGGAAGGAACGAGGAACAAGGCCAAAGTTCCACAAGTGACGGACAGGGGCGGCACACGGTACGGCACGTCTTTCGATATGTTTTAACGGATAGGATACATAATCAACACAACACATTTATATAATGTAATGATTGTACTGAATAACTACTCAAGGGTAAGGAAGGTCGTAAAATGTCCTTTTTATTCTTCAGTTCGAACGGAATATTCCAAAAATCCTTGAATCGTGAACCTGTTTTTATTTTTCGTCCGGTAAACAGTGATTTGAGCAAAGTTAAATTTGGAATAGGTGTTGGATTAGGTTGATGCAAAAATTGAATTTGTTGGAGATCTTGGCAATGAATGGAATTAAGTATTTAATTTTTTATGCGACTGTAAATTTGATACGAATCACGGGGCCTTTGTTATGGTTGTGAGGTATTTATTTCGGATAGTTTGACGTTTCGTCAAAGCGTCGTACTGTGGGACGACGGAGCGAGCAAGGGAGGGGTGAAGGGGGGAGGGGAGGGGAGGGAAAGGGGCACGTCCTGCGTTCCCTCGTGCTGTGCCAGTGCCGCCCTCGTCCACCACCTGGCGACTACTCGCCTTATCGCTTGCCCTAAGCAGCGCGCTTCCTTTGACGTGAGGGGTGCGGGGCGGGACGGCGCGGGACGGCGCGGGGCGCGACGCGGTGCAACGCAACGGAAGGAGTGCTTCTTACGACCACCGTTTGCGCCGCGCGAGGGTGGGCGGGGTGGGGGGGAAGCGGGGCGGGGACCTCTTTTGTTCTTGTCCTCCGCTTCGCAGTTGCTTCGCCACGCTGACAGGTGTTTGGGGAGTAGTGACTACCCTCTTAATCTGTCGGTGATGCTTGAAATAGAACTAGTTAATAGTTTTAGGGTTGTTTGTACTGTTTCTGATAAGATACTGGACGTTAAATTGACTAAAAAATATTCTCATGCGTATTTTTGCCTTAATAAGAAAAGTTTATTATATTTACATTTCGTCACATTTCATAGAACAAATCGACCATTACTTCCTACTTCTAACGTAATATACAAACGCTCACTTTGCCTGGTTACAGAATTTACTTCAATGACGAAATGAATTATTAAACAATATTTAGTTTACATTGTTTTGTGATGTGTATCAGATCTACCATTATATCCTGCATACCGCAAATTTCTGAATCACTGAATTAAGTTTGTCTTAATGTGACTTATAGCAGCTCGTTACTTCTTTGCTGCTCGTGCTAAGATGCGTTTATTGAACACTGGCAGCTCTCATGGTAACTTGAGGCATCATTTCGTTGATATGTTTGCATATTGGCAGCCAAAGGAGCATTACACAATCAGACGTGTGGTTCAACGCTGTGTAGTTTTGCATAGCCGCGCTGTTCCCTGCCGCGATGGAACCATAAACGAGAATCGGAAACTCCGAGCTACACCAACTATATTCACACTTGCGTCTCATAATTTCCCTATTGCCGCTCCTCTGTGTTGTTCCTTCTTGTTAGCTGTTGCGACCCGTGTAAGCCACGGCCTTGTCTTTGTCGGTTTATCTTGTGCGTCATTCTCTTCGTTTTCCTCTTTTCGTCCCTTGTATTTCGCCCTCCCACTCCGCCCTCCTGTATTGTCTCCAGTTTATTCATTCATCTGTGTGGTTGGTCGCATGACTGCCGCTGTCCGCCCGTCCCACTGGCCCCATCCCGCCGCCCGTCTCCTCCCCGCTCCTCCCCGCTCCTCCCCGCTCCGCCCCGCTCCGCCCCGCGCGCCGTCGCTGGCCGGGACCAGCTATTTGTTTCTCGAGCCGCATTATGCAGTCGCTATCGCCCCGCCGATTGATGGATTCGGAGGCTGACAAGTGCTCGTCACTCGTGCGCACGCCGGCGGTCGGCGGAGCGGCGGGCGGGGCGGGGGCGGGGCGGGGCGGGGGCGGGGCGGAGGCCGGCAGCGGGTGCCTTGCGTTCAATACAGCGGCTGTACTCCCTTTACCTGCGGCTCGTCTCCGGCGTGAGGCGGCTTGTTACAGGCATCTGTCGGCGAGCGCCGACGCGCCGGGGACGAATTTATGGCCGTCAGGATGATTTGCATTCTTTGTTTAAATAATGGCTACACGAAGGCCGGCGCTCCCGTGCCCGCCGCAGCCGCCGCCGCCGCCGCCGCCGCCGCCGCCCGTAAACTTATGATCCGGCTCGGATGGCCAGCGGAGAGCACAATGGCCGACCGGGGACATCATCATTACACCCGCCCCCGCCCTCTCCCCGCCCCCAGCCCCGCCGCGACCGCCGCCCCTCCCCGTGTGCTCGCAACCTCTCCCGCGGCTACCTCTGCCACGCCCCGCCCCGCCCCTCCCCGCCCCGCTCCGCGCTGCACTAACTGCGGGAGAATTAGTATGATGTGCTTAATGTCGCGGGGCGTCTGGAACACGGACGCGGCTAACCCCGGACGTCTGCTTTGGGAACATTTCGAACATTTCTGGCGGGAGACAGCCAACAAGTGCAGTGCGGACATTTAGGCTGCAGACTCGGCCGGACAATTTGACCGGCCGGACGTGATCCAATTGGAAGCAGCAATTGGGAACTTGCCTCGTGCATGCGCGCTCGACGTCGTTGTCGTGAATTCAAAGAGCGACAACATTCAAACTACGCCCGAAGATATTCGGTCAGAATTGTATGTAATTAATTAATGTAATGTTTATCAGTTAATGTCGAAGAAACGATCTATCAACGTTTTTCATCTTTTTGGTTTTAATGGTTTGAAAGTTTCAAATCGCGTACTTTTATTGAATGAAATGTTGTATAAGTAATTACGGGCATTCTAAATGTATTGTATATCGTATAACTAGAAATATTACTTCTATAATTGATCCTGAATATACTTCATTGTATTCATATTTTATGGTTGACTTATTCTGTGTTTTACCATTACATATTCAAGAAGGTGCTAGATGGAGTATGATAATTTACCATAATAATAATAATATTAATAATAAATTTATTAATATTAATCATAATTGTTAATTTCTTTTTATGATTATGGAGACTAGAATTTTCATTAACGATTCTTTGGGTATACAATTGCCAACGTTACCAATTCTGACATTTATATTTCCTTTGTAAATTATTCCACCCTGCTTGCATGAAGTTGTTTCATTAATAGATACGTAACATCAGTTCCTAGCAGTTCTTCAAACCAATAAATTTGTACAGCCTTTTTTTCCGGCCCACGCAATTTTCCTTTTAGTGGTTGGAAAACGAATGAATAAATATCATTTTGAAATGTGTTTATAGAATATTTTCATCATCGTCCATTCTCAGTACCTTTGTTTTACGGTAATATCATGATTGAATTTTTAATCGGAAATTTGCTCGAGGAATCAGACTAGAATTTATTGAATACTTGCTGACGAAGTCAATACTGAATTCTTGTAAACGTTACATAAACGAACACAAGACACAATAATGTCTACTGAAGTGTGGTATGTGTGTTGGAATCGAACTGTCACTGGCAGCAAAGAAGGAAAATCTGTAACTGGAGCCAATGTTCTGTTCATGTTCCTACGGTACCATGGGAATCGTCCACACATTCGGCGGAGACGACCATAAACTCGGTCCAGCTTCCAGCAAAGCCATCACTCTTTTTCCATCTCGGAGATAGTGAGACTACACCCTTCGTTCCCAAGGCCACCTCAGCTGCTCGTGGCTGCGCCCGCCCGCCCGCGCGCCCGCGCGCCGCCTCCGCCGCCGCCGCCGCCGCCGCCGCCGCCTCGCCTCGCCTCGCGCCCCGTGGGCACAGCTCATTTCCAGTAGCCGCGGCGCCCGCCACCACACGTCTAATGACCTTACCGGTCTTTCAAATTTAAAATACCTCTCCGATATGAAATATGTTTTGATATAAAAAACGAAGCCTGCAGGCGCAAGAAAAATGGTAGGTCGTTAGCTTAATAAGTGCGGAGTTTGGGTGACCGGTGGCTCCTGACTAATCAGGCGTTTCAACACTGAGAGGGCGGCGGGGCGGGGCGGGGCGGGGCGGCGGTGGCGGGGCGGTGGCGGATGTCGCATTGTCGGATTCCGAGCACGTCGGCTGAGACGCGTCCGCCCACCCCACCCTGTTCGCCCCGCTCGCCCCCGCCCGCCCGCTTACCCGCCCTGCCCGTCCCGCCCGCCTGCCTCGCCCATAATTGGCAGCTCGGCTCCAAAGAGCTCTTATTAATAGGAGATGCGTGGATGACTGGTTCGGGACAGTGTCGTGGTAGTGGTTACGGCGACGGCTACGATGGCGGGGTGGGGTGGAGGGGGGCACGAGGGGGGACAGTTTTTTGTTGACATGTTCCGCGCACTTGACTCGTTTCTGCACGTAGTTCGGGATTGCTTTTTTAAAACGAGTTTTAGACAAATATTGATGTGTGGGTTGGAGACGGAAAAGGCGGCCGAGTCGGACAGGGAGTGGAAAGCAGAACACTTGTCGAAGACTGCGTTGTCAGTTCCTGTTTGGAAGGCTAAAGAATTTTTATGACATTCATTAATAATGTATATCAACGCCAATATTGACAATTAATTTGTGAAAGACAATGTTACGTAGTGGGGATAAAAATACCCACGATATATTCTTGAGAGCCGCTAGAACTTCAGCATTCTTTCTATTAAGGAATGCGAACAAAATTAGTGTTACTCAGGATTAAGTAATATTTTTGATTATTTCTTTGTGGTCTGTATCATACTTAAAACGTGCATTTACGTTCTGCCCGACGAATTCAATATCGTGTTTCAACCATCATTACATCACATGCAGTAGAAATAGCCTCTCTAATGTGGCGTTTTTGTGTGAAAATTGTATTTAAATTACTCAGTGTTGATAAAAATTCACAAAGATGTTCTTGCTTATCTAAACTAAATTTTCTTTTTGTTATTTAGGCATTATTTTATATTGACAGAAATTATATACATACATACAAATACACAGCAATAATGATTATGAATGTTGCTGAATAACGTTCATTAACCCTTTGAGGTTTAAGCAAACGTAAAATAACCGTTCCTGATAATTGAGAAAAACTAGAAAATTGGATCATATCAGCTCTTTCAATTACAATTTTGTTTTTAATTTTTGTCAAAATTATTGTTAGAATCATTATGAGCGAATAATTGTATTTATCCTTGAAATGTGAAAAACGGAGTCAGCCAAAATAAAAATTGTAATATATATGACAATGACGAAATACTTATTGCGAAATTTATTTGCGACTTATTACGAAAAGGATTGAAGTGTTTCTTTTGATTAAAAAAAAAGAGATAAAAAATAGATTTTAAAATATTTTATACATGTTTTTCGAACCTAACCAAACAGCTTATAATTCAATATATTTTAATTTATACTTTTATTTTGTGTACATTCAACAGAAATAAATAAAATTGTAAATAGATATGGCTTTGGTCGTATCTTTATCTCTCTCTCTCTCTCTCTTCATCTATCTGCGATGTATTTGTGCACTCGTAAATCATTAAATTGCACGCAATTTTTCGCATTTTATCGGACGTCAAGTGCACAGGTATCTCGTGGGAAGTCAACTACTCAAAATCCCCCATATTAGCGAATGTTTCATTATATTTTGCTACCAGTTTTACCACTACCAGTTTTTTTAATATTTTATATTCTGTCGAAATTCGCTGATGTCATTGAAATGGAGACTCGGACGCCCGAGCGGAGTCGGGAGCGGAGTCGGGAGCGGAGTCGGGAGCGGAGTCGGGAGCGGAGTCGGGAGCGGAGTCGGGAGCGGAGTCGGGAGCGGAGTCGGGAGCGGAGTCGGGAGCGGAGTCGGGAGCGGAGTCGGGAGCGGAGTCGGGAGCGGAGTCGGGAGCGGAGTCGGGAGCGGAGTCGGGAGCGGAGTCGGGAGCGGAGTCGGGAGCGGAGTCGGGAGCGGAGTCGGGAGCGGAGTCGGGAGCGGAGTCGGGAGCGGAGTCGGGAGCGGAGTCGGGAGCGGAGTCGGGAGCGGAGTCGGGAGCGGAGTCGGGAGCGGAGTCGGGAGCGGAGTCGGGAGCGGAGTCGGGAGCGGAGTCGGGAGCGGAGTCGGGAGCGGAGTCGGGAGCGGAGTCGGGAGCGGAGTCGGGAGCGGAGTCGGGAGCGGAGTCGGGAGCGGAGTCGGGAGCGGAGTCGGGAGCGGAGTCGGGAGCGGAGTCGGGAGCGGAGTCGGGAGCGGAGTCGGGAGCGGAGTCGGGAGCGGAGTCGGGAGCGGAGTCGGGAGCGGAGTCGGGAGCGGAGTCGGGAGCGGAGTCGGGAGCGGAGTCGGGAGCGGAGTCGGGAGCGGAGTCGGGAGCGGAGTCGGGAGCGGAGTCGGGAGCGGAGTCGGGAGCGGAGTCGGGAGCGGAGTCGGGAGCGGAGTCGGGAGCGGAGTCGGGAGCGGAGTCGGGAGCGGAGTCGGGAGCGGAGTCGGGAGCGGAGTCGGGAGCGGAGTCGGGAGCGGAGTCGGGAGCGGAGTCGGGAGCGGAGTCGGGAGCGGAGTCGGGAGCGGAGTCGGGAGCGGAGTCGGGAGCGGAGTCGGGAGCGGAGTCGGGAGCGGAGTCGGGAGCGGAGTCGGGAGCGGGTGCTCGGCGGCGGTGTGTCTGAAGTGCGGAGTGGGTGCGGCGAGCAAAGCGGGGCGGCCGCTGCTTGTGTATGCGCACCGGCGGGAGGGGCCCGTGGCGGGGCCGAGCGGGGCGGGGGCCGCTGGGCGGGGCGGTGTCGGGGGGGGGGGCGGCGTGGGGCGGGGAGGTACGTAATTGAGCGGAGCGAGGCGAGGCGACCCGCGACGCAGCGCAGCCTTCGATGCTCGGCCGCGATAGCCGCGCCGCCTGTCCGCCGCCAGGCGACGTAGTTATGCCGAGCGAAGTCCTGGGAACCTCCTCGCTCCTCGACCCGCCCCGCCCCGCTTTCCCCCACCCTCCCCTCCCCGCCTCGCGTCGCGAGTCGCCAGCGTCCCCGGCGCTCTGCCGCACCGCCGAGGGAGCTGGGAACTGGGAACTGGCCGCTGTCCGGCCGGAGGCGACGGGGGCGGAGGGCGACATGCGACACGACCGGTGGGCCGTGGCCACGCGATCAAGAGAGGGGGATACTGCTGGGCGCTCACGTAACTCAGGGGCTTATATACTACATTCTGTATACGTGTCACTTGAAGTCGTCCACGTTTACGCGGCTCCATTCTGACCGTACCCCGAAGGCACCGTACCCCGAAGTCGGCGGCGATGGTGTAACGGTTAGCGATTCGGACTGTTGTACCCAAGTTGGCGGGTTCAAACCCGATCGAAGCCATGGATTTTCAAAGGCGAAAGAATCCTTCGTACGCCTTCCTTCAGAGGGGAAGTAAAGCCGGCTGTCCCATGTTTGTAGATTTACTTGCATGTAAAAGATCCTCAAGCCCAAATGACGCCTCTGAGCTAAATTCAAATCGCCAGTTTCTCGCCCAAGAAATACCTCCTTTCTCTGCTAGTTGGTGAAAGGAGCGTAGCGAAATTTACGTGGTCAGACGGAAGAGCAGGTCTAATGGCCTGAGTCTCGCCACGTAAAATAAGGCATTAATTCAATTCAATAGATACTCTGTTTTGTCCGCTCGGGTTTCGTGCTTAAGATGACGACGTTCGCTTTCACAGGTAAAATCGTATCCGGTATAGAGGCATATGCGCAGAGACGTTCGGAATACCATCAACCACTCACCCGCATGCTGAAGGTAACGAATCGCCGGCGAGTTTCCTTTTTGAGTTTTTTTCCACGGGGTTGTGATCACCCATTACCACTCATGTTTACCCGGATGAGGGAAATGTGCGGCCTAAAATGTCAAGTACCTCAAAAGGATAATGAAGTACATTAGGGAGAACAAATTACTTCTCTTTCATTTCAAGTTATACAAAATTCTAGCAATTGTGTAAAAGGTTTTCAAACATATTAATATAAAGAGTTCAATTCGAGTTTCAAATGAGTGTAAATAAATGCAACGAAGAACTGTCTAATAATGAACATGAAGTTCTCCCGCCCATTCTATGATATGATAAAGAATTTCTCGCGTCATGTGTTGGAAGTGAGGCAAACATCGCTCCGATGCAAAATTCCTAGGGCTATCATCTTTTCGGCTTAGCGAGTGAAAACAATTCGCATCAAGTGATTGTTTGGCATAAGGGGTACTGCTTTTGTCTGATACTATGAAAGGGATATTGGTGGATGTTAAATGGAAATAGGCGGACACAAGGCATGTTATAGGAGATAACATCCTTCGAAATATGGGGAACAGAAAATTAGCGGCGACTAATATGTGCGTGTCTGCGAAAATGGATATTTTTATTTTCTGAAATATGCTGGCTGGTTATTGATCTTTGATTTTCACCGTTAAAATGAATATGTTTAGCATGATGTTCTGTGGAACATGTGATTTGGTCATCCAACCGAAACAACTCTTTGCAATTGGAGTTGGCCATGCGCATGTGCCTGCGTTGAATGGTCCGTTTAATCACGTGGGTGCTATTCAAGTGGGCCTGCGTCGTAGCCGGGAGGTTGTAGGGCTGGCGGCGGTGGTCGTGGCGGTGGCAGACTGGCGACATCGGCGAGGGCGGCGGCGGGAGCGAGGCGGCAGCCTCAAAGAGCAGCTTGGTCGCCTGTCGCAGCGCCGTTCAAAGGCGCGTTTGGCTTCGGCGGCGGCGGCGGCGGCGGCGGCGGTGGTCGCCGCTTGCCAGTTCCGCCCGTGAATGCGCAGCCGGCGGCCGGCCCGCGCAATTCGACATGCGACAGGACGCGAGGGAGTCGCTCCTACCCCTGCTACCGTTGCCGCCCCCTCTAACACCCCCGCCACCACCCCCGCTACGGCCCCCACCACCGCCCCCACTACAGTCCTCACTACCGCCCTCACTACCATCCCCTCTACCGCCCCCGCTCCTGCCCGCGCTACCTCCCATGCTACCATCCCCACTACCGTGCCTGACCCCTGCTTCCGACCCCTGCTACGGACTCAGCCACTGCCCCCTCCCCGCCGCCCCCTCTACCACCCCCGCTACCATCACCACTACCACCCCCTCTACCGCCCCCGCTCCTGCCCGCGCTTCTGTCCCTGTTACCTTCCATGCTATCATCCACACTACCGTACCCGACCCCTGCTACGGCCCCCGCTGCTGCCCCCTCCTCGCCGCCCCCGCTACCGACCCCGCTTCTGCCCCCTCACCGCCCTCGCTTCAACACACATGACCGCTCCCGCGTATTCCTCCAATATCTCCCGCAATACCTCCTACAGTACTGCCTTCGTGATGCCTTCGCTGCCGCCCTCGCTATCGCCCTGCTACACCAACCCCCACCGCTCGAGATCCCTTCTACATACCCCGCTAACGATTACTCTGTCTCGCCACTGCCCCCGTGACACACGCACGAGCCGTGAGCTCAGACGCAACACTGGAAAAGGAGGGAAAGACTATCGTTTCGTATTTGCCTCGAGCTCTCAGAAGCTCTGGAGGGAATAGGCCTACTGGATACGGATGTGCACTTGCACCCATTAAAACTACGAACATCGCCACACCGCCTGACCTCCATATGCTGGGCGCGTTCACGGCGCTCACTGCCCTCCCTGCAGGTGACACTGCCTGGTGACGCCCTCCACGTCGTCACCACTGCCCTTTTCACCCTCGCCACCTTCACCCTGTCCTCCCGTTGCCTGCGTCCTGTCCATTCTCGCTGCAGTGCCTTAGAGCTTGTCCCGGCTGGGGTGGTGCCAAGCTAATGGGAGATACCTGTCTGGAGAAAACTCCGCAAGCCGACGGGTAGGTCGGCGCAGAATCTCATCTAGCGGTGGAATATCACCATCATTTGCCGCGATAAAACATGCACTACACTTGAGACTATTGACCTTGGCAGTTGACAGCCTGGGATCACCAATCAAGGTTGGTTGGTTGTTAGTGATGCAGATCACTTTAACTACCAAGGTCATTAGTCCCGTTAGTTGAGTGCATGCTTTTTCTCGGGAGATGGCGGTGATCACTCCCGCTGGATGGCGAGATCCGGTGCCGCCTACCGTCTGCAAGTGGGGTTTCCCCTCACCACATATCTCCTACCAGCGGGGCACCGCCCCAGCAGGCAACCTCCCGACCGGTCTCCCGGAATGTGTGGTAGTGTAGTGCATGTTAGTGTATGGGTGAGTGTGTATGGGGTGAGGATGGAACAAGGTAGAGGAAGGTGAGATCGCGCGCGGTCCGTGGTCCGTTTGTTAGGGTACTGCTCCGGCGTTCGCCTGGTGTTGAACGGAGAAACCACTGAAAAGTACAAATCAGAGCAGGACGGCGTCTAGGATTCCTCCAGACAGCGACTGAATTCGACCTAGCTGACAAGCTAGTGACGAAAATCTTGCCACTGTCGGGACTCGAACTGAGGATCTCCCGGTCAGAGGCATTGTAGTGACATCAGTTGATGGACTGAGCCATCTCTCCCGGGATCGCTAATTAATCACTCCATTCTCGCTGTCATCGTCGTTACTGGTACATATAAGCCTGCGTGCCTGTGACGTTCGTCGTGCACCGTTGTGAACAGGGCCCTAACTCCCATATAACGTGGTGGGGACCATTACAGTGGGGCGCCCTAGAGAATCACCTTCTTACACGAACTAAAATACGAACTGCTACCAACGTTATTTAAAACGTGCGTGGGTTCTCGGGACGCGAACACACGCGCTTGATGCAAAAGATCGCGCCGCTGTTCGCGCTACCTTTTCTTTCATGCGTGTATTATTATGAATAAATGAATTTTAGAAGATAAACACATATTATTTAACTTCTTTTGTAATGTATTTCAGAAATCGCTCATAATTAATGTGTATTCGTATTTCTTGACCTATTTTTACGTGCGAAAGATAGCGAGCCTTACCATCAACTGTATCCGGTGACACTAGCACATCCTATAGTAGCAACCTCTAGCTTTGTCCCCAATTTCGATGGAGAGTTGCCGGGCCGTGGTTGGGACCCCCCACAGAAAAGACATGGGCGGTGAGGCAGGCCGCCCTCTCGCGCGAGCACTTGTCCGAGGGAACGTGGACGCGCGCGGCGCGGGTGGGGCTGGGGGGGGGGGAGGGGACGGCGGAGGGGCGGCGTCGCGCGGCGTCAAGTGGCGCGTCGTGAGTCCTTTCGTGAGCGGAGACGGCCGCTCTGCCGCGCGCTTTTCCGCTTATCTGGAAGCCTTTCACAAATTCGCCACAATAGGGCGCTTTGTGCGGGCGCGAGGACCTGCCTCCGCCCCCGCCGTCCTCGCCGCCCGGCCTCGCACCCTCCTCGCGTCCGCGCGCACGTTCTCCGCCCCCGCCTCCGCTCCCGCCTCCGCCCCCGCCTCCGCTCCCTCTGTGGGCATTGAGAAGCCTCGCAACACGACACGCGCGGCGGAGAGCGCGTGAGGCTGCGCGAGGGCGGGGGCGAGGACGGGGGCGGGGGCGGGGGTGGTCCGGAGGTGGGGGGCCTCGTGCAGCGGAGCCAAGTCGCGATTTCGCTCAATTGCGGAATACCGCGTTGAAATGCTGTTGTTGCTGGCTGGTTTGCCCAGACGCCCGATGTTCTTGGGGAGATAGCAACGTGTAATGCTTAGTTATCGTGCAAGTTTTGATCAAAACGAGTGGCGGTTGTCGGCAAATACGTGGCGATGGGTGAGGACGGAGAAGAGAGGACAGCGAAAAGGGAGGACGGGCTCGCGAGGACGGAGGGAAGGGCGGCGACGACGGATGAGAGATGTATGGTTTTGGCTCATGATTTTGACGTGCGTGGTGTAGTTAGCAAGTGTAATAGTGGTTTTGAAGAGACTCGTTTGAATTCCATGTAGGGTAGGCTTGTGTACGTAGGTGCCCATTTTATGATATATCCATAAAAACTCCTTTGGCAATTCGTATTAAATTTATATAAAATCTTTCTTTAACAAATAGACATAGCACTTTTAACTCAACTCGTATCACGCTCATATCCTATTTAATCCTGTGTAAAAACGTTAGTATTGGACTACTTCTTCATCGTTTTTCTTTCATCTGTCCCTCAACAGCCCACTACATCAAATAAAATACTATATCTTGTTAAAAGGTCAAAAACGCATTTCATTCTCTCTTTACATAAAACGATGTGTTGGTTGGCATTAAATGATCTTCAACATTTCATTTCCAACTTGTACTCTACTGAGATCGTTAAATGCAACAGCTGTAGACATTGCAGCGTTTCTGGCCGGGAGACCCTATCATTAAAGTTTCGATGGTGGTGGACTTTCAGCACTAGGTACTGCATAGCCAGCGGAGATACAATGAAGGGAAACCTTTCAAGCTTACGTATATGTATGGCCGGATCTCACTTTTCAACGGAGAGGAACTCAGAGATATAGCATGCACGACATTAACGGGATATTGACCATAGTTGACGCACCTAGATACAAGAAATAATCAATCAATATTCTTTGCGTTCGCGGCAGCATCAGAATTCCAAAATTTGAAACCCTGCGGCTGCTTTTTCGCGTAGGAGAATTGTCCACGTTTACGCAGGGGCAGTGTTTCACTTCAGAGATTGTACTTGACGAATATCTTCCGAACTGTTATGTTGGAACTGTTTGTATGAGTTTATTTTAATTAAAAGTCTTTTTTATATATTTCAATGGAAAGACTCTTTTATATATTTTGATTGAATGTCTATTTTCTATTATATGTTTATATATATATATATATATATATATATATATATATATATATATATATATATATATATTATATTTCCAAGATCTGCCATTTTTGAACATTTTATTGTCCAGAGAATTAAATTCATAAACTTAATTAAATATGGCCTAAATATCTAGACATTTATGTGATTTCTTTGGCCATTGCTCTTTGCTCATAGCATTGTCGTGTTTCAGGAGAAACCTCATAAGTGCGGCTTGTGTGCGAAGTCCTTTCCGACGCCTGGAGACCTCAAGTCTCATATGTACGTTCACAACGGTTCTTGGCCCTTCAAGTGTCACATTTGCAACAGGGGCTTTTCCAAACACACCAACCTCAAGAATCATCTCTTCTTACATACAGGTAAGTACAGAGATATTTTGAAGTGCTAATATGGCTAGCACATATTGAAATATGACTTAGGTCTTGGTTGATACATGTGAATAAGCGTTTACCCGTCTCCACGATATTCCTTTTTTTATTTTACGAGAAAAAAGGATTTATTTTCTTAGAATCTTCTTCGTCTTTCAATAGAGAAAAAAAAAGTCTTAATGAAATAATATTTAAATATGGAAATTATAAAAACAGCTACTTGTGTAAGGTATACCGACTCAATTCACTCAAATGTATGGTATAAGCGTATCACGTTTGCTCCAGTTTTTAGCGCATTATTTTCAGAAAAGCTCTTAGGCTGATAGAGATACTGGTCGATTTCTCGACATTAAGTAAGGAAGAACACTTTAAATAACTTCTCAAGGAAAGTCACTGACTAGGCTGACGTCATTGTCTCTTTTAATGCGTGTGAAACAAGTTCTATACTGTGTGAAAGTACATTCCGAAATGGAGACATAAATATATTTACTTTATGTGGAAAATCCCTGACATTTGTGTATCCGTCCTACGGAGTTCATCTCATTATAAGTCCGGCTATAACGAGTAATAAAAATGTGTAGTCATGATTTGAGCCTCTTCTGCTATGAATTTTCTGTGTCCCAGTGTTAATTATCGTGGTCAGAAAGTGGCATTAAAATTTACGAAGCCGTATTTCTGCATTTCCAGGCAGCACGTTCATTTTAGATGAGACAGTATGTTCAATCGTGACCGAATCTCTTAAAATTGAACAAAATTCCACATTCCCGCGAGAAGGATTTCATTTTGAGCTCCATGTTTCATGAGCGTTGCTTAGAAAGAGGATAATTCTTCGGTGTCACAAATGCGTTCCTTTCGGAAGAATTTAAAATGTGCAATGGGAAGTCTTTTAAGGATAATGAACGGATTTCCCAGCATTCTGCTTCATTACCCAACTCAGACCAATAAATTTGTGCAAATATAAAAGTCTTGCCTCTATTACCTCCATATTTTGCAATTTTAGTGGAATACTTTTATTTTTGATAGCTTACAGTTGTTGTCAAACGTTCCTTCGACGAAGAAAGAGTATTGGACGTCGTTGGAATTTGGCAATGTTTTTCGGGGTGCAATTTAAGTGTTTATCTATTTTACGGTCCGGATTAATGTTCTGTACCTCGGTAATGCTGCTGAATAGCAATCTATTTAGGCATGCTCAGTAAATAAATGCTGTCAATCATTTTTTAGAAAATTACATGGAAACTTCATAAAAAATATATTGCACAAATAATTTATCATCCCCATTGAAATTATTGAGTTCTCATTTTACATTTTCCAAGTATATAGAGAATTTGACAGATAACTTTCTTCCAATTACGCTTATTCACTTTATTTTTTTTTAAAAGTCACTAATATACAGAATATTAATGAGTTTTATACAACAGTTATTGTAGAAAATATTGGTTTTCAGGAACAAAGATTAATATCATTTATCAGGTAATGGTGTGAGAAGTCCAAACCACGATTGTGAAACTTGTGAATAGACGACTGTACACGAAGACACTTAAACTCGAATTCTTGGAGAAATGAATGCTACATTTAATGTTAAGTGATGAAGCAAAGACCCATATTACAATTTCCTTTAGTGATTAAGGAAATCTGTCATTCCCAATAATAAAACCTATTTCCAAAAATGAGCAAGGTGCTCAGTCCCAAAATTCTTGCGAAACTATTGTTGTAAGTAAATGGATAGAAAGCAGAAGAAAGGAGCATTGCTTTCATTAGGTTAAGTGATGTCAAAAATTATAAAACTAATGAAAAAATACATTTTGAATAAAATTCTTGTATCATTCTATCCAAATATCATTTCATCGCCGATACAGTCTGTCTCTTGAACGGTGTTTGCAGCCAAGGAATCGCATGAAAGTAAGAAATAGCTCAAACAAAGAAATTCTTGGAATGGTATATCTTCTAAAGCAAACATTGTTGTTATTGTTTGGTACTATTGTATCATGACAAAAAAGAATATTAATTACAAACGTGATTCAGGACGGAAGATATTTAATGTTTTTTTCTTTCGTTGTGTTGTTTGAAACTTTAAAATTTTGTCGATTTATTTGTCGTATTTTCTACATGTACGTTCTGATAATTGTTAATTTGTGTAAATAAATCATAATATTTTTATAATGTTATTCCTTTTTAATGATATATAAAAATATAATTATCCCTGACTCCAGGACGCTATCACAATTGACGCTATCACTTTGTCTTTTGTCCAAAACATTGCCATCATGAGAGCTGAGACGACATATAAAATGAAATGAGTTATCGTTTTGACGGAAGATATTAATATACATTTTATTATAAAAGCTAAAGCGAGCGCTTACCCTCTCCTCGCCGGATTCCGCCCCCCTTCTGCACACCCGTCCCCTCCACGTTTCTTTCCCCGTCCCGGCAACCGCTCCTCCTATCCTCAGGATGCTCCCCGTCTCTGTGCGCCCCCGTCACCACATCCACCTTCCGCCTCCCTCTCTTCTGCCCCCGTCGCCGCCTCCCGTCTCGCCGTCCTTTTCCTCAATGTCCCCGTCGCAGCCTCACCTGCCCGCCTCCTCCCCGCACCCCCGCCTCCGTCTTGGCTTTCTTCGTCTTGGCTTGAAGCGTCTTCGGCCCGCCCCGCCGCTCTCGCCCCCGCCTACCGTCCCCGTCCTGTCCCCGCCGCCGCCATCGTCACTGTTTACTCGCGCGCGCGGCCCGGGCATATTAATGGCGCGTGTGTTGTTTATTAAAATGCGGCCTCTGGCGGCCATTGCGCTGCGGCCTTGGTGCGCGATGATGACGGCTCCCGGGGCGCCAGCGGGGAGGGGCGGGGCCCGGCGCGGGCGGCGGCGCAGGCAGAGCGTTGATTGCAGATAAATCTGTGAACGACAGCGCCGCCGGTCGCCCGGTAGCTCGATGGGCGCGGCGGCGGCGGCGGAGGTGGTGGTGGTGGGGTGGTGGTCGTGGCTTCGGGCAACCGGGCGGAGAATTGGAGCGAGTGGGTGGGCCGGTGAAGGAAAGTAGAGAGGAAGACAATGGGCGCGGCAATTAGGGTAAAGAGACCAGTAGTGGACAACGCAGCAGTAGTGGCAGCATCAAGCACGTTTGAAGACTAAGAAATTGAAGCTTCTCACTCCCTCCGTACTTGCTGATTCTGGTGCTTTTTCCTTAGCGCTCCATGTTTTATGCAACATCACCGGTAGATACACTGCGATGGACAAATCGACGAATACGCAGAATGGCAAATTTCGATGTCTTTCGATTTTTAGAGGAAATGAACACAAATTGATGGGTCCCTAAGGTCAACCCGCGTCCCGAGTGGCAAGGTGTACCGACGAATAAAGGGGTCGCCAGTTAACTCGTTCTATTCAGTGCAGCGTCGCACCTCAGCGTGTTGGGTTGCAAAATATGAAAGAAACTGACCAAACACTCGCAAATGATTATACAAATCGTACAAAATATACTTCTGTAATAATAGTAAGTTTATTCAATGTCATAGCATGTCCCCGAACGTTAATTTTAAAATGTGTACTTTTTCTATCATGTATGTACTGTACGTGTAATATATAATTTATTTTTAATATTACGAATATCTACTAATGTTAAAGTAATACCATGTTTGAAATTGTATTGATACCAATTGGAAGTTCAGTCTTAGTGCTTATAAAATAGCGAGGTTCTTTATTCAGTTGTTGGGACTGATTGCTAGCATCGTGTCAAAGCAAATTCTGCACCCGCAGGTTTCCGGCGTCGTCGATCAGATAGAAGGGACAAAAGAATGTTTAAAATTACATTTTTAAATTTTCCCTTACCGTTTTCCCCATCAGGAAACCTTGGCCTCCATGTCATGTCTAAAACTGTCACGAACGTAAGTAGTCCGTTTCTGATTTTCTTGAGGAGACGGACGGTTTAATTATCCTCACTGTGTTCGTAATGCTGTTTGGCATAAATATTTTTGAACTTTTAATGTTGAAGTTGCTCTGTTAAGAAGAGATGTGGTTAACTCGGGCGGATAAAACAGATTCTGTGAACGAATTTGCGGTTCAATTCAGCACGAAAGGTAATGTTGCCTTGCGTGAGGACATAATTCCTTTTCGATGGGTGGACTTCTGAAATGTCAGCAATCCATTAGTAACTGCCAAGTCTGTACTTTTTTCTGCGGAGGTGGAATATGTGTTCTTGCAAAATATGGAATAATAATAATAATAATAATAATAATAATAATAATAATAATAATAATAATAATATTGTCATAAGACACTGAAAAGACGACTGAAATTCTTGGGACACATACGCAGGCTACCAAATACTCGACTAACTAAAAGAATACTAAACTATATATCCTCACTTAAAAGTACTACACCATGGATGAGAGAAGCAAAAAAAGACATGCGACACGCCGACATAACTGACACCTCAGACAAAAACACCTTCCGCAACAAAGGGAACAAATGGGAAGTCAAACCAGAACAACCTAAATCAAAACCCTACAGACCGAAATGGTCTGAAGAAAGAAAACTGGCAATTTCCAACAGAATGAAAGAATATTGGAAAATTAGGAAGAACTCCACAAAAACGAGTCAATTTTTGCTTAACGTTTTCCATTATTGGGAAAATACGCTAATAATAATAATAATAATAATAATAATAATAATAATAATAATAATAATAATAATAATAATATTGTCATATGAACTTTAAACATTAATTTCATATTTCAGTATCGGCATTTTTTGTATTTACTAAATGATTTAGTCTTAAGGGCAATAGAAAAAATAATACTCTTTCAAAATCAATTTTGAAGTACAAATTGACAGTAAACAACATTATCTCTTCAAGAATTGGCTGAAATCCATGAGCAGTAAATGAATGAGGTGTAGTTGTTGTAATTGATTGTAACGACACCACGAAACCTCAAAGATAAATTGCCGACGTTTCGGTTTATTTTCCTTCTTCTTTCCTTGACGGAAAGTATAACAGTTAGAATATTAATTTGTTTTTTGTGGAATCACAGTACAGAAAATAGTAACATTATACCCAATTACAAGAGGTTCGATCACATAAATTTACATTTAAATCATACCTCGCGTCATTGCTTGAGAATGTATGTAAATTAATATAAACATTGAATAAATCGGTGAATTATTATGCCTAAATATTTGAGAAATATTTATATGAGTTACTGCCAACAAACCAGCAACAACAGTATGAGGTGTACGGGGGAGAGGCCCTACCCCTTTAATTATACATACTAGTCGAATTATAAATAAAGCCAACACGTTTATTTGGCAACATTTTAAAACCAGAATGTTTCGTTCCTGTTTAATAGAAAACGCGTATACATCGTGAAACGAACTACAGATTTGATTTTTGAGCACTACTACAAAATAACAAAAGAATATTGATATTTCACACCGAAATGCTAAGTGCTTTTTTGAATGCGTTCGGCCTGCGAGTGATTCCGGAGCGTCTGGAAGAGATCTGGCGCTGCCTTTTCCCCCTTCAATTGGCTGCTGTCATCCGCCGCCGTTGCTTGGCCGCAGAGCTGCGCCACTCCTCTCGTCTCTTTCTTCTTGTACGTCTGGTCCGTGGCGCCGCGCCCTGGCTGCCGCTCGGGGCGCAGGCGGCGGCGGCGGCGGCGGCGAAGGCGGTAGCCGACGCGCCGGTAGCCGCCGCGGTTGCTTTGTGACCCGCGGTCATTGCTGCTCTTTTTGCCCTACGCCGCCGCATCTAAATATGAAATTACCACCGGAGAAAGCCCTTCAGATGGCTCTCATTGATAGCCCTAACATGTGCTGCCCTGATATCAATGAATATTTTTAGAGGCTCTCCGGTGGCAGCGAGAGGGAATGATGCCCCCCCCCGTCCCCCCGTCCCCCCCCCCCGACACCCCCCCGCCCCCCGCTCAGGCGCCTTCTTCTAATGCGCGGCTTCGGAATTGCGTAACAGTAGGCTGCATCACAGTAGCAGCCGATGGAAAAACAAGAGCGCGCCTTCAATTTTCTTTGCCTCTTGACGGAGCCCGCAGATGAGATAGCCGCGTTCACTGAACAACCCAAACATATTGTTTACGGGTAAATGCTGTGAAGTCCTTATCAGTTCATTCATTCAACCATACAAGAGATTATAACACGTATTTTGTGTTAGTGTACGCGCTACTTACGTAAGCGTGGTACTGTCCAGGCGAGATTGGCGTTAAATTATCATATTTGGCGACGTTTTCGTTTTTGCTTTCTTGTTTACCGTCTTGAGCATTCCATCAAATGATGGAATGACGGTAGGCGCAGTAGCCGGATAAAATCTGGAGCAAACCGTCGATAAGGCTGAGGGAAGGAAAGCGCGGCGGCTGCTCTGCCAGGAGGACATGCGTTGCCCCGTATCGCCTCTGCCCCTGCGATGGGGCCACGCCCGACCCAATGGTTCGGTAAAGTACCGCCCTCACCGTCCTCGCCGTCCTCGCCGTCCTCGCCGTCCCGGCCGCCCTTTACCGCCCAGCGCGGCCGGGTGATGTACTTATTAATGGCGAGCCGGCCGGTGGCTGGCCGCCGGAGCTGCAGCGGCTACTTCATCATTATTGTAATTTCCATATATTCCCTGTCGGCGCGCACCCTGGGGCCACGCAAGTCGTGGAATGCGCCCGCCCGCCCCGCCCCGCCCCACCCCACACGGCCGACGCGCCGCTGCCCTCGCCTCCAGGTATTAATTACTGCGAGCGGACAGTAGCTGGTCCTCTGCCCCTCCCCCCGCCGCCGCGCCGCGCCGCGCTCTACTGGCTGCCCGCTGCGGGCCCCGCCGCCGCCGCCGAGCGCGCGAGGTGAGGGGCGGGAGAGCAAAGCGAGCCCGGCGCAACGGAACGAGAGCGAAAAGGGAGAGAGAATAGGAATGGGAGTGGAGGACGGGCTGGGATGAGAGCGGGGCGGCGAAGAACAGGGCGGAGCTGGTGAGGAAGCGGGGCAGGGTGGGCGAGGGAGCGGGGGCGGACGTGGCGGAGCGGTGATGATTCGGAGGGTGCGGGAGCTAAACCAGCGCTCTTCCGGTTCTGCTTTCTCAATGAGAGCAGCAATGGAATGCAATGGGCTGCGTTGGCCCTGCCGGTTCACGGGCTAGAATAGTTGTGAAATGCCTTTGAGAATAAAAGCTGAGTCTTGATTTGGGAAAGATGGTTTAGAATACGAATCCCAATGAATATGTGTTTTTAGATTGTGTCCTAAATTACGTCAATCACCTCCATTTTCTCTTTCACCGATAAGATTATAATGAACGACTGAAGATAAATTGGTGAGAAACAAATCTTCGCAGTAATATTCTCACTTTCACAGTTGAATTCGGTATATAATTTAATGTAATTATACTGTCAAACATTACAGTCTTGTCGGGAAAAAAGAATTATATTCAAAAATGTGTTTCGAAATTTTGTATGTTTTCTACCCGTCAGAATTTTGTAATGCATTTGAAGGTAAAGTAGGTAATATAATGATTTTAAACTTACAGATGCTATCAGAAATGTACACCATTAGAGACAACGGCACTACATTCATATATTATTATTGTGTTCATCCCATGAAACTTTTTGAAAACTGAAGTACAAAATTATGTTAACGTTTACTTGCTGAAACAAGCCGTTTTGAATCTATATTTAATGTTGGTTATACAATTTTTGAAAGATTCCACTGTTGCAAAATTTATTAATAATAATACTACGTCCATCATCACATTTCTGTAATTTCTGGAAAACAGTATTCAATTATGGTACAAAAGAATTAGACGATGCAATATAAAAAGTTCAAGATAAAATTAACAACACATTATAAAACAAAATTATATGAATACTAGTCGATATCAAACATTGACGGCACCTGAAAAGAAATCCACAGAAATTACTGTTTTCTAAATACAAGAATTTTAAACATTTTCCTTGTCTTTCAATGCATATTGCTTTTGGACCAAACATAAGTATTCCGTATTTCATAATAAATACACTTCTGGTTTCAATATATTTGTTTAAATTGAACGACGCATTTAGTTCTCAGCAGTGTAACTGTTTTTGAAACAATGTTTCAGAAACATTGCCTTCAGTAAATGCCAGTACACTTGGGATAAATTATATGATAAGCGGATCACACAGTATGGTTGTTCCAACATATTGGTGGCCAAAATTTTGTAGCAAATCTTTACTTCTTTATGAAAAAGAAGTGATCTCATTGTGAATAAGATATGCATTTTCTGTTATAATTTTCATAATTCAACAGACATGGCCTTCGTAAACATAATTATATCGGTGAGTGTCACTAACTTGCATGTGCCATGTGACCCGCAGACCAAAATAATGAGTTAATGACGACAGATAAGTGTGTCCTATTATTTTTATATGGGGCCAACTAAGTTTCATGTAATGAAAAAATCACGAAATTCGGTTTAGTGGAAAACTCAAATTGTTTTTTTGAAACGAAAACCTTTAGTGTTTCAAATATAAAGATAACAGTTAAAATTATTTTCATTTACGTTTCCCAGCCGGTGTGAAGACAAGTCAGCCTTAAGTTAGAGGTATTTATTGGTCCAACATATAAATAAAATTTAAGAATATATTTTCTAATCGTTTATTTATAATGATTTATAGAAATGTATTTTTTTACCTCAAATAGATTCATTTGAAGAATAAATATAGAAGAAGGAATAAATAACATTATAAATTTTGTTTTTAAATTAGTAAGACTTACAAATGTGTTTTTGTAACTGAGTTGTGTTAATGAGAGAGTATTATTATTATTATTATTATTATTATTATTATTATTATTATTATTATTATTATTATTATTATTACGGTCATTATCTTGCGCAATTGGAGCGTGCACTGTGGCGATTGGGGCAGAGAAGCCTCCCCCGTCCTTGTTCTGGCGGGCCGAACGCCTCCTGCCTCCCGCCGTCACGAGCCGCGGGGGAGGGGGCGGAGGCGTAGGCGACCGTGCGTGCTCCGACGCGGCCTGCGTCGCCGTGTCGGGATCCCGCCCGCCCCCGCTTTGTTTCCAGCGCCGCGCTCTCGCCGGCCGGTCGGCCTGCCGGACGCCACCCGCCTGGCACGTCGTTAGCGCGGCGAGTAATGCGCGGGTACGGCGCCCCACGTGCCGCGCGCAGGCGGCCCGAAGAGCGGCTCGCGGCGTGGATATCCGCTCGGAGATTTGTAGCTTGTTTATCGGCCGCGGATTGACTATTGTTTCCGTGGGATCGTGCGCCTGCCGAGGCGTTTATTCGGGCGGCGACGCCGCTAACTGAAGGGCGCGCGCGCCTGCTGCCTGGTAGTTTGAACAGTGATGGAATATTGTGGACACAGGCGCCTGGCGGACGCCGAGGCTGTTTTGTAAGGCCAACAGGCGGCGTTGGCGCGTTGGCGAGGAACGGCCGATGCCGCGCGCTTTCGCGGGCTTGTGGGCGCGGCGCGCTCTGGCGCGGCGAGGGCTATGAAGTCATTTCGGTAATTACACAACACCTCGTGTGGTGGAGGATGTGAAAGCTCTTAAGAAATACTGTGTACGCTTCTCAATTCGGTATTGATGTGCTTGTATTGTTGGCAATTTAGAATAATTCATATTTATGATTTTTTCAACTTACCTATTTAAAAATGAATGCCATTTTGACCTATCTTTACATCCAAAGGATCGGCTTAAAATGAGTTTGTCATCATCAGTTCAATCGAAATATTGTCTCAGCACATGTTATGAAAACTGCTAAGGTATCAAAAGCTTATTGATAGAACAATTGTGTTGAGAGAAACTCCATTAATTATTTAATCCAATTTTCATACGCCCATTTCGTTTCGTTTCTTCCTTATATTCGCGTCTCTTCTAATATTCTCACCATATCTCTTCTTGTTACTCCGTATTTCTCCATCCTTTTCTATTTTTCCTCTTCTTTCTCCCTTGTTTCTTACTTCAGGTGGCCTACCGGGTACACTCACGTAGGTTCGCTGCCCCGATGTGAATTGAAAAAAGTGCGCAGACGTCCGCTCGGGAGTATGGTCCAGTTCCTCTGCCACGCCTCTTCGCTGCATACCGATCCGATCTACACTGTCGCCCCGTTCTACTCCGCTCCGCCCCTCTTTACTCCTCTTCGCTCCTCTTTAACCCTCTTCGCTCCTCTTTAACCCTCTTCGTTCTTCTTTGGTTCTCTTCGCTTGACAACTTTTGGGTCCACTTCCTCCAAACTCTTCCTCTCTGCTCTAGTCTATACTATTGCTCTACGATCTTCTCCAATCTATTGCGATTCGCTCCACTCTTCTCCACTCTATTGCGTTTCGCTTTACGCTTCTCCACTCTATTGCGCTTCGCTCTACGCTTCTCCACTCTATTGCGCTTCGCTCTACGCTTCTCCACTCTATTGCGCTTCGCTCTACTCTTCTCCACTCTATTGCGCTTCGCTCTACGCTTCTCCACTCTATTGCGCTTCGCTCTACTCTTCTCCACTCTATTGCGCTTCGCTCTACGCTTCTCCACTCTATTGCGCTTCGCTCTACTCTCCTCCACTCTATTGCGCTTCGCTCTACGCTTCTCCACTCTATAGCGCTTCGCTCTACTCTTCTCCACTCTATTGCGCTTCGCTCTACGCTTCTCCACTCTATTGCGCTTCGCTCTACGCTTCTCCACTCTGTTGCTCTGTTTTCTCGTCTTTCCCTTCTACTCCTCTCTGCGCCCTGCTCCTCTCCGCTCCGGTTGGCACCGCCCACCCCTACTGCAGCCTGCCGCACGCTGCCGCCCCCGGTGCCCGCGCGTCGCCGGCAAGTATTTAAAAGTGGTGGCTAGACGTATAATCTTCTATACAAACTCTGATCGCCCGCGGGCAGCTGAATAAATCTCGACCTCGCCGCAAAAAGACGAGACGAGACGCCTCGTGCGGCGGACGCGCGGGGCGGGGGGGAAGGGAGGGCGCGGTGGGGTGGGGGAGGGGGCAAGCGGGGACGCGGGTCGGCACGGGGGCGCGAGGAGAGGAGGAGGGGGGCAATGTGCACTGCGATTTTCGTCCTTCTCTCTCACCCGTTCCTCTTTTTCTCGCCGCATTGCCAGTTCGCGGGCGAGCGACAATGAGGAACGAGTAGCTGAGAGGGAGAGGGTGTATACATGGCCCAGGATACGGAGGAGGGGCGTCGGGCGAAGGGAGGAAGCATTCAGGAGGTGAAGTGGGCGAGGGAGCCGGCGAGCACTGCGAGATCGGCCTGGGCAGAGGGGGAAAGGGCGGAAGGGGGCCGAGTCAGGTAGGTGGGTTGAAGCGAGTGAGTGTGGGTCGGGTGGAGTGGGATGGACAGGTTGGGGCGACGGGTGACGCGAAGTGGATGGAGAGACACGGGCGGGGAGTGAGACGAGACGGGACGGGACGGGGCGTGGCACGCTCGGGCGAGGGGGAGCGTGGCTGGCGCAGGGCGGGCCGCTGGAACCGGAAATCTGGTTAAGTGGGAGCGGGAGCGCGTTCAGGACGCGCTCGCCCGCAGGCGGCCGGCGCGCGGAGGAGGCGAAGCGGCTGCCTGAAAAGTGTAATTTGCGCCGGGCGGCCAAATTTCTATTAAGAGCGACGGGCGCTGGCTGGAAGGGCGTACGCGGCAGCCGGCTTCCCTCCGCCCAACCCCTCGGCTCTTTACCTCCGCCACTCCCCTCAGCCCTCCCCGCCGGCCGTCACCCCTTTGAAACTCCTCTCCGCCCCACCCGTTCCCTCCGCAGCTCTCCTCCAGCCCTTGTCACATCCCTCTGCCCCGCCCCTCCGTCCCACCCCTCCGCTCTTTACCCCCGCCACTCCCCTCAACCTTCCCCTCCGGCCGTCACCCCTTTGAAACTCCCTTCCGCCCCACACCTCCTCCCGTTCCCTCCGCAGCTCTCATCCAGCCCTTGTCATATCCCTCTGCCCCGCCCCTCCGTCCCACCCCTCCGCTCTTTACCCCCGCCACTCCCCTCAGCCCTCCCCGCCGGCCGTCACCCCTTTGAAACTCCTCTCCGCCCCACCCGTTCCCTCCGCAGCTCTCCTCCAGCCCTTGTCACATCCCTTGCCCCGCCCCTCCGTCCCACCCCTCCGCTCTTTACCCCCGCCACTCCCCTCAACCTTCCCCTCCGGCCGTCACCCCTTTGAAACTCCCTTCCGCCCCACACCTCCTCCCGTTCCCTCCGCAGCTCTCCTCCAGCCCTTGCCTTATCCCTTTGCCCCGCCCCCCGTCCCACCCCTCCTGTGCACCTCTCTGTCGCACCCTCCCCTCCGCCCCACCCGTCCACCTCGCCCGTCCGCCGCGAGGCATGGCGTGCAGCCAGCAGCGCGCTCCCCGAGAGGATGGGAGACTGGATGGCCATTAAGGGGGTACGTTTGCCCGAGGCGAAGGTGAGATGCGGCAAGCGGGAGAGCGAATGGCAAAGACGCCGGAAACATCATCCTAGTATTTACAGGTTCCAAGAAGTGAAGTGAATCAGAGCAATACGGGAAGGAAAGATTTCCTAAGATACGAGTGTTAGGAAAGGGTTAGCCTCAGGCCAGATTCTGAAAACAACATAACCCCCTTTCATTTTGTCTCGAGATCTTCACTTAAAAAGTGTGTGATTCGGAAATTATCGCGAAATCACAGCCTCTACATGAGAGTTAATAGCTAGTTTAACAAGTCTTGAAATAATATATCGGAGTAGATGCAGCATAATCCATTTTTTACCGGGAGAGATGGCTTTTTTTACTGGGAGAGAGTTCCTGACCGAGAGGTTCTAAGTTCGAGTCCCGACGGTGGTAGGATTTTCGACACTAGATAGCTAGGCGAATGTCGGAGTACCCTAACAAACGAGTCACGGACCGCGCGCGATCTTTCCTTCCTCCTTCTTGTCCGAACCTCACCATTACTTACACACACCTACACTTACATGCACTACACTACCAGTCGTGCCGGGAGACCGGTCGGGAGCTTACAGCTTGTCCGGGCCGGTGCTCCGCTGGTGGGAGATACCTGGTTTGGGGGAAATCTCGCTAGCAGGCAGGTAAGTCGGCACAGGATCTCACCATTCACCGCCACCTCCCGAGGAAAACATGCACTACACTTACGGGACTAATTATATTATTCGTTAGAGTCCCCTCTAAGAAATCTCTAAGAAATCAATCAATCCAATGGCATTACGCAAAAGGGAGAAACGGCGGCGCTCAGTAAACGCAAAAAGAAATTTAGGAGGAAGGAAACTTAGAAGAGGAGCTTGGCGAGAGATTCCCGGGCCTCCCAAGCGTGGGACCTAGGGAGATGTGCGGAGTGACGCCTTGGCGCCTGCAGGATCTCACGCCGCTGCTGACGAGTGGGAGCGCTTCATCAATGAAGCTGCGCGCGTCTCGCTTCGTGCGCAGTCATCCTCCCTCTCTGCGCCCCCGCTCTCCCACGCCTTCGCTCACGCACCGGCCGAGTGAGCTCAGAGTCAGTGGCGCCGCTGCCTCTGCAGCGGCGGCGACCGGGAGGTTTGAAGGTGCGGGTTCCGACGGTAGCGAATTTCCGACATTAGCTCTCATCGGGAGTTTGCAGTGGTATTTGGAATTAATACTTGGCGAATGCCGGAGCAGTAATATTTCATAGATAATATATTTATTACTCCGATGGGACTAATATCCAGAGCAGTTGACGTTCCCCCGAAATTTCAATCAATCAATTCACTGCGTGGCTCGGTTAATCACTTCACTCCCACGCTCATGGCAATGCTCCCGCCCGCTCACTTGCTGACTCGAGGAATCTCAGCTTTCGACGCGGCGTCACCCGGACAGCCCAAATCATGACTCTGGCCGCGGAAGCCTACGATATCATTTGCTTACTCGCGATTTCGCCCTCACCTCCATCTCTAACTTCTTCCCAGCCCCTATCACTTCCTTTCCTCTTTCTCCCTCGCCCTTCGCCCTGGTTCACGTTCGCATTCTAGCTTGTCCCTCGCCATCATCTTCCCCAGCCGATTTCTTGCACATCCCCTCTCGCCCGACGCCTCCTCCGCGCCCCCGCCTCCGCCGGGCCGCACTCGCCTGTAAAGAAGCCGTCAGTCGCTCGGCACCTGCTGGGCGTGAGGGGCGTGTACCCCGCGCCCTGAGTGTCCGCTCGCTCCCACTCGTGTTCGTTCGTGTTCGCGTCAGCGGTTTTGTTGTTCACCGTCGCCCCCGCCCCCGCCCGCGCCCCTTCCGTGATACCTACCCCCCCCCCCCCGCGGCCGTCGGCGTCGTGTCCGCTGTCCGGCGGGTGTCGATCGCGCCCGCTAATGCAAGAGCGCTGTTTCGTCGCGTAGTGTCCACGCAATAATTACGCCGGACGTCTTCCTCCTCGGACGACGCCCCGCCCCGCCCCCCCCCCCCGCCCCCGCGGGCTGTCCGCGCGTGGCTGCTCTCGAAATCAGACGGCGCGGTCGCCGGCCCGGGCGCCGTGGGCTCCTGCGTGTGACAGGCGTCGCACCGCGCCCAGCCCGACAGGATAAGCCGCGGCTCGACGGCCATTGACGGCGACAGCGGGCGGGGCGGGGCGGAGCGGGAGGGTGGGAAGGGAAGGGGCGGGGCGGGGAAGGCGGCGAGGTGGAAGCGGTCAGTGGCCACTTGAAGCCGACTCGCAACCGCTCACTTCGCCGGTTCCAGATGAGGAGGATGGCCTTTGATCGGACATTGCGCTCACTCGAAGGTGGTAGGAATGAGATACTCAATTATTGGGCGAACAGGTAGCCCCACGGTGTACATTCACTTGATGATGCCTTTAGAATGAAATTTGTGTTCACGTTACGAAATAATTGACTCTTTTGCCTTAAAGTACGTTATTGTAATGATGAAAAAATGAATCAATTTTCAGTTTTCTCATTGGATTTTCAAAGAATATTTAATCCTCGGAAAAAATATTTCCTTTTCTTTGAACTTTTTGTAGGATTTTAAACGCGATGAGACATTTCTTTTTTATTTATTATAAACCAAACAATTTTAAAAGTCAACATGTAAAGACTGTACAGCATGTCGATATACAAGAGAAGAAACAACTGCTGGAACCGAACCAAGGGCAATGTCATTGTCTAAAGCGTTTTTTGCCTTCTTTATCTTTCTGAAGATTCGTACAATTTCCATTTTGGGGGTAATATTATCTTGGAGGTAAACCACATATTAATCGTCGCCCCAATTTTCAAAAAAATGAACCCTGATCCTCTTTTACTTAAATATGTTTAGTTATATGAATTCATAATTTTCAATTGATTCCGTTGAACAAAAGTCCTAATTTGCAATGAAAGAGAATGAATTACTAAGAATCAGAGATCATTGTATCGAAATCATTTTGTGAAGACCACATATTTTTAAAAGGATATGTGAAATTGAAATAATTTTCGAGATGTTCCCTGATAGATGAACCTATGCCGTGTATTCCGGAGTTTCTTCGGTGCCATTATTTCTGCGAATGTTATCTTCTGGCAACTCAGAATAACCGCAAATAAACAGCCAAAGTTAGTGCAGTGCAAAAAAAATTTTTTTGTGTTTGTTTCTCGAATCGGCCATCGCGGGGCCCGCGGTATGTGAATCCCACCGGGGCTCAGACTTACCGGGGTAGGAGTACGTTACTTTTTCTACAAGGGGAATCAGCATTAAAATGCTGATTCCATTTTTATACCCCAGGGTTGTTAGCTCGCGGGATGGGGTGCAATTGTGATGTTGACGATGATTATGATGAATGATTAAATAAATCCATATAAACATACAGAGTCACACAACACAACCATGCCCGAGGCAGGAGTCGAACCCGCTGTTGTTGCTGCTGTTGCTGCCGTTGTTGTTGTTGTTGTTGTTGAGTAACAAAAGTACATTAAGTTTTTCGGACGAAAGTTTTTTTTAATGGTTTAATAAAAACCATTAGCCAATTCAGTACGTATCGTGCGCCTCTGAATTTTAAGTAATGTAGGAGCGTTTGTGTACAGACGGCACGCACTTGTCTCAAAAGCAAACATTATTTGTGATACATTTCCTTCGGGGTTGGAGAGCGCGACTTTCATTTCGCTGCGTGTCCTTACGAGTAGGGCTAAGTGGGCGGGAGTGAGGCGGCAGGACGAGTGTTGTGGCCGGGCGCAGGAGCCTAGCCACCAGCTCCGCCTGGCCCCGCTCTGCCCCGCCCCGCTCCGCCACGCCCGCCCGCCTCCACGCCGCGCCCAGCCGCGGCTCGCGCTAATGACGGTCATTATGCGACGATCGGCCGACGCGGTGCCCGCAGCCGCAGCTACCGCGCACGCCGCCTCCGCCGCCTCCGCCGCCTCCATCCCGCCGCCGCTGCCTCTGCCGCCGCCGCCGCCGCCACAACCTTCGCCATCGCCTCCACCTCGGCTGGCATCGCCGCCGCCTCCTCCGCCGCCGCCGCCGCGTCCACCACCGCCACCTCCCCCGTTTCCACCGTCGCCTCTACCACTGACTCCACCACTCTCTCCTCCTCCCACCTCCCACCTCCCACCTCCTCCCGCCACCCCTACCGCCACCGTCGCCGCGACCGCCACTTGCGTCTCCACCTCCGCCCCGTCTTCGCTTCCGTCGCGCTCCGCTTCGGCTGACAACGCCCCACACCGTCGGCTTCGCCTTCCATCGGCGCCGAACCCGCCTACCTCTGGGGAGGCTGGATGCCACAATAGAAGCTCACTCTATAGGAGGCTACGCTAGGCAGATTCATGGGAATACGATCCAGTCAGTACCTCCATACTCCTTCTGAATGTCTGATATTCATACTATAATTGTCGGTAGTCTCCTGACTTCTAATACCAATTCTTGATAGTGAAAACATATGTTAAGAATAATACAACGATATGCCGACACGAAAATGAACATTACAGACATCGTAACTAATGAAGCGCGTAGGCTACTTGTACTTCACTGCAAGAACTTCCGGGTCCATAGGTGCCAAGAAGCTGAGCTTCGTAGTTGTACAATTCGCTTTCCTTTAACTTTCGTTCTCCAGTTCTTTTCTGAAGCTGTTGGGACTGGTGGCGACGTGAGTTCACCTGCCCCTCAACCTCAGCTCTCGCCTCCTCCTCTTCCTCTTCCCCCTCCCACCGCCGCTGCGCCCCAACTGTTTCAACCCGGCCGTTCCGCCCGCCGCATGATACACGAGATCGCCGGCCGAGGTGCCAGTGACAATTACAGCAGCATAACCGCTGCCAGCCGCGAATACAAATGTTCCGAGATAAGCAACAAGCCGGTAAGGCATGGCGGGCGGGCGGGCGGGCGGGCGAATGGGCGGGCGGCGACCGCGCGAAGATGTATTCGACGCGCACGGCTTGAAGGAATCACGTACGCGAGGCGCATGCGTTCGCGTAATGTATGTCACGCAATTACACTATAAATAAGTGCTATAAGCAATTGTCATAAATAACGGCCGTTATCGCCGCCCGGTCATCTAGGCGGCGCGCGCCTCCGCTTTTCGCCCCCCTCTTCGCTCCCCTCCCCCACCTTCTCCCTTCCGTCGCCTCCCACCTGCCCTCACCATTCTCGCCACCGCTCACCCCACCGCCTCCCTCACTACAGCTCGGTGATTTCCACCTCCCCTTCGCGGACCTCGCCAACCCTGTCTCCGCTTCCCACCTCAAGTCGCTCCGCTCCCCCATCACCCTGCTCCTCGCCACTCGCCCCTCCTCCGCCATCCCGACATCTTGGCGATTTCCACCTTCCTCTCCGTGTCGCTCGCCAACCCTGCCTCCGCTTGCCGCCTCTCTCCGCTCCCCTCTTCTGATTCGCATCTCCTCCACGCCACTTTTCCCCTCTTTTCCCCTCCTCCCCTTCCCCGTCGATTTCGCCCTTCCCCCACGCCAACCCCGCCTCTGCCCCTAGCGCCGCCGCCCTTGCCCACGCCCCGACGTTGCGGCTTCCCTCTAGCCTCTATATCCCCCCTTCTTCGTCCTCTTCTCGGCGTACGACCTCGCGATTTCGTCCTTCCGCTCCGCCTCCCCCCCCCCTCTGGCCTGACCCCACGTCGTCCGCACGCCGCCCCCTCCGAACCCCCTCCGACTCTTTTTCCGCAACCGCCGTCTCCTCGGGTCGGCCTCCAGGCCACCGACTTGCGCAGCCTGGCCACGGCTTCTCCGCGCAGGCCGCCGCATCCTTCACGTTTCCAATCGCAAATGTTTACTCACGTAGTTCACGCTTCGGATTCGGTGATGTGTCCGGCGGGACCTGCACGAAGCGGACGGGAGGCCATAAATTTCTTATTTACATTCCGTTCCATTCCACTCCGAGCCCGGAAAAGAGGGAGATAATTAAAAATGTGAAATACGCGCCGGCCCCCGCGGCGCCGAGGTTGCGCGGGTGATTTATGGCGGCGGCGGCGGCGGCGGCGGTGGTGGTGGTGGCTCTCCAGCCGGGCCACTCCGGAAAGCGGCGCGAGCGGCGGCGGCGGCGGCGGCGGCGGCGGCGACCTCTAGCTCTTCATGAGATACGCGCGAAAACTGACGGCGTTTCTCGAGACTTGTCAATTCTCTGTGCGGTGTTTCTAGAGCGAGCCGGGGTATAGTGGCCAGGCTGTTCACATTCCATTCTTTGGGTGACAGGGCATCGCTACCTCGTGTTAGAAGGAAGGTCCGTCGTCTTAACTCAGTTTCGTAGCGAACAATTAATTCTGCGATGAAACATTTTTACGGTTGAGTTCATAAGTATAAAGCTGGATGTTATTTTAAAGGCCGAGAATCTGCATTTTGCGACAACCGCCTTTAATTCCCTTAAATGAAAGCCGTTGTAGGCGGTCCACCTTCCTTAATTTTTTTCGCCATAAAAATCATCATTCTTCTGAGTTCGAGCACGTTAATTTCACTCCGAAATGCCCTCAATCCGATACGGCAACCATTACATCACTGTAACTACCCTGGCTAATGAATGCACTTTTCCCACATGGTACGTCATACAGTTTTTAACACTTTACACGTTACATAAATAAAAAAATCGTTTACGTCTGGTGTTGGAATGTGTTTCGAGCCTAGGAAATCTTAATATGATATTAGAGCCTGGTTTAGGGACGAATTAAATGTGTAGGGAAGATTTAGTCTATTAGAAAAACGGCAATTTGAGAATGAAAACCCAAGTTAACGTAAGTCGACTTGCGTATATGTGAAGTGTGTGTGTAATTGTGCAGGTTTGCGGGAGCAAATATGTGACATTAACTTTCTTTCTGCGGCATAATGTATGAAAGTAAGGAATGGAGAACATGAACTTTTGCACATTGCGTCTTGGTCGAATAATCCTCCGCTCACACACGCGCACTCTCGATCCTCCTGCTATGTTGACGCACATATGCTCACACATGAGTGAGCACTCCAAAGAGAGCTCACGCGCGTACACATAAACGCGGGAAAATATAAACATTGACACAAATACAACTCGACTCTATAAGATGTGTCTACCGTGAATGATGAGCATTTAATATGAGTAAAATACAGTAACACTGTATTTTATTCCTTATAAAATTATATATTATTATAAAAACGCCGAAAATAACATGATTAAATATTTTCAGATTTTTTCATGGACACGCGTAGAAAGAAGATAGCTCTCAAAAGTTGCATATAGGAGAAATATTTCTTTGCAGTTCAGAATGATTGTAGATGTATGTGTGTTATTTTGTTTTGATTATCTGTACCTTTAAAATTTGTATGTGCTGGGTGATTGGATTTGGTACTTCCTACGTTTTCAATTACCAGTCTTCCAAATAAAATAGAGTATCTTTTTAAAAACCTTATTATCTCTGAGTTTTATTAGACCTGCATTGATGAGTTTTACGCAACCATCGCAAGTGTGGAAAAAAATTGCCTATGAGCACGTTCATTGGCGAAGAAATGTTCTGACAGGTCCATTCGTTCTCTCCTACTTCTGGACTCCGACACTTAACCAGTTCTCGTCCACGTCGCTCCCTTTATTCGCGTCCCCGGCCAATCCCGTGTCCTTGTTCACGACTCATCGCCCCCCTTCACGTTGGTGTGTCTTTGCCTGTCTCTGTACCCTTGCTCGCCACCGTCTGTGTACGCCCCTGACTCCTTCTCCGCCCCCGCCCCCGCCCCCACCGTACCGCGCCTCCGCCCACCGCCCACCGCTGCCTGGCTAAGCGAGAGCGCCGCGCGCGCATTTTCATGGAAATAAACAGCGCCTCGCCGTAATTTGAAGATTCAATTGGCGTCTTTAGCATATTGCTGCGCGCCGCCTCTCCGCCGGACGAGGTTTATTATCGGAATTTGACGTTTTTGTTATTTAAATTGCCGGTATAAATCGAGCCCTAATGCATGTCCGCATTCTGCGTTAGATCTCTTAATGGGTCGCCTGATAGGTTGGGCTGATAGCGGCCGGCAAATTGCCGCTCCCACTTCCCTTCGTCCTTTGGAGTGGCCGGCGTCGCGCGGCGCCCCGCTTGGGCCCCGCCCGCCCCGCTGCGGACCCCGCCTCTGCCCCGTCCCATCCTGCCCCACCGGCCGAGTTAAGCTCAGAACCCGCATTGCCGTGGCCTCTGGGGCGACTAGGACCGGGAGGTCCTAGGGTTCGAGTCACGACGGTGGCGGATTTTTTACATTAGCTATAAAAGCTTAGCCGCTTTCTGGAGGAGAATTCTAACGTCCAGTTACTCTGATTGTTGTTTTCAGCGGTTTCCCCGATCAGTGGTGAATGCAGGATGAAATGGGTGTCGGACCGCGCGCGATCGTTCCTTCCTCTACCTTGTCCACTACATTTACACTTACATGCACTACATTATCACACATCACGGGAGCTGCTGTACCGGCGGTGGCGGCGCCTCGCTTGGGAAGATACCTAGAGGGGGAAACCCCCCGCAAGCTGTCATGCTGTCGAGCGCCAGATGACACCCACCAGCGAGGGGGGAGGCGCCGGCTACCTCCAGGGATAAAAGATTCATTTCACAAAGGAGACTAGTGACTATAGCTGTTGAAGTTCACGGCAATATAAATTAATCCATCGTGTCGCAGTCGTCCACGCCCCGCCCAAGCCGCTCTGCCTCTCTGCGCCCATTCCACCCCCCCCCCCAGTTCGTTCCCGCTCCACTCTACGCCGTTTCTCCCTCCTGCGCTGCTTCCAGACCCGCTGGTCTCCGCGTTTCCCCGCTTTACGCCATCCTGCCTTAACTACTCCCGTCCCGTCCCAGCACTCCGCTCTGCCTCGTCATGTCCCGCTTCGCTCCACTCCAGTGTACACCGTCGAGCCCCACTCCGTTTCCCGACAATCGGCCGGCACTTCGGCGAACGTAAACGCATCGATGAGGAGGCATTAGTCGACTTGATTGATTCCCCTACCGACGCCGCCTCCCCCCCGCCTCCTCTCGCCGGCCGCCATTACATCGCGGGCACTGCCAAGCGGCCATCGCTCACCCGAGCCGAGCGCGCGGTAGCGACGAAATCGCGATAATAGTCGCTGATTCAGGCGCTCGCGCCCTCGCTCGCCGCGACTTCGGCGGATTTCCTTCTAAAAGGCCGCGAAGCCCTGTTTACATTTTATTAGGTCAGTGAATATACAACAATGGTCTAGCCGATGTGCAGTCGTTTGCTCGACTCGCGTAGGGTGTAATCACCGCGCAATTAGTATTCGGCGGGCAAGGAGCACGGGCGCGCGTAGCGGGGCCCCACGAGGCCTGGCGTGGAGACGGCGCTGGGCGGGGCGGGGTCCAGGGTGGCGGCCGCTGGATCCCGCGTGGCCGCGCTACCCCATCATTAGTCGGCATTAGAAGATCGAATCGGGCGCTTCCGAAGCTCAGTGCTCCGCGCTCCCTTTTTATTTGGGCGTCGTAAACAGCGGCGGCGGTAGCAGCGGCGGACGCGAGGGGGCGGGGGCGGGGGCCGCGGGCCGGCTCCTGCCGCCGCCGCCGCCGCCCCTGTTGGGCTCGCGTGCGCTGTCCGCGCCGGCGCCGCCCCCTCTGCCGCCGAGATTGCGGGCGACCCGGCGCGAGCGCCGCGGCCCGAACCCCGCTCCCTTCTTGCGCGGCGCGGCCTCAGTGCTCTGCCCAGGGCCTCGCAACTCTCCATCAACATTGGGGACAAAGCTATGGGTGGCTACTATAGGATGCGCTAATGTCGCCGGATACAGCTGCGGGTAAGGCTCGCCAACAATTGGTCAAGAAATACGAATACACTTTGATTATGATCGATTTCTGAAATAAATTACAAAAGAAGTTAAATACTGTGTTTATCTTCTAAAATTCATGTATTCATAATAATACACGCGTGAAAGAAAAGGTAGCGCGAACAGTGGCGCGATCTTTTGTATCAAGCGCGTGTGTTTGCGTCCCGAGATCCCACGCGCGTTTTAAATGACGTTGGTAGCAGTTCGTATTTTAGTTCGCGTAAGAAGGTGATGCTCTAGAGCGCGCCACTGTAATGGGCCCCACCACGTTGTATGGGAGTTATAGGGCCCTGGCTCTGCCGTTCCTCACTTGGCCTCCCTGCCCCGCCCCGTCCGCCGTTTTCCATCTACTCGCTCCACCCGTTGCCCTGCTCCCGTTCACCGTCTTCCTTTATGCGTCGTCCGCTCTCGGGTACCGCCCACCTGTTTCTTTCCTTGTTGCTTTTCTGGCCCGTATTTGCCATCTCGTCCGCGTCGTGTCGCCGTGCCCTCCCGTTCCCGACCTTTCCGTCCTTTCCTGCCACGTCCCTGTCCTTTCCTCGCCCTCCGTGTCTGTTCCTCGAATCTTGTCGTTGGTGACTTCTGCACTCATTCTTAGCTCGTTCCATACATCCCATATCCTTTCGTGGCCCACTTCGCTCCTCCTCCGTCACCCGTCCACTGTCCCCCATCCCCGTTCTGCTGCTTTCGCCCTCCTTACCCTTTGCGTCTCCGCCACGAACCGCCGTCAGCCCCTGGGGCAGAAACGCCCCGTCGCCGCCCCTTCCGCGGCCAGGTCGGCATGCGCTGGCCGAAGGGCGCGGTTCAAGGCCAGGGCGAATGAAGGATGCGACCTCTCAAGGATTCGGTGCCCAGTGACAGGTACGGCACAAGAAACGGCACGTTATCGAACCGGTTTTCCTCCTCAATTACAGATCTAGCTCGCCTGTTGGAATACAACCTTGGCAAAACTTTGAGAAACGCACGACGTGTTCTATCTCGATTTCCATACGATTCATTTAGGCAGCCATAATATTCAGTTTTCAGGAAAAAAAAACTTAATTTCATTCTACATTCACCACTATTAACATCGCAGATATAATACTAACTTTCTTAACGTCATAATCCTTCAAAATCGGTGTAGAACTGTAGGATGTACTATTCTAAAAGTTAATTATTGTAAACTAATCGTAAGTGAGGATTGTGGACCGAAGAGAAAATAAATCAATAACATTATAAAAAGAGGCGAGGTGCGATCCGGGAGAGGGGGAGAGAACGGGGCGAGGAGGCGAACGCGGAGTTCACGATTTTGAAGGACGCGCGGGGCCGCGGCGCGGGCGGGTCGGCGGGCGGGTCGGCGGGCAGTCGCTCTGAAGAAGAGGCGCAAGATCTCTCGTCCGGGATGCACGATTGCGCCGGCGGGGAGGGGGAGGGGCGGAGGCAAGCGGTGTCGGCGACCACGACGTCTCGCGGGGCGTGATCGCCGCGCACGGACACAAGGATGGGTAAACATGCCAAGAGCGTGAAAAGCGTGTTCGAAAACCGATTGTCGAGTGCGGGTGCACAAGCACCGTGTTCAAAAGAAGCCTCCGAAGTGATACGTGAAGTCGCCGCCGTAGTCCAATTCTTCGTCTGTGGAGAGCCTCGCACGATGGGCGGTTGGAGTGGCCCGCGGAGAGGGTCGGGGAAGGGGGGCGTGGGGGCAAACGCTACCGTTGCGCGCTGGCTGGCGACCACGCCCAACTCCCGACACAGCGGCTGCTTCCCTCCCGTTCCCCCTCTCCCCGACCCGACATTGCACTTTACGAGACGAAGTTCCCGCGGGCGAAAATAAATAAATAAAGCGAACAAATAGACACTGCGAAATGTTACACATAGCTTATATATTACTCGTTGCTCCCTCTTCGAAGTCCCACCTTGATGCTATCTCGTGGCATTCCGCATTCGCCGGCTCCCGTCCGCCCGCCACCAGAGCACCCCGCCACGCTCCACGCCGCCGCCCCGCCACACCCCTTCCTCCCACCTCTCCGCTGTGTGTCCGAGCGCACAATTACCGCGGGAGCGTCGGCTGGCAACGGAGGCCGCAACAGGTTCCGGGCAAAGAGGCTAGCGCGGACAAAAAAAAACGGGACCGCCGACACCGCGCTTTGAAAACGTGTAATTTGGCTGAACTCTCACGTCGTTTCCCGGTAAACATCTCGAATCTTGTATTATCCTTATCTTATTGCGAACGGTTAGTAATTAGTGTAGATTAAAATTAGCCTTCATCTTAATTAATCAGCTGGCCGGCGAAGGATCGCGTGTGCGTGCACTGGCTGCCGGCGCCGCCGTTCCTCCCCGCCCCCTCACCCTCCCTGCCCCTGTCCCTCGCGTTCCTATGAAACAATCTCCGGCAGCAGATAGATTTCGACGCAAACCGTGGAATTGTGTTTTCCATGAGTTGATCTGGCAGAACTATCCCACAGAAAGCTGCTCCCGGGAAGAATTACGAGGGCTTCAAGATGCCACTGTAACGATGAATGACTGATCGTGTTCGCAGTATTTTTCATTCGATGAACCAAATTAAAATTGTCTGTATTTCTGCCGCATAACGACTAATAATTAAGATTTATTACAGAACTTTCATTTGATCATATTATAAAGAGTTACACGTTCAGTCTATTCTCTCTAATACAATGGAAAAAACATCATTTCATCTACATGTTTTAGTATGCATCTTAAAACACCCTTTCTTTACCATAATAATGAAATTGTCTTATGAAAGTGTAGAGAAATAATGTTATATACATAATACTGCAAAAAATAATATTGTACCGCTTAGTAATTACTAATAAAGTAACTTCTGAGAATTAAAAAAAATCGGAACCCTAATGTAGCCCATTATCATCATTGAGAATCTTTCATCTAACATGTGGAGTCATGTGTATCAAAAAGTAATCAATAACAAATTCTCCCAAGTGCCAGTCGACGCCTCGGAGGCTCGTAAAGCGCATTGTGACATCCAGCCTCCCTCCGGAGCAGCCTGGCTGCTAATTGCCGCCGCCGCACAGAGGGTTCGGTGCCGGCGAAATTCGCAGCCCGCGCTCCCGTGCCCCCCCCCCCCGTCTCCGCCCCGCCCCGCCCCCGCACACACCTCACAGCGGAGCATGATGCACCATTCCAACTTTTCAGCGCGCGATCGCCGACCAATAATCGAGGGGGAATGACAAATAATAAATCGAATCGGGGGGCCGCCGGGGCCGGCCGCCGGGAACAATGCCCCGCCGGCGTCACGCCGCACGGGGGCGGCGGCGAAAGGGGAGGGGCGGGGCGGGGAGGAGGAGGAGGAGGAGGGGAAGGCGCCTTCGGGCGGCGATTGTCCGGCGGCGGGGCGGAGACGGCAGCGGGTCGCCCTGCTCCATTGTTTGCCCTTCTCGAATAGCCGTGCCCAAAGGCTTTATGCGGCGCGATTGGTTCTGCCCCCGAAGCGGGAATGAGCTGCGCGGCTCGGCGCGTTGCCTTTTTACGAGCCTCTGCTGCCCCTCCCCCCCTTCCTCCCCCCTCGGCCCCGCTCTCCTAGACGCCTTTCCGCGCTCTCGGTTCCTACCCCCTCCCCGCCCTTCCACTCCTTGTTCATTCCCGCTTCATATTTCAAGGCGATCCCTTTCTGAGCATTTTCGTCTTTGACCCGTAAACAGTACGTCACACGAACTAAGGGCAGCCTAGTCATTAGCACACGCTCCTTGGATCGAGATACGGAGTCGCCAACTGTACTAAACAATTGGACAAATCCCATTATGTTGCCAACCGATTGTTTTTAATAATTTAATTGACGGATATGATTGAATAATTATGAAATTATTTTTTCACTCCCTAAAATAATATATCAAAAAACTAAAATAATTGTTAATGCTTCTTGAGTAACTCTTCCCGTAAAGTGGAAAAAAAATTACCACGTCGCCGATACCTGCGGGAAACACGAATATCTTCGATGAAAAGGAAGGCTCGCCAATGGCTGCTTTCGCGCCGTTATGTACTGAATTCAATTTTATACCACTGATTTTACAGGCGCTGTTTCGAGTGTACTCGAAAAAATTTGTTTGGTGTGGTCTTGGTTCCCAATCGTCGGACATTGGGATAAATTACGTCGGACATTGGGATTGGGGTCGTTACGTCGGACATTGGGATAAATTTGTGTATTTTCCTTCTTCTACAATCTATGAAAATTTTCTCTACATTTTTTGTATTCTCATTTAATTATATTCTCTGGTATTCATCGTTAACTAGTACATTTCGGGTTTTGTCTGGCGTAGTTCGTTTCGTCTCCTTCTGTCTTATCACACTTCTTTTTGTCTTTGGCTCCAGAGTTCTCAATTTCATTTTCTCTACTTCATTATTTTTCATTGTCCTTTTTTATGTATCATTTGAATTCCTCGCCTAGGGAGTAAATTCAGTTTTTGTTTTTCTAAATAGTGTTTGGCGTGTTGTATTTTTAATTCTATCTAATCAATAACTATACTGTCTCACAAAATATAAAATATATATAATAAATTATATAAAAGGTTAGTTATTGCATGAAAACATATTGCTGTAGCAGTAATTGTTAAGATAATTTGTTGTTTTTTTTAATTAAAAAGTACTTTTTCAAATAACGGCACAAGGCATAACAATTAAATATTTTTTCCAGAATCTAGATCCAATGTTCATTTCGTCAACAAAGCACTAGCAATACTGAAGTTCCTTCGGCAGTGTCATCGCAACAGTTTTCATCCTTTTCTTTACTCTGTAAGAAATACAAAAAGTAAATTTAATATCTAAAAGATATTGTGAGTAATTTCTGAGTTATAACTCGTAACTAGATTATTTTTGATTTCTTCCTGAACGATGAGAATTGAGATGGTGCCTCACGTGTTGCCCAGAAGAACAGTTTCTTAAATAAATTAATAAATAATATAATTTACTAAAAATAAATGATACAATTCATTAAATGTGACCAAGAAGCAGGATCTGAATATAGTAGATTGCTGGGTATTTTTGTCGATAGGTATAATTCGTACTATTAGAAAGAATACGACAGCAAAATCGTGCATTTTTTTCTGAAACTAAGAGTCGATAAGTTTCACGTTTGCGTTGAGTACGCGCGTATTATTAACAAGTTTCATTATCGCCTGTTCTAATAAGTTACGTACCAGATTTAGAGCTTCACTAACCGGTCAAATGACCTCAGCAGTCGATGTGCCCGGAAACAAAAAAAAATCCAAATAAATATTCGTGTACGACGTCCGCGGAGTGTGAAGTGCTATCCACCTGCCTGTTCTCCCAATCCGCCGCTGCCGCCATCGCCTCGCGCCGCTACACGCCAGTGCCTCCACTGAAGCATTTTGTGCGGCGTCGCTTACGCTTTTCTCTCTGTATTCATTGCTTATTTATTTACTCCTTTCTTCTGCGACCTTCTTGCCGGCCCCCCGGCTCTGCATTCCCGCGTCGCCGCTCTGCGGAGCGAAAGAGTGTTACCGCCGCGAGGAGAGTTTTTCGTGGAACCGTTACTCACCCCTTACGAATCGGATTTGTGGCTTGATTTTGCCATGAAGTTGAGTCAACTTGCTGATGTATTTGCCTTGCGGTTTCAATGAACAATAGTGTTTACCTAGCAGATGATTCGTTTGTAACTGTGTATTCAAATGTATTAAGTTAATATTCTTTGGCTGTAGAAAGTGTGCCAAATATAGTATAAGAGAGCTACAGTCTAAAAACCAAAACTTCACAAAACTCGTCACAAAACTTCAGACCATATTACTTGGCCACTCACCTGGTCAAAGGAATAATGTCGCCGTAATAGGTACGACTAATAATAAAGTATAATTAACTATTGTTGCGTAAAGTAATATTTATTCATTTCTAAAATTTGCCTGTGATTAAAGATATCTTTTAATTTCGTATATGCTATATGATATAAAACATCTCTTCAACATTTCCCCCTTTCCACGGAATTTAGCAGTTGCATTCGAAATTTTTGTCATCCAATTCCTGACTCTTCATTCTCTGCTTCTGTCATTTGTTCTTCTTTGCTGTTTCTTTTATGCCTGCCTTTTTTGAGTTTCCTTGGTCTGTTTTCTCTCGTGCATTCTCGTTCACTTCTCCCCGTTTTACTCTTTACACGCCTCACCCATTCCCGTTCCCTCTCCCCGTCCCCCCTCCCGTTCTGGCCCGTTCTTTCCGCACCCCCTTCTTTCCACCCCTCCCTTTTTATCCCGCACCAACGCACTCTCGACCGCCCCAACCCCCGGCCCGATACTCTCTGCCCGATTGTTCTCCCCGCCACCCGCGCCTCGTTTCATCCCTCCCCTCCCCTCCCCGCCCCTCCCCGCCCCGCCCCGCACCGTCTTGCCCCGCCTCGCGGCTCACAATCGCCCGTAAAGGGGCGCGGCACATAATTTATCGCCCGTCGAGTGGCCGAGCTGGACATGTGATCCTGTGCGTTCCCGGTAGAGCAGTTCGCAGCTCCTTTGTGGGGGACGTCCGGCGCCGTGGGCGCTGAGCGAACAGCCCCACCCCCGCCCCACAAGGCGCGCTTCCGCCGCCCTCCAGCCCTTTGCATACAATTCAGTTTTGCTTTAGGTAATTCGCAGGGTCTCTGATGACGTGATGACTTTTGATGACGTGTCATCTTTTCATTGCTGCATTCTAGATGGAGCTAACTCGTAAATGGATGTTTATCACGACAAGAAGGTGATATAAATGTCTAATTATTGGGTAATTTTTTTTCTATTTTTCAATTTTTTTTGGACCTTTCGGCCATTTTTTGGCATTTTACTTTTTTTATTTTCATTATAGGGATTTTTGTTAGTGAGTGTTTCATCAATTTACAAGGACACAGGAAAAGCTTTTATTGTATCATCAGTTCATGACGAAATTCACTACTGCAGTGGACTGTGTTTCGGATTAACTAACTTGTTTATAACCATTCACTGGGGGACGAATACGAGTGGCAACAAAATCGCTCTCTTTCCAGCTTTAATATATTGTATATTTGAAATTTGCATTTGCGAAAAGTCCAAATTATCTGTGGCTCATGGAGTAATTGAAGTATTGCCTGTTAAACTGATGCATTTCATATATAATTCACTCCATACAGAAAGTACTCAAATAAAAAGTTGTACTCGTAACCATTCTTATTCATATGTTGCTGCCCCTGACAAATACTTCTGTTTTTAACCCATTTTCGATCGGGTCTCGTGAACCACTAATGAAATGCTTACGTCCTTATTTTGCTAGTCTTCTTGAGTAATCTCCCTGAACGTAGATATATCATTCGCATTCTCCCTGAGCAACATTGTGAAAACTCCCATATCTTACACAGAATTCTCGAGCACAGCCGCCTGCGTCGCCCACTTGGGCCGTGCCCCGTGTCCTTCCGCCACCGGGGTCGTTAGTCGCTGGATGCATAAATAAAAAAAAAAAGGTGGACTGTCGGTGGCGTATTCCGTGCCCGGCGTCGGCCCCCGCCCCCGAGCAGCGTGGAAGCAGGTGGCGGGGCGGGCGGCGGCCCATGCGGTGCGCTGGGGCCCTCGTTGGTGCGCCTGTTCACTGCCCGCTCACCCCGGGGCGCGTTCACGCAGCTCCCGCCGGCCGACCCCCGCCCCGCTCCCGCCCCGCTCCCGCCCCGCCGGCCCGCCAGCCCGCCAGCCTGCCTGCGAGCCCATGAGTTATGGCGGCTGTTCAAGTGTGTTGACGTCATAAAGGCAATTTTTTACTTTCCTTTTCGCGGAGCAGCGGCAGCGCTCCGCCGCCGCCGCCGGCCCCGCGCTTGCCACCAGGTGCTAGATACGTGCCACCTCCGTTCCCGCTGGCGCTCCCATCCTGCCGCCGTGGCTCCCGCTCCCGCCGTCCCCCTCCCGCTCCGCCGCCCCAGCCCCCTCCGCCCCCGCCCCCGCAGCGGCTACCGAGACCGCGGTGTTTCCCCCGGCGACGACCAGCCGCCCGTGCGAGCCCTCCCACCGGGCGCGACTTTGTTTTTTATCGGGGATTTATTTACCGGTTTATTTAGTGGTGTTGTGCGGCCCGGCCCAGCTCGGCTCGGCTCGGCTCGGCCCGGCCCGCGGAGGGTCGTGGGGGTTCTCGCGCGCGCGAGGTGCCGAGGGGGTCGGAGATCTGCGATAGCGGCGGCGATGGTGTAACGGTTTGCGTACTGGACTGTTGTACCCAAGTTGGCGGGTTCAAACCCGATCGGATTTTTAAGGGCGAAAAAATCCTTCATACGGAGGGGCCTTCCTTCGGAGGGGAAGTAAAGCCGGCTGTCCCATGTTCCTCAAGCCTAAATGACGCCTCTGAGCTAAATTCAAATCGCCCGTTTCTCGCCCAAGAAATACCTTCTTTCTCTGCTAGATGAAAGGAGCGTAGCGAAATTTGCGTGGTCAGACGGAAGAGCGGGCCTGATGGCCCGAGTCTCGCCACGTAAAAGAAGGCAAATTCAATTCAATTCAATCTGCGGGAGACCGTTCGCACTACCCGGGCCACAGAGGAAGTCGGCTCGGCGAAGCAGGGGAACGCTCGGCACGTTTGAACGGATTCGCCGGCCAAGTCAGCCCAGAGCAAGCAACGCCGTTTTCTTTCCAGCGACTCGGGCCCAGGGTTTCGGTCACAAAGGTGGCAGGGTTTTCGACACCTGGTGGATAGCTAGGTTTCTCGTATCCGTTCAATGCCAGGCGAATGTCGGAACAGTATCCTACCAGGGCACGGACTGCTTGCGATCTTGTCTTCCTCGTGCTATAATTGGCCACATTTGGAAAAATGTGGAAGAATGCAACAAAAAATAGTATATTAGGGTTTTCGAGCATACTGATTACGAATATGATATCAAAAATAAGAAGAAATTCAAAATGGCGGATTCAATATGGCAGATGATATTTGGAAAAACCTTGAAGAATGCAAAAAAATGACTATATTTGAGCTTTCGATTACGAAATTGATGCATTTTAACAAATAATATTTTATTAGTATTATTAGTAAAAGCATTTATTTTTAGATGCACGGTACGCTAAAAGTGAGACGATGCTCAAATGTTCAGATAAAAACTAATTAAAATTAAATAGATTTACTCTAATCGTAGCACTTATTTTGTTGCAATAGACATCAATAATTATCACACACAATGTTGATATCGTATCATCTCGTGACAATATAAACAGCCCTCTACGAAAAGCCACGTATAATATTTATATGTTCATTGACATCAAATTGTCATAATAGTCAGTACTTGAAATCGAAACAGAGGTTAAAATGCTAGGAAATATATTTTCTGCAACAAACCTGTATACAATTAGTGACAGAATGAAAATATTATTATAAGTTAAATCTTAATTTGTATTCATTTAACTGACTTACCCCTTACTCTGCTATAAACGGAGAAACACATCTGCTATAAGCAATTGTACTTACCTCTCCACCTAAAACCATAGCTTTATTTTCACTGAAATACGTCTGAATCGGGTTTTTGGCTGCGTTCGCCCCGCGCCGTTGAGCAGATGCTGAGCCAGTCCGAGCGGCCGGGAGCCCAGTGGAGGGACTGCGGCCGCACGGCCCTCTGCCGCCGCGGAGACGTCTCTATATTAGGTCAGCTCAGCCTCCGAGCGATAGCATCGCGCATCGCCGTCTGCCCTCCGCCCCTCTCGCCCCCCCCCGCTGCGTCGCCGTTTGCGGTTCTGCTTAACAGTCCACCCCCCCCGTGCACCTGCTAATGCGATCGGTTTCTGATATGGAAGATATCTGCTCAGTGAAGCATATTTTGTTATTTCGTTATAGGGCTCTGATTTGCAGTTTCATATGTAACTGTGTCCCAAAGGCACCCACTGTACCTAGGTTTATTCCCATGGGTACACCCCCGCGTTTCACGGGTTCAAGGAAACTGCAGTCCCTTTCACGGGTTTAATGAAGCTGTACCTGGCACAGCTTGTATCGCACATGTCTTCAAGATGTACCGTCGTCTACATTCCCGTTTGTGTCTCGTGAGTACCCGGACGGATAAAATGATACGTGCAAACCGTCACGTATCCCGAACGTGCATCGGCTGCTTAACATTCTATTCTTTCATAACTACACGTGCTACGATAGTTTTTGTGTGTTTCTCGTGGAAGATCTTTTTCCCGCAGTCCGACTTTCATCGTTTCCTTACGTGAATTTTTTTCGGTTATGTAGAATAGATTCCTGAAGTTTTATGCAAACTTGAAAATTAAATCATTGAAATGCACATGAAGTGAATAAGATATATGTATCTAAACTTCTTTCGTTATTGAGAAATGCATAATAATGATAAACGCAAGTGTTTAATATATGTTCACTGTGTTTTGTTCAGTGAAAATGACATTGACTTGGGCATTCAGTCAGAAAATAAGTGATGATATTGATCGGTGTGTTACAAAAACCTTTTAAATGTTCAACATTTATTACGGCAATGTGTAAGAAAATCATTCACTGGCATTTTATAGGCGCTTTTATGAGGCTCTGTTAGTACTATCTGCAGCACGTCGTCCTAATTGTCGAAAATCGTGCCTACTCTTCCACGTGCGCTCTCAGGGCGGGTTGGTTGTCTTCGGCTGCTCCCAAATGGAGATGAAACGAGGCGTGCGTCGCTTGGCGGCAGCCCGCCGGGTGAAGGCACGCACGCCACCCCCGCGTGCCGTTAACAATGCCCCACAGCGATCGCATCATCTCCAGCGGCCGGCGCAGGGAGCGCGGTGCTGGGAGGAGGGGAGCGAAACGGGGGAGGGGAGCGGGGCGACAGCGGAGCGCAGCGACCGGGGAGAAGGAAGGCGGGGCGGGGGTCGAGGAGGAGAGCGGGGTGTGAGGAGAGCGGGGCGGGTGGGGAGCGGGTTGGGTGGGAAGCGGGTTGGGTGGGAAGCGATGTGGGTGGAGAGCGGGGCGGGAGTTGAGTGGGGTGCGGGGAGAGTGGGGCGGGGAGGGAGAATGGAGAGGAGGGAAGAGGAGGAGAGCGGGGCGAGGCCAAGCAATGCGAGCCGGGGAGTGCGGGGAGCGGGGCCGAAGAGAAGAGATAGGTGTGGGAGGAGAGTGGGGCGTCGAGGGAGGGGAGCGGAGGGGAGCGGGGCGGGGCGGAGGGGAAGCGGGGAGCGCAGCGCGGTGGCGCAGATGCCGATCGCACGGCGGGGGGCGTGGCGCGGCTGGGGAGGGGGCGTCAGCGGGGGGCAGGAGCCCCGTGATGACACGTCCCGAGCCGGCGGCGTACTGCCACCGCCTTTGTGCCCTCTCCGCACGCCGAACAATGTCCTGGAGACGCCGCCGACCTCCCGCTCGCCCGCCACAAAATTAGTACCCCATTAAAAAATCATTTGAGAATACCGAAGCATTCTTTCGGCCGCGCTGATTATGACGGATGGTCGCGGCCGAACGGGATCTGCTGAATAGCGCGATCAAGGTCGCGCCCAGGGCTTGTGGGCCGCGCGGCAGCCGATGAGAGAACGGCGGCGCGGCGGGGGACGGCGGCGGGGGACGGCGGCGGGGGACAGCGGCGAGGGACAGCGGCGAGGGACAGCGGCGAGGGACAGCGGCGAGGGACAGCGGCGAGGGACAGCGGCGAGGGACAGCGGGGGGGACGACGGCGGGGAACGACGGTGGGGGACGACGGCGGGGGACGACGGCGGGGGACGACGGCGGGGGACGACGGCGGGGGACGACGGCGGGGGACGACGGCGGGGGACGACGGCGGGGGACGACGGCGGGGGACGGCGGCGGGGGACGTCGGCGGGGGACGGCGGTGGGGGACGGCGGCGGGGAACGACGGTAGGGAACGAAGGCGGGGAACGAAGGTGGGGAATGACGGCGGAGTACAACGTCGGGAAATGACGGTGAGGATTGATGGCGGGACACGACGGCGGAGGACGACGGCGGGCGCGGACGGTGGGACCAAGAGGGGGCGGCGGCTGACGAGTCAGCGTGGACGTCCGCGGTGGCCAGGGGCGGCTCAATGGAACTGGGCGAGTGGGAAGGCGTGAGCGTGGCGAAGATGAAAGAGTACGAATGTACGAGCAAGTGTGAGTAATGAAGGAGAAAACGCGGGCGTGAAGATGGCAATGTCGAGAGCGAGGGCGTGGGCGAGAGCGAAGCGCGAGTGCGAGGGCGGAGACGAAATCTGAGGGTGTGATGCGAGGGAGAGAGGAGTGCTTGCGCAAATAGCAAGGTGGGAGGGATAAAGGCGTGGACGCAGAGATCGACGGCGAAGGAGTGGACGCTGCTTCTCGCTCTGGTGAGGGTGACTGAAGGGACAGCCATTCAGAGGCCAGGGGAAAGTGGGGGAAAACAATCTGTGGGACTCCGACGTGGCGTCGAATTCTGTTGCTGGCACTTATTGGCTGGGTACCGTTCCAATGGCTTCTCTTTAACGCTACCTCCAAAAATCCACGCCTGTTCCTCGAATTTGGCAGTAGCAAGTTTTAATGCTGCAGACATTTAAGTGTTTGACAATTAATTTATTAATTTTTTAAGCTTCAGAACCGAAAGGTTCTTTTACAAAAATTATATTTCTGGTTGCATTCTGTGGTAATGATAGTGACTTTTTTCTCTTTTCTGAATTAGTACTAATGATGTCTTCATAACATTAATGAATTTATTATCTCATTGATTTCTTGGGGTTAAGTTAATAATATAGTTGGTTCGCATCCTAGTTCATGTGATTTTTTTAAAAATTATGATTAGATTAGATTTCACCGGTAAAGTTTTCATTATTTTTTGACTACATAAAAAAAACGTTATGTAATTCAAGAATCAGATACATGGGAAAGATCTGAAATTTTGCCTTTATTTCATAATATTTTAATATAGTCATACATCTTTTGTTGGAGGCACTCATGAATGGTAATTGAAGCAAGAGCTCAGTTGGTTCACTAACAACGTAAAAAGTCAACCGAGAGACTTGCTTTGTCATGCCGGAGCTATAAGCTGTTGCTCCGTTCTTTCTTTGCTGCGTAAAGTGTTACGTCACGTAACATTGGTGAAACACTCGCACTTCAAGTATTTCCTACTAAGGAGATCAAGCAAACGCCTTTATGAATTATCTTTTTGCAATTACCGCACATGTATGTAAACACATACTTTAAAGTTAAATGTAGTTTATGAATGACAAATACGATTTGACTAAGCCCGCTAATTTATCTAATGTGCATATTCGAGAAGAGGGGAGCATAAAATTAAAATGTTTTTAAAAGTTAAATTTATGGAGGAATAAAACCACTTCAACATATTCATATTACTGCAAATACATCTTTTTCTTACGAAATAATCGCTAATGAAAGGGACAAACTACAGGAGGAGGGAGACAGAGAGAGAGACAGACAGACAGACAGACGGAGGAGGAAGATGGTATAAACATATTACAAATCACCAGCATTACTCCCATTATTGTAAAATTAATGTTGTTTTCCGATACGTAGAATAGTTTCTAAGTCTATAAAAAGTTATGTTGCCAAATGTGGCACGCTTGTTCCTAAGTGATGGATAAAATCGTACACATTAATGACAACAGGAACGAAAATTACTCAAAAATGCGAAGGAATACCTAAACCAATGCTCATCAGAAATCGTAACGCGTACGTCCATGTAACGTAACGCGTACGCCCGTGTCGCTTGTAACTACCGAAACGGCCCTTTCGTTAATCAAACTTTTGGATATGAATGTTGTCTTGTAAATATGAGTGTATGAGTGTATTTATATGGTTATGCAAACAACTAAGTTTATGGAAAAGTATGTTAATATGTGTTAAGAACTTAATCGTAAATCCTAAAAGGAGGAAATGTTTCAGAAACGTTGCAAGAAAAGCCCCGAAGTCCGCTTCTACGCCCAACAACAAACTAAAGCTCCGACGGTCCATATATACGGGTTCGTGCAGAGAAGCACAAAAGGTGCGGTTGAGCGGCGGGGGGGGGGGAAGCCGAGGGAGGCGGGGACGGCGGGTGGGGAGAGAGGGGGGATGAGTCGATCAGGCAGAAAAGGGCTCCGCGGGGAGCGGCGTGGGAACGCACGAGCCGGGTTATTAACAAACCATAAAGCTTTATTGGAAGCGAAATAATACACGTGGGACAATGAGTGAAATAGAATAAATTTTTTTAAAAAAAAGAACCTCTACGCGAGGTAGCCAGCGGCTTCCGCAGCGGCTGGTCAGGCAGCAGCCCGACGCTGCCCCCTGCCGGCGCCACTCAATACGACTCGCCCCGCCACGCTCCTCCTCTCCCCGCTCCTCCCCGCCACGCTCCACCCGATCCCACTCCTCGTCGCTCCGTTCTACTATGGCCTACCATCGTCAACGCCGCCTCGTTCCACCCTGTCCCGCGTTGCCCTGTCACGCCCCGCCCCTCACCGCTCCGATAACCGCATCCCACCTGTTCTGCTTCCGGTCATCTCGCTTCCTTGCCAAGTTTTATTCCACACCGGATCGCTCCGCTCCTCTCCTCTGTCCTCGTCTCTCCTCCCCATCCTCTCCTCTCCCTCGTCTCACACCCTCACCACCGCTTCGCCTCTGTTCTGTCATCTCCCTCTTGGCCGCTTTTCGCCCGATCTTCTCCGATTCTCGCTCTCACCCACTCCTGTCTATCTCCGCCTTTCGAAACTTACTTTACAAAGCGGGAACGACCTTTGGTTCATTATTTGCCATGAGTAATAACCCATAAAAAAAGAAAACTGGTATTTTTGGCCGATTTCGAACACCAACGCGTGACAACACGGAGAAGGCCTAATTGCAGTGTTTATCCCAAAGTCATCGTTGCCGCAACAAAATACGACGTTTCATTCCCTTTGCATTGTTTCAAAAGAATTTCAAAACCCTACAATAAGACAGTTGTTTCGTACAATACTGCGTCGTGAAACTCCTTTGTTGAGAAGCTCTGAATAAGCCCGTGTCTGGGCTCCGCCCACGCGCTCCATCTGGCGGCGCGCTGCCCTTTTCACTTCCGGCGGTGCGATGCGTCGGCGGGGGGGGGGGCGCACGCGGCACGCGCCAAATTACACGTGTGGCCGCGCCCGGGCGGCCACACAGCCGTAGCCGCAGCCAGCGCGCCACTGCCCAGCTGCCGGCCCGGCCCGGCCCCGCCTGCCGCCGCTTGCCCGCGCACGCGCACTGCTGGCCGGATTGGATCACGCGAAAGGCGGACCCACTTCGCAACCGGCCAATTCGCGGGATGCAAGCAGATTATGCGAAGGGCGAAATGTGTAACGCTTCGTGTTTCGCGAGGTCTTTTTCATAGTATTTGTCCGTTTTGGGGGAGAATGTTCGTAAACGCGGGGAGTTTTTAAGAAGTAAGATGGTCATTCACTTTTCAGGTTGTGGAATCCTCCCGTAGTTGTTTAAATTACAAAAAATTCGTTTACCTCGTACTTTTCTTCACTGCCTATTTCTTACGAACCCATATATTATCTCTTTTTAAAAACTTATTTAACGTCGATTTTTCAACTACTAAGGTCATACAGCGTCCGTTGTCACATTGGGTGTACCGATAACGGTATACGGACACAAACACACCGGGCGGGATTCGAACCCGCGACCCTTCAGGCACGAGGGAGCTACGGTTCTTCAGCCTTAGCAACCTCGACTATTCATTGCTCCATTTAATACTTGAATATTCGTTGTAAATTATATTTTTATGTCAAGTCTACTAGAACAACATTACATTTTTTTCGCTGATACAAAATGTACACAATATACGCATTTCATGTACTACACATTAAACAACATAGTTACACAAGTCTGCGCGTTAACATAATAATACTTTAAATAGTACTTATATTAATACTATGTACTATATTGATATTATGACATATCTGTGAGAAGCGCACAAATATGCTATTTTAATTTTCCAATGCACTACACACCGAATTCACTGGACTCACTTTTCTCAAGAAAACTCTACAATCATTATTAAATAGGAGGATACGACTTCCGGGACATTGTTCTTTAACAATAACCTATAGAGCATTCTTCGTTTCTGCTAAGTGAAGGGTTGAGTACACATTCTGTTCCGCAACGTGCGAGGCACCTGCGCCCGCCTGTCCACCCAGAGCGCCCGTCTCGAAGGAGTTCAGTGCCGCCTTCGTAGAGTGAAGTCCTCGCCGCAAACTCCACACTTTCTTTATTCTTCCCCTTCCCCGCTTTCCTATCTCCTTATTTTCATCCTCCCCTCCTGCCCCGCCGCCCACGTTACCCTCGACCTCGCCGCTCTGTTCGCCCTTCCCTCCCCGCCCTCCAAACCCTCCCCACCCACCGCACCCCACCCTCTCCGCCCATCGTGTCCAGGGGCGACGGGGATCATAGCGCCCATCAACCTCGTGCGCGTGGGGGCGTCCGGCGTGTGGCCGCTTTCGCCGCCTGTGCTGCTGCTCAGCCACCTGTCCTCAGCAGAGCCATAACGCCGGTGCTGCCTCCTGTCCGCCGCGCAGCTAACCGGTGAATCCCTTTGACGAGACGAGCGCACACGCCCAGCTGCCTCGCATCAAAGGGGAAATCCTGCGGGAGGGCGGCAGCAGGCAAACTGTGATAGCGTTTTCGTGTCGTTTGAAGACCGGAAGTTAGCTAATAGCGGTATTAATAACGATAATTAAAATATTGCTTGCAGTCTATTGCAGCATTAGTGTAAAGATGTTTCTAAAATTGCGGTCAAATCCATCACTTCATTGAAGCATTCTCATGGATACGAAAGGATGCGGCCTTGGAATATTCTGTTAACGGACGTCCACACTGGGTTTAGTACTTCATTTACTCGAATCGCAATACTGTCGATCGCTGAGAAACGTTTTACAGTTCGAATTTAAACGTAAATCAGATACAAAACTAATAGAGCACGCATGACAATTTAAAGGATATAGTTTGCTTCAGAAGAGGGGTAGCAGACAAAAGTATAATTTTCCCTGATATATAGCTGAAATAAAATATGTGAATAAGAAAGACTACATTCTACCGGGAGACTTTAATGCGGGCGTCGACTACGAGCCACTAAGAAAAGAACGGAGAAAGAATCCGAAACGAAAACCGAAAATATGGCGCAAATTCGCCAGAAAACGCCCACACTCGAGAAGAGCCAGTCTGCGCTACGCCCGCATGTTTCCAGTCAAGGGAAGCTGGTGCGTACGTGACTAAGGAAGAGCTGGGGACGTAGCAGGTTCCGGTCTGATTGTGGCGGCGTGTGGGTGCAGCGCTTGATCCAGCGTCAACGAACAGGCGAAAGCGGTTATACGCGATCATTATACGTGACAGTTACACGCGTCCACCTTTACCGCTCCTTAATCTTGCCGGAACAAATTTTGCCTTTATGATTTTAACAAATATTCCCATGTAGATTAGGTGCTAGTAGACGTTTCAGCGTAAGGTCGGACAAGACCTCTACATCCTGAACAAAATAGAGCCGAAAGTTTCGTTTGAAAGAGTTTTCCTCGTAGAGTTGTGCGTACAAACGCGCGTGATTAACAGTATAGATTAAATCGCACTGGCGCCTATAGCGCGTATTCTGAACGTTTAGGGCGGCATGAGGCGACGCTACGCGGAGGGAATGTGTCGTCGTAGGGGACAGGCGTGATGGGGTGCAGAAGGCGGTACAAGGGATGGACACAGGAAAGATGTACCGATAGGCGATTACAGTGGCGGGGCCGGCGTGGGGTCGCGGGAGGTGGTATTACTGGAGAGGCGCGGAGGTGGCGCGGAGGTGGCGCGGAGGTGGCGCGGAGGTGGTGCGGAGGTGGCGCGGAGGTGGTGCGGAGGTGTGTGCGGAGGTGGCGCGGAGGTGGCGCGGAGGTGGCGCGGAGGTGGCGCGGAGGTGGCGCGGAGGTGGCGCGGAGGTGGCGCGGAGGTGGCGCGGAGGTGGCGCGGAGGTGGCGCGGAGGTGGCGCGGAGGTGGCGCGGAGGTGGCGCGGAGGTGGCGCGGAGGTGGCGCGGAGGTGGCGCGGAGGTGGCGCGGAGGTGGCGCGGAGGTGGCGCGGAGGTGGCGCGGAGGTGGCGCGGAGGTGGCGCGGAGGTGGCGCGGAGGTGGCGCGGAGGTGGCGCGGAGGTGGCGCGGAGGTGGCGCGGAGGTGGCGCGGTGGTGGCGCGGAGGTGGCGCGGAGGTGGCGCGGTGACGGCGCGGGGGCAGCGCGGAGGCGGCGCGGAGGTGGCGCGGGGGCGGCCCCGAGACGTTACAGGAGCGGTGTGGATGTGTCATGAGGTCGGAGCGGGTGCGGTCCATGGGCGGCGTGGGGGCGGCGTGGGAGCCGCCGAGGAGGCACCTCTGGCATATTACCAGAGCATCGTAAAAACGCCGGCCGCCGGCCTCCGGCCGTCGCGTCTTCAAAATGGTCTGCGATTGTAAAACAGGGAGCCACCGGGGCCCCAGCAGCTACCAAACCCAAATAACAATAAAGAGCGCGGCGTCATAAGAGGCCCCGGAATGCGCCTAATGAGCCATTATCACTGTGCGCCAATCTGCGCTGCTCGGGGTTTGTTATTGGGGCACTGCTCTCGGGCACACCCTTCAGTCGTTTCCACTACCTCTTTAGTCGTAGGTTAGATCCATCCAACTTGCGATCCACACGATATATTTTAAATTTTCATCATCCTTTAACGGATGCTTTCTTTCATTACGCCGCCACGTCACCTACGCTCGCATCTCAACCAGTTGCTGCTTTCTGTAGTTCACCGTACCACTGTCGGTAAATTCGATACCCCGCCCCCCTATCCGCGTTAAAATCCGAATATTCGTGTCGATCGTATTCAGCGCTTCGTCTTCCCGTGCTCTTCCAAACGCATCCCGAACGTTCATCGCGCCATTAAGTGTCTCTCCTGATTGTGTTGCCGCGCGTCGGTCGCCGCCGTTTCCCCACACCTCGCCCCGCCCCCTCCGCCCCGAGGTGGCCTTAGCGACCTCGCGCGCCCGACGCCCCCCGACGACTGCCAATGGCTCCGCGGCCTATCGCGGGCCGCTGGCCGCCCGCCGACGCGCGATCGCCTCGCGATTGCTTTATTTTCCAGCCGAAATCTTTTATAGCGCTCTAAAAGAGTCCTAATTAAATCGAACTAAATAATAAAATATAATGAGTCATAAAAACGGAAGCCATCTCGACGTGGAGAGATACACGTTTACGAGGGGCGCCGGCGTGGCGCGGCTTTGCGCGACCCGGCGTGGCGTGGCGTGGCGTGGCGTGGCGTGGCGTGGCGTGGCGTGGCGTGGAAGAACGTGCGCGCGATGTGAGGTGGTGTGGGGCGACGTGGCGTGCCGTGGCGTGGCGCGGAGTGGCTGAACGTGGCACGTCGGGGGCGGCGCGGCGTGGCGCGGCGTCGCGTGGCCATTTGCGGCGTCTCCACAAACGAATTAAAGATCTACACATTATAATAGCATAAAAAATTGAAAACCCACTTATCTGTATCAGGAAATTGTATTAAAACAGGCTACGTTCCCGTCATCATCCTCCTCTTCCTCTTTCTTAGGTGGTGACTGTAGCATCTTTGTGCTAGACGTAAGAGCCAATTCTCTCGGTAATTATTTTTGTTGATACGAATTTCTAACGTGGTAGCAATTGGATCGATTATGAATCTTCTGCATAATATTATTCACCAAGCAAAAAAAGTTAAGTAACCCACCACGTGGTGCGGAGCGGCGGGCAAACCTGTGAGACATACGGCAGGTGGGGAAGTGGCTGCGGGGACCTGATACGCTCACGGAGGAGGCGACCAGTCGCGAACGTCTGGCGAATTTCTCATGAAATAGAAGACAGGTGAAACACACTGTACCAAAAATTGAGAGAAGCAAAACGGGGTAACGTTTGGGGACATTTGTACTAATACGAATTTATGCAACTTATATTAGTATTTTTCTGGAAATAGTATCAATTAGTTACTTTTATTCCCTAAATTTACATATACAGTGTAATTTTATATCTGCATACGAACATACCTGTAGTTAATGCAGAGATAAGAAGACGAGCGTTTCATTTTGTGGTACTGAACATGTACTGTACCCGATGATTGATATTATTTACAAAATTGTTAACGATTCAATTGCTAAAACACGAGAATTTTGTAAAAAATATATATTTTTTATAAGCCTATATACTTGTCTCTTATACAACCCCTATGTTGGTCATTTACTTCTGCCTACAATGACCATTAATGTCGTCTATATATGATTAAGATGCTAGTGCCACCCATTATGGCATCTATACTTTATTACCACTCAGATCAGCGCTCGTATACCATTTACGAAAGAACACCTGTTCAGAATATTTATTTGAACTCTATATTTCAAAGATAATGCGTCACTTTTTACAGCTATTAATTGAATGCATGTCTCTGGTGCTCACCATTCACTGAACTAATATCAAAATAACCTTGTATTTCTCCTCGCCTTGTGTCATGATGTAGTTCTTCAGAATTGGCTCAATAACTTTACAATTATAACCAAATTATCATTTCTTTCACTATATCAGTTAATTAATACCTAGATTTACTCGCGAATTATTCAAAACGAAAAAATCATCTTCAGAGTCATGTCGAAAATCATTGTCGTTAGTGAACCATTTATATGAAATCTGTTTTGATATTTTTTAACTTTAAAGTAATTATCATGCATGAAATAATCATCAAACTCATTGCATTCACAACCAAAAGAATTAAAACATTTTCCACTGGTATGCTGCCATATCAACGATTAGAATTTTGTTCAAATGTTCAATATGCGATCTACTTATAATAATAATTTGCATTGCATCTTAGATCTACACACTAATTAATTTATTAGCGTCTGTTGTTTATTTTATTGAAATAATTTTTATGATCTTTATGAAACAGACTCAGTTCTTTTTATAACATTTTTTGTTAAACTTAAATAATAATGAATCTGTTTCCTTAAGGTCATAAAAAGCATTGCAATTAGATTACTACGTTAATACACTCCTTTTTGGGCACTACTTATGGTTGATTCCTTTTTCATACAACGGAACGTATTTGTATAAGGAATGACCCCCGAAAACACAAAACACCCAGAACCATCGCTAGAAAACTATCCTCAAGAAACTCCTTATCAGCTGATAACCTCGACACACGTTTTTCTCAAGCCACCTGAACCGGTTCCGACGTCCATATTCACTTCATAGTCACTCCGTATTGACTTCTGACGTGCATATTTTTCTCAGTAACGGAGGCCTTTATCATGTAACTTTTTTGTGTGTGTCCTATTCTGTTAAACTGATCAGTGCTTTACACCTGTACGAAGTAGTCGGGCAGCGCTCTTAACTCCCTAGTTCATCAAGTGGTCCCCCTTTTTGCCCTCTCCATCCCCGTCCCCGTCCCCGTCCTCGCCCTCTGGCCCAATTACAGGCCGCGGACCTGAAACAAAAGCTCTCCATCGCAGAGCCCGTGCCACCCCAGCGGCCGATCGTCCGCTGCCCCCCTCCCCCGCCCCGCCCCGCCTCGCCCCTCGCCACCCCGCGCCGCCCAGCCTTATCGTCGGGGCAGAATCAAGATTTAATTATCTCGGTGCCATACGGCGGAATTCGCGTCGTCATACTCTGTAATCGAAAAGCGGGCACAGGCAGGCGAGCTTCCCAGCAGTACCGCTTCGCCCTCTCCGCCGCCGCAGTCACCGCCTCCGCCCCCGCCGCTGCCCTCGTTGCCGCCCCCGCCGCCGCCCCTGCCCCCGCCGTCGCCCCTGCCCCCGCCGCCGCCCCCGCCGCAACACCCGCCCCCGCCGCCGCCTCCTCCACCACCCCCGCCCCCGGCCCCGTCCCTGCAGCCTTGCCCGCCGCCGCTCCCGTAGCACCCGCCGCCCCTGCCGTTGTCCCGGGCCGCTGCCCCTGCTTGGCGCCGCTCATTCTGCTAGCTTCGCTCTCGCATCCGCTTTCGGGCCCCGCTCTCGCCCCGGCTCGCAACCCTTGTCCTACATCCCCGGCACGCTCCGGCACAAGCGCAGTAACTGCATACCATGCTAATAATGCTTACCGCACTCGGTCGGCGTAAGGTTTTGCCACAATAAGGACGTGGAGCGGATTAAGATTCTCCATTTTTGTGACAACTTTCATAAAATAAAATTTAAGAACGTTGTTTTCTGACAGATCGACCCGAGTCGTTATAGCAATCTTCTAATAAAAATTCGGAAGCTGTTGAAATGCTCGCGCACATAGTATGGACACGTTTTACGGCGAAGACGTACATTACCGGAACGCGTCTCCTCATGTCTTCACCGAGTCATGTCTTTCACCGAGTAGATGGCAGGTACGTCGCTGATGCGCTCGTTAAACTCTCCAACACTTTACATGATGTTAAATTGCCTGTGATAACGTAACACAGGTAGTACATAATTTTAAGTTTGTATGTATTAATATAGAAGTATTTTAAATTGTTATGTATGTCAATTGTGGCCTGCCATCTGGTTAATGAAAATCTATTAACATAAACAATCTATAACTAAGAAAGGAATACTGTAACTGAGTATTTCACTGTTCATTCAAATTTTGAATGTAAATGCAACAATAATGATTGTTTATTGACTGTTAGAGCCATAACAATTTGTATTATTTTCAATGGATATTTTTTGATATAAAAAGAAAAGAAAAAAATGTTCTACCACCATTTGTGTAACAATATTTTTTCCTGAATGCAACTCTTGTGAGATCCTGCAAGTAATTTTCTAGTAGTGACAATCATCCAGCGAACGCACGGTGTCGATTTGTGTGTTTTGAGCGCGTGCGTTTGAGTGAGCTTAATGAGCCAGCCTCCCCGCGGTGAGGCGCTGCGTGCAAGTCTTCTGACGTCCCCTCAGCTCGCGCTTCCGCTTCCGTTCGGCTCGGCCCCTTCCTCGCTCATGCTCTCACCCCGCCCCTGTATTGAATTGAATTGAATTAATGCCGTATTTTACGTGGCGAGACTCAGGCCATTAGGCCTGCTCTTCCGTCTGACCACGTAAATTTCGCTACGCTCCTTTCACCAACTAGCAGAGAAAGGAGGTATTTCTTGGGCAAGAAACAGGCGATTTGAATTTAGCTCAGAGGCGTCATTTAGGCTTGAGGATCTTTTACATGCAAGTAAATCTACTAACATGGGACAGCCGGCTTTACTTCCCCTCCGAAGGAAGGCGTACGAAGGATTTTTTCGCCCTGAAAAATCCACGGCTTCGATCGGGTTTGAACCCGCCAACTTGGGTACATCAGTCCGAAACGCTAACCGTTACTACCACCGCCACCACTCCCAAACCCCTCACCATCCGCCCCCAGCCACCCTCGAACATCCACCGTAACGTGTGTCTTCGTTTGCCCGATACCACAACAGGAACGTAGAACAATATTTGTAGAATGTGAACGTCTGTAAAGATTAACTTATGGTCACGCACTCACCTTGGTCTGTCCGCTTGGCTTCTAAAAACAAGAAAATCATTGTATTTGCCTTGAGATCTTAACCTGTGTTCACCACCGCAGCCGTCGGACGCACAGCTGAAGTAATTGAACCTCCGACTGCCGTCGCCACTACCTCTGTTGGTGTTCTGAATTGCTTTCTTGCCGTCCCGCGCTCATCACCGCTGCCTCTACACAACCATATTAGTTAATTATCCGTCTCGTCTTCTAATCACAAGTACAATAGCTCTTTGCATGCTCTTCCCCCTTGTCGCCGTCACTGCCATCTCCGTAATGCCCACGTTGTCTTCCTCCGCCCCACCACCCCACCCTCCGCCGCCACCGCACCGGCCTCCACCCGTGCCACTCCATCGTATGCCATCACCCCTACCTCCGCCGTTCCCTCCTCCACCGCTTCTGAGCGAGCGCGCCGCTGCTCCAAACAAAAGCACGTAATTCTCGCCGGCACAGCAAGGCGCGACGGCCGCGACGGCGTGCGCTTACAATCCAGTTGCGCCGTCGCTTCATAATAAAGCGATAAAGGTGGCGCGCGGCCTCCCCGGACGCAGCCGGTGGCCGGGGGCGGGGCGGGAGCAGGGCGGGAGCGGGGGCGGGAGCAGGGCGGGAGCAGGGCGGGAGCGGGGGCGGGATCAGGGCGGGGGCGGGGGCGGGGGCGGGAGCGGGGCGAGAGCGGGGACGGGAGCGGAGCGGGGGCGGGAGCGGGGGCGGGAGTGGGGGCGGGAGCGGGGGCGGGAGCAGAGCGGGGGGCGGGAGCGGGGGCGGGAGCGGGAGCGGGGACGGGAGCGGGGACGGGAGCGGGGTCTGTCCGCTCCGCCCCCGCGGCGCCAAAGAACACAACAAACTTCTCTCAGCCGCAAGAGTCCGGAATCTTGTCCTCAGCGAGGCCGCGAGATAATACATCGGATGATCTTGGGCATCTTACATAGGATTCGGATTTACAGGAAATGTTGACAATCATCATCTTCATTATCATCTCGGATTAGGCTGTAAGCATATTTCGAAGCGATCTGAAAATATTTATGTTCACCATTAATTACTTTATGCTTATTCCGTACAACCAGATACTGTTTGGCAGGTGGCAGATCTGTTGTCACAATCTAATCCGACCGCGAACTAACATATTACTTTGAGCAGGGAAGTCCTCAAAGTTTGTTCCAACTGGCATATCGAGTTAAATAAAGACGACTGTCTCTGTACTCTTTGCTTGTGGGTTAATATGCCGCGAAATATAGAGTTTTTGTACATTATGATTGTGGCTTTATAGTGAAGGCAAACCAACTCGCATCATATAATCCTCTAAATTATCATTAATCATTTTATAATACGGAAGCGAATGTAATTTCTGAGAACTTGGTCACCAATATTCCTGCGGGCATGTGGCACTAGCAAAATAAAGAACAGTAATTTTATCATCCCTGGCAGCGTTATAAGAAATTTTAGACTGGAGTTGCTCGAAAGCAGTCGCCAAGCAACCATGTATGTAAAACTTACTAATTCAATATCATTATTATAGATTAAGTATTTTCACTGTTGATATTCAGTAGATCTACTTTAAACAGTTATGAAACAGAAAATACTCGGATATAGATAGGGCAATTTCTAAAATGAAATATGACTAGAGAGCAATCAAAAATTTATAAGTTGGGTTTATAGTAAGTTTTAAATTGGGTCTATAGAAAGGACGAAATGGTGTTTTTTAAATTCCTTTTTGCTTGACTATCATACTTTCAAAGGTATTTATCCATGGTTTACATAATATTACACATTGAAGCAACATTTATACTCAGGCTTAGCGTAAAAATACTTCGGTGCAAGGGAATTCAGGTACTAAAATTCTGTGAATGTGGCTAGATTCAGCTGGTGCTGTTATGGCATTTTAATGCATGTGAGTGAAATAATATTCTTTATGGGGTCAATGATGCTTGAATTTATCTTTAGAGGTAACATGACTTTATTCTAGGTTATCTGAAAGTTTCACCTAGATTGCCTGTAAATTTTACCTAGATTGCCTGTTTTAGTATCTTGTGATTCTGGGACCAAGCCACAAAAACATTTAAAATGTAGCACTGAGTGAGTTCTAATTTCAGTTCTCTGAACAGTTGGTGACAGGTTATAAACTATGTTGCTTGAGTCATTTTTTAGTTATCTACTTCGTAGAGTTATTAGTTTATGTACGTGGCTTTGGGCTGCTCTTATCCAAACTGGGCTTGGAAAGGCTATCGAAAATGAGGCATCCCAACTTCCTCCCAACCCGCGCGCCCCCCTCCCATCCCTCCCCCTTCGCGCTCGCTTGCAATCGCGCCCCCCCTGCCCCACTGCGTCCGAAATTTATGTACGTTGCGCTTTTGTAAATTGGAGGAAGAGAATCGGACGGGGCGGCGGCGGCGACGGCGGCGGCGGCGGCGGGATGCTGGAGACCGGAGAGAAAAAAGGGGAATAAAAACAAAAGAGGAGGCAGACCAATTTTCAAATGTTTTTGGCAGCGCGCTGGCTTCCTGAGGGGCAGCGGCCGAGGGACGGGCGAGCTGTCAATTAAGCGAGAGTGATGGGGAGGTGGTTGGCAGATAGCATCGCTGGCGGTTGCGGTCGCCGTTGGTTATCGGCCGCCGCCGCCGCCGCCGCTGCCGCCGCCGTCGCCGTCCGCTGTGTGCACCTGTCCGGGTGCGCGGCTGATGCGTCGCGACCGACGGCGTACCGCGAGAGAAGACACTGCCCCTCCCCCGTTGAAGAGAAATACGAGGAAAATATGAACGCAATCTGCATACAGATTTCTATATGTGAGAAGCATCCGAAAGTAAGTTTCCCTTGGTCCACGAAAAGAAAACAATTTCGTGAAAAAAAAAATTGTTGTAGCAGGTACGGCGTACGTTGCACTACTTTTCCTCACAATCGCCACCCCAATTGAGACATGTCGTACCACGCGATAATTATTTGAATCCCTGTGTCACAGTGGTCTGTCGCCTGGGATAGGAACCAGTGTGGCAGCCACCTGCAACTCTGCGTCACTGTGATACGCGCAGTGCTGACCGCACAGTAACGTCTTGAAATGTAAGAAAATTTAAAATCGCTGGGGAGTACGGTCTGTACGATTGTGTGAATGGTCAAACACTTCTCACCGGAATTGCCGCGGATGTTCTGTTGTGAGCCGAGCCAACCGAATGGCCATGTTTCCTCGTGAAATTGTTATTCTTTTCTCGACGACTTAGGGAAACGTACTTTCAGGATGCGCCTCAGATCTTGGATTTTGGACCTGCTCCTGGGTAGAAAGCAGAAGTCGTTGCACTGAGCAAGCAAGGAAAAACCTAAATGAGGAGTCTTCCCATTCCAATTTTGTGTGAAGAAATGTTGCGTGTGAATTGAAGTGAAGCCTACACGGGAAGACTTGAACCCAAGTAAGGGGCCAAGTTATAGACCCAAAGAACATTACTTCAGTCGCTGCTGTAGACATACTAAGCATTTTATTTATTTTCGTCCATCACGAACTTTGTTCGGATTATCCGTAATTTCTGATTTGCGGGGTTCGGATTAGCGAGGTTCTACTGTGTATTGTCCTCATCTACGAGCATTTTCGTTGCACCGAGAATTTTCGTTGCACTTGAGTGTTCCGAGAGTTGTGTTATTTCTTTATGTAAGAGTTATGTTTTGTTATTCCGGCACTTTAATGTGACGTTTATTGTCCTTCTATGGGCTACTACGTGGAGAATGAAAATATTCCTGCCTTCGTATAGCTGTCTACTCATTTGATTTTGTCCCGCCATACCATGAACCCACCAAAAAGCAATAAGACCTTTACAATGGGAAAATTTCGAATGTTTTCCGAGATACTGCCTAGCATTCTGTTAAGTGGCGAGAAACTTGACGGTTTCATCTGTACGTGTTTGTGCGTTTCGTATTTAACCGAATATGTCTATCCACCCCCAGTTTCATCCGTCCGTGATTTCCGCATTACGTGGTTAAGGGTAGAACTTTCACAGGTTTAACAAAACTGTGTACAGGTTTGCACACAAAAGTGTTCTACATACGATCATGTCAAATCATCAAGAATATCCGGTGCCGGTGAGTTTCGTTCGTGACACATCTGTCCGTGATGTTGTAGGCACTGGTGTTTGTGTTAACCCGGTAAAACAATATCTCAAACGGGTACAGTAACCCTTAGGCCGCAGCGGCACACGGGTTGCAGCTCATTGCACTGAGGATTTTTTGCACTTTTGGAAGGAATTGCCATCTGTATGATAGATTCAGCAGCTTCAGAGAAATAAAAAGGAGAAGGCGAGATACGAATATCGTGCCGAGAGCGTGAAGGGAAGAGCATTTAGGCATAAGAATGTAGACATTTCACGTTAGCTCCCACCACCTTAAACAAGCGGGCATTTTAGCTCCATTCGTGCACAGCTTCCGTGGAGCCTGGCCTCGAAGATTCTTCTCGAAGGCTCTGGACCGCTGGGGCCGTCGCCGCGGGCGCCCCGCCCCTGTCGCGCTGCGTCGCTATGCGTCGTGACGCGTGCGTGCGCCTGTGCGTGTGAGTGTGTGCACGTGCGTGTTGCTCGTGTGCTCGTCTCCTGTCCGGAGGCCCGGGAAGGCAGGCAGGCAGGCAGCTGGCCGGCCCGCGGCGCCGCCGTCCCCGGCGATTAAACGGTGGCTTCCTGGGCGTCTGGGCGCACCGTGCCTCGACCCTGCCCCGCCCCCCGTCTCGCCACGGCCCCGGCCCCGCCCCTGCCACTGCCCCACCCCGCCCCTGCCACGCCCCCGTACCGCCCCGGCCCCGCTCCCTCCGTCACGCCAAGGCCCGCCGCGATCCGCCGCTACACTCCCCTTCTTGAGAACCCCTCGCAACACGACATCCTGCCCGTCCCGGTCACAGCACTCGTCGACTTCCTAGATCTACAATCACCCTTTGTGTTCCTACTCTCTGCTTCTTCTTCTTCTTCTTCTTCTTATTATTATTATTATTATTATTATTATTATTATTATTATTATTACTGCTATCACTTTTCGTTTGATGCACGTCGTCAGCTCTTATTCGTAGCTTGAATAGAAAGGTGCCCCTGGTACAACCTGCTTCCTAAGAAACGCATTTGGTGGCACTCCTGCAGTAGTTATTCGCAGCCAGCATTATCTCGTGAAACCGGCAACGTGAGAGACGTTCTGAGAACTGTATCGTAAGAATTCCCCGTCAAGCTCTGCTGACAACACGAGGGAGTACGCGACAACATTGGCCCCTCTCGTCCCTGGCCCAGGCGCTTTGCTATCGCTGGACACGTCTGGGCCGAGTCGAGTAGGCATTCGCCCCGCCTACCCTTCGTGGCTGCCTTCCTGGAAAGAAACGCACAAGCACAGCTGAGATGGGGTGTCTTACAACTCCGAGTCGGCTGGTTCGCCTGCCTTCATATTTAGTTGCATGTCTAGGAATGTTAACATTACTGAAATTGTAATGGAGGTTGACACTGCCTTTAAACATTCTTTATTTCATTTGAATGTTGGACAGATTACGAAGGCCGACCGAACATGTGGTACAAATGTGAAGGTGCTTGTATTTATCTTACGTCAGAATCAACGGACAGTTAAAATCAATCCACTTACAGCTAGTTTACACTTTTAGGCTGAATCCGTGTTGATAACTCAACTCTAGGGTTGTGGGTTCGAATACGGGCTAGGGATAATCATAATTTTAAACAACAAAAAAACACTTTTTCAAACAGTTATATTGTAACATTTTAGCAAGCTTTTCAACTTCACCGTGTTCTAGAGTTGAAATATTGTCTTCGCGTTTTCAATAGTCAAAATTATAATATTTAAAGTAAGAGGTAATTAATTATGAATTTTAAATGCAAAAAAGGCAAACGTTTGTATTGCGGTTCTCTCTATTCTCTTACATACGGATTTAAATGTCCACTCAACACTTGGGCGCCCATGCCCCTTTCTTTTCGCTGGGAGCGGCTGTGTGCTGTATTAGAGTATCAGGGAGAACAGAATGCCAGGGGTGAATCAGCCGGAATTTTTCACGTCGCCAACGGATCGTCGCTTTCGGGAACATTCCCGATCGTGTTACACGCGCCGCGCCGCGACGCGACGCGTCGCGATGTCGTGGGGCCGGGCGGCCGGCACCCGCGCGCCGCGCGGACCGCCCGGGCCGCCTCGTGGAAGCTCTTTGCCGCTGGACACTCTTTGCTGCTGAAACCGTTCTCAAGGCAGAGTCCAATTCTACTATTAAAAAAAAGTAATATTCGTCTTTTAAATTTGTATGTAGAATGTTCGTGCTATAGCCCGAATTGCGGTAAATATTGTATACATTAAAATATGTAAACTCTTTGAGCACTGCAAATATTATAGCATATAGCCCGGTTTGCGGTAAACATTGTATAAATTAATATGTGTAAACTCTTTGAGCGCTGCAAATATTATAGCATTTGGGTAACATTTGTATAATATCTGCGTATCACATGCTGTAAGATATCGTAATACAAATTTTAATTATGTTGAAAATAGATTATTTATATTTAAAGTAATTTCGACTGGGAAAAATATTTATTGTCCATAGATAATGCATGTTAAGTATAATGTATATTTTCTTGATATTGCAAGTATTATAGCATTTGTGTACTATTTGCGTAATATCTGAGTATCTTATGCTGTAAGATATCGAAATAAAAAAATTAACTATTGAAAATACATTATTTTTAATTTAAAATACTTTCGACTGGGAAAAATAACTATATTCTCCATAGATAATGCATTTGAAATATAATGTATGTTCTCTGTGGTGAATGAACGGATCGGTGAGTCATTTGCATTTACTACAAACTTAAGATATTTTATGTTTAGTTAATAATAATTTATATCCTATCTAGAATAAATATTTTTTTAATGTTTACTGCACCCTACTAAAGTGTTAAATGTAACCGTTTAATTAATTTTCGGTGCATTTAATTGTCGGATTCGTTCTCGGACGTTTGACGTTTGTCGCGAGGGGCACACGTCACTACCGGGCAGCGTTGCTATTGGCGAAGCTGTACGCATATTGCACCGTGCTGGCCGGCGCCGTGCCATTCGCCTGCGTGTCTTTGATCGGAGTGCACCTCTGCCTCGTACTCGCTGGCGCCATGAAGCGACGCCCGGAGAAGTCCCAGGACAGGCCGGGGCCCTCCCGCGACATGTCGGACGACTCCGACTCCGACTCCGACGAGTCGCCGTCGTGGCCTCCGAAGAGAGCCTGGAACTGGCGCGTGCGTTCCTGGGCGGACACCTCAGGTGTAAGTAGGCTACATGTGGGCTGCGGTGGAATTTCGCGGTTGCGATTTGTACGTTTGCAACTTCTGCTGTTTCCAGAAGCGTGCGCGTTTTCTTTGTTTCCTTTGTTAGTTACTGCGAATATGGAATGAGTCAGATTGTCGTCTTCATTATTTATATTATTATTATTAGTATTATTAATAATAATAATAAATTTGCAACTTCTGCTGTTTCCAGAAGCGTGCGAGTTTTCTTTTGTTTCCTTTGTTAGTTACTGCGAATATGGAATAAGTCAGATTGTCGTCTTCATTATTTATATTAATAATAATAATAATAATAATAATAATAATAATAATAATAATAATAATAATAATAATAATAATAATAATAATATCAATAATAATATACAAATCTGGTGCTTCAACGTTTGACGTCGTATCTCTTCATTCTTACTTACCGCACGACACATCCCGTGAAGCTGGCGAAATTGTCTAAAACAAGTTCATGTGATATATATATATATATTATTGATGAAGATGATAGTAATCTATTATGTGTGAGTTTCCCCTCAGGTTACTTACAATTCCCATCTTCAGTGTACATATTATATTTGTTAATTCAAAGTCGAAATGATTTAACCAGTGACTGTGAAATTTAGATTGAAATTCGTAACCGAACTGTGCAATACGCTGATTCAGTCTTAATTTCGCGTATGTAATAGTGGACGAGTGCCAGTGCTCGAATTGTGCGGTGCAATATGCAAGTTTCCTTTCAGGAAATGTGCAAGTTCATTTGATTTGTTGGGCGTGATCTACTGCATTTTCATCGTGAAGTTCGGGACATTTATGTGAATGATAAAATGTTATCGAATTTGCCTGGTTGTTATGAAAGTTTCATTTCTCGAAATATGTCGGTTTTCATATACTTTCGGTGTTTATTAATGTTGAAGAAATGAGGTTGTTGATAAGCGAAATTGATATCGTCTTCATCTATGAAATTTGTAATGAAAAAAAAAAAGAATGGCTAAGTTGGATTGGTAGTGTTGAAATAATGTATTCATGAATTACTCACGGTAGATCCGATTGTATGTGATGGAAAGCTGCTCATTTGATTGACAATGAAACGATGCAGTCAGTAAAATGTGCACGAATTTTTTTGTAGTGTGAAATATGATTCACTTCATCATTTTGATTATTTTGGACCCTTGTCTACCAAAAGTGCTGTAAATTTAACGCGTAATTTAGATTAAAAAACGCCAGTTTAAATAGAATTTATTTATTTCGTATGCGTTTTATTGTAGCGTAACTTGTAAATTAAGGTACATTTGTATTTGAGGGAAATCTGCAATTCCCAAAGCCTGCGTGTTCTGGTATACTCATAACGTTGTGTTGAAGTATTGTAACTAATTTTCCTATTTCTACCGACTTGTTTATTATGAAACAGATGAGAAAATTTCGATTGTTAAACCATTTCCCTCTGATATATTTTCGGGTTTTTCACTATCTTCTTTATTTTCACGCTTTTGATGATTGATTATGATTGTCATAGAAAGTATGATGTCGTTAAAGATGACAGCGGCCCGAGCTATTAATGTGCAAGTTAATTCCCATTAGGTTTAATAACAATTAGGTTTAATAACAATTTTAATTAATTTAATTACAATTTCGAAACAATTAAGGTTTAATAACTAGCTCATGAAGTAGTTCGGATGTGAGATTATTAGAACGTAATTAAATTTGACAAAAATTGCCGAAAAAATTACCTTATAAACCGCCACCGAAAGATATAGCATATCATAGCAATGTTGCTTCGCTATCCGTGCGCGCTTCCCTGCGCTCTGTGGGGCGTTGTTGGGGAATTTAGTTCCTGCGTCACCAGTACCGCAAAACAGTCGTTCTCCGTGCTGAATTGAATTGAATTGAATTAATGCCTTATTTTACGTGGCGAGACTCGGGCCATCAGGCCTGCTCTTCCGTCTGACCACGTAAATTTCGCTACGCTCCTTTCCCCAACTAGCAGAGAAAGGAGGTATTTCTTGGGCGAGAAACAGGCGATTTGAATTTAGCTCAGAGGCGTCATTTAGGCTTGAGGATCTTTTACATGCAAGTAAATCTACTAACATGGGACAGCCGGCTTTACTTCCCCTGTGAAGGAAAGCGTAGGAAGGATTCTTTCGCCCTTGAAAATCCACGGTTTCGATCGGGTATGAACCCGCCAACTTGGGTATACCAGTCAAGTGTTCTCTGAGTAGCGCGTCGATTCCTGCACTTGGACCTGGTGGCCCGACGGCCCGCGCTCGAGCAGACCGGCGCAGCTGCGCGAGCAAGGGTGAAGGCGGCGGGGAAGTGCGGGCGCGCGTGGACGCACGTGGGTGCACGTGGCTCACCGCGGAGGCACGTGACGGTGGTGAACAGCCCTCCCCTCCCCTCCCCGCCCCTCCGCCTCCGCTCGCCCTTGTTCGCCAGCAAAAAGCTTCGCGCCGCCACTTCCCCGCCGCCCCGCGCCCGCCCACCCGTTTTTGCGCAGCGGGCGCCATCAAATCGCCGGCGCAGGGGGAGGGTGCGACCCGGCCGCGCAATTGCTCGCGGAATGGCGTGGGCGTGGCCGCGCGCGGTCGCGAGTGGCGTCTGCGAGGGAGGCGCGGCGGGCGCGCCCCGGGGAGCGGAGCGTGACGTTGTGCGTGGCGCGGAGCGTGGCGGGGACCGTGACGAGGTGCCGGCCGGGGAGCCGCGAGCGTAGAGAGAACGGGGCGACGAGGTCTATGACGAAGCGGCTTGTGGCGGGGAGCAGGATTGGTATCGGGGCGGGAGCACGGCAGGGAGCGGGCGCGGAGCTGGACCGTGCGGTGGCGGGGCGCGGTGAGGCGGGAGCGACGGAGCGGCGCGGGGCGGGATGCAATGGAGTGGAATGGGGCGTTACAGGGCGGGAAGCGGCGGAGCAATTCGGGGGTGGGGAGGGACAGATCGGAGCGGGACGGATCGGATCGGAGCGGGACGTATCGGAGCGGGATGGATCGGATCGGAGCGGATCGGATCGGATCGGAGCGATCGAAACGGAGCGGGACGGATCGGAGCGGACGGATCGGAGCGGGACGGATCGTGTCGGAGCGGGACGGATCGTGTCGGGGCGGGACGGATCGTGTCAGGGCGGGACGGATCGTGTCGGAGCGGGACGGATCGTGTCGGAGCGGGACGGAACGGGTCGGAGCGGGACGGATCGGGTCGGAGCGGGACGGATCGGATCGGGACGGATCGGATCGGATCGGATCGTAGCGAGACGGATTGGAGCGGGACGGGGCGGGCCAAGAGAGACCAGCACGTGCGCGTTTCTCGCAAAACAGCCTCGCCGCCGCGCACGGCGGCGGCGGCAGAGAGAGCTTCGACTGATATACACCGTCCGCGAGCCGCCACTGTATGTGTCGGAGGTTAATTGATCGCGGAGGAGCGGGGAGAAACGGCTGGCCGCGTCCTCTGGGAACACGCAGCCGTCTGAGGAACGAGCGCGTGGCCGGGGCCGGGGCGGCCGCCGGGAGGAACATTGCGATGCAGACGGCAGCAGCCATTTTGCCTCGGCGGCCGTCGGCGAACGCATGGGATGGGGAGGCGAGCCTCTCCCTCCTCGTTTCTGCAGAGCGCTTTCCACGGCTGACTGAGCTCGGGGTCAGCATTGCCCCTGTATCTGCTGCGACTCCGACTCGGAGGACTTAGGGTTCGACCCCACCGTTGCGTTGGTTTTTCGATTGTTGCTTTATAGCTATGTCTAATTCGAGCGCAGGAGATTTCTAGCGGCCTGTTGCTTTGATCATTATCGGTACTTTCCCGTGGTTTCTCTGATTAATAGCAGGCGAATGCGTGAGTAGTACCTTTCAAACGGGCCACGCTCCGCACGAGATCTATCCTTCCTCTTATTTGTCCTAACCTCTCCCCTCACGCACACTTACAGTTACATCTATTACATTGGCACACGTGTCTGGATACCGGACGGGAATTTCGAGCTTGTCTCGGTTTTGACAGTGCTCCGCTGTGTGGAGATACCTAACTTACCTCCTGCAAGTGAATGTGTAGGTCGGCACCGGATCTTACCATTCAACGAGGACGGAGTACCGTCACCTCTCTAATACCCATACTAACAAGATTAATTACCATTGTAGTTAACGTGCTTGGAGCAATCAATTAATGTATCTAGGTGGTTTTCTCTATATTTCAGTGGATACTGCTGAGCATTCATCATTTTCCCAATAATGATCTGTTCTCGCCCATTCCAATTTACCGTTATTGTTTGTATAAAACTACCTCCCAAACTTCCTTTTCTTTGCTCTTCCCCATGACTTTCGTTTCGCACAGTTTCTTATGTCGGACCTTCTTTTTGTCCCGTTGCGTGGGTTTCCCTCAATCGGAGACGAGTTTGGTAGGTGTAGCCGAGCTGCCCCTTATGTCCGAGAGCTACGGGCGAACAGCTCTCGATTAAAGTTGTTATTATTGTTATTGTTATAAATATAATATGTTTAACTTTTTTGAAAAGAATGACGGATTAGCTTTCATTTCAGTACAAAATTAAAATTACAAAACAATGTGGTGCATGAATATGATAAAATTTAAACGTGAGGAAAATGTGATTTAATATTTATATAAATCAAATTCTGAAGTTGCCAACTCTGAAATGACGTTACTAGCAATAATGTAGATAGCTCGTTCGAATTTTATTTCTGTGCCCGACACTACTGTTATCAAGACCGCGAACGCTACTGTCATCGCCACAGCAAATGGCATCCCACTCCTCCCACGTCCGTCACTGTCCACCACAGCGCCACAGTTGCCGTCGTCGGTATCGTCAAAACTGCCGCCGCTGCCATCAGCACCACCACACCACCTCCAACTCCACCTCCTCCAACACCACCACCTCCTCCAACACCACCACTTCCTCCAACACCACCACTTCCTCCAACACCACCACCTCCTCCAACACCACCTCCTTCCAAACAGCCATCATCTCCAGCCCCGCCGCCGCCGCCCCCAACCCGTGGCGAGAGCACATGGCCGCTCGGGGTGCGTGGGCCGCGGGCACGCGGCGGCGGCGCCCTGGCGCTCATTCGTCACGGCCGCGGCGGCGGCGGCGGCGGCGCGCGAGGCGAGGGCGCCGCCCTGCGCCGCCGCGCACATATATTTATAAACGGAGAAGAGAATATTAACATGGGAGCATATATCAAGGCGCTGCGAGACACGGCCAGCCGCGGCGACGGCCGCCCCGCCGCTACCGCCGCTATTGGATTTGCATAATACACGATATTTTGCCCCCGTATTTAATTGTCATGTCGACCCGGCGCTCGTCTTTTTGGATCGCGGAAATAACAGGCGCGCAGCCCAGGCCAGTGACTACTTAATTCTGGTCGCTCACTATCACTTAATTACGGGGCGTAGCGTCGTATTCAGATGAGGCACGCCGCTTCGCGCCGTCGCTGCCGCCGTCGCCGCCGCCGCGCCCCGCGCCCATCCCGCCCCCGACGGCCGAGGTGGCGGCGGCGGCGGCGGCGGGCGAGAGCCGCGCACGCCGCCCGACTCGGCTCCGCCCCGCCCCCGTCGGCGGCGGTGGCGGCGGTGGCGGCGGGCGAGAGCCGTGCACACCGCCGCCGTCGCTGCCGCCTCTTGTGATTAACGCAGCCATGTCGTCCGCGGCAGCGCAACCCCGCCCGCCCCGCCCCGCCCCTCCCCGCCCCGCCCCGCCCCGCCCCGCTCCGCGTCGGCTGCCCGCTTGCCAGGGCGCCCGCCTCCGCCCGCCTCCGCCCAACACCATAGTAAAAAGCAGAGCTGTCCGCTAGCGGCGAGCGAAGACGGACAAGCAACTTCTGCTGCGTGCGAGAAACATTCTGCTACTGACGCTCCGTTTCGTTTACGATTCCAGCGGTGTAGAATGTGATTTAAATGGAATGTTTTTGAAATCCGGTAGCGGTATGTATTAATCTTCTGTTATTGACTTCGTTTCCATTACACACTTCTACGAATTCCATTTGAATTCATAGGAGATGAAATAAACAAATTGGCAGACGTCTTCTCTTTGGAATGCGATGTACTTCTGCTGTGCATTATAAAATAGTAATGAAGGATGACAATGGTTTGATTGTGTCTTCTTTGTATCTATTTACTTACAGGCTTTGTATAATTAATACTTACCTAAAATGCAAATTTAGTGGACCTAATCGGAGCGTGTCGTATGGCCCGATTCTAAGCGTATCTACATTTTGTAGACTTCGGTAAATACGAACTAAATTATAAAAGATTGCGATTAAATTAATATATCCAGCTGCGTACCACCCAACACCGCACAACTCGGCTTCGTACCTTCCATCACCTAACCAGCAATACCACTTCTCGCATCCTTCGCATCACTCACCACTGCACCAATCATCAGAATCCATACCCCCCCCCGCACCACTCTCATCGCACCACCGCACCACCCCCACGCCCCCCCTCCGCTCTGTACATCACTGCCCCACACATCCCCTCACCACTCGCCACCGCAACACCCAACAGCCCATCACCTCGCCATCCACCAATGCACTACTCAACGGTGCACCACCCAACGGCGCACCGACCATCACCGCAGCACCCAACCACCGCACCAGCCAACAGCGCACCTTTGAACACCGCACCACACAATACAGCACTATCCTGCATTACGCCTCCCAGCATCCCCAGCCCCCAGCGGTAAACCACCCGTCTCCACTCAGTCCATCCCCCGCCCCTGGCGCCATCTCGTGCCGCCTGCGCCCCCCCCTGCCCCCCCCCTGCGCCCCCCTTGCGCCCCGCTCGGCCACGCGACCCCGCGGCGTTTTTTTCCCGCTCGCCGCGTCCACCGCGAACGTTCGGGCAACTCATGAATTATTTGTGGCGTCCTTCGGCAGCCTGGACCGGGGCCGGGGCCGGGGCGGGCGCGGGTACAAATTATCGGGGCTTTTATATGCAACGCAGGGCCGGTGGCTGCGGTGGCACGGCAGAGAACCGCGCTTGCTACCCGGTTCTTCGAACTGCGGCTCGTGATTGTTTCGGGGGTGACGCCGCGTGCCTTGTCTCTGCAGCTTTCAGGCGAACGGCCGCACTCCTTTGGGTCGAATTCAGCCCCATGCCTGCAGGAGACGTCTGGCGACCGGCTGCTCTGGTCGGTAGTTTTCCGGTGTTTTCTCCGATCAACACCAGGCGAATGCCGGAACAGTATCCTAACAAGCGGGCCACGCACCGCGCGCGGTCTTTCCTTCCTCTTCCTTGTCCCAACCTCATCCCTAGTTACACACACTTACACTCACATGCATTGCACTTGTCGGGAGATCAGTCTGAAACCTACAGGTTGTCCCGGCTGGGACGGTGCCTCGCTGGATGGAGGTACCTGGTTGGGGGGATTTTTCTTAAAAAAAAAACTCGTATTGTGGACACTGGATACCAAAAAAGTGGATATGTTTTGCTCTTTTATATAGAAAAACACGTCGTTTAGTGCAAGTTTTGTGGGTCCTTGAAAATAAATTGGAATTTAAAATGTTCGGAATTGAAACATTTGCAAAAAGGTGCGCGAAGTTAGGACGTTTATCAAAGAATGTTGTTTGGAAGGAATATTGGCCGCTTAACAATACACGACATTAAGCAGAACAAGGACAAATTTGTTATTTTTCAAAAGTTAGGGTCCACCTATTGTGTACAAAGAGTACATCTTCTATTGTGTACTTTACAACAAGTCACTATAGATCCAGAATCCATATACTACCTTACTTTATATGAATTTTGACGTTCGCCTACCACTTTTTTCACCCGAAATCCATCGATTTTGCTAATCCGATCCCATCTAGTCCTTATAATGCCCCGGATTAACGAAAGTATGAAGTGATGTATGTCCCTGAAGTCTTCAACCATCAGTTGTCAAATGTTGGGCTTCGAGTCTGCTAGTGGGCCTTAGCCACCCGCCAGCCGCGCACCGCAACGCGCAGCACCCGCGCAAGACCCGCCCTTCCCCGAAGAACGCGCCGCTTTCTGGGAAGCGCGCGGCCGGCCGCGTCGGCGCATTCGCCCAGGCCGCCTCCCCCGCAGGCGCCTTCTGTCTACCGCACTTCGCTTCAACGCACGCCGTTCGCTCTTTTTCGCCTTTTGCCCTACCCTACTTCACCTTACCGCTATTCGCCCTATCACCCTTTCTCTTGCCCTGCTGTGTCCTACCCCTATGCCATACCCCGCTTTGCCTCGCACTGCTTCGCCCCACCCTAACCCCTTTCACCTCACCCGAAGTGAATAACAATATGAACAGTGGTTAAATTGTACTCTAATCCTGACGTTGAAGTAAATGTTTTTAAAAATTATTGTAAACATTAGTTTCCAGATTATTTTGTTCTTTCGTACGCGGCTCATAATTCTACAAACCGATTCCTTGACATGTGTTTTGTCAATGGTTGTGAATTGAAACTGTTTTGTTTGGTAAAAATCTCTACGTTAGCCTTGCACATAACGACGGATTTTTTCACTCTCCGAATCAGGCAAAAATTCTGCCAACGAATCATGTTGCTCTGTATTCGTTACACCAGGACAGTGGCGCTCGCGCGATGTAATGAATCACCACATCTCGCCGCATGAAAAAGTGGGCAGCGACTTCTCGTTTAGACACTTCTGTGCCTCTCATCCCGCTCACACACACACACACAGACACGAGCCGTGATGCGAATGTCGCGAGGAGAGTGGCACTTGCCCGGCCGGCCGCGCACGGCACACGTCAAGGCGCGCCACGGCGCGGCACGGCGCGCGTGCCACTTCGCGGAAGGCTGCGAGTGCAGTGGGGGGGGGGGGCAGTGGGAGGGGCGGAGGCACGAGCGCAAGAAGTCAATTGCGCCTCGTTTCTGTTTCATTCATGCGCGCTCTTGCTGTACGGCCTCGCATCCGACGCAGTACCCCCCCCCACACACACACACACAGACACACACACACAGCTCGTTGGTTCGTTACGTGTTCATTGTTTCGGGCGGGTCAACTTCCGAGATTATTCCGTAAGTGTAGTGGATGTTTTTTCCTCGGGAGAAGGCGGTGAAATTGGCGGTGCTCCGCTGAATGGAGAGATCCGGTGCCGATCTATCGACGGCTACCGCGGTTTCTCCCTATCAGGTATCTCCCACCAGCGGGGAACCGCCCCTGCCGGGACAAGCTCTAAGCTCTCGACCGCTCTTGCCGCATGCGTGGTAGTGTGGTGCATGTTGGTGTAAGTGTGTGTAAGGTGTGAGGATAGGACAAGGAAGTGGAAGGAAAAAATTGCGCGCGGTACGTGGCCCGTTTGTTAGGGTACTGTTCCGGCATTCGTCTGGTGTTGATCGGAGAAACCACGGAAATGTACCGAGCAGAGCAGCCAGCCGCTGGAATTCTCTTCCAGACAGCGACTGAATCCGACCTTGCTGATAAAGTGGTGGCGAAAATCTTGCCACTGTCGGACCTTCCGGTCGGAGGCACAGAAGGGACATCAGCTGATACTCTGAGCCACCTCTCCCGGCCACGTGGCTCGTGCCTCTCCGCCGAAGGTGGGCATTGAGGGAAACACGGAGCTGTTGCCCCTCTCGACAATGAAAGAAAACTATTTGACCATTGATTTGATGTATTTTTATTGTGAATTTACTTTAACACTATTCGCAAGTTTTTTAAGTAATACTTTTGACGTTGGGCACCAAATTTTGAGTTCAAACTATTTATATTTGAAAATGTATTTCAGGTAGAAAAATTAATAAAACACTCTTCAAATGTTTTATAATTAATCAGTATATAATTAAAGTTTACTAATTAAAAGTAATGTATACATTAAGAAGTATCTGCTGTTCCACGGTGGGGCGAAAATTGCTGATAGGATAGTCAGAATATAGTACTGAAAGTGGTTTCGTGGTTAATTGTGGTAGTTGCAATATACCCCCCCAAAAAACCTAAGAATAATAGTATTATTATTTTTAAGACACAAATGCCTAAACACGTATTAGTCCCGTAAGTATACCTGGAATAGAAGAATGCTTTCGATGGGTAGATGATTATAAAGATATGAATAATGATGGACCAGCGGCGGAATGAAAGACAGAGGAACACTGCCATGAACCCACATTTTTCACTAAAAAAAATTCCACGTGAATCTCCCGGAATTTGAAGGCCAGCCGCCGCACAGACCCAGCGGTGGAAGATGGCCGCTGCAACATTAGGGCTAAGCCACGCGTCAAGCTAAGACTAAGGTATTGGTCATGATCAGATTGATTGATTGAATGATTGATGTTATCGACCACGTGATTTGCTATGGCTATTAGTCTTGGCTATTAGTGCATCGTTTACGGGTTGGCGTTGATTCCAGTCGTGCTGGATCTATACTCCGGTTCGCGGAAAGGTCCCACTCTGGGTATAGTCGCTAGTGGCGCACCGCCCCAAGCGCGACGGGCTCTAAGCTCCCGACTGGACTCCCGGCATGTGAGGTAGTGTAACGCATTAAGAGAGAGAGAGAGAGAGAGAGAGAGAGAGAGAGAGAGAGAGAGAGAGAGAGGGGGGGAGCGAGGGAGAGAGACCGTGAAGAAGGACGGATAATTGAAATGGGAAGAGGAAGGAAAGATCGCGCACGGCCCCGATGGCGGCTGAATTTGACGTAGCTATGAATGTTCTGTCAAAAATTCGCCACCGTCGGACTCGAACCCTAGGACCTCAATTGACGAGAGACATCAATTGATGCCTTGAGGGTCCTAAGCCAGTGCAGCGCGAGATGTGAAACCCCAGCTGCTCCATGGCTCTTGTGCGGGTGGGATGCTTTGAGAATTGTTCGGCCAACCTTTTTCTTCCAATAAAAAATTCGTCCAAAAGTCTTACAAGTCCAACACACACATAACACAATCATAAGTCCTGTGGTGTTAATCCATAGAATTGTGTTCATTAGTACGTAACAGAGTCGCTCTGGAGACAGCTACGATGCTAACGTTGAGCTAACTCTGCCATTCTCGGTACTATTATTATTATTATTATTATTATTATTATTATTATTATTATTATTATTATTATTATTATTATTATTGGCGTATAGGCCATTACTGACCACGCTACACACGATTAACGTGCGTGTAATTCTTCCAGGATCAGCTTTTCAGCTGTATCCTTGGATTAAGACAAGGTTGTTACGCCTTGAATTGTGAATTATGGATTATTATTAATTATTATTAATTATGATAGGAATGGATTAGGAGGTGATAGGATATTGGTGAAAGGTGATAGGTGATCGTGGACTTTTGGAACCACCCCAGCATTCGCCTTTATGACCGAGGGAAACCACGTAAACCCCGGTCAGGATGGCCGGCCCGGGAATCGAACCCGGACCTCCCGATTACGAAGTCAGTGCACTACGCATTGAGCCACTTCGCTCGGTATTATTATTATTATTATTATTATTATTATTATTATTATTATTATTATTATTATTATTATTATTATTATTATTATTATTATTATTATTATTATCATTATCATTATCATTATCATTATCATTATCATTATCATTATCATTATCATTATCATTATCATTATCATTATCATTATCATTATCATTATCATTATCATTATCATTATCATTATCATTATCATTATCATTATCATTATCATTATCATTATCATTATCATTATCATTATCATTATCATTATCATTATCATTATCATTATCATTATTATTATCATTATCATTATTATTATTGCCGTCATCCTTATGAGCCTCCCTGTGCGCGTTGCGGGAGCGCGAGCCCTCGGTCTTCTCCGCGCGGCCGACGCGGCATCTGTGTTGCCGCGCCGCCGCCGCCGCCGCCGCCGCTGCCGCTGCCGCCGGCCCATGCATATTGCATGAGGGTGCCTCGTGTATTTTACGGAGAAGCACTTGACTAAATTGGATCCTACGGGAGCGCGAAATACTGGGAAGGCGGCCGTAGGTCTTGCTGTCGCCACCGCGGGCTGCTGTATGTTTTCGTCATGTTTACACGATGACGGCGCGGCCAGGCGGACTGGGCGCTGGCTGGTCCCTGCGCCGGCCGCTGGCGCCGTCTTCGCCCTCGAGCACGCCTCTTGACGCTATGTTCCTACTTTTCCTCCCTTTTTGTTTTTGCCACCATACCATCCTCCATTACGGTGTGCTCCTGCTAAGTCCTTCTCCGTTACTGGATTTTCCTCCACTCCCTTATACCCCTACTTCACCTATTACCATTTTATCTTCTGATACTATATTAACATCCATTGTTGAAACCTGAATTTTCGAGTCCTTCTCCATGGTCGAATATTTCTCCGTTTGCCATTTTCTTTTCCATTAGCATATTATCTCCTATTACCATCTCTTCGCGAAAAATCGGTTGAATTGTGAACCTCTTTCATCCGTTAGAAGCCGGATGATCAGATTTGGTCACAATTTGCCAGCTTTTCGGGAACTATTCACATTACCCGGCACTGCCACCTGACGCCGAAGAAAGTGAAACGCCGTGGAAGAGAAGCCGGGGAAAGACAGGCGCCGCGGCGTGGGTGGGCAAGAGATAGACGCGTGCTCCATCCCGATGCTATCGCTCGCAGCGCAACAGGTCAATCTCGAAGCTGAAGGCCGCGTAGCTCGGGCGAGGCCTGGGCGCGACTGGTTCGACTCGCGGCGACGCCTCGATGTCGGTGCTGCAGGGCGAGCGGGCGGCAGCAGCACAAGGGTTACTCTAGGGCCCTGTATCTCCCATATAACGTGGTGGGGACCATTGCAGTGGCGCGCCCTAGAGCATCACCTTCTTACACGAACTAAAATACGAACTGCTACCAACGTTATTTAAAACGTGCGTGGGTTCTCGGGACGCAAACACACGCGCTTGACAGAAAAGATGGCGCCGCTGTTCGCGCTACCTTTTCTTTCATGCGTGTATTATTATGAATAAATGAATTTTGGAAGATAAACACATAGTATTTAACTTCTTTTGTAATTTATTTCAGAAATCGCTCATAATTAAAGTGTATTCGTATTTCTTGACCAATTTTTATGTGCGAGAGTTGGCGAGCCTTACCACCAGCAGCTGTATCCGGCGACAATAGCGCAACGTATAGTAGCAACCCTTAACTTTGTCCCCAATTTTGATGGAGAGTTCCTGGGCCCCTGTGTTACTCTTTCAGTCTGCCTCTATCGCCCGCACACCACAAGCGCACATGCCACATCTTGTGTTAAACAAATATCCAGCATAGGAATACGTTTTCAAACCGACCATTTTTTTCTGAACTCTACCCAGGATGCTGTACACATCGAGGTAGGGTCTAGGCCTACAATGGCCGAGACAGGCCAGAGCGGGGAGGAGGACCAGGGGACGAGTCTGGTCTGATGGGATGGGGACCAATGAAAGTGCAACGAGTGGGGACTGGACGTGTGGGCGCGAGGCCTATGGGCGTCGGGGCAATTCTAGGTCGTGACGGATAGCGTCAGGGAGTAGAAGGGACCTGGACGGGCGGTACGGGGCCGGGATATACGGGGTGGTGCGGGGCGATGCAAGGCTGGACGCGGCAGGCTGGTGCGATGACGTGCGGCGCTGGACGGGGTCAGGCGGGGAGGAGAGGGGGCAGTGGTGCGGGGCGACGGGAGGTGAGGAGGGTACGCAACACAGGGCGGCACGGGGTGGCATGGGGCGGTGTGAGGCGGCGAAGGGGGCGGCGCCGTGAGCACCTCGGGCGCGGGTGCGGTTGCGGCTGAGGCCTTATCAAAGCGGTAATCTCCACACTCCACCCCACCCAACACTGCCCCGCGCGGCGCCAAGGGCGTCAGCCACTTATTACGCGCTGGCGATAAGCTGCGCCCCCGCCTCCGCCCCGCCTCCGCCCCGCCTCCGCCCCGCCTCCGCCTCGCCTCCGCCCCGCCTCCGCCCCGCCCCGCCTCCGCCCCGCCTCCGCCCCGCCTCCGCCCCGCCTCCGCCCCGCCTCCGCCCCGCCTCCGCCCCGCCTCCGCCCCGCCACCGCCCCGCCTCCTCCCCGCCTCCGCCCCGCCCCGCCTCCGCCCCGCCTCCGACCCGCCTCCGACCCGCCTCCGACCCGCCTCCGACCCGCCTCCGACCCGCCTCCACCCCGCCTCCACCCCGCCTCCTCCCCGCCTCCTCCCCGCCTCCACCCCGCCTCCGCCCCGCCTCCGCCCCGCCTCCGCCCCGCCTCCACCCCGCCTCCACCCCGCCTCCGCCCCTCCTCGCCTCCAAACCATCTGGCCGTTTTTTCCGGTTCCGTTCCATTGTTTAGATGTAGTAGATGAGATTACTAGATCTGACACTTATTTGCTGAATAAATTCTTAATACATACTGTGAAAGGTCAGTTTTATCTCTTCGCCTTCTGTGACAAACGCGACAGTTATTCTTTCTCAATTTCTTTTTCGCGATTTCTGTTGCCTTTTGATGTGTCTTCGTATTTCATTATTCATTCTAACTCGCCTCCTACTTCCTTTCTGACATTTTATCATTTTCTCACTTGAGCTGGCCGTTCATGCTTTAGTCTGAATGTGGCAACACGACTCGTGTAGTCTCAAACTGCGCTATCCTTATTTCCGCTTGTATCTCTTCTTGCGATTCCTCCTCTTTTTCGTTATTGGTTTTCTTCTCTTTCCGTTGTCCTTCGTCTTTCGTAGATCTGTGCATTTTATTTTCCCTGCTCTTTCATTTTATTATTATCTATTTTGGACTCTGCGGTCAACTGTACGTATGAGAAAAATCCTTATCGCTTTATGACAATTTAATTCAATATTACGATGAAGGATTAGTGCACAAATATTGGAAATAGAGTATTTCAATGGCAATGCTTATAAAATCAGATAGTGAAGTCACATTATAGGAGATAATAAGCACAAAATTTAAAATATTGGAGTGACATTCAAGGGCAGAATTGCTTTGCGAATCCACGATTCCAGATGATAATAAAATTTGAGATAATAAAATTCGAAATAATAATGAAATCCGCTCTCAGTTTCTATTAAAGGATGTATTTAAATACAATATTCTCCTGGGCGTAGCTCTGTATACTCCTTGGCATAGGATTGTACAAGATATTTGCGTATCATTAACTTAGGCGAGACGGGGATTATCGCTTGAACTCCCCTAGCTGACCAGGTGATCACAGAAGTGATTTCATTGCCTTTCACTGTATGAAGGTGGATGGGGAGAGAGAGTGATTGTGGACGATGTGATGTTCAGAAGGTGTACTTGGAGGTATGGGAAGCCAACCTTAATCACGTGGTAGAAGAACCCATGCCGAACACGACCCAAGACCGGGCCCTCGCCTCCGAGTAATGGCACGACTATGGAAGCTTTAACGCCACCGGGGTTCGCGAGTCATGTTATTGTTGATGTACATAAATTCATTTGGCGTGTTGCTACACTGTCCTCTGTCGTAGCATTAGGTTCCCTTTAGATACATCGGCGGAGAAAACCGCTCCTTTCAGTTCTCCGTCCAGGCGAAGCGCGGTCCGTGTAGGCTGCTGGGTGCATCGCAACTCGTGGACAGATGGCAGGACGTGCAGGATCCGAAACCACGTCCTCGGTACCGAAGGGCAAAAAAAAAAAACAACGACGGGGAACGGATGGCATGGGCGGTTGGCGGCGGCACGGCGCCAAAGACTACAGGGGGGTGGCCTGGGGGAAGCGGGGGCTGGTGCGGGGTTAGGGTGGGAGGGGGTGGAGCAGAAAGGACCAACCGCCGGCGAGCGGTAAGCGTCGCCACCGCCGCCACCGCCGCCACCGCCGCCACCGCCGCCGATGCCGCCGCTGACAAAACGAAGAACACGACGCTGTAGTCCCCACTGATTGCATTTGCTAACCAAATGATTGTACTCTCGGTGTAGATCCCAATCGGCCCCCGCGCTGGGACGAGCCGACTGCTTCTGTGATACGCATCGCGCGCCGCGCTCCCGCGATCTGCTCCCCCCTCCCCGCCCCGCCCCGTCCACCGCTTCCCCGCCCCGCCACGCGCGAGGCTTTAATTAGTGCCGCCGTGGGAACACCGGGGCGAACATAGCCGGAGGGGGGGGAAGCATGCGGTCGCGAAGGATGCACTGCATCAGCAATCCCAATTGTCAGGGGGAGAGGATATTTTGTAGGTATAAGCTTAGAGGAGGTTTCGTGGATATTAGATTTAGGTAGAAGGAGAAATTCAGCCTTAGGTCTAAGTGACGATACTCGTTTGCTGATCAGCACATATCGCGCGGTGCGACATTTGGAGCCCGATTGCGAGTGACACGTGTGGAAACCTAAAGACTGATGACGCGCAGGTTGTCATGGAGTAAACAGTAATGGTAAATGTCTGTATTCACCCTATATAAGACACCACACTGCATTATATTGTGGTATTACTACACCATGATGTCGTGAAACTATTCCACTGTGTTTCTTTGTACCTGGGCCGTACGTTAAATAAATGATTTGCGACGTTCGCAAGTCAGAGACCTCGTTGCCACTGCACGCGTGTGCTCGCCGCTCCTCACCGTTTGCCTCCCCGGCTCGGCCCGAGCGCCTCGGAATTCCTCTTTATCACGCGCGTTACACCAGAAGAAAATAGCCGAAGAGCTTGTTACCGAGTTTCTGGGATTCCTGCCATCTTTGCGGCCGGAAAAACGGTGATTATGAAATATTTTACGCGCCAATTGGATACGGGTTGCGGTCGGCGGGAAAGGGGGATGGGTGCGTCCCGAGCAGGGGATGTGGAGGATGGCGCCTGTGGAAACTGGCTACGGTTGGAAGGGTAACAAGACAAGTGGTCCACATTGCGTCAACATCTCGATGGTCTAATGCGAAAGAGCAATGGCTACATGATGCTCAGCATTAACTGCTCTCTTGGTATGTATTGGGCCGTGAATCATGTAGCGAGTCAATGTCATTCTGAAGTATTCAAGCAGATTGCAGGGAGAAGTCAGTTATTGATATAAAAAAAGAAAGTTACACTATAGAGTGTATCTAAAAGTTAACTGGTGATTTTTTATATAAAATATCAATACATTGTTATAAAAACAAGAAAACGTTGTATTGGACGAAAATTATCAAGGCAAATGAGAAGGAAAATATTATAAGGAGACACGCGATGAAATTTCCATGAGAGAAATATACGAACATTATACGTGTTTGTAAGCAGATCACATGGCACTGTGTGTTTTCAGAACGGGTTCGGTAGGGGTGGCAAATGTTAGTGGTAATAGTGGTTGCGAACACTGCGTTGTGAACACGGCATGCTCGATGGCAACTGCGGAGGGGCAGCGGCAACAGGTTTGCGTTGGCCCTAAAGACGTGGTGACTACGTGTGGAACAGTAGTTGCGTGAAGAGATGATGTTTGCCGGGCCCAGCATTCCCCATCGTCGCTTCCATTGCTACCACGCCGGGGGCAGCCGGCCCATTACATCACTCTCAGCCTCCAAGCATCTACGCTGTCATTATCTCGTGCGTCGTCTCTCGTTGCCGTTACCAGCTACGTCCACCTTGTGGCGTCCGCATCTCCGTTTCGTACCACCCATGCGGCGTAATGCTTGCACCCATTAGCGCGAATCGCCGCCGCCGCCGCCGCCGCCCGCGGCCTGATGACCGACGCGCGGACGGGGGCTGGCGCGTTTTTTGCCGCTTTGCGTAACGACCGCTCCCGAAGCCCGCGCCACCCCCTCGCCGCTCTGAGGAGGAGGGGAAGGAGGACGAAAAGCAGGAGGAAGATGATGATGAGGAAGAATAGGAGGAAGGGTAGATGGAGGAAGAGGAGGAGGAAGGAGAGGAGAAGGAAGGGTAGGAGGTGGAGGAAGAAGAGGAGAAAGAAAGGTAGGAGGTGGAGGAGGAGGATGAGAAGGAGTGGAGGAGGAGGATGGGTAGGAGGTGGAGGGGGAAAGGTAGGAGGTGGATGAGGAGGATGGGTACAAGGAGGAAGAAGGGTAGTAGGAGGAGGAGGATGGATAGGAGGTGGAGGAGTAGGATGGGTAGGTGAGGAGGAAGGGTAGCAGGAGAAGGAAGAGGAGAAGAGGTGATGTGCGTCGACAAGGCACCGGGAGCGGCGGGGTAGGTGAGGGGGGCAGGGCGATGGGGCGGGTGGGCGTGGCTTGCGAGTGGGGAGGGCTCGGGACGCGCGAAGGAGAGCGATTTAGGCTGGTGAAGAAGGTTCCCGACCACAGAGAGGGGCCCGGGCGAGGGACGGAGGACAATCACAATGGCATTGTCCAAAACGGAATAATATCTTAAACGACCTATCACAGCATTCTCCAGAGTGGTGGCTGCGGAGTTTGTATAACTTACACCTTTTTATGCGAACATATTAGAAACTTGAATTCTGGTGATTCGTAATTAGTTTACATCAAATTTAAATTGTTTGCACTGAAAGTGTGGCAATGTTTTCTGTCGTGTCGAGGCACACGGCTGAGGGCACATGATCATTACCACAGGCATACGCCTATCCCCTGCACCTCGATCCACACTGCGTCCCGCGCCTCCACTCCATGCCTACGTTCCACGCAGTACTTCCCATAAGAATTCCACGCCTACGTCCCACGTCCACGTCTCATATGATCATTCCACGCTTACCTCCCATGCACAATCTGTACGCGTACCCATAAGCTTCCCGCACTCACACACAACCCATACGTATGGAACGATCCCAAGCACACACCTCCACGTCTATGCACACCCATACGCCGCACGCCAGACTCAACGCCGACTCCCACACACACGACCCTCACCGTCTCCCCTGCTCAGTCCTACGCCGCGGCCTGCGGCCCATACGCGCTCCACCTCACCCCCTCTCAGCAACGCCCACGTCCCTGGCCGAGCGCCTCTCGCGCCACGCAATTCCTCCCGCGTGCCGTCATGCAAACGGCAGCGGCCGACCGGCCAGCGCCGCTGAAAGTCTCGTGGTCGCCCGAGGCCCGCACGGCCCACACGGCAGCCGCTCGCCCGCCCCCGCCCCGCCCCGCCCCGCTCCGCCCCGCCCCTCCCGCCCACGGGGGCCGTGCCTTACTCGGCCGACCTTTTTCTCCATTTGGCGCCGGCCCGGCCGAGTGGGCCCGCGTTGGCTTTTTGCCTCCGCCGAGAGCCCAGTCGTCGCAAAAGCGCGCGCGCGCTTCACAGGCACCGCCACAAACAGGTCCGCATAGAATTCACAATTTTTGCGTCTCCGCCTCCCGCGCTCCGTCCTATTCGAACGGCAAAAAGGAAGACGAGGTGCGGAATAGCGCGGATGCTCCTTTTGAGGCAATGCAGCGGCCGGAGGAGGCCCCGGGAGCAGGGGGCGTGGCCCATCCGCGAGGATGCAGCGCGGGCACGTGGAGGTGTGTGCTTGGGATCGTTCCATACGTATGGGTTGTGTGTGAGTGCGGGGAGCTTATGGGTACGCGTACGGATTGTGCATGGGAGGTAAGCGTGGAATGTTAATATGAGACGTGGACGTGGGACGTAGGCGTGGAATGCTTATGGGAAGTACTGCGTGGAACGTAGGCGTGGAGTGGACGCGCGGGACGCAGTGTGGATCGAGGTGCAGGGGATAGGCGTATGCCTGTGGTAATGAGCATGTGCCCTCAGCCGTGTGCCTCGACACGACAGAAAACATTGCCACACAGTCAGTGCAAACAATTTCAATTTGATGTAAACTAATTATGAATCACCAGAATTCAAGTTTCTAAGTAACTACTGCCCTGATGAGATCTCCTGCTTTTAATAGTTTATTCCCGATCTTTAGTTTGGTGTGCGCTCACTGTAAAATCAATTTGAATGAATTATTCTGCCGAATTATCGAAATTTTGTCGACTATTAATGAATCAGAAAACAAGTGAACAGAGCGGTGATGTACATGCATGTATGAGCGTCCCCGTAGCAGAATTGCGTTGCTACCCTGAATGTTTTTTGGTAGTTCTGTTGAATCATTGCGCACATCTGTTATGTAGCTGGACCAGAAACATATAGCTGGTATGAAATATGAAGCATTTGTGATGAGTACCATATCATCTGATCGTAAGCGAGGGACAAGCCATGACGATGGGGAAGATGATGAGTGCCTATGAATGACATGTTGATTCAAGCGGAGTGTAGGGTACTATGAGATGCCAGCCATGGCGCAGTGTTGGAAATAAGCATGCCTTACAAACATAAGCGTGCAAGCCAAAGGGAGGGGGGCGATCGTGCCCTGAAATTTTGAGGGGCGTCGAAACGCCAGCGTTACGTATTAAAACATATCTCCATAAATGCATTCAATTGCTGGCTTTCTCCTTTCTAACCTGACAGTGAAAGGAATTGTTTTACGACATTAAACGAAGAGGTTCTCCAAGCTACCAGGTAACGCTATAAATGGTTCAACATAATATCAATTGTAATTGCGACAAAGTTAAAGTTTTAATATTTGAAATGATAAAGCCATTAAAATTATAATTCCATTGACCTTGATGTGCTTCGTTTATTTACTAGTAAAAGTCACATTGACATACAAAACTAGTTAATAGAAGAGAAGGCTCCCAATGTGGTTGTGTTGTGGACTGCGCACGGCTGTGCTTACGAGGAAGTGGCCGCTACTCGAAGGCTGTGCGCCGCCGAGGCCGGCCACGAACCCTTTACGTTGGGGCAAACGTGTGTGTGGGGGGGGGACTCATCCGCTGCGATGGAATTTCGCTCTGCTTGGGCGGCTGCGGAGGCGGCGCCGCGCGCTTCTGCCGGACGGGGCCCGTCTCAGTAGAACACCGCCCTCGTAAATCAGGCGCCCCCCCTCCGCCTCGTCCCCCTCTCCCTCCCCCCCTCCCCCCACCCGACGCGCTCGCGCCCGCGCCCGCGCCCGTGCAACCTGCGCGACCAGTTAATTATCTTCTTATTCCTTCCGAAATTTTATTCTCTTATCGTGGCTGCTTTTTGTGGCGGCGGTCCGCTGCTGGCTGCCCGCGCTGTTGCTGCTACCGCTGCCGCCGCCGCCGCCGCTGCTGTTGCCTTGCCTGCCGTGGCGGGCGCACGTTCTTGTCTCGGCTTCTTTGGTTAATTGCGGCGCCGTGCCCGCCGCAGCCTTTCAGAGGGCCGACGCCCGTGTCGAGGCGCGTCGCGGCGCCGGCGCCTTCGCGTGGCCGGAAGGGGGGGGGGAGGGGAAGGGGAAGGTACTGTGAGTGATGTCGGGGAAAGAAGCGACAAGTGCCAGGTACATGTGGTAGATGCTGCGTGTCAGCAGGCGCCGGAGCAACTGCCACTGGTGTTATCTCTCTCCGGCATCAGCAGAGGGAGGGCTTGCAGCCACGTCAAGGAGCGCTAGACTACGGGTTTCTGTTCCTCAAACCATGCAGTTCGGACGACATGCACTTTTTCTATTGTCACGCAAACAATTTGTGCGGTCATCCCATCCACATAACTTCAACGATAACGTACATTCGCGCATCGTAATCAACATTATCATTGTGCGTTCAGTAGAAGGCACCAGCAAACGACCACTGTAGTCATATGTCTCGATACACAAGGTCGTAAAGGAGTAAGCTTGTGCGATTGTGTGCGATTGTGGCCATGTGTGAGCGAGTGTCGATTGTGGCCGTGTGTGAACATCGCACTAGTTGCCCTGTCAATACCGTCGCTTGCTAATGAGATCCATTCCCTCTGTTGCTACCGAACGAACATGCTCTTCCCACCAATTTCGTCTCGTGTGTCGCCTTCGTCACGTGGAACTGTCCCCACTGGGTCGCTTGCATCTACCAGCTCCGTAATTCCCTCCGCTACCCGTCTTCCTGCTCTGATGACACTCGTAATGCAGGCTCTGTGTCCTCTGCGGACGGTGCCGCCGCCTGCACGTGTAGCGGGGCCGCTGTCAGGCTAACCGCGAAAGCCGAAGTTCCGTCGCTGTCCCGAAGGCCTTGCACCTGCCTGCAGCTGAAACAGTCCCCAGGGCTGCGGCGGCGGCGATGGCGGCGGCGATGGTGGCGGCGATGGTGTGACGGTTAGCGTACCGGACTGTTATTCCCAAGCTCGCGGGTTCAAACCCGATCGAAGCCGTGGATTTTTAGGGCGACAAAATCCTTCGTACGCCTTCCTTCGGAGGGGAAGTAAAGCCGGCTGTCCCATGTTAGTAAATTTACTTGCATGTAAAAGATCCTCAAGCCTAAATGACGCCTCTGAGCTAAATTCAAATCGCCTGTTTCTCGCCCAAGAAATACCTCCTTTCTCTGCTAGTTTGTGAAAGGAGCGTAGCGAAATTTGCGTGGTCAGACGGAAGAGCAGGCCTCATGGCCTGAGTCTCGCCTCGTAAAATAAGGCATATTCAATTCAATTCAGGGCTGAAAGTGTTTCTGAACCGGCGCTCTGGGAACGCGGGTAGGCTGGCAGTATTAGTGCCCCCTGAACTTGAATTTTTTAAAAGAAGACTATTGCCATTTTGGGTATACTGTATTAAATCAACGTCCTACTCAATAGTAGCTCGGCTAGTTACTAACATCAAACGTTAATGTTGAGTACAGCCTCAATACTCTTCTAATTCAATGAGTTTCTGTCATTAACTATTTATGAATAGTCGAAACAAACGTTTTTGAATATCTTCTTTTAGTACATTCTTGGAGGGTTGTTGGACGAGATCTGATACCTGGTTTTCCTGCAGTATTATGAAATCATGTTTGATAATTTTAATATGTATTCGAGACACGTAATGACTTGTCTACCATGCTGCAACTTCAAAATTATTACATTGATTCCAAACGTGGCTTTGAAAGTCTAAATTTGAACTATTACTGCCTCGTTTGTGTGTGCTCTTTCTGGCATTGTATCCTGTACAAGTGTTGTTGCTCTCACGTGAAGTGGAACAACTAAATAACAAGATCTCAACAATAAATTTGTTTACTTTCTCCCGGAATTTAGTGTTATATTAACTATTCATCAGATGTATTTCATGTACTATTCATAGTACTCATAGGAACGTGCAGACTAAAACAAGTGTGTGAGCCAACTACATTTCTCGGCTTCCGTTTCCATTAAACATTTTTATTTTGACACTTTTACTAGTAAATAAATAGAACATACAGAACAGTTTCATTATAACTTTAATGTTATTATTTCATACAATTTACTTTGTGTTAAAGCATTTACAAGGTTGCAAGATGGTTCCCCAAGGGGAAGATGAGTTCATTATATTAATGGAAATAACATGTTTTATTTTGTGGGGCTACGGGGCTCATTTTTAAATTTTGAGGTGCGGGCCACGACCAAAGCAATAAACAGAAGCAATGAGTAACGAAAATTCTAACGATCGATAAAAATATTCCCAGCGATCGACCAGTCGATCGCGTTAAAACTGATGCCCAGGTCTGGCTTAATGGAAAGCCGCCCACCGTATAAGGAGCTGCAGGCGGCGGGCGGGGTATTGTGTCCCGCTTCCTCGAACGTCTGCCTGCCTCTGCGCCCGTCGTGGACCCCGTCTCGGCCCTGGCCCCTGCCGCTACCCCGCCTTTTCACGACCCCCACGCCCCACTCCTCCCCGCCCTGCCCGCCTCCCTTCCCTCGCCAGGCTCCGCCTTGCACTCCCTGCGTCCTGTCCCCGCCCCTCCCGCACGCACCCTCCACCTCGCCCGCTCAGCCTCCGCCCGCGCTCCGCGCGCATTCTGGCGGTGAAGTGCTGGGCGCCGTTGAGAAAAGCCCGCTCGCCCCGGGAGGAGAGGGGAGCTTCTGTTCGGCGCCGCTCGGGGTGCGAGAGGGGATGAAGCGCTGTTTCATCACTACCGTAGTCAGCGGGTTTGAGGTGGCGTGAACCGAACAGTCATTCGTATAAATACAACTGTTAATTATTTGTAAATATATTAAATAATTGTGAAATTAGGTGTGTTTTTCAGGAGAAAATATATTTCGTACGTGAACAAGAGTGATGGTGTATTGTACTTTGTGTTTTGTTTCTATGTAGAAATGCAATGACAACGTGGTATACAATGAAAATATCTTTTGTGTTCTGAAAAAGGAAAATGATAGATTTTCATTTCAATTGCCGATATTCGATGATTTTTTTTTAAATTTAATCAGTAAGTAGAATCTTTTCGGAACTATAATTTACAAAACTATTGTTTTATTTCGTAATGGAACTCTCGATTTTCTGAATTAAATCGTGGTCTTCAACCCTTAAATATTTGTTCATCTTTGCTTTTTTCCTTGCATATTTTATTTTGTAAGTGTAGAAACGTGTGACTTCTTTCCGTTTGAGGGAATTAGTTTTACAGTTCTTGCATGTGTAACAAATATTTCACGAATATTTTTCACTGTATGACACTAGTGACAGTCAGCTTCCCTCTAATTTGTCTGCAGCTCTCCACAAAACCGAAATTCCATTTACTCCGTATTTGACGAGCCGTTGACCACTATTGTTACATTTTCATATTTTCTGTCACTCGCACCGAAATGCGTCCATTATTTCCTAGTTGGCGTCACTTGTCTCCCTCCATCCTCCGCCATCAGTTCTAGAATCCCGTCTTCTCTCTTCGGCCGCCCGTTCTCCACTTCCATCTTCCGCTGTCTGTCAGCCCTCTATCCTCATTCTCAATTTTCGGTTAGAAGTTTCCCGTCACCCAGCGTTCGTTCCTCTTCCATCGTTCTACCTCTGCCATCCTCTTTCCGTCGTTTGCCGCCCGTTCTCCGTCGTTCCGCAGTCGTCGTCGCCATCGGCCCCTTTGCACCGCCGCGACGGTCCCGTTAGAAGCCGGCGCGCCGCCGCCGCCGCCGCCGCCGCCGCCACACAAAAGGGCCCCCGGACCTGTCCACCATATTTCTCCATTCCATCAATGGCGCATAAAAAGGCGGCGCTGGCGAAAGGGGCGGCGGCGGCGGCGGCGGCGACGGCGCTGGCGCGGCAGGGCTGCTGAACTCGCGGCGACTCCATTGCGTCCCCGTCCCCCTTTGCCCACTAAAGGGTCTACACAGAACAAGATATTTTTTGTAGAACTTTTATATAACGTTTCATAAAACCATATTTTTTTAATATCCAGCTTTCACGCCATGGGATTTAGTTTTAATAAAAAAATATATGATATGGAACATGTCCTATTTTCATAAAATAACTTTACACAACAACCAATCAGCCCGATTCTGCCCGAATACCTTAAATGTTACTTTCCCATCATAATCGAAAACGTAACTTTTTTCTTAAATTTGTGTCATATCTTTAATACATTAATAGATGTCGGTAATGAAAAAAGATGACGCTGTCAATCGATTAACAAAGGAACGAAACATTGTTTGGAAGAATTGCTAGTATAAGACATTCTCAAAAAGTATGGCTTTGGATGTATTGTCTCAATTTTACAGTGTTGTACAGATTTTCTTCTTAATTATAATTCTAGATTTTTCCCCTACATTAGATAGTTTCATTTACTGATTTAATTTGATTTTCTTGTTCATATGTTTTTATTTTTGATATCGTTTATTCTTTCATAAGTTCAATAGCTGGTTTATTGCATACTTTAATTCTAAACTAAAATCCCTTTTTAGATGTTTAAATCCACTGTAATAAGTTATTTCATTCATTGTACGCGAATGTTACCTCGTTCGAAATCCTTGCAGCACGAACGTACTAATCGAGTTGTGTTTTTTTTTTCGTTTTTTGCAGGAGACAAGCCGCACGCGTGCGAACTGTGCCACAAGAAATTCGCGCTGGCCTGCAACCTGCGAGCGCACATGAAGACGCACGAGGGTAAGCGCAGGGGACGGGGTGGCCTGTGCGACTACGCGACACGCCCCCGAGCGTCGCCCCGGCTCACGAACCTCACGTTTGCACGAAAAGCGCGACATATTCAAGCACTCTGACAACCAGTAACATCGAGACGAGTTTAAATAAGATTTCAAGTTTGTTTTCAAAAATGTATTTCAAAATTTTCTATCAACCAGTAACATCGACACGAGTTTAAATAAGATTTCAAGTTTGTTTTCAAAAACGTAATTCCAAATTATCAGAAAAATTGGCATTAGAGAGGTTTGGCACAGGCTTTTGAAAACAGTTATAATGTGCGATCGAAACAGCCACTTGTCGTTTAAAGCGTTTAGAGCGTGTTGCACGTCTTCGTTTTAAGAAGACTATTGTAATGCAAATAGTTCAGAACTGTGAAGGCAGCGTGGGCTGCTAACACTAAATGTTTCATTCTGCACCATTCTGTTTCGCATTTGTTCCATTAGAGCCAATATGTTGTAACTCCAACATGTTGTGGCATGATGGGTCTTGTGTTACTACACAGTTCCCAGTTAATATTTGACTCGATAATTCTGGTGGAATATGACTTTCCGATATAACTCTGTCGTAACGTTATACTTCGTGCATGCGCATAGGCTCAAAGATATCTTGCTTTACTCTGTGCAAAAACTCTCTAATAATATCAGTTAAGTTCGGGCATTATATTCAAATTGTGCGATCTATCAAGCCCGAGAATACAGCTTGAAATATTATTCAAACAACTAGTTGGTAAAGTGATTGAATAATTGTCGTTTTTGGTTCACCCCGAACCACTTTAAGGAATTGCAAATCACTACTTATTATACATTCCATACCCCATATGCTATAGAATGCGTTCGACTACAACAAAAATAATCTCCATTTTGTTCGTTACATTTGAGAATTCCGTGTGCAATTATATAGGAACACTACTGAAAGCGTTTTCTCTGCCCAAGTTATTATGCTTAAGGGCTCTGATTAATTTTTTCAACTCGAAGGCCGAACAAAGATTTTTATTGATGTCAAAAAATGATTTTTAACCGAAACAAAGTTTCGCAAAATTAATTACTTTTTGATATGTATGATGAACGTAATCATACCTTCTGATGGTAAAAGTTACTTACAAAGTTTACGAAGTACTAGAAATCTGTTTTCTTTGGTTTCTATTTTCAGAAAGCGCAGATATACTTTTTTTGTCAATTTTGTTACGAAGTATTATCTATAAAGTACACTTTTTCAATTTGTTACTTTGTAAAGTTTCTGTAGATGTCCACCCAACTCTTAAACGAACATAATGTAAAAACATTCAATTCGTCAAAAGAAGTACATAAGAATTTGTATAGCAACAGGGGAATTGAGGTTCGTGATGCCATATTGTAAACTTTCCGTAGCATCCCGTCAATGCCTGATCGATGAATAAGGTTGCACGGTGTAGCGTTTATTTTCTCTCGACGCATGTTAAAGCAAGTTTTGCATATTGCATAAAGGTAATAAAATAATAGCTTCTAACAATGGATATGGTTAAACAGTCTTACTACATCTACTTACTTAGGTTTCACCATTTCATTTTTGGTCCAATTGCTCTTATGTATGCCTATTATTTAAGCACTTATTTGATCATTTCTTTGTAGTCTTACAATTTTTCACATGTATGCATCATTAATACGTATTCAGCACTGAATTAATTTCTGAGTTGATTAATATTTTATTTTGTATGTGCATGTGTTTTATGAGTATTTGACAATTCGATGGCCTTTTTAAAACTTTAATTTGATTGTCGTAGAAAAGGTTTTACCTAGTATTTACTTTCTCAGTTATTGGTAGCCAATCGATAGTGTTGAAAAGGTAATGCGTATTCTATGGGAGAAGTAGATACGTAGTAATTTTATTGACATTTATGTATAGTATCTTGATACTCGAGAACTTTCCTTGGCGCCAAATGCGTTATTGTACTTGAATACGAACGAATATTTACAGATCATATTTTTAATTGTTTTTCATTTTCTACTAATAGCCATTATGCATTGAATATAGTCCTCTTATACTTGCGTATTGCGAATCGTACATCTTCTTACGTTATTTTCAGCGTATCTCATCGCGGACAGAGGCCAGCGTCATCTTTAAAAGCATCTCTGGCTTACGACAAATTACCCGAGACCGGAAGTTGATTTCTTTACTTTTAAAACTGGCCTGCACGATGAATAATTTTGAGTAACTACGGCAGAAGATAATTTTATCTGGGATCCCAGTTAATTACACATTGCCCTTATTGTAATTGCCAGATATTATTGAACCGACGTATTTTTTAGACCAGTGTGAAAAAACAAAAAGTGTAATACTGAACAATCATAAGTATATTATTTTTTGGTACAGAATTGTTCTTTGCATTAGATGATTAATAAAATGTATTTTCAATGTCGGATATTTCGGTGACTTACTTCACCTTCATTGGAATAGTAACTACCCACAAGATGTTGCACATTGTACGGAAGTATTCTCTGCAATATCTTTTAGGTATTTTTATCGCTTACTATTACTACTTACATTGAAGAGAAAGTATTGTTATATTGCAGCGCGAAATGGCGGTTTTTCGACAAAAAAAATCGTATGTCGGATTCCTGATTCCGTAAAAGTGGATAAATCTTGCTCCCATGTAATAAATTACGTACTGTAATACAATGTGTAGTCAAAAGCCACGTTCTGTGGTACCTTGTACAGAAAAATTTGCTTTTTGTATTCCAGCATTATAAAAGAAACTTTTCTGTTGCAAGAAATCGTTCATAATCGGGCATTTTACGGCACAAATGACGACGTATTATATTTCATGTTACGAATGATTGCGTCATAACACATTCAGCCAATCGTAGCCAAAGAAATGGGGGGAGGTAGAGCTAAACGGAACAGCCGACCACCGTTTACTCGCACGATGTCAAATACCCGAGTCGTCACAGGGAAGTTGTTTCGCAAAATTATATTTGATTCTCTTATAAATGTATAATGCTATTATACAAAAAAATAAAGTATGCAACTCGTTTATAATGTTGCTTTATTACATTCGTACAAATTTGAAAACACGCTCCTAAAGCCGCTCGTTTTCAAAACATGTACTCGTGCAATAAAGCTTAACATTATAAACTAATTGCATAAACTACTATTACGGCATCGTCCGTCCGTCCGTCCGTCCGTCCGTCCGTTCGTTCGTGCGTCCGTCCGCCCCCCCCCTCGCTGTGGAATCGTCGCTGTGGCGGAGGGATCGCCCTACGGAGACGAGGTCCCCGGCCCCGTCGCGCTCCGATACCTTCTTAATGCCCTCCCAGCGCCATCAGGCCGCGGGCGGGGCCATTACCGCTGGCTGCACGGGGGGCGACGGGGGGCGAGGCGCCATCGCCCGGGGCGGCGTCCGTCGTTATCGTCATTCCTCGCCCGCCCGCGGCCAGGTAGGCGCGGGAAATGTCATTTAATTTGGCCGAAAGGGACAAACCGCCGCCGACCCCGCCAGGCCGCGACGCCCGCGTCCCCGCCCCGCCCCCGCCACACCTCCGCCCGTGGCCGTGGCTGTGTGGCGGGAGCGGCGGCTGCTGCCCCGGCGGCCTGGTGGTGGCTCGGGCGTTGCCGGCGCCCGTCACCCGTCGCACTATGGCCCGGATTCAGCAAGAGGAGGACAAAAATAATAGTTCTTTCACGAAATGAAATTCGGAGTGGGAGCTTCGTAGTGGGGAGGCCGTACTAAAGATGTGACTGGTACTACCTGAATAAGAATTCTAAAGTGCCTTTAGATAAAGTCCCGGGTGCGTTAGCGTAAGACGTTGCACGTGAAGCTTCGTTTACTGGAAATTTGTACGTTTGAGATCCGACGGTGGTGGATTTTCGACACAACGTAGATAGCTGGGTCGGCGTCTAATCTAGTGTGGGAGTGTTGAAAGGCGGCCTGCGGATGAGTCGATTCGGTGATTTCATAACAGATTTTCATTCAGATGCCAGAACTATTTCTGAAAGATCGGGCCTCGTGCTGTGTACGATACTTTCTTGTTCTGACCGATGGCTCGACAGCCCGCTACGGGCCTTTGCCGGCCAGCGGTGACCCAGCCTCTCGGCCATAGGATAAGGGGTTCGTGTTGTTAGCACGAAGACATCTCTTCACCCAATATTACGGTCTGCATAACCTTATGGTGGGCTTTCTCCTCAACACTAGATATTACGACATTTGAAAGGAAAGCGCACAGTAATAATTTTCCCCGGCCGGGAATCGAATTCGGGATTGCGTTGTAGAAAACGAGCCCGCTAGCCAACGAGCCACCGAGGGCATCTATAATTCTAAATCCAAATAATTTGAGACTCACATAGTTGGCAGGAAATGAGGACTTCAGGAATTTTTCCCGTCTTTTTGTATTACTAGGACATCAAACCTATATTAACAAGAATATACCGACCCTTCTTGAAGGCCTAATTTCGAAAATTATTTACTATTCAAATCCAAGTAATAATTACGTTTTTGCAAGAAATATAGTTAGATCGTATCGAGGAATAAGGACAGAAAAGTAAATTGAGGTTAACGATTACTGAACAATGTGTATCCAAAAGCCATGTAAAATTATGAACACCCGACTTCTTTAAAATGCCCCTTTGTTTGAAGCCTTCGGCACAATACTGGAGAAAAACTTTCAAACGATGATATAAAACACGAAGCACTGCACTTTTTCACCCGACTGTGCTCGTACCGGTAAATTAGACGGTTTTTGAAAAAATGGCTATTGTTACCTCTTTTTGCATGTACCAAACCACTGTGAACCGCCCCGCCACCCGCCACCTGCCTCCCCGCGCGCGCCGATTTGTGGTTTGAGGCAAAAAAGAGCGCGGTGGAGGGGGGAAAGTGCTGGTTAAGGGCAGCTTGATGGGGCGGAGGAGCAGGCGGTGCGTGGCACCACCCTCTGTTTCCTCCAGTATTAAATCCTTCTCTTCGTTCCCCGCCTAGTGATACGAGCGGGGGGGAGGGGGGTCGTGGTTAGGTAGCAAGACTCGCCACGAGAGCGGCGGCGGCGGCGGCGGCGGCAGCAGGAGCGGGAACGTGGCCGGATATCCCCAAATGGCCGAAATTACACGTCGTAACCCGAGACGGCACGATATAATTAAAGTATTTTAGATTCTTGAATAAGAATGCGTCGCGGGCTGGGAAGGGCGCGTGGTCGCTGACGGGGACGCGTGTGGGGACGCTGGCGAGGACGCGGGTGAGGATGCTGAGGGTAACGGTGAGGATTTCTAGGAGAGGGCGGGGCCGTCCCCATCATCACCGTTACAGAGAGCGGGGCCGGGTGGGAGATGGGGAAGGGCGGGGCGGGGCGATCCGGCGCGCGGGGAAACGACTAAATGGAGTTTTTCGGCGAGGCCGATTAAAGCTTAATGTGGGACAATTTGAAGTAATCAAGTGCTGTGTTCGGGGAAAGAGTCCAAGAGTCGCCCAGAGCCGGGGGCAGAAATCGGCGGGGACCGGGAGGCGTGACAGGGGATCGAGGGGGAGGGGGTCGCTGCTTTCGCGCAATCCGTCGCTGTGCTCTCGCTTTCGCCAACGACTTGGCCCGGGGCGCGACGGGGAGGGACGACTGGCCTTCGAAATTGAGGGGGGCGACGCGTTGTTGTGGGTTGTAGATTCCACGTCGGGAAGATGCCATTTGGCGAGGAAAATTTGGTGCTCGCTACCCACGGCAAATGACTCGCTTAATTTCGGTAGCGCTCCTCGTACCTCGAATACCTGGGTTTTCCTTAATCTGATATTATACCCTTGAATCATTTTCGAATGACGCAGCGTATAAAATTATATCCACATTAGCAGATACGTGATGGAATTTTGCATTTACAATGTATATTTCACATTTTATATCATAAAGTTCTTTTTTCATGAGAGAAATTTATGCATTCTGTGCAATACAGGTTTATCCAAATGCGTGTCCGAAGAACATTGCTATCAACCGAGTTGCTCAAACCATTTTTGCCATTGATTTGGAGTTTCGGTGCGATCGACCTACAACTTTCTTTCCAAAGCTTCAGGCATGTCTATTTAATTACGCTTCATTACGTAATGTCCAAGACGGAAATATCAAGAAGTGTCTAACCGAAGAAATGTCTATTAGTAATGTTTTACAAATAACGTTTATTGAAGAATAACTAATCAAAATTTGAATTACTGTCAAATTGTTTTCCTTTCCCCCTATCGTTTGTTTTGATGCCAAACGTAGATATACTGGCCGAGCGAGAGTACGAATATAAAACTTTTATTCAGTTTATAGAGTAAACGTAACTGAAAAAGGACGTAATTTACTAAATATATGAGCAAGATTTATCCACTTTTTTGATAAAAGGGACGAGTTTTTCTGTCGAATAATCATTACTTTCCGCTGCTTACAATACTACACTTCTCTTTACTATGTAAGTATGTGGTAGACAAGAAAGAAGAATGAAGTCTTCTAGGTTAATCTGGATGAAATAAAAGTCTAATATATTTTAGGGATTTCTGTCTTTTAAGTTATTTTTTGCCATTTCATGAAACTCTGTCGAATTATTTTTTGCTATAAAAAAACGACAAACGTTTCAATTCAAATAATGCTTTAAACTCTCTCCCGGAAGGCTTTCGCGGCCGAACGAAGGAAATGGATATCAAAATTAATAATGCTTTACAATGCTAGCAAGTTTTGGTAGACGTATTTTTTGAATACGCTATGAGTATTCCACTGCGTTGTGTAGAAAATACTGTCTTCATTTCGTATTTCCTGGAACGACTCATCAGGAAACTTTCCCTAACAGAAAGGAATGAATTGTAATATGAATCGCAATTTGATACTTACACTTCGTGAACGCTTCTAAAATTGAAATACGATATTGCTTCAGCTATGCGTAGCTGCTGACGCACCGTATCCTGCAGAATGAAAGAAGACACCTGTTCGGTCACCTTGAAACTTCCTTGAAAAATGATTGTGAGCGAAAAAAGGAATGACGCACTTTTTCCTGGTGAAAAATTATAACTATTCTTCGTAATATAGTTTAGAAATTAGGTAGATCGTCATTTAACATTGCAAGTTTTCATTACTTTAAACACAATGTGGTAACAATTATGTGTGATTTTATTTATCAAGAGAAATAAATTTGAAGAATGATAACGATTCTCAGTAACATGGTATTCCTCGATGAATGATCTTTAATTTACTTGAATATATTATATTTTTATACACAATTATACGTCGTAAATATTACGGAGAAACAAAAATGATTTGGTCTTTAGTGATGCCATATTGTTTACAAATGTGGTGTAGGCCTCGTTCTTCGGCTCTTTGCTGAAAATCACACGCTAATGGTTGCGGTGGTGGCATTTGGTGATGGCATTTTTCTTGCTATTTGAAAATACTATTTAGGTGGTGGAGGTTTTCTGAAGAAAGTAGCGGTGAAGGTGCAGGTGAAGGAAGAAGACTTCTTATTCTGTGATGTTACGAGAAGGTTCTGGCTGGTAAGTGGTGGTTTCATTCTTTTTGCGGTTGAATTATGATATCAGCGACCTTGGCAAACAGTGTTGTGCAGATAAACTTGTCCAAAAATATAAATGCAGGAATAGAGGATGTTTGTACATGTGGCTTATTAAAAAACCAACATAATTCATTCCACAAAATTTTGATCCTTGAGGAATGTTTACATTGTGTCATATTCGGAAATGGTATGAAATGCAAATGCAGTTGATGTAAGACGCAGTTGTGCCTGATGAGTGACTGTGACGTGGCACGGGGCGTGGCGAAGCGGGATGGAACAGGGTGTGATGTAGACGGAGGCGGGAACGGGCCCGGCGGGGTGGGACAGGATGGTCTGAGAAACGCCTCGTTTCGTGAGGCGGGCGTGGCGAGAGACATTGTCGTAGGGGGTGGATGACGAGGGGAGGGGCGGGCGATGCTGAGGGCTTTGTGGAGCGGGGACGAGGTGGGCGAGGAGGGGCGGGGCGGAAGTGTGATCATTGAAGAGTAGCTCGCCCACTCGGCGCTCCCGCTCGCATCCATCGTGCTAAGTGGCCTGCGAATTAGCAAACGGCATACACGATGCACTCAGACCCAGTGTTTCCACGATACCTCACCAATTCCGAACCCCTCTACTCCTCCTCCGCACTACCCTACCTCCGAACTACCCCACCTCCGCACTACCCCACCTCCGCACTACCCAACCTCCGCACTACCCCACCTCCGCACTACCCCACCTCCGCACTACCCCACCTCCGCACTACCCCACCTCCGCACTACCCCACCTCCGCACTACCCCACCTCCGCACTACCCCACCTCCGCACTACCCCACCTCCGCACTACCCCACCTCCGCACTACCCCACCTCCGCACTACCCCACCTCCGCACTACCCCACCTCCGCACTACCCCACCTCCGCACTACCCCACCTCCGCACTACCCCACCTCCGCACTACCCCACCTCCGCACTACCCCACCTCCGCACTACCCCACCTCCGCACTACCCCACCTCCGCACTACCCCACCTCCGCACTACCCCACCTCCGCACTACCCCACCTCCGCACTACCCCACCTCCGCACTACCCCACCTCCGCACTACCCCACCTCCGCACTACCCCACCTCCGCACTACCCCCACCTCCGCACTACCCCACCTCCGCACTACCCCACCTCCGCACTAATTCACCTTCTCACAACCCATCCTATGCGCTATCCTACCACATCACTGTCCTACCTCTTCTTTCTCTCCTCACTACCTCGCATCCCTACTACTCTACCATTCTACCTCTCACTTTTCTCATTTCCAGTGCAGGCGAGTGCAGAGGTGACATGCCAATGCCTTCCAATGCATAACGGATGGTAGCGAAATCGTCAAGGAGAAAATATGTGACATTAAAGATTATAGATAATATGATAGTTCAGATGTGATATATTGAGATTTGAAAAGCCAACCACGCCACATCTTCATGGTGAAAACGTATGCCTTACAAAACAACACGCGGAATTACGCCCTACCTTACTTATGCATACTACTACTACCACCACCACTACTACTATAATACTACTACTACTATACTACTACTACTACTACTATACTACTACTACTACTACTATACTACTACTACTACTACTACTACTATACTACTACACTACTACTACTATACTACTACTACTATACTACTACTACTATACTACTACTACTATACTACTACTATACTACTACTATACTACTACTACTATACTACTACTACTATACTACTACTATACTACTACTATACTACTACACTACTACTACTATACTACTACTATACTACTACTACTATACTACTACTACTATACTACTACTACTATACTACTACTACTATACTACTACTACTATACTACTACTACTATACTACTACTACTATACTACTACTACTATACTACTACTACTATACTACTACTACTATACTACTACTACTATACTACTACTACTATACTACTACTACTATACTACTACTACTATACTACTACTACTACTATACTACTACTACTACTACTACTACTAATCTTTACCAATTTTTATTTTTATTTTATAGTAAAGTCGATTAATTGTATGGATGCATATCTCAACTTTCTTTTCAAGTATTTTTGTTGTGTTTGCGTTGCATCATACTATCACTGATTTTTTTTATAAGCACAATGAAGTTTTGGTATGAAGCTTACAAATTCTGCCACGTTGGAAATTATCTGATACAACATTGCTTGCCAATTTCGCCGATATTTTATTATATCTGCTTAGCTTGGTGGTGAAATATGAAATGAGTAAAATGAAATTTGGTTGTGGGAGCATTAATATTTCTCATACATTGCACTGCCGTCGATTGTGGAGAAAAAAGATATCAAGGCCGATGACTAATTAGGCAGAAACATATTAACATAGCATGATGATATTTAAAAAAAGGTTTTAATGTTGTGAAATGTTTGATAAAGGAAGTATTTAACTATGATAAAAATCTCGTAGCGTTTGAAAGTCTTCACTGTTCTCGAAATGGGAAATTATTCTTCGAAAATATACATAAGCATGTAACATCGATAACATTACATTTGAATGATAATGTAATGATAAGAATTGCTCGGTGTGTCAGTTTTTAATTAGTACGTTATTGCTCTAAATGCTGTTCATTAAATTTAAGGTGTATGTCCCAATCTCGCAGTGGAGTTCATATACGATTTTCGTTACGGGTTCATTCGCGACTGACAAATCCGAAAACAATTCAAAACCATGTTCTTTGAATAATATTTCAAGCTATGTTTCATTCGCTGGGGAGGTGGCTAAGTTCCTAATGTCAAAAAATTCTCAATGGTGGTGACACAAATTTAAAAGTTGATGAACTTTGAGTATACATTTTATTTCATGATATTCGTGTTAATGAATTCAAATACTATTTCTTTTTTTATTAAATAAATTACATGCTAGATTTGTCTCCGTGCTACCAAGGCTTGCTGCGATTGGAACTTGTAAAATGGTTCACGTGATCACGCAGCCTTTGGTACCGAAATGGGAGAAACCTTGCATTATCACTCATACTCCAGCGTCATTTGTTCCTTATTTATTTTGTACCTACCGTTCCTCACGGTGTCGTGGTAGCTTCACGGAATGATTCAAGAAAATGCCTTAACAGAACAGTGGTTATCTCATATTGAATTTAGGACTTTCCAAATTCCCTTTAAAAGTATTGTACAACAGTTGCATTATCTGAAAGCTGGCTGTGCGTGAAATAGCGCTAACGTGACAGTAATGCGATCGCACGATGCGTGGTGCTCCAGGCAGGCGCCTAGGCTCTGTGGCGGTTCAGGTAGTCGGAGCCACTAGACGCGAGAGAGGAATCTGCCCCCCCCCCCCCCCCCGCCACATCGACTGCACGCCTACGTTTCCGTATGTTATCATTCTAAAACGGGTAATCGCTTAACATGGCCCCTTGACAAACTGAAATATGTATCAGCTCCGCCTGCTTGGTCTTTATGTCTCCGTGACACATTTGCTCCCCCACATCCCCTGCTCCCGTTCCTACTCTCACCGTTTGGCCTCATTCTCGCCCCCTCTCGCCTCGTCCCGCTCCTGCTCTTACGCATGCTCTTGTCCTCGCTTCAGCACTAGCTATCGCACTGGCCCTTCGTCCTTCCCCTTCCACGCTCTTGTCACAATCTCCACACTTGTCCCCCAACGTACTCCAGATTATGCCCGTGATCCACTCCAACTCCCAGCTTCTCTCCTGCTGTCACTTTTCCATATCCGCTTATTCCCCTCTTCAGCCCGCAACAAAGCTCTTTCCTGCATCATTCACGCCGTCCTATCCTTCGTTTTTCTCCCCACGGCGGTTGGTCCTGCCGTTCTCTTTGCCCTTACCATCGCTCTGGCCCTCTCTTCCCTTCGCGCTTGCCGCCGCTCTTGCCCTCGCTATAGCATTCGCTCTTGCCCTCACCCTTCGCGCTTGCCGCCTCTCTTGCCCTCGCTCTAGCTTTCGCTCTTTCCCTCGCTGTAGCCCTCGCTCTAGCCCTCGCAGTGGCGCTCGCTACAGCCCTTGCTCTAGCCCTAGATCTTGCCCCCGATATTCCCCTCGCTGTAGCTCTCGATCTAGTCCTCTCTGTAGCCCTACTCTAGCCCAAACCCTTGCCTCGCCCTCTCTCGCACTGCCTCTCGCCCTGGCCCCCTTCGACCCCCTGGCGACGTGCGTGGCGTGGCGTGGCGTGACGTCGCGTGGCGTCTGAGGCGCCGGCGACCGCCGCGAGACGGAGTGGCCCAACCTGCTGGAGGCTTAGCGACGCGTCGCGTCGCGTTGCGTCGCGTTGGGTCGGGTCGCGCGCAGGCTCTTAATGCCGCACACGTAAGACGTCTCCTGCCACGCCACCCGCACGAGCCGACAGCGCCCAGCCTGCACCAAATGCCGCTCTGGAATCCGGCCATGAGGGGTGGGCAATGAGGAGCGGTGGGGCCCGCAGAGGCACCTGGCAGATTTAGACGTGTCACACGAGCGTTTGGTCGACGCGCGTTTCGCACCCGCTAAGCTACGCGCATCGTAGATTAATACCGTATCTTACGCGGAACGGCCAAAGCTCTCATGTGCCGTTTTGCATAAGATACTGCCTGGATGATAATTACTTCTCATTGGATTAATTGTGAACATCGATGTCAGTAAAGATCGATATCAGTAAACATCGGTGTCAGTAAACATCGATGTTGGTAAACATCGATGTTGGTAAACATCGGTGTTGGGAAACAACGGTGTTGGTAAACTACGGTGTTGATGGATATTAATTGTGGGGGTAGACTGCTCTAAACGATAACTTCAGCGATTGCCTCCCATCATTTCCGAGAGAACGTCAGAGTAGTTTCTGAAACAACAGGTCTCGCACCGCGCGTTTCATCCTACCCCGTCGTGTACCCAATCCCATCCACAGGGTCAGACTCTGATCTGAACCCGCGGCCTCGTACGACCTATCCTGCTTGATGTAGAAAGACTCGAGAAGGCGCCGGGGTTTGCTTTAGCTGTGGAATCCCTTCAAGCCGAAATACATTCGAATGGAGCTAAGGAAACTCTGCAGTATTTCATCACATTACACTTAAATCCAAAAATATTCACATCTGATCAACAAATGCTAATACACGGAAATAGAATATTTTGAGAACAATGAAGACTGTAACTAAATGTTAATTGAAAATGTGTAATTTGATTAGTAACGGTATTGTTTTGTTTCCAGATGCATCATTTAAGCAAACTGTTAATAACAGTATTACCGTAAAGGTAGTAACAAGATAAGCCACATCGACTACGAGAAATCTCCCGATATTAGTAAATATATCTCGATTTTGGTCGAAGTGTTTTTAAATAAAATGCTTGATCGAAAGTTAATGTTCATGAAGGGCTTGGGGCAATCTCAAGGTGAGCAAAACTTTGACCGAAATTGAGATGTTGACATCAAATAGCGGCAGACTTCCATGATTGGTGTGACTTATCTTGTTGCCCCTTAATGGCCTTCATATCTTGAATTGCCATAAGTTCGAGGGCTGTAAAGTAAGTTTCCCTATGTCGTGAACAAAAAGAACATTTTATGGAAAAATCGTATTGTAGCAGATACACCACATGCTTCACTAGCTATCCACAAAAGGTCTCAATTCTGATGTGAATATGTCAGAAAATTGCAACATGTTCAATGTAAGTTGCAACATCGTTTTCCAATGAAATTGTGTTTTCTTTTGATGTCAACTTAGGGAAACTTACATTCTGGATGCGCTTCATATATGTTAAAATATGGCCGGAGCGTGGTAAGCGCGCTGGCGTGCCTTTTGTGCCGCGTATGTGCTAGGAATGCGACATCGATGTAGATATTTTGAAACCATTCATGTTTTCAATATCAATGAACTAAAGTAGATGTTTTATGTGTTTTGCTTGATGTTTTGGGACTAAAAATAACCTATCATCATTATTTTTTTAATTTAAAATATGAAATAGTAACTGATTGCAGTTTATGTGTTCGATCCAAGCGAAGGAAATTAGTATCATCTTCATCGAACACACTGTCTTTTGCCCGACATGACCCCAACGCTTTTGTATTTCCTACGTCTTTTCTCGTATTTCGCACGTGGTGAGACGTATTTTAACATTGTTTTCACCTAAATCTTAATCTAAATCAATTAATAAACCTGGTCACTGTTTATGTTATTCTAACATTAAACACATTTAATGTTAGAGGCTACTAAAGTGTCTTTAAAACATCAATGTTTAAAAACACAGGATGTTGAAAAACATCGATGACTTTTGGTCGATGTATAATTAATATCGATGTTTTATTTGTGAACTTCGATGTCAGTAAAGGTCGATATGAGTAAACATCGGTGTCAGTAAACATCGATGTTGATAAACATCGGTGTTGGTAAACATCGGTGTTGGTAAACATCGATGTTGGTAAACATCGATGTTGGGAAACATCGATGTTGGGAAACATCGGTGTTGGGAAACATCGGTGTTGGGAAACATCGATGTTGGGAAACATCGGTGTTGGGAAACATCGGTGTTGGGAAACATCGGTGTTGGGAAACATCGGTGTTGGTAAACATCGGTGTTGGGAAACATCGATGTTGGGAAACATTGGTGTTGGGAAACATCGGTGTTGGGAAACATCGGTGTTGGAAAACATCGGTGTTGGGAAACAACGGTGTTGGGAAACAACGGTGTTGGGAAACATCGGTGTTTTTGTTATCGATGTCGCATCACTGGTATGTGTGCGCCGCGCGGCGAGGCGAATGGCGAGGCGTGTGGCTGACGTGCGCGTGCGTTGCAGGGGACCCGCAGGAGGAGTGCGTGCGCTGCGGCAAGGTGTACCTGGCAGCGGCGCACCAGCTGGCGCGCGGCCTGTGCGGGGGCTGCTTCGCGGCCAACCAGGGGCTGCCGGGGCTGGGCGGCAAGGAGACGTCGCCCGCGGCGTCGCCCCGGCTGGCGCGCTCGGCGTGCGCGGGCGACTCGGCGGGCGAGGAGTCGGCCAGCACTACCGGCACGGAGCGCGATGACGACGAGGCGCACAGCCACCCCGAGTAGCCGCCCCCGCCACGCCCCCGCCCCCCCCCCCCCCCCAACCCGCGCTCACCGGTCCATCTGCTCCAGACATCGCTGCGCTCTGTGGCGAGGCTCCGCGCTTCTCGTACGCGCTCTGGAGCGAACATATGATCGAGATTCATCTACGCTCTGGGACGAGCTCGCCTGTAGCACGCCCTCCACGGGGTGCCACATCGGCTCGAGACGCGTCTACGCTCTGTGAGAAGCTCCTCTGTGACACGCGGGACCGCACATCTGCTCGAGTCGCCTCTACGCATTGTGGCGAACCTTCGAGGGACCGCGGCCTCTCACATTCGTACTTTCACGCCCCCAACTGCTCGAGACGTCAGTTCGGACGTCTGAGTTACGTACAAACGCCAAGCTGTTTCCCCAGAGAAAGGAATCTGGAGCACTCGTCCTGCACATGCTGGAGAGATCCGTAAGCCGCATACTTGCGGACGGAGAAGATTGGCAGGAGTCGGCTGTGAATACAAAGAGGTGTACACTCTTCAACAAGTCGAGACTTGCCCCCGCAACTCGGAACTCGTACATCGATTCTCCAACAGCTCGAGACGTCTCGACAATCTTCGACGAGCTCCACAAGGGTCGGGCGTGCTCCGCGGGCGGATAGACTAACAGCACTGCGGGCACGACGCTCGTCTTGTGTTGGGGCTGTCGCAGATCTCGTCTTGGACTGCATTATTGCGAGACGTCTCCGCCAACATTGACAGGCTTTGTTCACAAGTGTGTGCGCTCGAGGGAAGGTAATCTCGAACACTTACGGTTTCTAAAACCGTTTAATAATCAGATAATCGTGCTATTTTTCTAAGTTGTAGGTATATTATATTATATATTATTTTTTTGGGAGATGGAATGAGTGTTCGTTGACTTAGGAGACTCATCACTGTGGTGAATCAAAAACTCCTTAAAGCGTACCCAGTATTTTTGGACAAAGTATTGTTAAGTTGTTTGGATATTTAATACTGGTGTTGGTGATCAAAAGAATTTGATCGAAGTATTGTTATTAAATATCTTATTTTTCGTGGCGGCATGTCTGAGAGCCCTAAGAACTTTCATCAAATGTGTTTTGAAGTCAACGCACTTTGACTTAAATCGATTTCATCTTGCTCGCACATGGGTGAACCTGTCTTGTGCAATTCATCATGTACAATACAATTCGTCATGTGTCATGATTATATCCAAGGCCAATGTGTCCGTGCATAATGAGGGGATACTTTTTTGGCATTCCAAGTGGAAACAAATATTGATATGTAATCTACACACATTCGCTCACGATTTCCTCAGCGAATCGTACAATTATATGTAAATGATATGCCAGTGCGGTTATCAAGTTCACAAACATTTTTAACACAAAATAAGTCATTCAGTAATGAGAATTAGTATCTGAATTGACATGCTACTTTTTCATTCAAAGTTTATTTAAATGCAAATGTACTAAAAGTTCAAGATTATATTAAATCAATATAAATACTCCAAAATATAGCACAAAATATTCCAATGATGTACATATGTTAATAATTAATATAGCTCGTAAATATAGTAACATATGTCATCATACGAAATGCATCATATCTGAAACGATTGATTTTTTCCAGAGAAGTAACGCACAGCTACATGTGAGGATACTAATCTGATGTAGTTGTGTGTTCATGTATGCGAGCTAGTTCAATATACATCTTGAAATAGACTTTCAGTACATTGCATTATAAAAAATTGTACCTGTAAATCAGGTAAAGATCAAAATCATACCTCTTGATCATGATAATTATGTACAGTTTTACCTTAATTCGTAAACCATTAATTCCATGGTTCATCATGGAAGAAAATCCACTTATTTATTTCCGTGTAGCTTGCAGATTATACATTGAAATCAAGCGTGTGATTAAACAACACTTTCCTATATTAAATATATGATATTGAATGACACGTATTTTAAGAAACAAAAAATATCTTATTTTCCAGCATCTTCCTTTGTAACAGAGCAGGAAACAAATGACTAAATCTCTTTGTGAGTAAACCTCATTGCGTAGATTGTGTCCAGAAAATACGTGCGGAGAGCTTTCAGCAGCCATAATCTGTTCAGCGGATGGACCCTCTTCATCGTGCCCTGCCCCACATTCTCCGTTTTGTTCGACCAGTCTCATTGCTCTTTCGACGACTTGTCCGCTTTACATAGCAATTCCACTTCGCCCTGGTTCACCCCGCACCGTTGTCCCACGCCGGGCTCTGTCCCCTCGCTTTACCCTGTCCCCCACCCTGCTCTGTTCCCCCCCCTTGCTGCCCCCCCCCCCACGACCTGTTCTGTCCCGCCCTGCTCCAACACGACCTGCTCCATCTCGCACGGCTCCTCCCCGCTGTGTTTCGCCTAACCCTTCTCTATTTCCTCCCTATACCAATATCCTACCACCTCTACATTCACTCTCCCACCTGGTTCCCCTGCCTTCCTACCCCACCTTCTTCCCCCATCTTCTATCAGTGCGTTTTAAGCCATTCTACATCGCCCGCCTTTCACCGCCCCGCCCCGCCCCGCCGCGCCATGCCCGCCCAGCCCCGCCCAGCCCCGCCCAGCCCCGCCCAGCCCCGCTCAGCCTCCTCGCTCCACCCCGAGCATTCTTCAATTCATCGTTCGTGGCGTATCATCGCCAGGAGTATTAGCAGCGCGATAATCGAGCGAGGAGATCCAATTTCCGTGCGTCTGCCGTTCGCATTGTGGCAGCGTGGCATTTGCGTACAATGCGCTCTCCCCCTCGGCCCTCCACGCCCCTCACGCCCCCCTTTCCACGCCCCCCCCCCCCCCAGGCACACGGCACGGAGTCGGTGCTTTCTCACAGAGCGACCACGAGAGTGTCTTTTGCGCGTCACAGCGCCAAATCTCGCGAGCTATGACAAATATTAAGAAACTGCTTTATTAGTATTGTGGAGAGTTTTCGTTGGTATTTCCAATGAAATAATTACATAAGTCGTCATTGCTATCAATATCATTTATTAAAATAGCAGCTTCCGATGGCTTCGCCATTATCTTTCTAGTATAAGAAAAAAAAACATTAAAACGTGAATATTTTTTGATTTGACAACAAATTATAATAAAAGACTGCTAATAATTTACAATTTTTAGAAAATATATTTAAAATTTTAAGAACTGAAAGAAAGAAAGGGGGTGTTAAGTAATTTAATATTAAAAGAAAAGTGAATCAAATTTTACATGTTCTTATTAAATTTCAAACAGAAAACACGGAAATGTAAGTTGGGCCATTCCTTACCTGCTGTATGGAAGTCACAAAAATGACTATGCGGGGTCGGGCGAGCCAAGGGGCTTAAGTATCCGGCCGTGGGGTCGAGGAGGGCAATGGCCTGGTCTTTTTTTTCTTGTATTAGAAAACTGATGATGGCTCAGCCATAGAAAGCTGCAATTTTAATAAATAATATTGTTGGCAATGACGACTTATATAATTATTTCATTTAACTGCTGTGAGACTGTCGGTCGTGATATATCACATGCAATCCACGAGCATGTGCTATTTATTGCATTCCCATTCAGATATACTTCTATCGGCTGTCCAAATGACAAGAGACGCCTTTGAGGTTGCCATGACTGGTGTTATTTTTGGCTCATTAATCATTTAATCTTTTAAACCGGAATAATTTTTTCGTATATTTTTATCATACTTGTACATTTTATTCAGTTTAGCTGATCAAGCCCGCAGAAAACATTGATGCGATCTCGAGAATATTCATTGTTTTGAAAGTCATGTGATTGTGTTGTGCTCGGGTTCTGAAAATGCCATGCTTACAGTAGGAAGACTTTGTTACAATACCTGTCCAACCGACAATTTTGAATCAATTAATGACTTTTAAAAGAAAAATTGTTATAGCCAAAGGCCAAGCTTTTCAAACTTTTTAACCACAGAATATCATGTTTTGCATAGTTCGTACACTAACATAATTAAACAAGAATGCCTGGTTACTTGTGCCGCCTGCTTGTACTTAAACTACAAACGTGTTGGTTACAAATACCGAGAAATTGGGCAGGGATTTTTGAAAGGTGATATTTAATGGTATTTAAAGGTATATTTAATGAAATTTTTTTTTCAGATTTTCTTGTTCAAGTAACAATGCCACAATCAAGGTATTAGGTTTGAGATAACGTGCTTAGTTATTTTACCAGAAGTCGTAAAAATATTGAATAAATGATAATTTCTCAGTCTCTGGCAAGTAGTCGGGCGCTTAGCACCTTTAAGATCCATTCCTCCAACGGGCGTTCGTGCCCTGGCCTTCGTACCCTGGCAGCTTGTCCGACGCGTGTGTGTGCCCCACTGGAGTTGCCCCCTCCCCCCTGGGCGCGCCGCCGGGCCGGGCCGAGTGCGCAGCAGCACCTGCGGCGGGAGCGGAGGCGGAGGCGGCTCGGAGCCATGATGGATTAGGCGAGCGGCGAGCGCCCCGGGCCTATCTCCCGGAGCATCAGGCGTGGCGCGGCGGGGCGGGGCGGGGCGGGGCGGGGCGGGGCGGGGACGGGCGGGGAAGGGCGGGGGGCGGGTGAGCGGCGCGGCGGGCGGGCGGAGCGCCGGTATGTGCCCGGTAGCGGTGGCCTAGCAAGGCCACGACCGTGTCGGCCGGTCCGCCCGCCCGCCCGCCCGCCCGTTCGCCCGGGACAATAGGACAACAGCGCTAATCCGCCCATCTATGTATGTATATGATATGTGCGCGCGTCTGGGGAGGAGAGATAAGCGGCGCAGAGGCGGCGGGCACACCACGTGGCCCGACGCCTCCTGCTCTGCCCCCCCCCCCCCCGCCCACCAGCCGCTCAGCCCCCGGCCCGCGCAACCGACCACTCCCATCTCCTCCCACCTCGCGTCCGACGGCGACTTCTGGTTCACACGCTGGTTCCCCTGTCGCTAGAATGCTCGAGAAACTCCGTGTCGTCACTTTCGATCATTGTGGTTTCCGATACCTGGAAGCCTTTGCATTCCTTTCACTATCCTAACACCTTTGACATTCGACATCCCGAATCTACTTGGGATGAAATATTTCAGAAGTCGAATTCCTTGATATTTCTAATTTTTTATATTCTCGTTCATTTTCCGTAATTTTTGAAATTCGTATCTCCCTTTGCTAAACCAAAAGCTCCATAACTTGCATTTTGCTAACTCGGATTCCTTTAGATCGCAAATTTTCTGCTCTCCTTTCACTTCCTGATATTTTTCAAATTCCGCATCTCGAACTTCAATGTGTCGAAATATTCGATAACTTGAATATTGAGAACTACGAATTTCGTACGAAGTTGCGTGGAGAGAATTTAAGACATCTCTATTCGAGCCGGACGATCTTTAATGCTGAGTGTTTACTCACGACGAGTATTTACATTTTATTTTCAAATAATTATGAGAAAAATAAATTATTTATTCACAAAAGCGACGAATTACATTTCTAACAACTTCGGCGGGTCTGTAGAAGACTGTTCTGAATAAACATTATAAATGTGACTAAGGAACGACGTCGTTAAAAAACATTCAAGTGCTGCCGAGCACTTTCTTTGGGTGTACGCGGCCAGAGCAAGTAATGAAGGCAGTGCCCTTGCTCGCTCCTCGCATCCTGAGGGAAGGGTGTGTGACACGTGACCTATATTGCCTGTGCTCGTCCCCAGACGCGATCTCGAGAAGAATACTCAGCCCCGCACGCGCTCACACGCGCACAGCAAAAAGTGTACGTGGCGCTAATTATAAATCTATATCGCTGTCTCTTTCGCACGCATTCTGTCAAGATGAGTGCCTTAATTTTAAGAATATTTCAGACTTTCGTTGAAAATAGTACAAACTATTTTATTCGTACAATCTTTTCATTTTTTCTAGTGTCTTGTTATGTATATAAAACTTTTATATTTTGTCACTTATAGAATTGTTTTTATCGAATGATTGTAAGTGATAGCTTGTTTCTGTCTTTGTTGTTTCCTCTCAGATCCTGACTCCTTTTACTTCAGTTGACTTTGTACATCATGTTTGTTATTTATTTTCAACTTCTGTTTATTGTTGAATTTTTTAATTCAATTTTTAGTTTGTAATGAATTACTCATAAGATGTTATAGTTTATTCTAGCAATAATTAACCGTTTATCAAAATGTAGTAAAATATTCATTGTAGCATCATGTAGCAGCTAAGACAGATTATTGGAGAGCAAAAATCCTATATGGATAACTTATTAAGTACATTGGGCTGGTTGCACACCGCGGCAACATAATTGCTACCAAGTTACATCTCTGTTCCTGCTATTCCAAGTTATCAGCGGAATCGGACGCTGCGTTGGCGAGCCCGGGTGGGCAGGGCGGGGCGGGGCAAAGCGGGGCGGGAAGGGACGGCGCGGGGCTCGGGCCCGGGCCCCGAGGGCCAGCGCAGGCGGTCGCATACACGTCCCCGGCCGTTCGGTAAATCTTGCAGAAACCTCGTAAAGAATGTGACCGCTTTCATCGGTCCGTCCTCTTTGTTCTTTCAGCTGTAGCGACCGAGCACAATCCTGGCATAAATCTCCTGGCAAGACGGGCAGCGGCGCGGTGTGGCAGGGGTGACTCGTCTTCGGTCGGGTTCTTGCCACACGCGCCGCCTCCGGCCCCGCCCTTCCTCGCCCCGCGCCGGCCCCGCACAGCACCGCGCCGCTCCTCCCCGCCCGCCTGCGCCTCCACTTGCGCTACGCATCAAATGCGCAAAATATAGCGTAGCCCAGACGCAAACGAGAAAGTTCAGTATCAAAAGCACCAGTAGGAAAGTTCAGTGAGCCATATTTGGCGATGCAATCGGCCGTGCAAACACGTTCGCACAGAGGGCCGAGCGACCATTTGCATGGAGAGAGTACGAAATGGCTAGGGTGCTGTTGCTCTGAAGGGATGTGTGTTTCAAAGACAGTCCCTCAAGGCCAGCTCTCTCTTAGCTCTATGTTCTGAAGAGCCGACGCTCTGAAGGGCAGATGCTCTGATGGCAGGCGCTCTGAAGGGCCGGGGCTCTGAGGAGCCGACGCTCTGAGGCGCCGACGCTCTGAGGAGCCGACGCTCTGAGGAGCCGACGCTCTGAGGAGCCGACGCTCTGAGGAGCCGACGCTCTGAGGAGCCGATGCTCTGATAAGCCGACGCTCTGAGGTGCCGACGCTCTGAGGAGCCGACGCTCTGAGGAGCCGACGCTCTGAGGAGCCGACGCTCTGAGGAACCGACGCTCTGAGGAACCGACGCTCTGAGGAGCCGACGCTCTGAAGGGCGGACGCTTTTTGAAGTGAAATCGCTGAGTTCTTTGCACGGTTGATTTTGAGATACTAAAGAGCTTTAGTTCTGAAGTGCTTATTATTCAATAACAGCTCTGTTTGCGAGTACAAAATAATCCGATCTGCTTAGCTTCATTGGCAGTTGATCCTCTTGTAGCATCGTAATATATTGGTTTCCTTTGTTTTTTGATGTAGGAGTACGCATAAACTACGGTTTTTCAGAGTAGTGTTGTTATTTTACTACGCATAGTAGATTTTAGTTTAAGAACTCTCTAAGCAAACATATAAGGAAGAAGATGAACTTGTGGTGTAGATTCTCCTCCGCGCTCTTTGGGTTTCTGCTCTTGGGTCTGGCATTCTCCGAGGCTTCGGAAGGTCTGCCGTGTGCAGCTTTGTATCAGAGTAACGTCTTTTTAACTTCCAGCCACAGTGTATAGCTATTTCAGGTTGCATATGGTATTCACATGATAATAATATGTTATGTATATGTACATATATATGTTGCTCAATAGCCTGGATTTTGTAGTTCATTAAGTATAACGCAGGTTCTTTTTTTTATTTTTCTAGTCAACATTTTTGTAATATTTTGATAAATAAACAGCTTTTTGTAATTGGTGTTTTGTTTTAAAACTCCTCTTTCCGGTCCTCCAATTACCTCTCAAGACATTGTACATGACTCCTCTCAATATTTCCTCTGTCTAAAGTGTTTCAAAAATGAACAGATGTTTTTGAAAGTGATTGTTCTAGACCGTTCATTGTTCGAATACGACGTGATGTGAATCATGCGGATGGCCCCTCTGATCAGTTTGTGCAACGACTTTAGTCGACTGGAATCATTCGGCAGTTCAGTTGCAATTGATCCTCGTCGAAGGCCAGACGTACGGTTTTGTCTTGTGTTGTAATTTATGTGATTCCTAGCAATGTCACGATGGTGAAGCAAAGCTACCTTCGAGCTGCTTGGGGTAAGTGATATTATCTTCCATAAACATGTCAGTTTATTTTTAATTTAGTGTAAATGCAAAATTAAGTAAATCCTATTAAGCTTTTGCAAGTCTCGTCATTTCAGTTAGCCATCATGCAACCTTGTGCGTCAATTTTGAAAATGGCCGTTCTCATTTTACGTGTGGCATCGTTATTTCGAAAAAACAATACAGCGTAAGACAGATTTTGAGGCCGTAGAAACAAATTTTACGAATAATGAGCATCCTCGTTATTTTACCGCCCATATTAATGTCACCTCAGATTGAAGAGTATATACAATTTCTGAACTGATGTTTTTAGTTAAAAAATCTAACTTAATGAGGGACATGTGTATTCTCAAATTTTATATTCATGGGTACAATATCAGACTTTAAACTTTCCGTGCCAAAAGCATAGTACTATGCATACATAAAGCTAGTTTCAGTGTATGTACCATTCTGTATAATACGTTACCCGAAAATATTAGGAATTTGTATGTTTCAAATTTCTATTTCATTTTCTATTTCTAGGGGCTACGTTGACTTTCACAAAATTAATCTAATTATATCGACTTATTTGCAGGTATGCGGTTTTAAATTATTTGCTTTTGTCGCTATTCTTCGTTTAATTCAACTTCACCTGCTTCTTTTATATTTTATTACATAATAATCGTTAGGTATTACTTTTGAAGGTAAGGAAGTGGAACGTTTACTTTCAGTACGGATATTGACGGTTCTCGCAGACCCTATTGAACCAGATACGTCTGATAAAATAGTATAACAGTTAAGGATTAAACATGAAAACCTATGTAGTATATGTTTGCCATATAAAATATTTTTTGCTTTATAAGAGTTTCTATACAATTCGAGACTCTACAAGCCATCAAACAAAAACATAATATTTATTTAACACTGATATTTAATGAATGTGCTCGAATTTGTACAATATAATTTTAAAAAGACTAAATATACTTGTAATAAATGATATTGGTCAATACTCCCCGACTCAATCAAGATATTTGTCGTTTCCGTGATATTATGAGCAAATACTGAGACTACCTATTGTTTGCTTCAGGACTTACATGGAGCTTCAATATGCGGACGTTTTGTAGAGCTCTTCTTTTGCTAGATGTGGTAGGAGCAGTGACGGGGGTGTGAGTTGTTATTTTTCCAATACTAAAAAATAAAACATGTAATTCGTTTACCCATGCACACAAGTGTACCACAACTCCAGAGAGAAAATTTATAATTTTCTAGCTGCAAAACCTCGCTTTGTTGGTACTTTCATTCATCATTCAACTGTGTTTAGTAAATGGGTTAGGAAGTGATTCTGGATACCGGGAGAAGTGGTCCAGGGCATCAACTGATGTCACTGCCATGACTCTGACCAGGAGGTCCTAGGTCCGACTATCGAGGGTGGCAGAATTTTCGACACTAGGTGAATAGTCAAGTGGAATTGTCTGGAAGCGAATTCTAGCGGCCGGCTGTTCTGATCGGTTGTTTTTGTGGTTCTACGCGCGATCTTTCCTTCCAGCTCCTTTCCCTATACTCACCCCTTACTTACACTAAAATGCACTACACTACCACACATGCTGGGAGACCGGTCGGGAGATTAGAGTTTGTCTGGGTCGGTGCCCCGCTAGTGAGAGATACCTGGTTGGGAAAATCACTACTATCCGACGGTAAGTTGGCGCCGGATCACAATCGTCCGGGACTAAGTTTCTTAGTAGTTGTCGTGGCCGGAATAACTAATCAATCAAAAAATCGATATCATTCTGGAACTCACGAAAACGTGCGCAGATTATACGTCTTCCCCATACGTCACATACAGTTTTAACCGCTCTTTATTGGTCCATGTATCAAATCAAAGAGAAACATTGCACTGAATTTGTTTCGAAATATTTTCACAGCTAAAATCGTCTGTAGTACTCAATACGATTACCACGTGTTCTTCTTTTGACTCTTGCCCCACACCCCAACTCAAACATATTTTTATTGTTATATTTTAAGATCATTGCCTGTGAAATCGGAGCATATTCTTCCCGTCATCGTGGGCACGGAAAGTCGTACCGTCGAAAGTGTATTTCGAGTTTGTACACTCTACGTGCCCTGTTTGACATTCATTTTACATGGCATTCTGCCAGCTATGCACAACTTCAATATCTTCTAAGCAGTTCACGATATCGAAATGCAATCTCTCCCAATACTAAATCGTGTGCCAAGTAAAATATCGTGGAGCTATTGTTTACAATATTTTTCATAATTCTGACAAATTTGAATCATATTTGATCCGTCCGATTGGGTCCTCTGATCTATTGTTTATGAGTACAGACGGGATTTTCGTGCAGTAAAACACTCTAAGCTGTGCAGTAAAACCACCAAATCCTACAAAAAATGCAATAATAAGATCAAATTTTGCAAAACGATATTATGTAGCTTAACAACTCCAGTTAATCCATTTATCAGCTTATTTTATATTTTGGATATGGTACTTAAGAAGATAGAGATATTGTTTAAACAAAACACATTTAGAACTTTAAATGTTGTTCGCGCACAAAATAAAATTAGCATACAAATTAAAAACGGAAATAGAAAAATTGAAAAATACAAATAAACATAAAATTTTCTGAGAAATTATTATATCATCTATCAACTAGTACATGTTTCACACAGGGAAATTTCGTTCTGAATTTACACTTGCTTGTGTATCGAGCCGCACTCTGACGTACGAGTGCATACAGCTCAAAGCGGTCAAATACGGCGTTCATTCTCTCTGTCTTCTCGCAGGACGGCATCTTTCCGAGAAATTTGAGGAATTTGAAACGCAGTGCGCTTGCCACTCAGCTTGGCTCCCAGTCATGAGGAACTTGCGCACGGAATCTCGGATTGGTAAATTCAGCGAAGAATGACAACACGGATATAAGATTCGACATGGAAGATACGCGAAAGACAGTGTTGCCAGATGTGTTTAGAGGGATTCCGCCAAGTTCGTTTCAGTTTCCGCCGAAAATCCGCTGAACTGGTTTTAAAAATCCCGCCTAAATCCGCTAAAAGTAAAATAAATTCTTTTTCCATATTTAAATGTAGTATTAATTTATTCTATTACAAATATGATTGCGAAATATAGTGACTTTATTGAACCTGAAATTCAATTTTTAGATAATATAAAATGCATTACCTGGGTGAAAATAATAACTAACCTGGGTGAAAATAATTGCAAAATAATAACAAATAATTTCAGGTATTATATAATTCATTATATTAGTATTACATTATTTATTCTTGCTAGTAACATGAATTTAGAAATTTTAAACATATACATCTGTGCAAAACAACTTATTAATAAAGGTTTAACGAAAACTGATGCTTTACTAATTTTACTGCTTTACTAACTATATTAATTTCCGCCGTTTATTCCGCTATCCGCGAAACTAATTTTTTTTCCGCCGTACGAGTTCAAAATCCGCTGAAAACGGCGGGAATTCCGCCGATATGGCAACACTGGCGAGAGATACCCCGACACTACCGTTGAATAAGCGACCGCAACCAAGAGCTACTCGTGGTAACACCGCATATCCCTTCTGTAATAGGTCAGAAGTTTTAAATAGACAATAGGCACCATGAAGGGTTTAGACGACACAAAATGCTGAATTGATGCATATTAAACAGCACTCGGTTTTTACAGACGACCGAATGCACTGCTGAGTTATGTCATAAACTTTTTCCTAAACGAAAGGTTTAAAAAAGATAAATTAAAACAAGTTGATAAAATAAAATAAAAAGTTATGCAATGAAACTATGAATTTTGTGAATTCGTCCAGTAAAATCACAAATGTGCAATTTTAAGGCAGTTGGACTTAAATGTGCAATATTATACAGTAACCCCCAAAACGTGCTATTTCGTGCAAAATAAAACTAGTATTAAAATAATGTCCGTTTCATGATTCAAATTGCTATGAAGGTTTCATCCAATTTCAAGTCAGGAAAGAAAAGATGCACTTACGTGGGATTCCGGTGTTTATGAGCTTTGAAAAGCATTTACTTCAGAAGAACTATTGAATCACGAAGGTATTGCATTTAAGTAGACATGGATTGAAGCTGTTTAACAAAAAATATTACTTTTGGAGTTCCCCTCCGATAATAATACCTCAATTATTTATGTTTGAAAATGCTCCGCTCTTAGACAAACTGACCAATCTCGCAGACCTGCGTCGCCCGTTTGTCCGGATCTATATAACGCAATGTATACATGTGTGTTTCAGAATAAATATTACAGACTTCTGCGGCGTGTAGAAGAGTAAAACATTATCACTATTTTCAAATAAACATATCTTGGGAAATTCCATTTTGCGGATTGAATGTATTTTTGTTGTATTTCCCCCTGATGTTGTGTCGTATTTGCCCCTGATATTGATATTGTGATATACGTGTGCACAGATCGACCGGTACATAAAATCTCCTTGGGGATGTCAGAACGTGAACTGCCGAACATGTGTGCGTACGAGGTTGCCTGAATATCAGGGGCAAATGCCACGTGTAAATGCAATCTTTTTTTAAAAATGGAAATTCCCTCTAAATGTTTATTTTAAAAAAGTGAAAATTTTCGACCCTTCAACTTGTTCTAGAAGCCTGTAGTATTTTTTCTGAGATGTACATCTGTGAGACCTGAACAAAGTTTCATACTCATTTTAGTTGGTGCACGGATCTACAGGACCCGTGTATCACATAGGTAGACGTAATCGTGAACACACGGAGAGAAGAGGTCTCATAGATCTTCTGAAAAAACAATGAAATACACGTCATTTACAGTAGTGCTAAAAATACCGCTCCACATTCTCATTATCAAATAATCCACTTAAAATATTTGATTACCAAACTCTACTAATATTTGAATAACGTTTTTGAGAGCAGATTGGATTAGGAAAAATTAATGCCCATTTTCATTAGGAGATTTAGGTTTTAGGAGATTAGGTTTTTTGAGCACTACTGTACATACGTTAAATCTTTATTGTATAGTGTAATTGCACAAAAAGGAATTTAACGGCCTCATCAGAATATTCCATTTACGCGCGCAAAGAACCACACCTTCAGCATTGATGGCAACGCTCGTGTCTGTTGCCTGGGGAAATAACGTTTGTCCTAAACGAGTTAGAGAAATATAGAGTGACTTTAGCGCCGCCATCTTTGAACCAGTAATCACTCTCCACCATGATAAAATATGTCAAACTTTTCGCGGGAAAAATGCTTGCTGGTTGCAAACACTTTTGCAGCTTCATTTAGTAAGTACGAATTGCGGAGTCGTTACAAATAATGTGAGGAATTAATGATAATGTGATATGCTGTTATATCACCACTAGTTTTTGAACAGATTTCATTTAAGACAAAAATCTCTCATCACTATCGAAGTTTTGCAATGTTAATCTTTTTGAAATTTTCAAAAATGTAGAGTTCGACGGAAATGGGATTAACCCACATTTTTATTGTCCTTTGATAAATATACAGATTTTTGAACTCAAATAAAAATCAGATATCCCTTACATGCATTCTTGGACATATTCAGCAATATAGAATAAATCAATTGAGGTGCTCTGAGAGTCTCCTAGTCAGATGTAGATTAGTGTTAGTAGTACATTAGATTAAGTTAAATTGTAAGTCAGTAAATGCGAATGTAAAATTGAACATTAACTGAATTTTGTAATTTCATCCAGAATATAATTATTTTAAAAACAAAAAGAGTGACGGCACACAGATGAACGGACAGGCAGTCACGTTTTCCCTTCAATCGATTTCCTGTGTCAAAATTCAATAATATAATTTCAATGAAGTACATTTGCATTACATCTCTGAAAATTTTTTTTTTGATGAGATGTCTTTATCCCTGGAAGGTCAACTTCTACTACGTATTTTATGTTTCAAAGAGAAATTATTGAAATCGGAATGGAACGTATCATTTCATTTGAACCAAACTGAATGTAGAATTCAAACATTAAATGTAAATAATGAATGGAAAATTGCTCGGTTCACTTTGATGTATAAATGCGGTTTAATAGTTCAATTCTGGACTTTTCAATGTTCATATTATGCCTACTGTCTAGGAAACTCAAGGTATAATATTTTAAGTGTTAATCGGTTGCAAATAAAGGTATCTCACATTTTGTGTAAAATTGAGGTTATTGGCTTTTACCAAGGGAAGAGGCTAGCTCTCTGTGTATTCCTAGTAGTTTCAAAGACTGGCAGCAGATGGTAAAAGATTCATTTTTACATTCATTTGTACAGTATGCTTCGCTCATTCCTTGTTAATAGTGGAACAGAAATTCATTTCCCCACAAAACGTAAAAATGTCTGATAAATATTGACACCACAACGCCTATTTCGCTGGCTTGTATACAATGACAAATATTTTTTCGGCCTTAAAATAGTTCTTGTTTATCATTTATCAATGAAAAATCAATTTCATTGAAAATTACTCATTTGGTTTTTTAAAATAGCTTACTCCATTTATAAGAATTTTCTTTGACGATTTCTAAGATTACTTGCATTAATAGTAATATTATAGTATTCATTGCTATACAGGTATTATCAGCCCAATTTCAAAACGTCAAGACTAATTCTACGAATACAATAAAAATTACTAATCTACTACTAAAAATTCTTATCTAATACTATAAAAATTTTAACTACAAGGAACATAATTACTGCTATATATAGAAACGGCCAGTTATAATTTAGTGCTTAATAAAATCGTCTGTGAAAAGCCTGTTTTTTATTTGGTTATATATTTTTTTACTTTTTGTAAGTAAGAATTTAAAGTAGATTGTACTTGTATTAGATATAGTAGGATGTTATTTGTTTCCAATTTAGCTTTAATAGATTCACTTTCCTTGAATTTTTTATTATTAAAAAAATTAGACCTTAGAATGCCACGAAATGAAAAAGGCTTTTGTCAATTTTTGTTGTTTATGTAGTAAGATGAAAATTTCTGTTCAGATACACATCGTTATATCAATTATCAAGACTGTATATTGTCAAAATTTTGGAACTTACTTTTAGGTTCATTACAACTAGCCCAATATATATGTTGCACTGTTTCTTGAGGCTACGGGACTAAGGACCTGCCCGGAATCAGTTGATCCGAATCAGTACTCTAACAAAAGGGCCACTGACAGCAATTGAATTGAATTTGCCTTATTTTACGTGGCGAGACTCGGGCCATCAGGCCCGCTCTTCCGTCTGACCACGCAAATTTCGCTACGCTCCTTTCATCAACTAGCAGAGAAAGGAGGTATTTCTTGGGCGAGAAACAGGCGATTTTGAATTTAGCTCAGAGGCGTCATTTAGGCTTGAGGATCTTTTACATGCAAGTAAATCTACCAACATGGACAGCCAGCTTTACTTCCCCTCCAAAGGAAGGCGTACGAAGGATTTTGTCGCCCTAAAAATCCACGGCTTCGGTCGGGTTTGAACCCGCAAGCTTGGGTATAACAGTGCGGTACGCTAACCGTCAAACCATCGCCGCCGCCTAATCGCTTCTTCAATCGTTTCAAAGCAATCGTTTCTTCCTCTTCCTTGTACTCTCACACATGAACATTACACACACATGTACATTCACTACGCTACTAGACATGTCAAGAGCACAGTCGGAAGCGTAGAGCTCATCCCGGCTGACATGGAGCCCCGCTGCTGAGAAAAATCCCGCTAGGTGACGGGTACGTCGGCACCGGCTCTCGCCATTCACTGAGGGAAGATAACCGCCACATCTCACGATAACTACATGCACTACACTTACAGGAATATTGAATTTCGCCGTTGACGCGCTCACAATCATTAATCTATCAATCATGTAATATACGGCATTAGAAATGAAACTTGTGTGCGTTCGAGGAATACAAAACTGTGGAACTGTACGTTTCGTGTGTAATTGTATTGATAGCTGGTATTATCTATTGAGCAGGTATTTAGGATAAAAACTGCTTGTTATTTGGGAGTTAGTGTTTTCCGATGGCTATAGCATTAATTGCATATATTGTAACGTAATAAAACTGTTTTATTTACTTGTAGTTGTTAGATATTCGGGACGTGCTCCATTTAAAAATAAGAATTACTTATATTGTCATTTTTCTCAAGGTTTTTCTTTAAACTTACGCCTTGTAGAAATTCTCCTTTCCTTTTCATTGTAAGAAAATAATGTAGAAATTAGATCAGTCATATTTGACGTCATTGTATAAAATGTTGAAATTGATATCGTGAGAGCAATATCGTGTTTCTCAGTAAAAGAATGAAACATTCCAATGGTGTAGCATCACAAGGAGTCAGTTATAATTTTCAGAGAACAGTATTGAAATGTAATACAATATCTCCGTAGAAATATTCTCGAAATGGAATTCGTATCTAATATCACATTTTTTGTCACGAATGCCTCTGAAATGAAAATAGACGCGATGATTCATTTCCTTCCATTATACATCTTCATTCCAACATTAATTTAAATTTGTATTTTCCAAAGAAATTAGGAAATATTTGTTTCATTATAGACCTACCAATAGTAATGTTACGTGCGTATAGACGTTGATATTTCTATGTAAAGATGGGAAAGAGAAACATTCAAAATTACCACCTTAGATATGGATAATATAATAATTACTTTACACAAAGTAATTATGATTTTTGTCACGAGAATATGAATTCAATCTCTAGGATGTTGGTGTAATACGGCGTCTTCTCAGGAGCAGTGCCTGGGAAGTATTTGTTTTGCATTATTGCCAAAAGTCGTAAAAAATTGTGTATAGTATTTAAATCCAAGAAAAGCTACATTCAGCTATTTAAGAAAGATGCAGTTTCAGCATTTGCTCAATGGTCGAAGAAAATGTGGGCAAAAAGTATCTACATAAGAATCATTCACTCAAAACTTTATTATCTATAATTCCCTGCCTCCCCGAAACTTGTTTGTTTCTTTTTGGTGTGCATATCATTACTTATGATTTCAGAATATCCTGCCAAAAAGTATTTTAATTTTTATTAATACTTTATAGCTTGTTATTGTCTTCGATACGGAGTTCGATATAAGCTCCATAACTTACCTGCATCGATAGGAACGGAGGGAATTCGGAGAGGGGATTATGGAAAGGAATTATGGGAGCGAAATATGAAAAGACAAACCGAGTCAAGTTAGCATCTACTTAATTAGTAAATAAATCGGAATGAATAAAAGTTGGAAAAAATAAAATTGTGTATGTACCACGGGCGTAAACTGGTTCTAACGATCTCGTGCCAAAGGCCCTCGGGCGTTTTGTCGCCGCTCAGTCATTAGGACCCTTATACGAACGCCCTTGGGGCATAAATATTTCAGATAGAATGTTTCTGTAAGAAATAAAAAGTTAAAATAAGAACCTGGTGGCAATAAAATGCGGTGATGTTGGAAATATATTTTGCAGTACAAAGCGGAGTTTCGGCGGCGCAAAATTCTGTTTATCAGTTTGAGTGGCTGGAGGGGCGGCACCCGCCCTTTTCCTTTGGGGCAGAAGTCGTAGTTGCTGATACCCAGGCAAATACATGCTCTGGAATTCGAGAGCGCACAGAGGGATTTATTATTCATAGCCGTGACGCGTTCAAGGGATGTACAATGTTGAATATTATTTGTGAAAACTACAGGGGCTCAATTGTAATGGCACTACATTTACCTAAGTCCTCCGACAATTACAAAAAGAAAACAAAAATGCAGATTTATTACTAAGAACATGTGTAATAGTGCAAAATTCTTTTGCACTATTCACACGTCAATTCAAAACCGAAAAAAGGAACTATTTCTTGACCTTTCAACATTAATTGGTCCATAACATTAACAGGTCCATAAATCTATTTAATAGTACACTTGGTGCATTTGATTAGATCACTAAAAATGTTTCGCGGTTCTGCTGATTTTCTAATTTTCATTCCGTATGCAGCTTTCCTCACATCCTTTGGAAAAATATGCTCTATGTTGCTCAACTCTGCATTGCCTACCTGATAATTTATCAGTTCGTAATAAGTACTGATAGCAATTTTTCGTTGATTGATTGATTGTTTGTTCTAAGCTGTACCGTGTATATGTAACTTACTATATAAAAGATGATGAAATATTGTCGGACAAAAAATACAACTTCATTCAATATTAAGAAATGTTTGTCATTCATCACGGTTTGAGAATAAATGATAAAAATATCTAGGGCACTTAGGGGATCAAAGACGATCACTTTCTTTACACGAATTCACACACGTGACGTTCTGATTTGCTTATTTTAACGTGTGAAAACAGTTAAAAACCGAGGCATTAAAAAGGAGGGAGAATTGCAATCTCTGCACGTTTTCTTAAGCGCTTGAATTACTACCCTAGTTCTTATAATATATTAAATTGAATTATGAATACAGGTAACTAACACATTACGTATCATTGTTAAAATCAATCTTATTTTACTTCTTGAGACTCAGCTCAGTCTCTAATTGTGTAGAAACAGTTACGTAGCACATGTGATTGTACCACAAATTTAAATCTATTTGTAATGAGTTGTTGATTCTAGTACTTGATGAATATGATTCGAGCGTCGTGAGTTATAATTGAGTAGCACAATTTCATTACTATCTTAATCTAATAAACAAAAAAACAATGTTTGTTGGTTCGTGCTAAATGCGTTGCAATACCGTTGAACCGATTCAGATAAAGCTTTGTCAACATATTGTTGGCACGTGTGGGAATAATATAGGTATATACCCGATGAGAATGTGCATATGCCTGCGCACATAGACGCGCGTAGATGATGATTTTAACTGAACATGGCGCTCTACGTAACTGCGCTTGACGCAACCCGTCGAACCATGAAGTACGGTTATTAAAACGTCTTCATTGCCATTGCGTATTCTGCCCCTGCTATTGTGAAATTTCTCCTGGAGAGAAAGTTACCGAGCGAGATAGAGGAAGACAGAGATGCAGGAAGCGAAACAGACACAGAGAGTCAGAGAATGAGTGGGAGACTGAGAGAGACACAGACGGAAAGATAAGGAGAGAGAAACGGAGAGACCCAGAGAGACAGAGGGGGACAGGAACGGTGAGAGAGACGGAGAGAGAAAGAGAGAGGGAAGGAGAAAGAGAGAAATAGAAGGCTGGACAACGTCTGCCGGGTTCCGCTAGTTTTATATAATTTTCGAGGAAGGACAAAAAGCTGTGGTGAGTTTGGGTGCAGGTTTAGATTAAAACCATTAATCTACACATCGCAATATACTACTAGTATTATTTGTAAGTCTATTTATGGAATATTGTAAGTGATTTTTTCGAAATAATATACATATACATACATACATACATACATACATTTATTAGAACTGCAATTGGGTATAACCCGGTGTCAGTTAATGACAATAATTGCAAAAATGTCAACACTTACATTAATAATAATAATACTAAGAATGATAATAATAATAATAATAATAATAATAATAATAATAATAATAATAATAATAATAATAATAATAATAATAATAATAATAATAATAATAATAATAATACCGTACAATACAGTACAAGACGAAAAGCAACATTGAAAAGTGCATTGATCACGTTCACCGCACTTCACTTCACTTCACTACACTACACTTTTTTGCTTTGAATTACACTGACCAGCACTTCACCGCACTACACAGCATATACTCATTTAATATCTTGTTCTAATTTGTTTCTAAAACTTCGGACACTGAGAGGAAAAGCTTTGAAAACTGCTGCAGGTAAACTGTTCCAATCTCTAATTGTTCTGTTACAAAAGGAAAACTTCCCAAGATCTGAATTTTGTTTCCTTTCTCGAATTGTGTGGGTGTGATCGCTTCGGCCGAAATAATTTGTTTTTTCTAGTCTAATCTGAATTTCCTTCCAAGCTGGTGACCTACGTACGATTTATAAAGAGCGCAAAGCCTCGCCTTTGTTCTTCTCGTTTCTAGAGGTTCCCATGACTTTTTTGTTGCGTTACTTCTATAGGTAAACTTATTCGCTTTTCTCTGTATTCTATCTAGATTTTTCCGGTGCGCCTTTCTGTATGGATCCCAACACGCAACTCCGTATTCCATGAGAGGGCGAACCAGCGTAAGATATGCTAATTCTTTGGCGTTTGCAGAACTTTTCTTTAGTATTCGCATTACAAAATGCAAAGACTTCCACGTTTTTCTTACTGTCTGATTTATATGCATCTCCCACCCTAATTTACTATCTAGATGAATGCCTAAATACTTGCATGATGAGACTCTTGGGATGATAACCTCACCTAAACGATAGTCTGGTTCCACATAATATAAAATAAATTGGCCTTAGGGAGTTAGATATGAGATTTGGAACAATTACTGAAACATTCAGTAATTACTATCTTTATGTGAAAATGAAATTTTATGATATATTTTTAAGTTACAAAGAAATTAATACAATTTTATAAATCTTTATTCTTGGCATTAATAACAGGCAGGTGAATTGCTCCAAACGTCTAATAAGTTCAGACGTAATTTTCCTGGCAATATTATTGGCCATTGTGTGCGAATCTGACATTTATATTTCCAAAAAGTGGGTCAGGGGAATACAGAAGTAGAGCACAACACTTCTAATATTATGAGCAAGTTTATTGGTAAGCCAATGGGGAAGCATAAACAATGTTGAGAGTTGTTATGTCCTCTACAACAGACAGCAAACAATCTTACTGTGTAAATGTGATGAGGAAAAACAGTGCTTGTTAGTCTTACAAGATCACAAGGCACTATCTAATTTGCACCATAACCTACACTACAATCTTTTCCTTTCTACTCAATGAAATCACGCCGTATCCTAAGAACTGCTGAGTTTATAAAAACATAATGCCAACCTCAGCTTTAAAAATAGCTGTAGGTTATGTACAGAAATTCTGTAGGAGGGTTAGTTTTGTAGTGAGTAGGCTTTAATAAAATGCAAAATAGAATCCTCATATACTTTAATAGGTATTTGGCAAAAAGTTGCGAACCTCCATGAAAGAAGCTAGCTATTACTTTAAAAGTTTCGGAACTTTGCTATTATATCTGGATTAATTTTTTTTTTGGAATTGTAGACATCATGGTCTGAAGTAGTTTTGTAGACAATATTCATATTGGCTTTGCAAGATACAAGTTTTTAAGAAAACTATTGGTATTCATAGACGGAGAAAGATGTGACTTGTCAAGCAAAATAAATATTTTTTTCATACATTTAGACAAGTATTTATGGAATTGGATGACTCAATTATGGACATTTGTATTGAATGCTAAAGTGTTCCCACCCTCGAGAAACTCAATTTGTCAAAATGACTGACTCGTAACTCAAGAGGCAATAGTAGATTTCTTAGCTCAATAAAGAGGTACTTATAAAAATCACGTGGGTGGAATACGTGGATTATTTGTATAACGTTTTTCTGTAATTTAAAAGTTTAAGTTGCTGAAATAGCTTAGTGCCTCAACGGATGATATTGCTCTGCCTCTGCCAGGGACGTCGTAGGGTTCGAGTCCTGATGGTTGCAGTAGCTTCGACACTACGGTCCGATGCTCATAAGAATGGTGACCGAATTTGCAATATGGACACTTTTCCATAAGAACAGCCAGTTTATGAAACTATGAGTCCGATCATTCCTCGCTTGATAATGTTTGTTTCAATAATTGCCCAGGGTAGAGATGTGCTTAACAGCTTATCTCCAATTAAAATTTTCCCAGTAATAATTTATTACACCTCCTCGATCACCAACCTAACATAGCCGTTTGCTGTGAGTTAAACGAGTCATTGCTACACCACTAACGGGGTACCGCCTCAACCGCGACCAGCTCTAAGCTCCTGACCGATCTCCCGGCATGTGTTGTAGTGTAGTGAACGTGTGTATAAGGGGTGAGGATAGAACAAAGAAGAGGAAGGAAAGACTTATGAGGTTTCTCGTCCAGGGGTTCTTACAAAAGGGAATATTCCGTTACATTTCCTAAGCGTAGTGTATGTAGAAGTAAAACCCACCTTTCGCCTGACCCGACACGCAATCCGCCCCCTACCACACACCCGCTTTCACACGCCGCGCCTCCCGTGCCGGCACCAACGCGCGAGCCCCGCGGATCCTTCGACCCGTTCCATGCATCAGGTCCCTCCGTTTACACGTGATATATCCCCGCCTCGCGCCACCGCCCCGCGCCCCCTCCCGCACCGTCACATCGCGCCGCCGCCCCGCCATCCGTCACGTGCCCCTGTGCCATGGCCCCGCGTCCCCGCCCTGTGCCCTGCGCTCCGCCCCCTCCCCGTCTGCTCCCCGCGCCCCTGCCCCTTTCCCCGACCCGCGCTCCCGCGCCCCCGTACCGCCGACCCGCACGCTCGCGCCCCTGCCCCGTACCCCCGACACGCGCGCCCGCACTCCCGCCCCGGGCCCCCGCCCCCTGCCCCTCGGCCCTGTCCCGCGCCAAAGCCCCCGGCTGTTCCCCGCGCCCGTGCCCCCGCACTCCCGCCCCGCGCACCGGCCCCCTGCCCCTCGCCCACACCCCGCGTCCCCGCCCCGTGCCCCGCCCACTCGCCCGCGGCCACAGACGAACGGCGCTGTGCGCTCGTAGCTCGTCGCCTCCGCCTGCGCCGGCGCCGGCGCTTTCGCCCAATTCATAATTTCAGGAAGGCCGTGCGGGCGTTCCTTTTGCTCGCTTTAGTCCTTGCCTGCGACTTGATAATAAAATGATAGCTCGCGCCATATTTTATCATTTTCGAAGATGTAAGGTGCTTCGACAAATACTGGCTGGCGCAGAAGGTGTTGGCAGTTGACTTGCAGGAAAGGGAAGAATGAGGGAGAGAGGGGGAGAAAGAGGGAGAGAGCCATGGGAGAGAGAGAGAAGGAGCCATGGGAACAGCTTAATAAGGCGAATAACAATCGGTAAAATGCTATGAGATACATAATTCAGTATACGAAGCAATTTTCTTTACTAAAATTTACTGGATAGATCAGAATTAATAGAGAATAACTGTTGTTCTTGATTATCCGTGCATTATATCGTGAGCTTACAGGATAAGGTGCTTGGCAATGAAGCCTTCAGACGTATCTGACCACAAAATCGCGTTTGCAAAAACACAGTTCTCCTCTGCAGGTCTAAAGTTCTATGATTTGGGACTTAACACCTTTTTCTTGTAAGCCAATGATAGCAAGTGTACACGGTGCGCTAAACAGCGGAGTAGCTAGCTCTCCCATTCGAATATTACCCTTATCTGGGTAAAAATGAAACCCTTTTCCATATGGATTCATATTAACACTCGATTTTTAGTCCTAATAGAAAATTACTTATTTATACCCGAGGCCCTTTGGCCTGAGATCATTAGATCCACTCAACACCCGTGATGCATTTTTTAACCTAATAGAAATGATTAAGATTGCTAATTAACTAGATTTGGTTGTCATATTTCCTTCCCATAATTCCCTTTCATAATTCTCTCATAATTCCCTCCATAAGAGAACATGCAGCATTATTCAACTGTTTTCTTTCTCTCGATCCAGGTAAATTATGTAGTATATCGTTTATCGAGCTCCATATCGAAGGTAATAACAAGCAATTATTTGTCAATAAGAAATAAAAAATTAAAATATGACTACAAACATATATTACATAATTATTAACTCTTCACGTTTTATATTTCATACGAGCAATGTTAAACAGTGACAATCATACATTTACTATTAACATGTTACTATTAAAAGTTTAAACAGCAACTTTTTTTATATCTTTAACATGTTGCACTTGTTCTTGATTATCCGTGCGTTATATCGTGAGCACATGTACTCCCCATTTTACGTCCGAGTCGTTAACGGTTTTTTAGATTAAATAATCAAATAATGAAGTATTTTTAGCATGTAAAGCACTGTTATAATGTATATGTTCTTTACTATGTTATTGCAGTATTGTTGAATATTTTTGTTAAAGTATTTAATTTATTGAAGAGTATACGAGAAATTTTATTTTTTGTTCTGACGTTGGTGCGTATTCCTTTTCTGAAAATCCGTTTTACGTGGGTTTGTTCATCAGCAGTTCTGCTGCTTGTATATTATTAATTTAAAATGCGCACAGGAATTGAAAGAAAACTATGTAGACTCTGGCCGCGAGAGGAGTATATGGTTTTCTTATATATCCTGGAGCTCGGGAAAATCCAAACACAATGCAACATTTTCGAACGTGACTGAACTATGCAAATATTTGATAATGTTATTTCGCCTAAACTCATACTGTACGTACCGACTAGATTCTTATACTCAGTGCGTCTCCGCTTCAGATGCAAATGACATTATTTCACAGAAAATCTCCAAGAAAGAAGCATCCGGGCATTAAATATTAGCTATCGATGTGTCGCTAATGGAACATAAACTCATTTTTTACATGCTTGCCATATAAGGAACTGTTGTACTGCATACATACTATACTGTTGCAGTATTCGTAAGGACAGTTTTTTTAAAAACATTTAGATTGTTGCTGTGTTATACGATAGAATTGTTGTTCTTGATCAGTGTGCGTACCACTGTGTAACCGTTGTCTATCTGTGATTAAGATGGCAACACTACATTTGAATAGCGCGGGTAAGAAGAAGGAAACCTTATAGATAGACGTTCTGAGACGTTTTGAATTGGGCTGTCCGTGCTGACCAAAGCGTTAGAGAGGTGGCGGGAACGAGTGAGAAGAGAGTTGAACGACGTACGTCAGACGAGACTGTTCCTGGAGAAGATTAGCGAGAGCTAGGCGTGGAAGTGCACGCAGGAGCTACAAGATTTTATTGGGGATTGAAACGTGCCACAAGCAGTGCGTCAGAGTTGCGGTTTTTAACGGCCACATGGCGACGCGCCGGACAGGAAACCGCCAACACGTGGACCTGGGGAGGCCACGATTCGACCCGACATCACGGTGAAGGACGACTCCGATCCACAAGATCACGTTAAGTACTCCTAAAACGATTATTTAGTAAGAAGTGCCAGAGTAGATTGAATAGGGCGTAAATGAAATGCTGAAAATACGGCACTTCTAAAATGTTTCTATGAACATTTGGGGTGTGAATAGATATTTGGAGGGAATGGAACTTCATTATGTGCTTGTGGGTGGAGGAAGTGTAGAATTTAATCATTTTTCTAATGGAAATGGTTTGCTAATGAAACTATAATTGGGTATGAAACAATATTCAGTTCAGGGATTTAAAAAAACATGCCAGAGTGCATAAATTTGAGATTTCTTTGTGCTGTAAAGGTTTCATGTTATTTTCGAGAGATTGTACTGATTTAAGTGTTTTATTTGTTGTGTAATATATTTGACTATTTTGAAGGGGAGTATTGTGTAATTTTACATGAAATACTAATGTTAAATTATGTGAGATGGTAAATCTTTCATCTTCTATTGATGTTGTTCAAATTAATGTTTGAAACGTTGGCAAGAACTTTGCAAACTGTGCTTGATTAACACTCTATCATGGTCAAAGTGTTACAAAGACAGTATAATTGTAAATGAATGTGTTAAATTTTGTTTTTTCCTTCTAGAAGAGAAAAGTCATGTGTAAAGTGATTTTTGTTATTGTACAAAGGGCAATTTCTGTTGTTTTTTTGTTACAATAAATGTATTTAAGTTTGGAAATTTTCTGTATTAACACTTCCCTTTCTAATAGGATAAAGAAAGATCCACGATCCTTAAAGAACAATATATTTTCCAGAATATTTTTTTAATGATTGAGATCGCAGTTATGAACCCTCCTAACAATAATTGAAAGTAAGGAGAAGGTTTCAACTGATGAGAAAATCATTTGTTTAATTTTGCTCAGCAGAGGTTTGGCTGCTACAGGCCTATAGTATCCCTAATTTCTCTTGCATCTCTCCTCCCAGATAAAAATCCTGACTTCGCCCATTGAAAAGGGATATTTTGATTGATTCTTCTTGTTGGTAGCATCAGTTATTTCCATAAACTGCCGTTTATATCTCAAGAAGGTTGCATTTGTCGCAAATTATGAATTATATTAAACTTTAGTTGCTTTTCGTATTTCGAACTTCGAAAATAGTGACTTTACTCATTTATTTTCAAATTTCAATATATCTAGTGTTAACTTGTACTGATATGTAGACAATTTTGTATTAATTTTGTTTTCAAAACAAATATATTAATATCACATATTTCACAACTTTTTTATATGCAATCTGAATGAAAACTGGATCGTATAAAAGGGCGAAAACTTTCACAGGTAGTTCCTTATCACTTACAATACACAACACTTGTAAAAAATTAGCCTGTATTATCTCTAATATTCAGAGGCAAATACCACGTGTGCTTACGGCAGTGGGCTCTCATAAATAAATTCAAATATCATCCAGCAACGAGTAAATTTGTTGGAGAATTTTCAAAGTACGGGAGGTGCTTATTAAGATTATAAAATTTCGAATAAAAAACCTGGTTCATTAATACATCATGTAAGTTAATCTCATATATTTACAAATGTTCTAATGTGAATAAATTAACTCTTCTTTTCTTCTCCATTTCTTTACTTTTTTTAGGTTACGTAAACTGTAAAAACGCAATACGCACCACTTAGTGAAACGCATGATCTCACTGCACACCGTTTCTTATCCTAGTTCAGTAAGGTCGTATTGTTTGGAGGAGAAGGTAGCAAAGGCGATAATTTTTTCAGGAAATTACTGCTCTTCCATGAATTGCTTTGTGTAACGTTAGTAGCTTGTCTTAGTATTAAGAGTGTAAACGTCTTTACCACACCTGTATGAATTACGAATAGCATTGTGGCGTTTAATGAATAATCGGACGTGTAAGAAAATATGAACAATTATTGAAAGATAAACTTCTCATGGATAATCGTTACCGCTATTGAAGACGCATGCGCATGATATGTACGGAGATACTCGAGCGCGTACCTTCGAGGACCTGCATGAAGTATGCGAGTTCGTTTTTTTTTTTGTTTTTCAAAGACTTGTGTATGTAGTACTTCTATTTTGGTTCCCTTCGTAGAGGTTAGTTTGAAAGTTCTGACACAACTCAATTTAGTGGTTCTTCCTTCAATTCTCGTTGTTTTGGTAGCTGGCATTATCTACAACATGTTGAACGTCTGCCTCAATTTTCCTGTAAATCTTGTCTTGTATTTATTATTATTATTATTATTATTATTATTATTATTATTATTATTATTTATTTATGAAAAGTCCATTTTCTTAACACGGCGGAGTACCAGTTCATTGTGACCGGCAGCGTCATCTAGCTGAGTGCTCGCAGGCAGAACCACACCTGTGCCTGCTTCGCACATCTCTGGTACGCACCTACTCATCTACCCGACTGCCCAGCTGCTCAACAACACAGCCAGAGGAACGCGAGCTGTCCTGATTCCCAGTGGCCCCCCAGCAACTCGATAGTACAACCTCTCAGCAGCATTCTCGCGTAATAAAGAACAAATTTCATCTTGAACTCTATATAGTAATAGTATCAAAACTATGTTTTATATATGTTTAATAAATATTCCTTTTCTTCATGTTTATATTTCATTGGTGCTGAGTGTAATACACAGACATGAATTGTTTTACAATAAATTATTTTATTTCACTGTTTTCGCTTGCAATATTTTAAATTATGTTTTCACGGTCAAAAAGCTAGTAAATAAAATATTTTTAGTTGAACTTTAAATACATATCTTGTTATTATTTGTTGTTCTGTCAGCCTATTGAAACATTTTTTTGTAATTCAGTAATGTTTTTGTTCATTTTTTGTTGCTTAGGAGGGTAATTCCTCAAATTCTTCTGTCACGTTGAACTAAATAAAATTACGTTAAGAATTCCAACAAGAGTAATCAGCATATCGTAAACAAGAGTGAGTCATTTCGGGTGGAAAATATCAGTACTAGTGTATACTGAACATTGTGTTGGAAAATTTTTATGTCTGTATTCTGTAACTCTCTCCGTAAAATTACAGCAGCTTGACATAGCAATCTGCTGTTCCACTACTTCAAAACGTTAGTGCTTTTGGACGACTGAATCAGTAAGTATGATCGCAAAAATCGACAAAAAGATCATCGTTCTTCAGATTCTAATGCCGAGAAACGCCAAATTTGTCAATTAATGCAGATTGGTTGGAAATAGCGAAGCAACATTTGCAATAAAATCAATTCTGAGGTCAATCCAGTGATCGAATTGAATGAATTGAAGGCGTAGGCGTCATCCCAAGTCTATCGGCGGTGTTTCGTGTGTGGAAAAATGAGATGGCTTTCCAAGGAGGACACAGGCTTCGACGAAATTTGAAAATTACTTAAAAACACTCATGACGAGTGTCCGCGTCGTAGGGCCGAAACTGCAAAGGTATTATTCGTCGGTAAATACACGGGTAACAAGATATCTTCCTAATAATATAAATGAGCGAAAGATCCGTATTATACGGCGTACAGCAATCATCGTCGATATCACGGGACAAACTCTAAACCGAATACATACATGATAACAATATAATCAAGATAGTTTCTTCTCCGATCATAATTTACGAGAAACGTGCCTGCAAAGTCTTTTAAAAACTGCATCTTTTGTTTTTATTCAGTTATGTTTAAATCAGTTCTGTTTAATAATCAGTCGGACAATGAATTATGCTAACTTGCGAATCGTTCATGTAGTACAGCTGTCACTCGCGAGAGCGCAAGGGCTGCTTTAAAGTGTTACTATTCAACGCTGCGCAAGGGCTGCATTAGATGTTACTGTTTAACACAATCTGATTTACCATCATTACAAATTTAATATAACAAATGATGCATTAAAAAATCTTGGCTTTATTATTCGTAATTCCAAGAATTTCAATGACACCTCAAATTTAATGCTCCTCTTTAATTGTCTTGTGCGCGCCAAATTGGAATATGCTTGAGTTATTTGGTCACCTTATTGCATAACACTATCTAACCAAATTGAAAAAGTTCAAAAACGATTTTCGAGGTATTTGTGTTACAAAAAGTTTTAGCAATCTGCTTATGAAATTTCTTATATTTTAGTTAAAGAATTCAATCTAACTACTCTTGCTAATAGAAGTCTTTGCTGAACAATTGTTTTTATTTAAAGTAGTCAATGGTCTGTCAGACAACAGTGAATTGCTGTCACAATTGTCATTTAATGCACGAGTATCAAATTTGAGAGGACCAGAATTATTACATTTTAACAAAAGAAATACAAAATCCACAGTTTCACCACTCTTGAGAATGTCCTCTAAATTCTATGAATTGAGTGGAGTGTGGAATTTAGACTTCAGTTTTTCTTAAGGATTAATATGATGGTACTGATATTGTTCACATGAAATGACTCACTTGTGTGTTAATGCTAGAAATAAAGAGCAGTCCAGTTGGTTATTTGGCTTCCAACTGGAATCACTCGCATATGACAGTGCTCCAGGTCTCTGGAGTAACTCAGTTTATGTATTTTTTTATTTATTTAAAGTCAAAAAGAGTTAAAAATGTGTACTTATTTTGTGCCGACGAGAAAATGATTCTCGATCTGTTCCTCCTTGTCATTATTTCGTTTGGGTTTTTCCTAACGAAATTGTTGCCTTATTTACGGTTTTCTTTAAATTTGTTTGCTTTGTATAGGTGCTTCGACCTCACGGGAAGACCAACCAGGACCTTCCCGCCAGAGCACTGCGCCCAGAGAACCGGTTTATCACAATCCACGAGAAAAAAAGAAGAGAGTAAGTGACATTTACGTAATAATCATAATTTGATGTAATAAATAGTGGAAATAATACTAGTTTTCCAAACAGTATCATTTTCATTAAACAATATGTGTGTACGGTGTGTGTGTGTGTGTGAAAGAGAGAGAGAGAGAGAGAGAGAGAGAGAGAGGAGGAGAGAGTGGGGAGATAGGAGAGAGAGATGAGAGAGAGAAAATGAATGAGAGAGATAAAAGAGAGAGCCTGTGTATGTGCGCTTCTAATTGAAAAAAGTAGCCAGACCTTCAAAACTGCACTCCACATGAACATCTAGTAAAAATTTCAATTTGTTTATATTTCAGATGTTTAATAATCTCTGTAATGTTTCCTTATGTCATAGAAATTGCACTCGCTCTTATATAAATACATGCTACGATGCCAAGTCTAGTTGATTAATTTATTATCGCATTAAAATCTCGCTCTGAATTGCATTTGTTGGGAGCGGTAACTTTCGGGACGCAACTTGCATGGCAACACTGGAACACCGGGCAGAAGGAGAACCAATGAAAAAAAATCAATGCCCGTCAGTGAACTTACCCTACGAATACCTGAGGTTAGGGAAAGACTAATTGGCACGCTTAGTTGCATAATGCAGTGGCGTCTGGCTACTTCATATCCTACTTTTTAAATTGTTACTGATGGTAAACAATTGTTAATAACAGAGGCGCACCGAAGAGGGAGAGGCTCATGGGGATTCAGCCACCACCAAGCTATTGGTACATAATCAAAAGCGCAACATTTACTAATGTTCAGTACTAATGAAAGCCATTAAATATCAATTTTTAACGTTATAAATGTTAACTATAAGGCAAAAAATTGTAATGCATTTTATATTCACCTAAAGGAAAATTCTTTGTGAGAAAACACCAAGTCGATTGAAACTACTCCTATACGTGAACCCCCTCCCCCGGAGACAAATCCAGGGTGCGCCTCTGGTTAATAATTATTATTATTGTGTAATAGTTTGAGAAATGAGACTGTATTGATTTGGTTATTTTAACATAAATTGATGTTGATCAGTATTATTTGAAATCTTTTTACGGTTATTCAGAAACAACTGAGATTTTGTTCAAAAATCATATAGGTCAAAATTGCGAATTATTTTTATCGCACCGTACATGTTCCTCAGAATTCGGTAGTAGCAGTAGGATGTTACAACGTAAATTGAGATGTTTCACTTTCACAAGAAAATTGGCTTCAGTTCTTTGAAAGATCATTACAATTGCAAACAGTTGATAATCACATTTATAGTCTTCAAGGGATTTTGATAGATCCAAGACTTTCTCTTAATTTTTTTTTATAAAAGCGGCTGAAGTTATGGATATTATGTTAGAGATCTGCATAGAGTACATCAGTGACGTGGCTAAAAGTCAAATTAATATTCTCGCGGTTGCTTAGCACTCCAGTATGTGAAGATAGATTATCCTGGGAATATGATTGTGTACCTTTGTTTATGTATCCTTGACCAAATTTCACCATCTGTAGATATTTACTGAAAAAGCACAATTTTTATTGAGCTTCAAAGTCTTAATTTCTCTTGAAGCGCAAAGTAATTTGCTAATTGTCGTGGTAATGTCGTTTTCTTATTAAGCTAGATATTTTTTCTTTTCTTTAATCTTAGGACTTCCAGTCTATGTGACCAAGTTTTCGTGCATATTGTTGGGGGAATGATGTCACTCCTGGAATATATTTGGAGAGGGAATGCATAAGCCTTTGACCACTAGTTTTGGCTCAAGATTTTTTATTAATTATTATTGACAAAATTTTCACGTAAAACTAACAGAAAGAATATTATTTAAGAATTTCAAGATGTATTAAGGAAACCCAGGTAGACAGTAAATAGCCACAAAAACATATATCGTGGTGGCAGTGACATGGCAATATTCTTTAGACTTACGTATAGATTATGGTGTTGTCCGTGTTCTCCAGTCCTCACAGTTTTTCCACATCAGGCGAAAATTATATGAAGAGCTCGGCGGTTAATAGTCCTATGCCACAACTTCCACAAAAGAAAAATAATAACACTACTAACATACTCTTCACATCGATTATTATATTTTGTGCGAGTTTTGGTGTTGGTGTAACAATTTACTCTGAATTACGAAGATCTTTCTTCTTTACTCTGCCCTTGCTGGACCTGTGTTGGGCCGTTTTGAATTCGCGTGCCAGCGTGCGCTTTCGGGGCTCGCCGCCTTGCAGCCACCGGAGCCTGAGGCGCTCGGCGAGTCGCGGGCGTGACGTAGTTGGAGCTGCCGGTGCGTATGGGATTAGAGTGGGCTCTGTTAAGGTGACGGGGGCAGGTGCTCGAGGGGAGAGCATGGATCTACTCCTAACGTATATGGCCGGAAGGAGACGGCGCTGCGTCGTACCATGGGATTTAGTACGTCGGCTACCTTTTACTGGCGAGTTGACTCATAGTGAGGGTATTCATTGTTGTGTACACGTGGGAAATGAAATGTTAATAAATTTTATTTTATTTTTATTTTATGAACATTACAGTGGTGAGGATTGACGGGTTGAAACCGTTATCTTCTTATTTCTCAGAATGAAATCGATATGGTATAGGATTATCCATAGCCAAGCCCTTCACATGTGACGCATGTTGTGGATGTCATTATGAATAAAAATACTCTTGTCATACCTTTTCGGTTCTGGTCTCACTCAGTCTAATATTTCTTCCTCTTGGACGTTCTGTGTTTCCCTCTGCGAATGGTATCGTTTATCCTTAAATAAGGCTCACTCTCCATCGGGTATGAAACTGAATCCAAAGAACTTCTAATGTTTTCATTTGATACTGATGTAGTTTGTGAGAACATAATCGCCATTCAATGTGATAATTGCTCAAGAAGCGCTTCATAGTATAATTAGAGGCGCTTATGGTTTATGATATAATGACCATCCAAGCATGATTGTCTTTCCTTAATGCTTTTCGATTGTGTATAAACATTCTGTGACGAATGTTTAAGATATCGTTATCGATGTTTGGTTATATACGTTTGTATTCACATTCACATTGGACGTAGCATTCATAATGAATGCCATGTTATATTAAAAATACATGTTTATGTTCTGACGTCTACATCGGTTCAATACGAATGGCTCGTCGGCTGGTATGATTGTTCTGCTAGTGCCAAATGACGAGTTGTTGGCAACCATATGTCAAAAACTGACATTTGCCATTTGAGCTATTATGTAATGAGAAGGAATTGTTTAGGTTATTATTCTACTTCAATTTTATAATTCTGTCATTTGATGGCTGCATCCAGTTGCATAATAATACTCATTAATATGAGATTTCATTATAATAAAGGTTCTTGACCAATCAGAGAGACGTTTGTAAACCAAGTATTGGCACTTAATCATTGAAAATCGTTCTAGTAAAGGTTTCATTATATTTTGCCAAGAATGCATTTAATTATATTTTAATTGCATTTAATATTATATTATGTTTGTTAGTTTTAATTTCTTTTCTTTTTAGTAATTTTTTTACATGGGTTATTATTTAAAATAAATTGGATCGTAATATCTCTTTGATCACATTTGACTAGCGCAACGGTAAAGTACAGCCATCTGCGCATGGTAGGATAGCTGTCTGCGAGGTGGCCTAGGCCAAATCTCTCATGTCAACTACCACGAAACGATTCATTTATTTATTTCTTTATTTACGTCAAAAACAGCTAAAAACTGTTTGTGACGTGCTATGGGGAGAAGTTAATTTGAAGTTACATTTATGTCCAGAAGCAAAACAAGGGGCCATCTCAGCGTCTACTCGAGGATCAGGGAAACTGGACGAAAACCTGATCGAGATGATTCAATGTAGATACCATAAGTCGTAGCAAAAGCTCGTTCTTTCCTCCCTCGTTCGTTCCTCGCTGATATCGTAATATCTCTCATTTGTATTAATGCCCATCATGACGTCATCGTTTCTTAATGTATTAATATGGGAGACGTGGTTTGACATTCCCTACCACAGCTTCATTACGATTCTATTTTCCGTGCAAGGAATATAAACCCTTAACTCTTGAGCACAGCTGTTTCTGCTACAGCCATCGAGGAATTTGTTAGGAATTCCTCCATCGGCATTCTGCCGCGATGATATTACGAGCAATATGTGCAATTGCAAAAATTACAAAAGCAAGATTTTCTAAAAAAAACGCACAAAATTTTTCTTTAAACTTTTGGTACGGATAGTGCTAAATTTACTCTGTAACATGATATAAATGCCCTATTGCTCTATTTGTTTTTTCAAAAATTCCAAAAATATATTTTTTACTTGTCTCTCACGTCGTTAATATTCATATTAGCGGCAATTTTTCACATTATCGTATTTATGAGTATATGTGCTTCAAAGAATGTCAGATAAAGTTTCTCGGAAACTCAACCGTTTCTGTGAAAACTAACTCGCAATTCCGCATTTTCAGAAACGCTTAAACGTCATTTTTTCAAGAACAGTTCCAAATTGTTTCTTCAGTTCCAAATTTCTTTTTCGGGGTAGTTTTTGTTTTTTCAAACATTACACAAATCTTTTTTTAAAGATCTCTCACGCCGGTAATATGCACATTTCCAGCAGTTTGTAAACACTATTGCATTGGTGAGCTAAAGTACTTCAAATAACTTCAAATGAAGCTTTCTGAATACTCAAAATTTTCTATGTAAAAGAGCTTCAAATTTCGAATTTACTGTAGCGCTTAAGCGCAATTTTTTAAAAAACGGCTTCAATTTTTTCAAAGAAAATTGCAATTTATGACGTGATTTTACTGTTTTTTTAATATGCTTAAATATTTCCGTTCTATTATTAAGAAACCGAAAAATTAAGTATTTAAAAAATATATATGCTTTGGGAGGCGATAGATGGCAGCTGGCTGACATGACTGCTGACATTGACTGCTGTGACAGGACAAGGGCTACCCCACCTACGACGAGTGGGGTTAAAGAAGTTAGTCAGGATAGGAACTCTCAATATTGGGAGTATGACGGGAAAAAGTAGAGAGATTGCGGATTTGATGGCAAGGAGGAGGATTAACATACTTTGCGTGCAGGAAACAAGGTGGAGAGGCAATAAAGCTAAGGAGATAGGTGAGGGATATAAACTGATATACAGTGGAGCAAACGGACAAGGAAGGAATGGTGTTGGAATAATCCTGGATAGAGAATGGAAGGAACATCTAGTAAGAGTAAACCGTAGGGATGACAGGATCATGAGTGTTGGTCTTGATATTGGGGGTGCAACGACAAATATCGTATCTGCTTACGCACCTCAAGTAGGATGTGATGACGAAGATAAGGAAAACTTCTGGAGAGCCCTAGACCAAGAAATAGGAGAAATACCAACTGACGAAAGATGTTTTCTTGGTACAGATCTCAATGGGCACATTGGCTGCGAGAGATTGGGCGTAGAGAGAGTGCATGGTGGCTGGGGACTGGCTAGTCAGAATTTAGAGGGAGAGAGAATATTGGACTTTGCTGTTGCTAGCGATATGGCTGTGATTAACAGTTTCTATAAGAAGACTGAGAACCAATATGTTACCTATTGTAGTGGTGGAACAGAAACTCAGATAGATTTTATATTATGCAAAAGGAATCATCTTGTGGAGGTCAAGAACTGTAAAGTTATAAAGGGTGAGAGTGTATCTAGTCAACACAGACCTGTGATAGTAGACTGTGATTTGAAGATAAAAAGGAAAGGGAAACAACTGGGAGAGCGGAAGATTAAATGGTGGAAGTTAAAAGATATAGTTCTTGCGGAGGCCTTTAAATCTGAGGTTCTGGGGAGGATTTCGACCAAAGAGAAGGCTAATGACTGGTGGGAGACAAACAGCAAAGTTATAATGCGAGTGGGAGAAGAAATACTTGGAAGAACATCAGGAAAGGGGCAGCCCGGAAACAAAGAGTCGTGGTGGTGGAACAGCGAGGTGCAAGAAATTATCAAGGCAAAGAAGGAAGCCAAGAAACAGTTTGACAGAGAAAGGAGTGTGGCAAACAGGGAAGCGTACAAAAGAAGTAAGAAAGAGGCTAAACGGGCTGTTGCAATAGCAAAAGCGAGAGCATTGGATGAGTTGTACGACGAGTTGGATGCACCGGAGGGAGTAAACAAGTTGCACAGAATAGCTAAGGCCAGGGATAGAGCATCAAAAGACTTTACACATATCCGGCAAATGAAAGATAGCGAGGGAGTTGTGCTCAGAAGCGAGAAAAACATCAAGAAGAGGTGGAGTGACTACTTCAGCAAATTGCTGAATGAAGAGCGTCCAAGAGTTGATAGGGGTAAAGGAATTGCAAACGAAAATGTTACAATAGGCATAGAACGGGGAGAAGTTAGTGAAGCTTTAAAAAGAATGAAAAATGGCAAAGCTGTAGGGCCGGATGGTATACCAGTAGAAGTATGGAAGGCCTTAGGTGCGGAAGGTATAGACCTGCTGCTAGATCTGTTTCTTAAAATATATAAAGAGGAAAACATGCCCGATGTTTGGAGGGATAGTGTGTTGGTGCCACTATATAAGGAGAAAGGCGACATCCAGGACTGTAAAAACTACAGAGGAATAAAACTGGTCTCGCACACATTGAAGATTTGGGAACGAGTGATAGAGCAAAGACTGAGGAAGGAAACATCAATATCAGAGGAACAGTTCGGCTTCATGCCAGGAAAGGGTACAACGGATGCTTTGTTCGCCCTGAGACAGTTACTGGAGAAGCACGGTGAAAAGCTGAAGGAACTACATCTAGCCTTCATAGATCTGGAGAAAGCATATGACACAGTACCTAGAGAGGAGATGTGGAGGTGCATGAGAGTGAAAGGAGTGCCGGAAAAGTATGTGCGGCTGGTGAAGGACACGTATGATAGAGCACACACCAGAGTAAGATCAAGTGTGGGACTGACGGAAAGATTTTCCGTGAGAGTGGGAGTACACCAGGGATCCGCTCTGAGCCCATATTTATTTAATATAATAATGGATGTGTTGACGGAAGGAGTGAGAGAACAGGCCCCGTGGACTATGCTCTTTGCAGATGACATAGTGGTGGTAGATGAGAGTAAAGATGGATTGGAGGATAAACTGGAGAGATGGAGACAGGCAGTCGAGGAAGGAGGACTCAGGATAAGCAGAGCAAAAACTGAATACATGTGGTTTGGAGGAGATGGCAGGCCCGGAAGCATCACACTACAGGGGCAATTACTGACTAGAACGGGAGAGTTCAAATACCTCGGCTCCTATGTCAACGAGAAAGGGGAGCTAGACAGGGAAGTTAACCACAGGATACAAGCTGCCTGGATAAATTGGAAGAGAATGTCAGGGGTGCTGTGCGACAGAAGGATTCAGAGGAAAATGAAGGGAAAGGTCTTCAAAGCTGTTGTGAGGCCGGCAATGATATATGGTAGTGAAACCTGGCCGGTGAAGAAGGCTCAGGAAAAGAAGTTGGAAGTGGTAGAGATGAGAATGCTGAGATGGTCAATGGGAAAGACCCGGAAAGACAGGATCCGGAATGAAGTAATACGGAAGATGGGAGGAGTGATCGAGGTTTCAAAGAAGATTCAGGAACGAAGATTGCAGTGGTTTGGACATGTCATGAGAAGGGAAGAGGAATATGTGGGAAGGAAAGTGAGTAGTATGCAACTGGAGGGGAAAAGAAGGAGAGGGAGACCAAAGAGAAGGTGGAAGGACTGTGTCGTGGAAGACCTGCGAGAGAAAGAGTTAATCGAGGAAGATGTGTTGGACAGGATTGAGTGGAGGAGAAGAGTAAGGAACAGCGACCCCTTACCACTAAAAGGGAAAAGCTGAAGAAGAAGAAGATGGCAGCTGGCAAGAGTATGTGGCAAGTTCGCATTGCTAGCCGAGACTAATTAAATAGAAAACTAATGCGGGAAAGTCTGTGCCATTCTGTAGAACCACTAGTTTGTTATTTGATTGAGGAGATTTAATTGTTTTTTCAGTTGAGGAATTCTATTGTTGCTTCATAGCCTTCTAGTTTCATTGCGTATATTGTTTACTTCTATTATTCCTTTGGGTTGTTTTTGTCGGTTTGGTAGAATGAGGGTTTGCTGCCTTTTAAGTGCTTTATTGTTTAGTATTATTTCATTTATCTGATGGACAGATATTTCTGTTTTTAGGATTTACTGTCTTTGAAGTGCTTTATTGTTTAGTATTATTTAATGTATCTGATGGACAGATATTTCTATTTTTAGGATTTGCTGTCTTTGAAGTGCTTTATTGATTAGTATTATTTCATTTATCTGATGGACAGATATTTCTATTTTTAGGATTTGCTGTCTTTGAAGTGCTTTATTGTTTAGTATTATTTCATTTATCTGATGGACAGATATTTCTATTTTTAGGATTTGCTGTCTTTGAAGTGCTTTATTGTTTAGTATTATTTCATTTATCTGATGGACAGATATTTCTATTAGGAATGAGTTTAATATTTTGAATTGTGGTGTCCTGGCTCTGATTATTTTCCTAAATGATTCCCAATTTTTTGTTTTCAGTGTTTAGTCTCTGAGTTAGATCATGTAATGTTTAATTAGTGAAGATGTGTTGATCCCCGGGTTGGATGTTGCTGTAGATAACTTCCATTACTGATATGTTGTAGAGGAGCGCTATGGCTCCCGCTATGCTCTGACCTATGTCAGAGCTTGGGGGTTGAAAACTGCTATTAATATTGAAAAATCAATAGCGCGACTTTAGATTGGGTCACTGCACTTTTAACGTATAATTAACTGTTTGGTACACAAACTTTAAGTCGCTGATACTTCAATGTTTCAAGTTGAGACGTCCTGAGCTGTGTGGAGAACGATATGTACTGGTCGCTGGGTGAGCGCGGGATGTTAGTTGGAGCGCGTCTGAGTTTTCCTTTCACTGCTTTTCTGTTCTGTGACCTTTCTCAAAGTGTTTTGAGTTCACAGTCGTTCAGTTAGTGAGTAGCTAGACACTGTATCCCTATCGTATATTTAGTTGTTGTTTCTTCTTTTTCCACACTTAAAGTTTGCAAATCGAAATGTGTCGCCCCTCGTCATTGCCTCGGCACCTCATTTACTAATACCTTACGACGCTCAATCGAGCAAACGCCGGACGAAAACAATCAAAACTGCCTTCGAAATTCAACTCGTATATGACTTAGGATAGGGATCCCAGAGTTAAGAAAATTTGCCCAGAATACACTCCTCTCCATAGCACGTCACACAGTTTTGAATTATTTTTGACTTTAAATAAATTAATTAAAAAATTAAGTAAATTAAAAATTGAATGCATTAAATACATAATAAGTCAGTCAGTCGGTAATCGACTTGATGTCCGTCTCACAAACTACAATATTAAAGATAGATATATTTTTGTTAAATAAAATCTTTTAAAAGACAATTTTAGTTTTTAAAAGACAATCTTAAAAAACGTCATGTACAATTTTTCGGAAACACGGTATCAGTGCTTTTTGCTTAAATTTGCATGAAATTTAGGCACGTTTTAACAATTATTTTCTCTGAAATAACTCCTATTTTTTCAGTAGTGATTATGGCCTTAAATAATCTGTTCGAAAAAATATTATTTTTGCGTAATTTCTGCTTGAAGTAAATGTGAATTATAAAGAAATATTTTTTCAAAAACGTTCAACATATACCCCTTTTTTCAAATTTATTTCACTGATAGGACAAGAAATGCTTAATAGAAATCGGGAGAGGTAGCTCAGTGCATCAACTGATGGTCCTGCAGTCCTTCTAACCGAGAGTCCTAGCTTCGTGTCCCGAGTCCCGTCGAGTTCGAGTCCCGACTGTGGCAAGATTTACGACACTAGATTGTCCCTTGGATCGGAATCAGTCGCTGCCTGGAGGAGAATTCTAGAAGCCGGCTGCTCTGATTGGTAGTTTTTGGTGGATACTCCGATTAACACCAGGCGAATGCAGGAGACCGTGCCCAACAAACGGGCCACGGACCGCGCTACTTCTTTCCTTCCTCTTCCTTGTCGTATCCTCACCCCTCACACACAGTTACACTAACATGCACAGCTCTACCACACATGCCGGGGGATCGGTCGGGAGCTGAGTTACCTGGTTGGGAGAATCCCCGCTAGTAGACCCGCGCCGGTTCTCGCCATCCAGCGGGGGAAGATCACCGCCACCTCCCGAGGAAAAACGAGCTCTACACGTACTGGACTAATGACCTCAGTAGTTGTCGCGCGGGGGTCACTAACAAGTATCCTACCAACCTTAAATGAATGGCGCAGGCCTCATTTTCGTTGAACTGCCGAAATTTTCGAAAATGGGAAATTTAGAAATCATACGAGAAAGTATGAAATGTTGGAGAACTAATAGTTCTCTTTTATGTTTCTCAACACAATATCACGTCGTAGAAAGTTCTATAATAAATTCTTATCCGCCAGATTCATAATTAATGCCTTGTTTCTTTGGGGGTTTGGATTGTCTCTAACGCCTTCCACCCGTGGAAGTGTTTAATTTGCTAAGATGCTTTGTTTCATTCGATTAATTTGTCTTCTAAGTAATTACCTCATAAGTGGACATATATATTATAAGTATTTCTGGTATGAGAAAGTAAAGTCTTCTCCTTCGTTTTATTTATCAGGTGGGTTCAAACCTTGCGCTTCTGGTGCGGCCTCCTTTGAGGACTTTTGAACCTCCTGTGGTGAGTACTTTTCACAGTCGATTATTTGGTAGAGTGTCGTCTTGAACCTTGTATGTATTACACGACACACAGCCTATCTTCGCTTAAACAATGGTGTATACAATTCCGCTTGCCATCTCACTCCCGTGTTTCGCAATACAAAATTTGTCCTCGTGTAAACTACGCCAATCGCCGAAGAAAAGTCCAAATTTCAACTTCTACCAGTCGAAATTTCCCATACTTATACTGAAGAGGAGACAAAGTAATTCAGAGACGATACATAATATGGGATTCCAGAACCTTGCAAAATCTTGCACATGTTCACCATCTCAAATAATTGTGGATGTTTTTGATTTGCATAAACTGTTCAGAATCGCGATGTTATCTGAGGACGAACATGATCGTGCCTTTGCGAACAGTTCTTTAAAGAAGACGGTTTTGCGAAGTCGCACAAAGCTAGCAGCACATCTAAGAACTATCCATTTTTCAGTCTTTCAAGCTTTTTTTACCGCAAAAAATCTGCGAAATCACCGTTGTTGAAGCTGCAGTTTAAGACCGCGAGAGGGATTGAAAATGCAAATCTTTTAGTATTGATGGTTTTGCAATACTTTAGATGGATAATAAAGATGTAGTTTCCAGATATGGTAGATAAAGCTTTCAGTAACAAAATTGTCGCCTATCAAAATTATGGCAATCTAAAGCTTGCAGAATCCAAGCAGCGAATGTCTGCGATAGGAAAACGAAACTTAATTAATTCCTGTAAACCCCAATTTATACATTATCTTTATTTGTAATTTTTCGTATACTGCATACGTAATATAGAGACTGAATAACAGCAATTTTGTCGACAGAAAAACTCTTGTTGTAGGACCCTGATATAGAAAAAGTGGATATATATTGTTTTTATATCTAGGAAACTACTTCCTCTAATACGTTCTGTACTCAGACTCAACAGTTATTATTAGGTAACGACAGAACGTCTGTCTGTACGGCCGTCCTTTCGACCGACTGTCCATCCGGTTCTCTGTCCGTCCGTCCGCCCGCCTGTGTGCAACGCCAGAGACGGTCAGACGTTTTTCGCCAAAATTGATATTCCCCGATCGTCGGTTGTCACCTGAAACCACACCTTGACGCCTGTATTTGCTCCTTGACGGATTGATGTTTCGGGATGCATAAACAACTAAGTTCAATTGTCCCGTAAGTGTAGTGAATGGTCTTTATACCGAGAGGTGGCGGCGTTGCTCCCCCGCTAAATGGTGAGATTCAGTTCCGACCTACAGGGCGGTTTGCATTGGATATTACCCTCGTTTCTCGTCCTCCCATCTGGAACGGTGTCCCCAGAAGTTATAAGATCCCGACTACCGCCAGACGTATGTAGTGTAGTGCATGTAATTGTAAATGTTTGTGAGATGATGCGACAAGAGAGGAAGAAAAGATCGCGCGAGATCCTTAGCCCATTTATTAGAGTACTGCCTCGAAACACCTACCGATAAGAGCAGCTGGCCGCTAGAATTCCCCTCCAGACAGCGGTTAGTCGCCCCACGCCACCTCCACGCCGCCCCCGCGCCGCCCCCGCGCCGCCCCCGCGCCGCCCCCGCGCCGCCCCCGCGCCGCCCCCGCGCCGCCCCCGCGCCGCCCCCGCGCCGCCCCCGCGCCGCCCCCGCGTCGCCCCCGCGTCGCCCCCGCGCCGCCCCCGCGCCGCCCCCGCGCCGCCCCCGCGCCGCCCCCGCGCCGCCCCCGCGCCGCCCCCGCGCCGCCCGCGCGCCGCCCCCGCGTCGCCCCCGCGCCGCCCCCGCGCCGCCCCCGCGCCGCCCCCGCGCCCCCCCGCGCCGCCCCCGCGCCGCCCCCGCGCCGCCCCCGCCCCACCCAACCCGTTCCGTCTACCCTCCCTTCCACCCGCTGCCGACCCCGCATGAGGATAGGAACCAAATTGAATGGGCCGCCTGTCGGCGCTGGAAGGTGCCGGGGCGAGGAAGCGGATGGGTGGTGGTGGTGGGGGGGCAGCACGGCAGGTGGCGCGGCGGCGGGTCGCGACCTCGTGTGCGCCGGGTCAGCGCCGGAGGGCACGCATTTCCATAAGCGCCGCTCGCCAAGGAACGCATTCGTCCAGTGTCCGACGCACACGCACAAAGAGCATACGCTCCACCTCGTTGCGCAGGCCACCGCTGGCGGGGAGCCGCAGGGCGGATTTAAATCCCGCTTTAAAGGCCCGTCCCTCGGCGACAGATGGGGACGTTTATGAAAAGAATTTCCCATTCGCAGCAATTTCGACATGGAAGCCTTTACAAAATTTGTCGGAAATTTACTTGGATGTGAATAGTTGTTTGGCTCTTATGAGAAAACACGACAGCCGAAAGTGCTGGTGACACATGTTATTTTAATGATGATTTGGTTAATAAACTAATCGTCTGAGAAGTATGTGGCATTGAAACATACTCCAATTACCTAACTTAATATAAAATGTGGTGTTTCGAGTAAAAAGAAGTGTACGAAGTTTCTTTTCTGTACTTCCATGCGATTTAATATTTTCTCTCTGCCTAATATTATTGTTCCCCTATCAACGACTACATTTTGAATACGAACAAGTTGGAACGTTGTATACTAAAATTATCCAATATTCGTCTCGCATTTTTAAAAGGACAAAAGTCACTAATGCTCGTCGATACAAAACAAAATAAACGTTGTTTCATATCTTATGGAAATTGTATTCGTAAATCCGTTTTGATATAGAAAAACAGGTTTTCTGAAATATTATCATTGAAAACAACGTTTTAGAATCATTTATTAATTTAAAGTTGTGTAATAAAAGTGTTTCAAGCTCTTATGATGAATTCGCGATAACGTTAATACGCAATAATTATCAGCTAAACCTGAGTATAATATTTTCATTTGATATTGAACTGAAAAAGATTCAAATCTGTTACCGGGAAGATGCCTCCGATCATTGCTTTATTTGTAACAAAACTTAAGATGACCATTGATTGACGAGGTGAATTGACAGTTTCCATCATAATCATGTTAATTATGATAATCATGGATTCTTGTAGTCCAACGTTCGAGGCAAATGAGGTGTCATTCGGTGGATTTTTCTACTGTTTGTGGTTTTACCATTTTCACCCGTATCCGCCCTAAACGTTTGAAGAAAATTATCTAAAAGCTGTGTTGGGAGTGGTTTTAAGAGGAGGTTAAGTTTGAGGGGAGGGGATGAGGCATTTACATATGTGATCAGTAGCTCCTTAGATTCCTCTCTTCATTTAGTAATTCCAATCGTCGATTGTGAGCCTTATTAGCCGTTAATTGTCTCCTATTAGCCGGAACACTCGAGAATAGTTCAGAAGAATTCTACAAAGAACATGTTTTTCAAGTAAACCTCATTGCTGGAACGCTGTGAATTACTGTAGTGTCTTTCCGGCATAACGTGAATCATTGCAACTTAATGCATCGGATTGAGGATAGTTAAACCTAATTTTACTGTGAAAGTAAAAAAAAATTAAAGAAGTATATCTATGGATACCTTTTCATATGACATTCAATTCCGAGAATGGACGAACCGGGCAACTCTATCGTGTTCAAATGTTTTTGTTAAGAATTTGTATAGTGCAAAAAGGCATCAAAATACGAACTCGTACGCTCCTGGAACGCCGCGATAAGGTAGTAATAAATAATATAATAAATATCAAATATATCACATTTACAAAAGTAATTTTAAACCATAGTGGAGTTTTTGCAAATTCCATGACGTTTTTTATTTGAATCTGTATACTCTAAAGGATAAACACATCGAACGTCCCACGGGGCTACGCCTGAAGGTCTCTTAACACATTATAAAGTCCAATCATAAATTGTCTTCTCACTGGAACAGCTAAACCGACATTCATGGAGTTTCCACTAAAACGTACTTTATCATATTAACTAAAGCTACATTTTTCAAATTAGTATTTTGTCTTGTGTAAAGCAAAATGTTTCTTTGTTTTTTATGCACGTCTATAGTGTCATTTCGATTTTAATGAAACTTTGTGCATGTGACCTCCAATACAAGCGGATAGACTACTGCATAAGATTTTGTAAAAATTACTCGTAAAAATTACCCTTCCTACGCTTTAGAGCAAGCCTTTCAGTTTTTTTCAGTCTTCCAGTATTTTGTAAAGAGTGAGGAAATTCATCAAAGGACATTAAACTTTCTTTAAATCCCATAAAAATTCCTTCCAAATGCCATCTAATTCATTCTAAAAACGCGATTCCGCATTGGGTAATTGCAAGCCAAAATTGCTACTAGACTATTGAGGGTAGTATGCAACAATGTTTACGCTACCCATAGCAACGTTGGTAGCAACGGTGTTCGTAGTGATCACGGCTGGGTAGGGAGGACAGGACAGGGCGGGGCCAGATGAGGCAGGGTAGGATGAGGACAGGTGGGTTTCGGCAGTGGGGCACAGGGCATACGAAGGTGGGCATATACTAGAGATAGAACCAATCCTTTTTCGTTCTAATGAACGATTGTGACAAATAAATACCCCTTAGTTTAAATATTAAACCATGAAGTGGGTGCCTGGCGCCCATGGAAGGGAGTGCCGCCGGCGGCCGATGGCGGCAGCAGGTGCTTCCCCGTGGACGGGGGTGGGGGACGCAAGGACCGAGAAGTGGCGTGGTTTATGGTGGCCGTGTCGCGCTCTGCGGGCGCGCCCTTTGACTTCTCTCCGCGCCCCACGAGCGGCTAATCGCCGCTGAAAAGACGCGGCGGCGCGCTCGACGTGTTCATCAGGCAGCATTCTCGGCCGCGCTCTCAATGCCACTAGTTAGGCACCCTCCTCTCCCACATCCTCCCATCGCCCTCGCCCGTCGCACGGTGGTTTGGAAAACGCGGAAAAGTGGACGAAATTTATTTTTTATTTTTTATTTATTTTTTTTTTCAAAATTTCTCGTACAGGACATGTTCTAAGCCCGTATGAAAAAATAATCTTCATCTTCCATAGCATGTTTTTACGTTCTCGCTGTTACTTCGTAAGTAATCGGGTTCCGAAAAAAGGCGAATTTTCGGCAGAAAACCTCTTCTTGTCGGGCCCTGGTAACGAAAAATTGGATAATTCTTGTTCTTTATTATTGTCTTGCCATATGATTGAATAAAATCCTCACTGACGGGGTATTTCTAGAAAGCGAATTATTATCCATTTCAACGGTTTGGAGATCCACATTTCTCTATAGTTATTGTTAATATAACAAAATTTTCTGTTTTCTCGCTTTAATTATAACTAATTTTTGTCAATAATTTTTATAAACCTTTCATTTACTTCCATATGTGTGGTAAATAGTTTCTTAACTCAAGCTCATTTATTTTTTCAAGCTATAACTCAAGCTATTATATTTTTTACCTGTAAAAATAAACACAAGCGAATATCAGACAAATAAAATCAGTAATACAAAAAAATTAGGACAAAACTATTCCTGTTCATCTCCTGCCAGCAATAAAACATCAAATGAAATTTAACATAGTTTTAAATTAAGATGACAGAATCATCATGCTCGGGCGGTCAGCTATTTTTGATAAACGTAGGTTACATACTCTGGGAATGCGTTCCTTAAGGTTTAGTTTTCAACTTCCACCAAAAATGTAATGTCAAATTGTTTTAATATAGCTTTCTAAATTAAGTTAATGAACAAGAAATTATCGCGCACGTTACGGCTCGTTATACGATTGGTCTTCTGTATCCGCGTGAATAACTACGAAAATGGTCATCTTAGCAGCCGACCTCTAGCGTTGTCAGTCAGCCAATTCAGGCTCACGACTCCATCCTAGCTCCTTCCGTTTTTCGGGACTGTAGTCGTGAATTTTGTTTCATTGAAGGAATATATTTTGCCCGCGTATTTGCCAATTCGGACCACTGCGATCCCCTTCCTTCGCTATCACCAATCCTTCATTCACGGGTGTCCAACAGTCCTTTACACTTCGTGGACACATTGTTGTCCAATTCCATGCGTTTGTATTCCGAAATGCCTCCGATGCAATGGATCTTTTTAGGAAATGTATAGTTGGCCCGTTGTGGAGTGGAAAGGCGTAGACTAGTACGTGCGTTTCGCTTCCTCTCTGTCTGTCTGTCTGTCTGTCTGTGTCTGTCGGCTTCAAGAAACCACTTCTTAGGTGTTGTTCCCGATTGTCTCAACCATCCTTTGACGCCTTCCAACTTCTCCCTGCCGGCGCTGCCACATTTGCGTACCACCAGGCGTCGCCACATGTCCTTTGCCGTGAATCCCCCCCGTTAAAACAGCGAAGTACCTTATTTTCACCAAGTTCATGGTATACCACATTATCACAGCCCATGGGCATTTTTTCCTAGACCAGTAATTAGCCGGTGGAGGGACCATAGCCGCGCCTAGGTGGGCCGCAGTCCCGTTCGGAATACCACGTGGTGTCGCCAGCCCAGTCCAATGTTTCGTTTAACAAAATTGTCCGCTTCCGAAATTCAAGAAAGATGTGACTTGTCGAAGTACGCAGAGTAAGAAGGTATTCATCCGTCACGAAAGCGCCTAACTCATCAAAAGAGAGAGAGAAACAATAGGGGCGCTAAAGAAGGTGGTATGAACAGCCCGTAAGAAAGAACAATACGCCTTGTGCTATCAGCGGAAGAACAGGCCTTACAGACAAAGGGAAATGAAGCGATGGTAGATAAGGCGAGGACGGCAAGAGTAGCGTGTGCAGGCGAAAAAAACAGTGAAACCTAATGACTGTCCGCAGCAAAATTGTACAGATATATTAGAAACGAACGCTGTAATAGTGTCCTTAGTAATGCACAGGAATTTGTGCAGAAAGTATGACTTGTAAGCAATCAATAAGTGATGGAAGCAGAAGAGAAAATGGTGGTCGAAAACCCCAAATAAAAAAAAGTACCGTACGATTTTAAGACCCAGACCGAACATCCGATGAATCATTACATGGCAGATCTCACCATCGTTGATGATAGGAGGGAATAGGCAGTGGACGTGGCAATCACAGCATATTCCAGAGTGGATCAGAAGCAGATCAGAAAAACTAATATTTGAAATGATTCTGCAAGCAGAGGGACCCTGTTGTCCCAGTAGTAAATGAGGCTCTATGAGGTCGTACTCAGAGACTTGACAAAATCCATCTTAGGCTATATTGTGTACTTAACACAAAGGGCGGCATTACTGGTGTCCATCATATCTCTGGGATCCCAATGCAAAGGAGAATAAACCATCCAAAATGTTCCTATTGTTGTTATTATTATTATTTATATTATTATTATTTATATTATTATTATTAGCGTATTTTCCCAATAATGGAAAACGTTAAGCAAAAATTGACTCGTTTTTGTGGAGTTCTAATTAGTTTTTGTGGAGTTCTTCTTAATTTTCCAATATTCTTTCATTCTCTTGGAGAATGCCAGTTTTCTTTCTTCAGACCATTTCGGTCTGTAGGGTTTTGATGTTGGTTGTTCTGCTTTGACTTCCCATTTGTTCACTTTGTTGCGGAAGGTGTTTTTGTCTGAGGTGTCAGTTATGTCGGCGTGTCGCATGTCTTTTTTTGTTTCTTTCATCCATGGTGTTGTACTTTTAAGTGAGGATATATAGTTTAGCATTCTTTTAGTTAGTCGAGTATTTATATTATTATTATTATTATTTATATTATTATTTATATTATTATTTATATTATTATTTATATTATTATTATTTATATTATTTCTTTGAAATCGTATAAAATTATTAATGCGAGACACATTGACTCATTTCCGGCTATACGACAGATACAAATGTAGCAGTCCAGAATGAACCCCACAAATAATGTGTTGCGTTTTCACTCCAAAGCGTATTTCCGAACCCAGTATATCGAAATACCGGTACACATTTTATTCAGTACACTATGAACACCAATCTTAGAACACCAGTACATATATTCCAAATATCAATCTGTCTGTATTTTCAAGAAAATATTTTCGTTCCTACTCCTTTTTAAGCACATTTGTAGTAGTTAATCCTTCCAATCGATTTTCGGGAAAATAGTGTTTTTTAGTGAAAGTATTTAAATTGAGTACGTCTCTTACTTGACTTGGGCGACGTAATTCAAGAACATCCTGTCGCATTATTGTGTGACACATAGTTGTCTGTCGTAGGTAAGATTCATGTTGACGTCCACGTTCTGCGACTGACGTCAAACCATGGTCACAATCCGAAACGAGCATCTTCCAATCAACATAACGTTGGCACACCTCGCACGCGATGGACGTTGGGACGGGGAGGGGAGGGGAGAGGGGGCTGTCAGGACCCCTGTCTGGGGTGGCAGCGGGCAGCGGAGGCGGAGAGGATGTTCTCTGCGACGTCTGGTAATGGGAAATTTCAGCCGAAGCCGCAGCAGCGGCGAACCCGCGCCTCCCCCTGCCCGCATCGCGTGGTCTTCTGATTAAACCTCACCGCCCGTTGAAGTCCCCCGAATGGCAAGCAGGAATGTGCCATTGCGGCCGTGCGCGCCTTCGCCGACGGGACCCGCCGCTTCAGATGTGTGTGTGTGTGTGTGTGTGTGTGTGTGTGTGTGTGGCTCTAAAATTCCGTTATAATCTAGAGGATGCACATCACGACCGTTGTGGAAGGAAACATGCTGTTTTACAGGAAGTTATTTAGAAATAGGTGCGTGACGGCGCTTCATTCTGAATGCCGCGGAAATTATCTCTTGATCCTGCTGAATAAGCTGTTATTTCTTGCTAAAAATGAGAACTACACTATCGGAGTTTTCTAACCACAGCCTACATTGTGTATAATGATGTTTACTGCCTACTTGGTTGTTGATAAATGAACGTGTGGCATGTGTTTACGAACATAACGTTAATTTTATAAAATCTTATACAGTAACAAGATAAGTTGAGAGTTTTTTTCCATTATCTCTTAAAGAATGATTTGGGGTAATAGGTAGTGTCCAGAAAGTAGAGAAGTCTGTTAATTCATTGTAGAAAATTAGTTCCAATAACACCCGCCAATAAAACAAATGGTTTTGAATGTTTCCTAGGAATGGAATTACTCTCCAGGTATCTCCTCCCCTGCATGACATTGTCGCATCTGTGACATGTTCTAAGCATCCGACTGGTCTCCCAACACCTGTGTAGTGCATGTGTCAGTGTAAAAGAAGAGGGAACAAAGATTAAAGAAAAATCGCGCTTGGACCGTGATAGATTTGTTGAAGTTGTGCTTTGGCATTCTCCTGATGTTGATCGTAGAAACCATGAAAAACTACAGATCAGAACAGCTGGACGCTAGATATCTTCTCCAGACATCGCCTGAATTGGACTCAGCGATTTACGTAGTATCGAAAATCTGCCACTGTCGGGACTCGAACACTAGGACCTCCCAGTCAGAGGCGCTGCAGAGTCAGTGGCAAGGCTGGCTCTGAACTAACTGCCAGTACCAGGCGATGTAATTCTGCTGACGGCGGCGGCGGCGGCGGCGCCCGCCCGGGCAGCGCATTGTGGCCGCGTGCGCTCATCTGTTCTAAATCACGCCCTAATTGGTAATTGGTCGCGGCGGCGGTGGCGGCGGCAGTGGCTGCTGGGGGCGATCGGGGGCGGGGCGGGACCGGGCGGGGGCGGGGCCGTCCCGGGGCAGCGCGCACAAAAGCGCGTCGCGCCCGGAGGCAGCGTATTGTCTTAGCGGCGGCCGCGCGCTCGAAAGGCCAGGATTAACACTTTTGTTTGCGCTCGGCGCCGCACAAAAGCCGCCTAATTCCCCGGCCCCCGCGGCGCGGGCGGCGGCGGGGCGGCGGTGGCGGCGGCGGCGGGATGCGATGGGTGGTCCGCGGCGCGGCGCTCGCCATTCGTTCCGACGCCGCCCCCGGGGCACGGCCGCGCGGCGGGGGGCGCCCCCCACGGGCCCTGCAGCGCCGCCGCCGCCGCCGCCGCCGCCGCCGCTGTCGCTTGGAAACACGTCCGTTCCGTCGACAGTGGCCGTTGGGTGTTGGCGCACGATTATAAAGGGCCCGTGATGCTGGTTCGCAGCGATACTCTCTGATATCTTTTAATGTAATGATATTTTTCAGCCGATATTTCCTCCTTGTAATTGGTGGGGGGCAGTTGGGAAACGCGAATTGAAGTTGATGGCTGCAATGATAAAATTTGGTCTCGTAAATGGCGGCTCGTGAGTCAAATAACAGGTGAAGTTAGAAATTAATAATGAAACTATTTTGTGTTCTTATTCTACCCCCTAAATGTCGTAATACTAAATAAAGGGATGACTGTTATATATTCGATAACACACTTCCAACCATATTGTGTGTAACACGATGTTTTCAATTTTTGCTCACACGTGTCTGGGCAGCCCGAAATTTAACTAACATCCAAATATTACATAGCTTCATAGCATGATATAGTCTTCTGTATTTCCTTTATTTTTTAAGGTTTGACATGCGATTCACTGGACGAGAAATAATATTAATGAAACTATGATCATTATTTGTATCAGATATATCGCGAATGGCGTTTCTAGTAAATGGGATGTGGTTCCAAGATGATATAAATTAAAATAAATATTTTTTAACGGTTTCTAAGGTTGTTTTTTGCTGCATTCAATCTAATATTTAGAGGTTTTCTAGTAAATTTGAGTTTTATTTTAAAGAATTAGCTGCGGCAAAGTATACTCTAAACACAATCACAATGTAAATAATGTAATAGTTGCAGACCGTAAAGTATACTGATATCAAATCATTCCTAAATTAATGATGTTTAGCAATGGCGTAGAGAAAGAAAGTGTTCTTAAAGCAACAGAAAACACATAGGCACACTTTCCTGAACTGTAATACTAGCATATAATATTATTTTTAGGTCATAACATTCTGAATAGGGCAACATGTTACGGTCAAGTTCATCACGGTTTCAAACTACTCTTCTTACTTCAAACTTAATACAAATAAATGAAAATCCTTTTTTCTTGCGTAGATTTTTGTGACATTAATTAAAGAAATGTATTCGTATGTACTACATTTACGTATCAAACAACATACGTCACGTGAATCACAATTTACAGTTATATTAATATTAAAAAATTTCTGTTCGATAAGTTTAAAATAAAGGTAATTGGATTTAAAACTAAAAAAGCCGTTATCCAGAAAGAATTTTTTTCTGAACTCTTAAAGTTTGGCCACTGTAATCAACATACATTTAGTTTAAAGTTGTCCAAGGAGAGTATATCACGTCAGATTTTGCACGAAAAAGTGCCTGAAACGTTGAAGCAACTATTCACCTTATTGATGAGGAGATTGATTTTGGTCGTAATCAAAACACGGCAGACAAATAAATTTCCTTTCGATGTCCAATTTCTCACAGAATTGTAGATATCGGCATCGCTACTCTCCATTTTCACAAAAAAGCTTTTAGAACACACACAATTATTGAATTGAAGCCAAAAACAGCAATAATGTCAAGTCTCTTGGTAAGTAATCTTCTGCTATATGGTTAAATGAATATGCCATACTGACAAGGGAATGCCGCGGTGTGACGTGTCGAAACCTGTCCTAATTCTTCTTTTCATCAGAAGCACATGTCGTATTAATCTCATGATCAAACTTGTGGGTGTCGATACACACTGCAAGTCAATTAAAAAACATCCTGATTTTGCAAATAGGCATTATGCTTTCACCGATGTAAAAATAGCCAACCCTGAAAAGCAGGTGTTACCCAGCGCGCTCGCTTGTGATTCAACACCACTGCTCGCCGCAAGCGGCAGACTCTGCTTCTAAGAGTCCTGCGAGGGGCAGGCGGGGAGGCAGCTGCCCCTCCTAGCAACTAAAATAATAAAACTAATAACACTAATATTAACTATACATAGTCTAAACTACTAATACAAGTTTTTCCGAATTTTAGTTTTATTTGTTGTTCATTTTTGTAAGAAATACATTTCGTCGTGATAAACCGCTCATCTTCCATCCAGCATGTGCTTCTTCCTCTGCATCTCTTTCCTCACGAATTTGAGAGCTCTTGTCTGCGCCTACTGCGAAACAGGTCAGTTGTGTAATCACACGCGAAAAGTCGGTGCAATCTCGAAAAGTGCGGTAAAGTTGTCTTGCGGAATTTTCGAATGAGAAAATTGATTTATCGATACAACTAGGCACAAATTAAAGAACGGTAATTTTCACGAACAAAAACCAAACTGAGGCCATGACATGTGAATTTGATTCATAACTTTTAAATTATTTAATTAAAAAGTGATACAATATGATATGTTTTCAATATTAAATAATTATGCATATTGACGATATTTATAATGAAAAAAGTAACACCTTTCATTGGTAAGGAAATAAAATGCCTCAAAATAAAATGGACTTTGACAATAAGAAAAGCATTGAGTGTACTGGGAATGGCCTGCTCCCACCGAATGTCATTTAACCTTGGGGAAACAACTCGGCTTGCGAGGACTGCCCCAGTTCTCTGTAGAAACGAAAAATAGTATGAAGATGTTGGCAAATTTGGAAATTTTTAAAGTAATTTGCAATAGGTATCGGCAGATAAAATTTACATCGTGATATCAGAAGATACAATTCTCCTCTAGACAGCTGCGTAGCTAATGTCAAAAATACTTTCGTCGGGACTCGACCCCCTTCTGTCAGGGTGGCTGTTGAGATAGCGGCAATGCTGACTCTGAGGAAAACTCAGCCGGTGGGATGATATGCGATTTATAAATCAAAAGTTGAAACAGAACATACAGAGCATGGAAAAAGAAGTAAAGTGAGGTATTGGAAGAATGTCTTAAAAAACATTCTAAAAAGGTAAACGTTTTCAGGGGCAGTTCGAGAATCTTATTGTCTGGGAAAATAACATCAGAAAGGAACAATTGCTTATGTTTCTTAGGAGGAGATGATGAAAAGGGCGGTGAGAGAATAATGGCTGTGCAAAAGCAAGAATTGAAAACATGTCTATTTAAAAAGTGTACTTTGAAGGAAACGTGACATGACAGATGCAACATTTGTGGGAAGTTATCTGACGCGAATGGTCACATTGTCTGTGTACACCCGTCTCCGCTTTTTCTGAGAATTTCATGAAGAGACGACAATGTGTATTTGTATTCTCGCCGACAAATATGTCAAGCTTTCAATGTGCTAAATACGTGCAGTGCATGACACCCACCCCAGTAAAGTTATGCAACATTCCGCTTATTTCAATGAGGAGGTGATCATTGGGTTCTTGTTAATGATGAAAGCCATACTCATTACTAAGCGTAGGTGAGGGAGGAGGTTTAAACTTGTGTGGCAATTTTCTCTCAAGTAACCATAGTGATGGTATATCGTTGACATTCTTTCTATACATAATAGTAAGGTCGAATTATGATCGAATATGTGATAGGAATCACGCTACAAAAATGTGTAAAGTTTCGCACGTCTTACAAGGGTCCTTCAGCCTTCTCCAACCGTTAGCTTTCGGCACTGCACATATATTTCACATTAGTAGTGCGTAGCAGTAAAATCTGTTCATCTATCGGGTGGCACATTAAAACCGGTAAAACAATTCTTTCCTGTATTTCTAATTGCGCTACAGCTCAGTTTGAGCCCAGGTCAACGTTGGTGTGCTCGAAGCCCATCCGGAGTCGTACTTCTTGGAGGGTGGGCCTTTCGAAAACCGAGCTCAGCTGAACACCAGGTCTAATAATGGAAGTGAAACAGAATTGGGAAAATGATTGCAAGCGGTCTGTAACTAGGGATGCGACGTCGCCAACAAAACATCGATGCTTAAAATTAAAACCTCAATGTTAATGAAACATCGACACATCATAACCGATATTATTAAACATCCACGCTTTTAAAACAGGATTAGTAACCATTAACGGTCACATGGGTGATTAAATTTCAAACACGTCTCGATTATTATTTATTGAGTTTTTACTGACAAAACAAAGAAAAATTATCAAGAAAAGTAACAAAATTTGGATTATATGTTTTGGTAATCCAAATATAATATAAGTTTCTTTATTGATGAAAACTCGATTTCATTTATTTTTCACCCTAGTTTCCTTTAGCGTGAAGCATATTCAAAATTATGGATATCTGAATATTATTATAGAATTTTGTTGTTATGGCCATTCTTCATTTAAATATATCAACCACGTAAAAATATCGAACAGAAAACATCGATGTTAAGAAACATCGGTTTCAAAATATCACTGTTAAATACATCGATGGTTTTATAAAAACTTCTATGTTTTGAAAACATGGACATCGATGTCACATCTCTATTTGTAACCCGTTGTGCAAGGTACTCCTCCTTCCTCTCTCTTCTTTGCTGGGAGCTCATAGTTGCTGAATATGATTGCCTTCCACTGTATGGATGTTAGGCAAAGAATGATGAGAAATAAATGATTATGGATGTCATTATACTTCGGAAGTGATACGTAGTGGTATGGGAAGGCAATCACCCCACAACCACATGGTGAAAACATCAATGATTAATGTCAAATTTAACCCGTAGTTATTGGTGAAGCGTTGTTTCCTTAGCTTTAGCTGATTTTTTATTTTGTTATTGGAGTTTCGAGTTTTTCAACTGCTGATATCGTAGATCCGTGAGTGAAGATTTATTGAGTAATGACAACGATGATGTTGAGATGAATGATGGTTGAGCAAAGGTGGAATGAGAAGAAGGGAAACGAAATAATCTGTGGAAACCTGCTGAGAGCTCATTTTGTCTACAAATTGAACGTAGACTGGTCGATGATCAAACTCGTGTTCTGGAATAGGGGCTATGGAAAGGATATGATTGTCATTATCCCACAGGCCCTCGCGCGCATTTCGAAGGTTTTGCGCACCAAAAAAGAGAACATTTTTATTAATATGTATTTAAACATTGTAAAATTGTAAAATAAGAAATCTCAACAATTTGGAGGGCGGTAATAGAGGACAAACGCCGCATTTTGTACACATATGTCTGACAAGTGGCTGTGGCGATGGGAAGTGATGGCAGCAAAGGCGGTGGTGGTGGCGGCGTGGGCGGCGTGGCACTTAAGACGGCGTGGGGTGTTGGGGCGGTGTGGGCTATTAGGCTGCGAGGGTGCGCAGGCGGTTCGCCTGTGGTGACGTAGGCAGTTGTGGCATCGCCGTCGGTGGGGATTTCTGTAGCAGAGTTGGCGGCGAGGTCAATGGCGGGGTCGGCAGCGGGGTCGACGGCGGGGTCGTCGGCGGGGTCGTCGGCGGGGTCGTCGTCGTCGGCGGGGTCGTCGTCTTCGGCGGGGTCGTCGTCGGCGGCGGGGTCGTCGTCGACGTCGGGGTCGTCGTCGTCGGCGGGGTCGTCGTCGTCGGCGGGGTCGTCGTCGTCGGCGGGGTCGTCGTCGTCGGCGGGGTCGTCGTCGTCGGCGGGGTCGTCGTCGTCGGCGGGGTCGTCGTCGTCGGCGGGGTCGTCGTCGTCGGCGGGGTCGTCGTCGTCGGCGGGGTCGTCGTCGTCGGCGGGGTCGTCGTCGTCGGCGGGGTCGTCGTCGTCGGCGGGGTCGTCGTCGTCGGCGGGGTCGTCGTCGTCGGCGGGGTCGTCGTCGTCGGCGGGGTCGTCGTCGTCGGCGGGGTCGTCGTCGTCGGCGGGGTCGTCGTCGTCGGCGGGGTCGTCGTCGTCGGCGGGGTCGTCGTCGTCGGCGGGGTCGTCGTCGGCGGGGTCGTCGTCGGCGGGGTCGTCGTCGGCGGGGTCGTCGTCGGCGGGGTCGTCGTCGGCGGGGTCGTCGTCGGCGGGGTCGTCGTCGGCGGGGTCGTCGTCGGCGGGGTCGTCGTCGGCGGGGTCGTCGTCGGCGGGGTCGTCGTCGTCGGGGTCGTCGTCGTCGGGGTCGTCGTCGGCGGGATCGTCGTCGGCGGGATCGTCGTCGGCGGGGTCGGCAGCGGGGTCGTCGGCGGGGTCGTCGACGGCGCGGTCGTCGGTGGGGTCGTCGGTGGGGTCTTCGGCAGGGTCTTCGGCAGGGTCGGCGGCGCGGTCGGCGGCGGCGGGGTGCCTCGTGTGCGGTTGGAGAGGTTGGGGCGGCGTGGGAGGCGGGGGCGCCCGGGGCGAAGGAGGCCGACGCCGGCCCGCGGCCAGAAGCAAGAAGCGCGCAGACAATGGGGCAGAGCGAGCGAATAGAAGGCGTCGGAAGAACAGGCGCAGCGAAAGGTTCTCCAAACAGGGCGGTCGCGCTGGCGGCGCCGGCGGCGGTTGAGCTCCGCCGGGGACCGTCGGCCACTCGCCGCTCCGCTGGCCACCAGCCCCATGCATACATTCTCCGACAAGGCTTACGCGTACAGTCGTGCAGATTAATTAATTTATTGATAATTTTGTAATTTGGAGAGCGTCATCTACTATGAACATGACCCGTATATTTAGTGTAGGTTATATCGCATGAAGTCTCGTGTTCCTGCCCCACTTGTTCGGAAGGTTCGCCGCCGAAGTCCACGTCGGTTCCCTCGGCAGGTATCTCCGCTAACGGGGCAACGTCCCGGCCAAGACAAGCTCCAAGTTCCCGACTAGTCTCTATTATATGTGTGTTAGTTTGGTGTATATAAGCTTATATGTGTGTGTATATGTAGGTGCAGAGGGCAGAGGTTCTGCGGGATTTGGTGTGATGTAAAGTTTTAAACAAAAAAATATGTTTCGTAAATGTACAAATAGTCAAATAAACAACAATAATTATAAAGTATTTCAATATTGGAGTTTTTAAATTGCAAATATAATGGCTAATTTTCATATTAATTTTGAAAACATATTAGCCATAGATCAATATTGTTTTGGGGCGCATAGTTTGATCATGTTTATGTCTTCTTAAGATATTAATCCCGCCCTGCTTTTTGCATACGTTATTATAATGTAATCGCAATCTGTTATTCCCAGTGATTCTATGATCCCTTCAACATAATACCGGCTGCAGAGAATGTGACAAAGTACTTACAATGGAATGTGTGGGTGTGAAAATTAACTTATCACGACATCTCATTGACTCTGTAATCCCTTCAATCCCGTATTACCGCCACAGTCGTCTTAGCAGTCATCTAGTTTGCAAAGTTGAAATTGAGTTTTCTATGTAAGAATACAAACAATCGCACTCGAACCTTCGATGCTGGAGTTGAGGAATCAAGATGTGAAATAATGTTTTCGTAACTTAAACATAAAAAAAAAATGCATAGTTAAATAAATAATATTTGAAGAACAATTCATTTTTGAAATATAAATCACACCATTTTTGGCTCATTATTTTCGTCACGATAACCGCCATTTAGAATGCTTAAAAAACATTCTACTAGTCACATACATTTTCTCAGTGAGGTTAGGCGATAGGATGGAAAGTCTGCTTTCATTTCTATCCTCAGATTTCGACCATCAGATTACATGTACGATTGATAATATATGAAAAATATGTGAAATAATATACATGAATATAATGTATGCTGGTTTAGAAATTATATAGTTGTGGAGGCAATTACAGTATTGGTATTACTGTCCTTTATTGTTAATTAATTCGAGTTGACAGAGTAACTGTTTACTTCTAGAACCGATTCATTTCTTTTTTAAGGCTCTGCAACATCATGAAACCGTAATTCAATCATTGAAGAGCAGGTATATCAGAGGAAAAAACTGTGTGATAATGTAAATAAAAATATATTTTACTTCAGAATTCCAAAATAATCTTCATTATAATAAATTACTTTTCACTTCAAAGTCAGATATTTGAAAAAAATAAGAGATAATTGTTCTTTTCTTCATATAATGTTTGTTTTCATAAAGTTGATGTTATCGTGGTTACAGGTCTAGAAAAATATGTTAATGGCATACCCTTATATTTTATATTTTACGACCGACGAATCTATAAGATGCATCGTGGATGCAGGTGCGCAAAAAATTATGCTCTGAACAATATTATTTATGGGAGAAACCTTGCCAATAATTAGAATGAACTACTTTTACAAGTCTGTTTCAATATATAGTGCGTTCACAATCGTGATAATTGATGTACAAGCCAGTATATGATTGGGGCTAAACGACACCTAAACCGTGTGATTTAAGATGTAAATACGAGTTTGACGGATCTTTTAAGAATCAGCAACAGGGTCAAAAAGTGATTTCTATTCAATTTCGTGAAGCAATAACTCACTGTTAATATACTCTGGGCAATATTCAGACTGTGAAATGATGGATGTAAATATAATGTTGAAGTCAATCATTTGTCAAAAAATGTAAAAAAATGCATGGACTAGGTATATTGTGAGTAAGCCCTCGCACTGTTGAGTAGATGTAGACCTATGCCACACAGCCTGTATGCTCATTTATAACTAAGAGAACCAATTAGCACATTGCTTACTATTGTCGCTGTAAACACTGCCGTCGCTGGCATGGACGCCGTGGCTGCCGTCGTTTATATTTGGAATATATTATTAATTTCACGAATAGGGGCATAATCTGACCTGTTTGTATCTCCCACGTGTACCTGGTAAATTTCAATAACTATAAAATCTCCATGTCTATTCCTTGCACGGAACTGGGCCCCCGCGTAATAGATTGGTGCTTCAAGGACCTGAGGGTCCTTTTGGTTTTCGGGATTTTCTGAAGCTTTTTATTGTGGGCGCTTATATATATAAGTAAATAAATTGCCAAAATAGACGATTCTTTTTCTGAAAGGGACAGTATAAATTGCGCTAAAAATAATGTTCAAGCTGTTTAATGGAAGTTTTGCTGACACTAGTATTTGAATGGTATTTTTTAACCTCTCGAAACCCGGAAGCATTTAGATGCGTAGCGCACGTGCTTGATTCGTCCCTGACAGATAACTACATACATATGACTACCTATTTCGAATCATTCATTCGCGAAATGACACGTCACATGTCGAGCAGCCTCTCAAATATAGTCCTGCTACATTAGAACCCCTCTAATACGAACCCTGCAAATCGCAACATTCCGGATGGAAAAAATAAACAAAATAAATAAAACGCTTATTTGTAGCGTAAAGAAAGGAGTATATGCTTACTGTAGAACTGAACAACTATTGAAACAAGTTGTCTAAATGAAACGTTAATTACACTGGTAACTAACGTGTTTATCACATTTTATGCAGTAATACAGGAACTTGTAAAATCGGTTATCTTCTTTTGTCATAAGGAAATGAATCTGCTTGATGATGCGATATGATGTCATGATGCGATCGCTACGCTACGATGCCATTTTCTCACATCGCAGACTACGTTGCATTGTGTCTGGTAATCCTATAGATGTATCTGTATACGCAGGGTATATTTTTTTTTCAGCTAATTCGGACATTTCCTAATCCGAACAGACCACACCCCCGATTATTTAGGAATACTGAGGATCTAGTGTATGGCCCACTGTTCGCCTCACCCGCAGAATCAGTGTCGTCGCCTCCGCCGGCCGATCGGAAGGAAGCATCGTGACTGTCCGGGTGTCCCCGTGGCGCCGCCCCTCCCCTCCCACCCCTCGCCTGCCCGCCTTCCCCTCCCCCCGCGACGTCTACGGCCCACCCGTGCGGCCACGGCCCCCGTCTCCTCACCGCCCCGCCCCACCCTCTCCCCCGCGCCCCGCCCCTGCGGCCGTCGCGGTACGTTGCCCGCTGCGCCGCACCGATTGCACGACGCGCCCTCCACGTGACGGCCGGTTGTTTTTTGCGCGCTGCTGTTTCTTCTGAGTCACTCGGAACTTCAAATTTTGGGTTCGCTTTCTTTCGTTTCCCGGGAACGAGTATCGCATGCGCCAGACGTTTAGAAACCCCACAGAGTTGGGTCAGGGGCGGGAGGGGTGCTACTTCCCGCCGCCGCGTGTATTATTAATTATTATTAATAATAATAATAATAATAATAATAATAATAATAATAATAATAATCCTTTGATTATTATATTCACTCTACGTTTATCATTTTGTTTTAATATCTCTCTGTTCTTATGATGTACCGTGTACGTTTTTGGATATTTACCCCACATTTCTTGGATATCCTTACATGTGCTGAATTGTATTAATCCAAATTGTCTGTGATAGGACGAGGTGAATTTCCGAACCTGTTTGAAAGACAGGAAATAATGGAGGGAGGTGAACAAGTACATAGAGGTTATTTGGAATCCCATATGACATGCACTATATTATATCGCCTTAAAAAAAGCTTCAGTAGCAACCACTAGAATCCATGCAATGGAAATGTCTTCCGTTATATACGGCGAAACCAACCACAACGCTATTGCCGATTTGGCGTTTGCCTCTATTAGCTGAGAAACGTTAGTTGAACCAAGTGATTTTTCCGTAAGACATTGTAAATATTCCAAATTGGGAGCGGTCACCGTACCCGATGCTAGCAGCCAGGCCCATATTATGGATCTACCATACTATTAAACGGTCATTACTTGCAATTTTGAGAATTTTAGACATCGCCTTCTAAATAGCGAAAGAGCGGTGGAAATAGCTGTTAATTCAGTATCTTCGTGTTAGGGGACGCTTTTTTACAGATTGATGAGATATTAAGAATCGCTTACTCGCAGGAGGTTTATATTCAGTTTTAGATAAAACAGTACCTTATTTTTATGCGTGATTTGAAGTGTCATCAGGGTTTGCCATTTTTCTCCGGGATCAATAGAGATCACTAAGCCAAGGTAAAGAGATGGTAATTGTATACGTTTCCGGGCGTTACGGATCTCTCTCTCGCTCGTCCCGCAATCGTTGCCAGAGTTCCTAAATAGTGAGTAGCTAATTACTGAAGCATTTGATGGTAATACGGCCTTGTTATGCCTTAAATTTTCTTGGTTTAACATTTCAACATTGGGCCAAATTTACAGCATCAAGAATCATGAAGAATTTTAACCCTTTTGCTTCAAGTTGAAATGTCTATATCACAAATTAAGGGATTCAGAAATACATTGTTGTTATTCAACAAAAATCTTTGTAATGTGAAGGTAATATGCCCACATGCAGGTTTTATGGCCATTGCCAGATTAACTGGTTTCTTGTAGCATGACAATGGAATTAGGGCTACCTATACTAACATATAATGTGAATTACCCACTTACAGTCTAATTGTACAAAAATACGGCCTGACATGATTTCAGTAACGGAACGATTGCTAGGTTACTCATAAAAAATCAATAGTTTCTACAATGAGACTTTGTATAAAAGTTGAAATCATCAGTAATTGCCTCAAAACTTCCACCAAAAATAGTTTAATCAATTTGATATTGAGGACAAATGAAAGATTTTTTGTCTTTAATAGTTAGTTCTACACCCTCGGCCAGATTGACAGCAAAAACGGCATAAAATCTCTCCCACGTTGGTAAAATATTGAGCAAACTTAATCTGATTAGATTTCTCATTAAATGCTCTAAATGTAGACGTATACTGTCAAAATTCTAAATCATTCTTCTAGAGTAACGATAAAATTACATGGAAAGACGTTATAAGGAGAGAGCCCCTTCAGCGTGATCTTGACGATAGAGGCTCCAGAGGGCGAATGCGCGTGTCAGTAAGCCTGATAGGGGGCTAACGCACTTCTTCGCTCTTCCAGACACCATGCTAGTACTACTCATGGTAAAAACATTCAGATAACAACATAGCCGCTACTGGGCCATATTACCTCACTGGCCACATTTGCAGAACTTACTTTACTATCTACATTAATATACATTTGCTACACAGATTATTTCAGTTTGTTGTATGTATTGATAAGTAAATCGAAATGTGATTTCAAGTTATCGACTACCGCAAGAAAATGGACAAAATTTAGAGAAACATCAGACATGTTCTCTGTCTATTTTTATTAAGATTATTTACGAAAAACAACTACTCACAAACGTTTGTAAAATGTATCAACAGCAAAACAATGCCTGATGACGCAGTATTTACGAGTCACCAGTCAGTCCGCCCCCTCTCATAAATTTCCTCGCGGGAACTTCCCCCGAAAGCACTTCGTTTTATTTATTTAGTCAAAAATAGTGAAAACTGTATGTGACGTACGGAGGAGAAGATCAACTGCGCTCATTTTCTCAAGTTTCGGAATCCTTTCCCAACATCTTAACTATTTTTATTTTATTTAATAGGTAATTATTACAAACAAATTAGCTTACTTGATCCTATGTGGCTAGGCCGAAGGCCTTTAAGCCATTACAGTACCTACATCCTTTCGCGTTCTAATCTTTCGAATTCTGGTATTCATGGTCTGGTAAATGGTCTCTCCATCGCATCAAAGCCGCGGAAAAGAGACCATGAGGTACGGCTCAGGAAAAAAGCACTGAAGGGGGAAAAACCTTCCGTCAGATGCCGAGTACATATCTAATCTATGCGACGTTTTATTTATTTTGTGGCGCGGGCGTCCCGCCGTCTCCTTCCAGTGCTTGGCCTCCTCAAACATCTTAACTATTAATAGTTGAAAGATGAATAAACGTTTTTAAGAAATAAACAAAGAAACGAAATAAATAAAAGTAAAATTAAAAAAGCGCGTGATTAGCAACATTTGAAAAAATAGACATTTTCGTTCCAGAGTTATGAAAAACTTATTTTCAACGGTAAACGAACAGCAGATTTGATTTCTCTGCATTGCTACAAAATAGTAACTCACCCTCAGCTCATCTCTTACCCCTGCAAGCAAAAGCGGAGTTCAATAAAACGTGCGCCTAGTGAAGCTAAACTTTCCCTGCTGGTACGATATTTCCCTCCCCTCCCCCCTCCTCGTGGCTGCGGCTACCGGTCGCGCTGGAAGAGACTTCGCCGCACGCCGGCAGCGCGCCGGCTCGGACAAAAAACAGTGTTTTTCCCTTGCACAGTAGTGATGCGACATCCACAACAAAACATGGATGTTTCAAAGTTGGTTTTGGAACAGCTAACATTAAGTTCGTGCGTAATAAAATTTTATTTGTCAGTTTCAGGTGCCGGGCATATTAATTTATAATTAAAATTTTAAAAGTTAAAAATGCCTCTCCATGTTCAAAATACCAGGAAAGGCGAAGATAATACCAGGGCATCTGGATCATCTCGGGCGAAAGTAGTACAAACCGCGTTTGTTTGATCCGAACACGTATACAGTAGTGCGATCAATTATTATTTCATATGTCAACGTTTACGAAATTGTGATTGAGGGCAATTTTCTTCCACGAACAAAAAATCGAAAATGTAAAAGAACATGGAGGCACAAAACATCGATGTTAAAAAATATTGGCTTCAAAATATCGTTGTTCAAAACATCGATTTTTTTATGGAAACATCAAAGTTTTGAAAACATCGACAATGATGTCGCATCCCTATTGGACAGTAGCGACTCCTGTTTTCATGTAAATGGGGTGCTACTCAAAATATTCATAGTTAAAGATCTCATTTGCAACTAACTGTGCATAATATCTTAACAGGTAATATTTCTAACGTTTTTTTAAATTAGTCTCCGTACTTTCTTCTCGAAATTTCTCATCAAATGCAAACATAATTTTCCCCGCGAAACTGGAAATCTCCGTAACGAATAATATAGACATTATTATATTTAAATATACACAAAATTATATTGAAATATTTCAAACGGAATCATTGACTTGCATAGATATGATATAGAACAGAGGTGAAAAGCTACATTCCACAAATAAACTGCATGCATAATTAGTTTGACCAGTGTGATTATGACACATTGTTCATGGAATTAAATCAAAAGTAATTTTTTATTGAAATATCTCAATGAAATTATTGTGCGGCAGTTGTACGATTGTGTTTACCAACTGAGCTCCTATTTCCTGACTTTCACAGATTTTAAAATATATATTTGAAGAAAGATTACAAGAATAAGAAAACAAAAAATAATATTTTTTGTTTCATTACAAAAAAACTATTATTGAAGACATTATTGAAGACATTATTGAAGACATTATTGAAGACATTATTGAAGACATTATTGAAGACATTATTGAAGACATTATTGAAGACATTATTGAAGACATTATTGAAGACATTATTGAAGACATTATTGAAGACATTATTGAAGACATTATTGAAGACATTATTGAAGACATTATTGAAGACATTATTGAAGACATTATTGAAGACATTATTGAAGACATTATTGAAGACATTATTGAAGACATTATTGAAGACATTATTGAAGACATTATTGAAGACATTATTGAAGACATTATTGAAGACATTATTGAAGACATTATTGAAGACATTATTGAAGACATTATTGAAGACATTATTGAAGACATTATTGAAGACATTATTGAAGACATTATTGAAGACATTATTGAAGACATTATTGAAGACATTATTGAAGACATTATTGAAGACATTATTGAAGACATTATTGAAGACATTATTGAAGACATTATTGAAGACATTATTGAAGACATTATTGAAGACATTATTGAAGACATTATTGAAGACATTATTGAAGACATTATTGAAGACATTATTGAAGACATTATTGAAGACATTATTGAAGACATTATTGAAGACATTATTGAAGACATTATTGAAGACATTATTGAAGACATTATTGAAGACATTATTGAAGACATTATTGAAGACATTATTGAAGACATTATTGAAGACATTATTGAAGACATTATTGAAGACATTATTGAAGACATTATTGAAGACATTATTGAAGACATTATTGAAGACATTATTGAAGACATTATTGAAGACATTATTGAAGACATTATTGAAGACATTATTGAAGACATTATTGAAGACATTATTGAAGACATTATTGAAGACATTATTGAAGACATTATTGAAGACATTATTGAAGACATTATTGAAGACATTATTGAAGACATTATTGAAGACATTATATGAATAACATTTAAAATATATTTCAAGAATATAAATCATTAGTTACAATTTGTATTGTTAAATTCTAAATATGCTTGTAACAAGAATTGTAATTCATCTTTTGGGTCAATGTTCCCAACTCGATCAGATTTTTCGTTTAGTTGTTATTGATCAATTGAGCAAATGCTGAGATCGCCCCATGTTTTCCTTCTGGACATGAATGCAGATTCACAATCCCTGTATGTTTTCTTTAACTCTGTTGTTTGCAACATGTTAGAGGAGCGGCGCGTGGAGTTTAGTTATTTCAATAGCAATCAGTTGTTCATTTTCCTTCAAATCTGTTGCACATTTGACAATGGAAATAGTATTCTATTGCAGGAGTGCAAATTTCAATTTTTCAAATGTTGCCAAACACTTTCGTTGGTTGACTTGATTGTTTTATTACGTTGTTTTCCGGTGCATCAGTTGCTTTAGTAATTAATCCCGTACGTCTAGTGCATGTTATATCACAGTTGGTGACGGTGGTGGTGGTGGTGGTTGTGGTTGTGGCGGAGGCGACAACGGAAGCGGTGTTACTTCCCCCGCTGGGAACGTGAGATCCGGCGCCGACGTAGACTTAAGCTTGCGTAATTTCCCTCTTGGTGTCTTCTCATCTGGGGTTCTCCCTCAACCGGGACAAACTCTAAGCTAACAAATGTTCTCCCGGAATGCGGACTGTCCAGTTAGAGCGGCCGATCGCTAGACTTCTCCACACAGCGGTTGAATTCGATTTAGCTTTCTACCTAGCGTCGAATTTCCGCCCACCATGGGAACCTTAGGTCCTCCAGGTCAAAGACAGCGCAATGCTCTCTCGTTCGTTCATTCACAATCCAATCACGTGTACTAAAGGATAGCGTAGGTTCTGTGGAGCTTGACAGAGCGTGCGCAGCTTATTCCTCTACCCCCATCCGTCACAAACAGTTTTTATTTCCTTTTGACGATGAAAACGACGGCAGATCCACTGTTATTCCATGACGAACTGTTTGGCTTCCCCAGAAGAAGAAGCGGGGCCGGCCGGCCAGGGGCAGAGCGGGGGGCGTCCCGCGCGCCGACGCCGTGGCTCCGAGGCGCCGGTCGCGCGTGGGCAAGATGCTGCTGCCGGCGTCGCAGCGCTCGCTGCCGCCGCCCCGCGGCATGAGCAGCTACCTGTGGCGCCGCCAGCTCGTCATCATGAAGTACGGCGAGGCAGGCAACCCGCGCAATTGGTCGTCGGAGCTGCACACGGCGGCGGCGCGCGGCGACGTCGGCGCCATCCGGCGGCTGGTGGAGCGCAGGCGCGTGCCCGTGTGCTTGAAGGACCGCTTCGGCTTCACGCCCATCCAGGTGGCGTACGCCCACGGGGCCATGGAGGCGGTCAAGTACTTCACGGAGATGAACGACCGGATGGAGAGAGGCGAGGTGGTGGACAAGGAATCGACTGACAGCGACGATGAGGGCTGCTGCGCAGGAGGGTCGCAACAAGTCCAGGAGCCTGAGGAAGAAGAAGAAGAAGAAGAAGATGATGATGATGTAGAAGAATTGGAATATGAGAATGGAGATGACAGTGACGATGACGACGACGACGATGATGATGATGATGATGATGACGAAGGAGAAGATGATGAAGACGAAGAACAGGAAGATGAGGAGGAATGGCAATATGAGATAGTCAGAACAGAAAGTGAACCGGAAGATGAGCAGAATGTCTTGTTAGAGGACAGTGAAGAAGGGGCGGAAACATTAAATCAACTGACAACGACTAATAGCGAGGTGAGCGTGGAGGAGTCAAATGGCGAGGACCAGACCAACAACAACAACAACCAAATTGACAACCATGACCGCCAGGTCGACGCTATGACTGACGCCGCGTGCAGCGCAACTGTGGGAAGAGCTGCAACAAACGTGGGCATGGAGGCTGAAATGGGCGAGGTTGACATGTACGGTGCACGCGCAGAGAAGGAAGGACTGGCCAAGGTGGAAGATGCAAGTTTGGGAGAAGAGTTGGAGACAGGAGGTGAAGCGGAGTCGAGTAGTGAGCCGGAGATGGGATGCGATGCGGAAGCGGGAGGCGATGAGCGGGAGGGAGGCGATGGAGAGGCGAGAGGTGAAGGGGAGGTGGAAGGTGTTGCAGAGGATGGAGGGGAAGGAGATTCAGGATGGGTGGCAGAGGCGGGAGGTGAGGTGGAGATGAAAAACGAAAGTAAAACGGAAGACGCGACGGGCAGCGACTCCGAATCGGACAGTGACTCAGAGTCGGATAGTGATTCGGAGGCGGGCAGCGAGTCGAAGTCCGGCAGTGATTCGGACTCGGGCAGCAGCTCTAAGACAGACAATGAGACGGAAGACATTGATAAAACAGAAGAATGTAAAAGCTTAGAAGAGGAAATGAAATCAGATAATATCGAGAGACAAGAACAAGAGCAGCACGCCGAAGAGGAAGTATTGGAATGCGCCTCATTTCGAGAGGAGATGCATGCAGACACCGTTGCGGGAGAGCAAGTTCAAGAACATGAATTTGTTGATGCTGAACTCAAAGGACAAACGTGTTTGCTTAAACATGATCCGCAAGACACGCTTGTTTTGGTACAGCAAGAGAAAGGAGAAGAAAGTTTCAATAAATTAGACGAGATGAGTGAAGATACTGTTATGGGAGAGCAAGTACGAGAACATGAACTGGTTGAAGCTGAACTCAAAGAACAAGCATGTCCACGCACGCATGATCAGCCAGACACAGTTGTGTTGACAGAGCAAGTGAAAATAGAAGAAACTTTCTATGAATTAGAGGAGATGCCTGGCGATACAGTTGTGAGAGAGCATGTTCGAGGACATGAATTTGTTGAAGCTGAACTTAAAGAACAAGCATGTCCACGCAAGCATGATCAGTCAGACACACTTGTTTTGGCAGCACAAAAGAAAATAGAAGAAAGTTTCAATGAATTAGACGATATGCATGAAGATACTGTTGTGGGAGAGCAAGTTCGAGAACATGAATTGGTTGAAGCTGAACTCAAACAACAACCATGTCCATGCAAACATGATCAGCCAGACACACTTGTTTTGGTAGAGCAAGGGAAAAGAGCAGGTAGTGCCAGTATATTAGAACCAAATAAAATAAATGAATTTAAGAATCTTGAAGAAGACAGTAAGGGCAAAAGCAAAGTACATGTGAAAGAAAAGCCCGAAGAAGGACAGGAAAAAATAAAAGGTGTAGATGAAGGGAAGGAACAAGAAGTAGATAGTATGAGTGAAGAACAGAAGGAAACTGATGAAGACAAGTTGATATTTATGTACAAACAGGGACTGTTAAAAGTGGATAAAATGGCTCGAGACTCAAACACCAAGAGCGAAGAGGGTCATGAAAGCTCAGATGAAATAAATGAACTGGCCCTGAAATACTCTAATGATGACGTGGACGAGAAGAAACATGAAAATGAAAATAAGGATGAACAAGAAGAGGAGGAGGAAAATAACGCCCAGAAAGAAATGATGGAGAAGAAACATATTGCAACTATAGAGAATCCTGAAAGGGTAGAAGATGAACTGAAAATGGACAATGCAGAGGAGCAGCATGCCAAAGAGGAAGTATTCCAATGCGCCTCAGTTCAAGGAGAGCCGAATGGAAACTTCGTTGTGAGGGAACAAGTACAAGAACGTGAAATGATTGAAGGTGGGGGACATGAAGATGAAATTGACCCAGAACAGGCAAATGGACATGAGATGGAAGAAGAATAAAATAAGTAATGCAATCTCCTGCTTGCTTGAAGTACTTACCTCCATATACTAAAAAAACCTTATGTTGATAAATCTGACGACAACATGAATGTAGCAAAATGAAGTTTTCGAGTGCGGAATTTGAACATTGCTGCACCGACGACCGTTACAGAGCGACCGACGCTCAGTAGAAGGGAGGCCCTGTACATTTGCAGTAGACCCATTACACACACTATCGCGGCGCAGAAAACAGGATTGTGTCATACGAACTAGAATTTATAATCGTATTGAAATTTCTTTTGGCTGCTTTAGTAATATGTTAATTGGTTTTCTTGTGTGCTTTCTTGCACAAAATGTAAGTGGAAATTTTATGTCCCGAGACTGACTCACGAAAGGCTAGGAAGTCGATGTTTTTGAGACGGCATTCAATACAACAGTCTCCCTCCTCTGTGACGTCATCGAGATTCTGCGCGCTGAGATTTTGCGCGCGAACTCCACGAAGAGACTTACATTCCGAAAGAAAACAGAATCAATGTCGTGTGAAGGCAGAAAGGCTTTCGAATATTTCTCAGATTTTCGAGTATCTGACTCGGAAACAATGTTTTCCAATTTTACCAAAGATTGTTTTAATTGTTTAGATTTAGTAGTATACATCCTGTAATTGCCAATTATAAGATGCCATTGCAAAGCCAAGGGAGCTGAGGCCAAATTATTTTTTGTTTCGGGAAATCAATAAAATCTATGAATTTGTGTTCAGGGGATACAACCAGAGCCATCACTAGGTAGATGTTGCAACTACTTGGTAGGGGTTTGAAACATCGCTCTTTTAACTGTATTGGTGCCGATTTTTATATTACAGTGTGTTCCACTTAAAACCGCCCCATGACTTCCCATGGAAGAAGCTCCTTTCTAAGATGTGAATAGCAACGCTTCTTGGCGGTATAACCAAAAACTCGATGTACAATAAGAGCACATCTAAAGAGTTTTTTGATTCACATGCAAAACAAAAATTACAAAATATGTTAGAAATTCTCTTCTTCGGCTTCCAAACACTTTCGTGTTAGTGAAATAACACCCATACCAAAGTAACGCAAATCATTATTTTTGATTCTTGAAATGCTTTCACGAATGTTTTCTTTAATGTTGTTTTGGATAGGATGGATTCTTTGTTTTTCTTCTTTTCATCAATGTTGTTTTGGATATTTTCATACACTTTCCCTTCCAAATAACCCCACAGATAAAAATGACATGATTTCGAGTTCGGGGATCAAGGGGACACAAACTTGTGCTCACTGTCCGTTTTTCAGTACAAGCTTCATGTTCATATGACAGACTGACGAGGTGTATGGCATGTAGCCCCGTCTTGCTGGAAGAAGCAACATGATTTTTCGTAGTCACTTGATCATAAAACTTCTCAAAGATCCTTTAATAAATTTCAGAATTGACTGTAATTTCAGAAAACAAACGTCAACTATCTTTTTCAAAAACCAAATAGCACGTTTCTCGTGGTCTGCGAGAAGAAGTTCATGCACACTATGGCACCGATAAGGCTTCATGGGCAAATAATAAAGTAGCCGATGGCAACTTGAACGTTTCATTCCAGACTTGCGGCAACTTCTTAGTGCTCGCCGTAATTCTCTGCTGAATGTCCTGAATAGCCACAGCAGTGCATACAGATGCATTACGGTTGCGTTTATACATTAAAACCGAACCTGCGGTTTGCTGTTTTTAAATAAAATTTTGGATTGTGCTCTTCGTCGGGACACTAATTTCTGGAAACTCGGTATGGAAAACATCCAGAGTCTCCTTCAACGAACCAGCTCGAATATATCCCTGAACAATGACCTCTTTCTTGGATAGAATGCAGCATTATTAAATATTATGCACTAAAACAACTTATCACAGGAGACCAAACAAGTCCCAGGCCAGCCATTAGTATTCGTTTTGCACCAAAAATCAAATCAATCAAACAACGCTTCAACGGGGCCGGTTTTAAGAGGAACACCCGCTATTTAGACGTCGAAATCTTTTTTTCGATAATTTTGGTATGTGCTCCTTTGGCTTTGCAAGACCTCAAATGTCGGTTTTGTTCAATTTGAACGACTGTTGCAGTATTTCATAAAACAAATGTTAGTTTCAGCTCTTGATGCCCCTGTCACAGTGCTTAAGAGGTTTCTAAATGGTTCGTGTCAAAAAATTATTTCTTCGGGTACTGTCCAAAATACTGAAATGCACTGATTGCGAAATGGATGTAAAATGTACAAAGGTATATTGTTACAAAAACTCTGTGATATGCAATTGTGTTGTCTTGAGGCTCCGGTGTATAAAAGTAATAGCGTTTATACTAAACAGTATTTATTATATGTACTTTGCTAGAGAGATTTCTCTATGGAAAATGTGGAATAAGACTGCCTAGGGCTCTAAGCTCTTTGAACATAAAGTACAAAGGTAATATTTTAATTGATTCTAATATGAACATTTCGGTTAACTTAATATATTTAAGCAATATATGTGTATGTATATGATAGTGACAAATAAGCAGTGCCAATTATTTTAGTCGATGTACCTCCACGACCTCACCAATTGGATTGTTTATTTGTGAAATTATGGAACTAAATTAAAGGTATTCTATAATTAATTATTACTCTGATGTGTTGACTAGACTTTATGAGAACAAATCTACAAAATGTTTAAAACAAAAGTTTATAAAAAAAGGGACAAGATGCCTGCATCAAAACGCTCCCACGTTCTTGATGATGAAGACTTCCTCGGGAAATCTCACTAAAATACGTGCAAAGGGGTGCAACCAATAAAGTTTACGATTTTAATAGTTGTTTAATTAATTTTTGATTTACTGGCATGCATTGAAGAAACAAATGTGACAGAAAGATGTTTCGCGGAACACATTTATAACATTCCACTCTTTCCAATAACATTGAGAGGTAAAGCTTTGTTAAAGAATTGTTCTGGCTGGAACTTTCCATAGGCAAAGGTTTATTCCTTTCCAATGTGTTTCCATTTTCTTTCAAGCCGATAACGGCATATCTAGAAAATAGTATAGTCATATTTCATATCTTGAAAGAGTAATATAACTAGGCTCAATAGCTATGGCCCCATTGCATGGCATTGAGCATCCATATCAATACTCGTCATAAGCACATTGAGTGATATTAATAAAAACGAGCAATTGCTCATTCCTCGAGATTTTGGAGAAACTTCTCGTTTTGGTATGAATAACATTCTCTTTGCTTCTCTCACTCCTGAGCAAAGTTTACTCCTGCTTCAAGCATTTGCTCTGACGAGGGCACTTTCTCCAGGTTTCGTATGAATAATCAAGAGAAAATGTTAAAGCGTCGAAGCAATTACTTAAGTTTTCTTTTGTGACCTCCATGGTCTGCGTAGGGTACCAAAGAGAAGTTATGTTAGTCGTACTTCTCCATGTACTCGCCGCTGAGGCGTGTGGAAATCTGTATATGCATCAAGAATCTGTATATGCATCAATAACTGAATTAAAACGGCAAAATTTATGCAAATTTGAGTCACGAAACTATACAAAAAGAGAAGACCCAAAGGACTTTAAAAGTCTCTTCAGATTTTTTTTTTTAAATTTATTTTCCTGCCTGTTCGGCATAGTATGCCTTTCAGGGGTTTTAATTTACAGTTTATAATTACAGAATTTTTTTTTGGCCATTCGGCTGACAGTATATGAGGAGGACCACACGGCTACCTCGTCAACAAAGTCTGCAGAGCAGTAATTCAAAGAAATTTATTTATTTATTTATTTTAATTAATGTATTTATTTAATTTTTCAGCAGCGGAATTGATTAATGGGAGGGGATGGAAATTATTCTAATTTAAGGTGGTTTAAGAGAGTCTTTGGGGTATCGAGAGATAATGCGGGTTGGGATGGAAGCATTTTTGCCTAGATCAAATATTTGTGCACTTGTACACGACGGAAGAAGGGTGAAAAATCTGTTACTCATCCGTTGAATGTATTTGCTAATGGAAGGAATGTTAAGCTCTCTGTGAATTTGCATATTTGGAATAAACCAAGGGGCTTGCACGGCTTTTCTTAGGTACTTGTTTTGAATGATTTGTAGTTTCTTTAGATGTGTGTTTGCTATATTGTTCCAAATTTGACAGGCGTATGTTAATGAGGGACGTATTATCGTTTTAAAAATTGATAATGCGCAGTCCAGACTAAGCGATGATTTGTTGTTAATTATTGGGTAAAGTTTGTTCATTTTTGCGTAGGTTTTGTTCGTTATTTCTTGAATGTGGTTTTTCCAAATTAATTTTTGATCCAGTAATACACCCAGATATTTTACGGGCGTTTCATTATTAAGCCAAGGAATTGCAGAATTATTAATTTTGATTTGTAGTGGTTTATGTATTTTTCTTAGTGAGAATATTTTAGGCTGTGATTTGGTAGGGTTTATGGCAATTCTCCATTTCAATGTCCATTCGACAAATTCATTTAAGTCCGACTGGAGATCTTTGCAAGCGTTGGTAATGTTTGAATTTGCATTGAATAATACTGTATCATCTGCATAGAGTGCTATTTCTGAGTAAGTCATTTGTGGATAGTCAGCTATATATATGTTGAACAATAAGGGAGAAAGTGGGGAACCTTGCGGCACGCCGGCTTTGATGATATGTGCTCTTGATTTATTGTTGTTTATACTAACTTTGAAATCCCTCTCTGACAGGAAGCTTTTAATGATGTTTTGGAGATAATCGGGGGTTCCCAAGGTTTGCAACTTGTAAAGTAGCCCATGATGCCACACTTTATCAAAGGCATGTGCGATGTCGAGAAAAATTGCAGCTGTGTACTTTCGGTTGTGAAATGCTTCAGCAATGTACTCTGTTACTCTTAATAGTTGATGACTTGTGGAGTGGTTTGGACGGAATCCGAACTGCGTATTTGGAAGTGCATTGGTTTCGGTGAAAAATTTAGATAGTCGGGATTTTATAAGTTTTTCAAACATTTTGGCAAAGGTCGGTAACAAACTAATTGGTCTATAGCTAAGAGGGTCTTGCGGATTTTTGTTCGGCTTGCATACTGGTGTTATAATGGCAGTTTTCCAGGTCTTTGGATAATATCCTAATCTTAAACAAGCGTTATAGAGCGCTGTTAATGCTGCAATTGCATTGCGAGGTAATTCTTTCATCATTTTATTATTTAATAAGTCATGTCCTGCTGATTTTCTCGGTTTTAAAGCCTTGATTATTTGATATGTCTCAGACGGGGCTATAAATTTAGTTTTTATTGGGACGGAATATCGCGGTATTGACAAGTTTGTTTCCACTTTTAATTGGAAATCAAAGTCGGTTACCGGGTTAGTTGTAAATATTTTCTCAAAATGTTCCGCTAAAGTTTCAGCTTTTTCGAAATCCGTCGTTGCTAGACCTGAGTTAGAGGATAACTGCGGGATGAAAGATTTTTCCTTTGTAATCATTTTTATTGTGTTCCCATTGTCCTGGAGTTTGGAGGGATGCTGCCTAAAAAAATTTGGAAATGTGTACACCTCACTTTATGTAGTTCTTGTTTAATTTTTACCGATATGCTGTTTAATTTTTGTTTCACTATTTTATTGCGTGAATATTGCCACAATCTACGAAGGTTATGTTTTTTTAATTAAATTTAGAAGTGGTTTAGGAAGCGGAATATAATTTTTGGTGAAATTCCTAACTTTAGTGGATGACCTTTTAATAGCATTTTTAATAATGTTTTCGAGAGAGTTGATACAACTGTCGATATCAGATGATGTTTTAAGATTCTCAGGAAACTGACATTCGTTTATTAGTATGTTTCTATACATGTCCCAATTTACTTTACCCCTCTATAATTTTTTCGTTTTGATAAGTCTGAAGTTCGGCTTTGAAAGAAATTATTACTGGATTGTGGTCTGAGTCTAATTCTGGTTTTACATTTTGGTAAATCGGAATGTTTAAATTTTGTGTAATAAGTATATCTAGAATATCAGGAACTACATTTGGGTTATAAGGGTAGTATGTGGGCTCTGGAGGAGCTAGTATATTAAGATTTCTTTGCAATGCGAATTTATGAAGAAGTTTTCCATTATATGAAGTAGAATTACAGTTCCAAATTTGGTTTTTACAATTTAGGTCTCCTGCTAAAATTATTTGTGACCTACCATCAAACAATGCTTTCAAGAAACTTGACGGAAACTTTTTGTTGGGAGGTTTATATGCAGCAATCAAGGTTATGTTAGAAGAGATCAGTTCGATATTGATAATAATTGTTTCTATTTCATTTGAGGATGGGGATTGTATCAGTGTATGTTTAATTTTTCTATTAATGAGAATTGCTACCCCACCTGATGCTATATGCGAAATTCGATCATTGCGGTATGCTAAATATTTTGGGATCGAAAATTTTTCTACCGGCTTTAAGTGTGTTTCTGAAATACACGCAACATCTATGTCGTGGACTTGTAGAAAGTATCTTAGTTCGTTCTCTTGGCGCTTTATGCCATTTGCATTCCAGTTGAGAATTTTGAAGTTTTCTATTTTATTTTGAGCCATTGAAATGAACAGAAATAAGTTTTTGAACCATTTGTTGCAACTGTGGAATGATTGCAGAAAGAATATTATTTATAATTGTTTGGATTAGGTTTTCGTTTATTACGTTCATATTTTGGAGGACTGGGGGAGAATTCCTGTTATCTGGCCTAGGCGGCTGGCTAGCGCGATAAGCAAAAGAATGCAAGGGCGTTGAATTAAGCGGCAGAGGAGGAAACTCTTGTGGGGCATAGTGATAAGGTTGTGTGTTTTGGTTTAATTGGCGATTTGAGAACTGCCTATTTGGCAGGTTGTAAGCTGAAAATTTATGATTAGCCTGATTTAAATTATATTTTTTAACTGCTTCTTTGTAAGCTTTGCAGCCTTTGTAGTTAGCCGTGTGTTCCCCATTGCAGTTACAACACTTTGGTACATTATTATGTTTAGGTTTGTCACATTTCGAGTAATGATGGCTTTCTAAGCATCTCACACATCTAGGTCTCCTTCCGCAATTTGCCTGTGAATGACCGAAAGTCTGACAATTTTTGCACATTATTGGAGTTTTAGACTTTACGCGCATTTGAACTCTGACAATGCTATATATAAGCTGATTTATTTTAAAATTGCTTTGTTATTTTCATTATCAGTTAGATCGACCGCAACGGTAGTTAACGGTTTACGTTCTCTTCCGAACAGTCTAACAACTTTTAACACTTCAAAGTTTTTCGAAAGTTCATTAAATATTTCCTCTTCTGAATAGGTAATTGGCAGATCTTTTATGACAACTGAAAAAGTTTTTTGGGTAGGATCCCTATATGTGTGATGCTCGATTTTCTCTTTTTCACAGAATTTTCGATATTCTCTATAGTCCTCTATTGAGTTGAATTTAATTTTTATAGTGTCTTTTTCTAATTTAGTAGAAAAATTGTTTTTTGTAATACTTTTTAGTTCACTGATAAATAGGGGATAATCGAGTACTTTATGGACATAAAAGGGGGGTATTTTAATGATGGATTCTTCACTTTCTTCCCTTTCGTTTGGCGAATTTTCTTCGGTCATATTTTGAAGACCTTGGTACCTATTTTTGACGGTCACGTTATACAGTATTCTTTTAGAAGCATTGTTTTCATCTGGTAAATCTACGTGCATGCGTTTTAGATTTTTACTGTTTTCATTAAAACCACTGGTTGACTGTTGAATAACTGTTTGTTGCGGGGCAGCACCATACCTGTTATAATAAGCATCTTTAGTGCTTACTGACTGAAGGTTGGTCAGAGTCCCTTCCGGCTCTCCATCCAGCTGCAGGGCAGGCGGTTGTGATGTGTTGAACTGTTCCAAGGGTTGAATATTTTCCATTTGTGGTGGAAATGGAAGCACACATCCATTCATTGCTGTGAACTGATCTGGTGTGCCACCATTTAAAACGTGGGCTGCAGACACCAATTGGCCCCCAAAAGCGGGGGCACTTGTTGCGAACATACAGCTTTCGCTGCACCACTACACTTTCACTGGATAACACAATATTTCGTTATTAGCAATAAACAATTCTATTGCACAAAAACAATCACTGTTAGAAATATGGGGATCCGCTGGTAGCGGCGCCCGTTTGTACTTGCACTAAACACGAGTTTGAGCGTAACACCGAAGCACAGCGATAAGCGGAGCGATGCGATGCTTACTCCACGACGTCTAGAGCGAGACGGTCTTCAGATTTGAGAACAAAAACGTAGAATTGCTGAGCAGAGAATTTTTGAAGGAAAATTATGAAAGAAGGGGAGGTGCCTTGAGCAATTTGCAAAAACTGAAAATATTTCGTAGATATTTAGGATATTCTAGATTCGAAAGCGGTGTAGCAAACGACTTTGGGGCGTAACAAAGTACTGTGTCATAATTTTATCCAATTCTTAAGAATTGTGGGTCAGTTCGCCGTTTTGGTAAGGTCAATTTTTGACTTCACACGTGATTTAATTTTTTTTAAACCTGTTGCTCCGTGAAATCAATTTCGTGTTTGTCATACGCTTGCTTAATATTTTGAATTGCTTCCGACTTGCGACGTCTGCACTCCGAAAGTTGGCTTTTACCATGAGGTATTCGTTGAGTAAACCAACAAACAACAATCTACATTACTTCGTGACTTCATTTCTGCACCAAACCACCCGTTAACAACAACGAAAGAGAGAATGCGTAGCGTCTGTGTCGGAAAGTCTCGAAACTACAATATGTCCAAAGAGCATTCAACAATTGGTATATAAAATCTCTTTGAAGGACGTATTTGCTCATCTTACGAGAGCAATTACACTGACGAGAGAGTAACACTTTATTCATAAGAATCTGAGTAATTACTCACACTGAGCGAAATGTTGAAAGTTTGCTTTCGAGTGTTTACTTAGATTAATTACTGTTTTTTATTAATATCCCCCATCGTGACAAAGACACTTGTAAAAAGTATTTACTTCCGTGATTTCTTTTGTAATGCGTATCTTCGCGTGTTAGTCATCATTAACAAGGTTTGATTTTTGTTATGTATTGGCAAGTAAGCCGTACGAAGATTTCCCAGATGAGAGCGTAGGCTTCCGCGGCCGGAATCAGTATTAACTTGGCTGTCCGGGTGACGCCGCGTCCATGGCGAAGGTGCCGACGTTTCGGTCGCCATTCTGCGACCTTCGTCAGGGCGCATTACGCAGGATGGTCGCAGAATGGCGACCGAAACGTTCGCCATGGACGCGGCGTCACCCGGACAACCAAGTTAATATAGATTTCCCAGATACTGTCGTGTATAGGCTTTTTATGACGAAAGCCTCCGCAAACGAGCCAAGATCTCTGGCGTGGTTCCCGAGCGGTCCGTGACGCGGCGGAGCTCGCCTCGCGCTGATTACCATACGTTATTCTCCACTGATGGCAGCGGCGGCGGCGGATGACCGCCTGATTAGCATCTCCGGCGCCGGGCGCTAAGCGATACCACTAAGTGCGCGCCGCGTTAGGAGCAGCGAGCTGTCTGGGCGCCGGCAATCCCGCCCCCCTCCCCCCTCCCCGCTCCCCTTCCCCGCTCCCGCTCCCCTTCCCCGCTCCGCTCCCCTTCCCCGCTCTCGCTCCCCTTCCCAACTCCCGCTCCCCTTCCCCTCCCCTCCCCCTCCCCTTCCCCCTTCCCCTCCCCTTCTCCCTTCCCCTTCCCCTTCCCTCCCCTCCCCCTTCCCCCTCCCCCTCCCCACCCCTTCCCATCCCCTTCCCTCCCCTCCCCCCTCCCCTTCCCCTCCCCTTCCCCTCCCCTTCCCCCTTCCCCTCCCCTCCCCCTTCCCCTCCCCTTCCCCCTCCCCGTTCCCCCCTTCTCCCTCCCGCCTCACGCGCCGTCCGGGCCGACCGTGCCCCCCCTCACCCACCGTGCCACCGGGCGCCGCGCAGCCCAGCGCTGCCGTCGCTACGTCAACATTCGCCATTTCTTCCCATGGTGTCTGACTTTGCCTCTGCGACTGCCGCTGCCTTCACACAGTCGCCATTACCTACGCGACCTCCACCACCTCATCGCCGTCGCCACATTTTCCTCCGTGCCCTCCTCAGCCCCCACTACCTCTCCACCTCTTTTCCCATCGCCGCCTCGACCACTGTCCGCCTCGCTCACGGAGCCACTGACATTCCCCTGCACCCGGCAATCGCTCTGCGGCCCTTCACCGCGTTGACTACGCTCCCCGCCTCGCCCCCCCCGCCTCTCACCGCCCCCCCGCCTCTCACCGCCCCGCCCCCTCCCCTGCCACTCACCGCCCCGCCATCCCCCGCGGCATCGCCACTGGTTTCTTCCCCCACTCAGTCGGGAGATGCATCCCTTGGGCTCTGCTGCCGCCGCCACCGCTCTCATCGTCCAAGGTCACCGTCCCCACCTGCCTCTCAAGCTCGACGCGCGTTCTCGTTGTCTCGGCGTTTCCGCCACTAAGGTTATTTCCTCCTAAGATTAAATCCTATATATTAGTACGATCCCATCTAAAACCAACTTGATGACAGGTAAGGCAAAAATCTGGCCATCGGGCATAAGAATATCTAATGTCACTTCAAAGGAATAATTTTTTATTGGAGCAACGTTTCCAGATAATACTTATTTAGCGACTTAAATCTTTTAACTTTATTATAATATTTTAATCGTCTGTTTGAAATGTAAATCGACGACACTGAAACAAAACTTCAAATCGGAAGAAAGAAAATGTATTTATAGACATGTAATGTCTTCGTATTGTATACATTTACAGATCCTATTGCATTTAATGGCTTATTAAAGATTCCATCCTTCTTGTGTGCACTTCGATGGTGTTTAATATCATTCTTGCTCGACATTAAGTCAAATATATTTTTTCACGCAATTGTAGATTTGTTCATCATATAGATCTAGTAATGTGTTAAGCCATATCTGGCTGAATATGTAAGGAAATGCCAATATCTTCTCAAACTAATGGGAAAATGTTTTGAATTTTTTCAAATGTGTTGGTTTCAGGGATTAATGATTATAGTATTAGTATTTATTCTAACGTACTTATCATTTTTGCCATTTTGAAAAAATATGGGAAATTTAGAAGTTGACACAATGAAACTACTTTTTCATATGACGGCTGTGAATGGTTGTGATCATTTAATAGTTTACCGAGCTTTTTGTGTCGTGTTACGTCGGCGATTAACTCGTCTTGTGATAATGAGTCAGATGTTTCCAAAGATGATTGGATGTTTTCACGTGTAAGGTGTGAATACCATCACCTGATCTGAGTAATCTGAGCATACAAATTGTATGCTTCGTTGTATATAATTGTCGTTATATTGTATGTTTCGTTTTATTGTATATTTCTCATTTATAAATTTGAATACATGGAAAGCTACGTGGTAATGGTTGTTTAGTTAACGAAGTTTGTCAAAGCTATTCCTTGGTGCAATTAATGAATGGTGCTCTTTCTAAATACAACGGTTTGTGTTTTATAGTCAGTATTTTTATTTTTAGTATTTTATACTATATTATAGTTTGTATTTTTATTTTCGTGATTTATAGTATATTATTATAAGGCGTATTCTAAAATTAAGGTCCGTTTGATCATAAAACAAAATAAGCTGATGCTATTATTTTAAAGAGTAATATTTTATTATATATCTACTTTTTTCTACATATTCGCCGTACTCTTCTATACACTTTCTGTAACACTACATCAGCTTCTTTAAACCCTCTTCCATGAAGTCTTCCGTCTGAGAATAGAACCAGTTGGTAACGCCTATCTTGAGTTCATCGTCGTATATCCAGACAGTGTTTCAAATGCAAGAAGAGGAAATAGTCGTTTGGTGCGATGTCGGGTTTATACGGAGGATGATCAAAAAGGTTCGCAAGGAAAATCTTGAATCTTCTCCTTGATTTGGTTGCGGTATGAGTGCGTGCGTTGCCGTGAAGGATTTTGCCACAAAACAGTTCTCCTCAGCGTAGATTCTGAATTAGCTTGATTAGTGTTTCACCGTACAGTCAGCTGCTAATTTTTGACTCGCGATCCATGTGGTCCATGAAATCAAAAGTGCGCCCTTTTCGTCCCCAAAAGCAGTAGCCACAATTTTTCGATTCGATAATGTAGATTGCTTAAACGTTTTTGGTTTGGGTGAACGTGAATGGCGCCACTGGTGAGTGACTGTTGTTACGATTCTGCGTTGGTGTGTGGTATCCACGTGTGGTCCATTGCCCGTAACGATGTGGTAAAACAATATATGATCTCCATCTTGTCTATAGCGCTTCAGAAACTGTCGTGCACTACGTATTCTTTGTTCTGTGTACTGATCAGTGTGCGTGTTTGTCATCCATCTCGCACACATTTTCCGATATCCAAGCTATTCAATGACAATCCTGTGAATTGAGGTTCGAACATCATTTGGGAATTCAGAAGCCAAACCACTATTCGTCAACTCGCCGATCACTTTTAAGTTTTTGTTAACTTGATCAACGATCTCGTCGGTCCGAAAAGCTCCGCTGTTCATCGTGCACATTTGTACGGCCTTTTAGTCGCCATTCTCGACACCATTTTCGAACATGTTTGTCACTCATCACTTCAGATCCGTACACAGGGCATAACTCACGATGGATTCCAGCAGCGGCAGATCCTTTTGCCTGCAAAGATCTAATAACACTGCGCGCTTTACAACTCGAGGAATCTACGATTGTCTCGGCCATTGCAATCAACTGCCCTCACTGACTGGCAAACGACCACTTAATCAAACCGACACTGTTTCTAGAGTTGGTAGATAGTGCTGGATGCATTCATTCAGGCTTACCATCAGTTAAATATTGGACACTGGACCTTAGTTTTGGAATATGCGCCGTAATTTTGAGATTGAATACTAGATCATGTAAATTTTACATAGTTGTTATATTGTTATATTTTTCTTTATGAACAGTTCAAATAGCATTCATTGTTATTATAATGGAATTATGTTTCAATATTTTGGGTCTATTTGAATGTATTCCAGAGTAAACATAATTCGTTTCATTGTAACAAATTCGAAGATTACAAGTTATTAATGATATATAGTGGTAAGATGTTTAGATGATATTGTTTTCAGAATATTATTCCTAGACTATGTAATCTGTTACTTTCATTGATTAGTAAAATAGTGGACTTGAACATTTCAGGTACAGTATTGTTTTTACTTCAGATATATTTGTAATTGCTCACAACACTGTTGAATAATTCGGAAGTGAATTTTTCAAATGGATAATTTTATTATGCATAAAGACTGATAATTTGATCTCTAATAATCATTATGGGAATACATATCATAAAACGTAATGTTATGTTTTAGGTTGTTTTTGTTTGTTACCCTTACGGTTGTTTGTAAAGTAGGTGTTTAAATGTGTTCTTTTTTCGTTTTGATACAATGTCCGTTAACCTGTGATACAACTGCTGATGGAACTGTTTGACATTTGACGCACATCTAAGAGAATAATTTTTTAATTGTTCTTGGAACATCTTTATGTCAAACTATAAACTAGACTGAACATTTTGCCTGTAGAATTTGTTAGACATATCAATATATTTGAGCATTAAACAGCTTGAAACGTTACTGTTCAATAGTTCTTCTTTCTACAACCTTATTACCCGATCCTCCAAACATCCGAACAGGGTCCTCGCCTCAATCGTTCCAAAGAATCAGGGGGGATTGCTATGATGTAAATGGTATTTCACTAGCCGTCACTAGAGAATAGGGAGCCAGGCGTAGGGGCGTAAACGTATGTCTTGAACGTCCTGGAGTGGAGTGGGGTGGGATGGAAGATATGCATCACTGACAACACTCGAACATCTCTTTTCGATCTTCAAGAGAAAGTTTTTGCTCCTGCGTTGGACAGCATCCTCTATTGATAGCTGGTGTGGAAACCAGAGAGGCCTATAGAACCAAACGATTTTTAGCATTCATATATCTGTAAAAAGATCAGTAAAGTTGATCTCGAAAAATGTTTTTAAAAAAAAATGCTAAATTCATAACAAAAATAACTGGTTTAATTGGTAAATAAAACATAACTGTTAACAAAAAAACCTAACTGGTTTAATATTGGTATACCGATCGCTGATACTGTGTTTTATGACAAATTAATAAAATAAAATAAAATGAAGGTCTCAGTTTGAAACAAATATGACAAGTTTGAAATACAACAAAAAACATTTTGTAAAGAAATATTTTCTTGATATTAAAACTCCATCTTGCCTACATATTTCATTGCTTTAAAATGCAGTGATTCTGCTGGTTTATAAGGATGATAGTTTTAGAAACATGAATTTTACTGTCCTTCTTTAATGGCCATTTGTGACGTAAGAGTATAAAATACCTTTCATTCTCTATGTTGGAAACTTTCGTATTTTTCAGTTCAGGAACATACAGCTGAAAAACTGTCGTTCAATGACGTACACGTAAGTGCTATTAAATGCGTCTCATTAGTGGAATAACCCTATTTAAATGCTATTAACGTCATTAGCAGAGGGAGTTGTCCTCCGAGTAATGAAAACATTGAGTAACCATTCTGTTCTTCGCAGTCACACTCTCTTAATGCTTTGGGCGGCAGCCTCCGTCACAGAATATCCGCCATTAGCTGGATCGATTATTGCGCGCTCTCTAAGAACTCACACACTCATCACATCATCGCCATTGTGCTCCGAGGCTGCCCGCGCCGTCGCCCACCGCCGCCCCGGACCTCGCTACTGCTCCCGCCCCCGCCCCCGCCGCCGGCCGCCGGAGCGTCAGCATAACGCGCCGTCAGGTAGCAGCCGCCAGTAGCTGCACCGCCTTCTTGTGAACGCCGCCTCCGCCTCCACCCCGCCCCCGCTCCCGCCCCGCCGCGGAGAGCCGTTTTGATATCGAAGATGCAATTAACATGACAATAGTCCACTCCATTTCTAGCTGTCAAACGGTTTGGGGCGGGCGGCGGTCGGGCTACCTATCAGATTGATTGCGGGTGGAAAGCCGGGGGCGGAGGGGGCGGGGGCGGGGGCGGAGGCGACGGCTGGCCGACGCACGATGGATCATCGGCACTCCCGCCCCGCCCCGCCACGCCCCGCCCTGCCCCCGTGCCACGCCGCTGTCCCGGCCGCCGCCGCCGCCGCCACCGCCGCCGCGTGCATTAGACGCTCGGCGGCGCCTCATCGCACGGCGGATCGGCGGCGCTGGGCTGCACTCCCACGGTCCGCGGCGCCCCGCGCGCTCTCGTATTCATCTCGGCAGTTGCGATAGCGACCGACTCCGCGCCGGCGTCGGTCCGGCACGGGACGGCAGCGGCGTCCGAGGACGCGCAGCCGAAGGCGGCGGGGTCATGCCCCGCGCAAGGCATGGGAGTTTTTTTTCTTTCTTTTTTTTACCAAGAGTTTCTGATGCGGTTGGTTTCATCATGTATTCCATCTTGACCAGATGTCTATAATTAGATCTTAACATATGTCTATTAAAACACTCGGCGTAAGAGTTATATTCAAGTATCAGTATAAACAGCTCACTACAAAATATTCACATACACCATGTGCATATTATTTTACAACACAATACCAAATGACTTTTAAAGATTAAAATTGATACACAAGTTTAAGTGCCAAGTAAAATATTTTTTGCTGCGTAAGTCAAAAAGGGAAATAGTATTAATTGTAACAACAATATTTAATGTTTAATTGTCATTATAGAGTATTTGAGTAACTCCTGCGGATGTGCGCGTCCGTCACTCACTCCGAGGCCACTTCCCGCGCGCCAACCGACACATTAGAGAGAGACGAGGCGTCATTCGCAGCGCTCGGTCTCCTCATGTGGAACTGATAATTTTGTTTTGGTCTAAGAAATATCGAAAAACGTGTTTTTACGTGTTTTGGCGCTGTGATCTTGGTCAGTATACTGGTAAACCAACGCCACCTCAATGGATTTATCTGTGTGGCGTTGATTAAACTTCAGTACCTGAAGTCATTTTTCGAAGAGAAAGAAAGAAAGGCGGAGAAAAGAGAAAGAAAGGCGGAGAAAAAAGAAAGAAAGGCGGAGAAAATAGAAAGAAAGGCGGAGAAAAGAGAAAGAAAGGCGGAGAAAAGAGAAAGAAAGGCGGAGAAAAGAGAAAGAAAGGCGGAGAAAAGAGAAAGAAAGGCGGAGAAAAGAGAAAGAAAGGCGGAGAAAAGAGAAAGAAAGGCGGAGAAAAGAGAAAGAAAGGCGGAGAAAAGAGAAAGAAAGGCGGAGAAAAGAGAAAGAAAGGCGGAGAAAAGAGAAAGAAAGGCGGAGAAAAGAGAAAGAAAGGCGGAGAAAAGAGAAAGAAAGGCGGAGAAAAGAGAAAGAAAGACGGAGAAAAGAGAAAGAAAGGCGGAGAAAAGAGAAAGAAAGGCGGAGAAAAGAGAAAGAAAGGCGGAGAAAAGAGAAAGAAAGGCGGAGAAAAGAGAAAGAAAGGCGGAGAAAAGAGAAAGAAAGGCGGAGAAAAGAGAAAGAAAGGCGGAGAAAAGAGAAAGAAAGGCGGAGAAAAGAGAAAGAAAGGCGGAGAAAAGAGAAAGAAAGGCGGAGAAAAGGGAAAGAAAGGCGGAGAAAAGGGAAAGAAAGGCGGAGAAAAGGGAAAGAAAGGCGGAGAAAAGGGAAAGAAAGGCGGAGAAAAGGGAAAGAAAGGCGGAGAAAAGGGAAAGAAAGGCGGAGAAAAGAGAAAGAAAGGCGGAGAAAAGAGAAAGAAAGGCGGAGAAAAGAGAAAGAAAGGCGGAGAAAGGAGAAAGAAAGGCGGAGAAAGGAGAAAGAAAGGCGGAGAAAGGAGAAAGAAAGGCGGAGAAAAGGGAAAGAAAGGCGGAGAAAGGAGAAAGAAAGGCGGAGAAAGGAGAAAGAAAGGCGGAGAAAAGAGAAAGAAAGGCGGAGAAAGGAGAAAGAAAGGCGGAGAAAGGAGAAAGAAAGGCGGAGAAAAGAGAAAGAAAGGCGGAGAAAGGAGAAAGAAAGGCGGAGAAAGGAGAAAGAAAGGCGGAGAAAGGAGAAAGAAAGGCGGAGAAAGGAGAAAGAAAGGCGGAGAAAGGAGAAAGAAAGGCGGAGAAAAGAGAAAGAAAGGCGGAGAAAGGAGAAAGAAAGGCGGAGAAAAGAGAAAGAAAGGCGGAGAAAAGAGAAAGAAAGACGGAGAAAGGAGAAAGAAAGACGGAGAAAGGAGAAAGAAAGACGGAGAAAGGAGAAAGAAAGACGGAGAAAGGAGAAAGAAAGACGGAGAAAGGAGAAAGAAAGACGGAGAAAGGAGAAAGAAAGACGGAGAAAGGAGAAAGAAAGACGGAGAAAGGAGAAAGAAAGACGGAGAAAGGAGAAAGAAAGACGGAGAAAGGAGAAAGAAAGACGGAGAAAGGAGAAAGAAAGACGGAGAAAGGAGAAAGAAAGACGGAGAAAGGAGAAAGAAAGACGGAGAAAGGAGAAAGAAAGACGGAGAAAGGAGAAAGAAAGACGGAGAAAGGAGAAAGAAAGACGGAGAAAGGAGAAAGAAAGACGGAGAAAGGAGAAAGAAAGACGGAGAAAGGAGAAAGAAAGACGGAGAAAGGAGAAAGAAAGACGGAGAAAGGAGAAAGAAAGACGGAGAAAGGAGAAAGAAAGACGGAGAAAGGAGAAAGAAAGACGGAGAAAGGAGAAAGAAAGACGGAGAAAGGAGAAAGAAAGACGGAGAAAGGAGAAAGAAAGACGGAGAAAAAGTCACAGATGAAGACAGAAGAAGTCTTAAATGGCAAATAATACGAGCATACAAAAGCGAAGAATTTCCTTTCTCGGAAAATGAATAAAATATGCGGAGGACTTATTGAGTTGCCCTGATCAACCCGCGGGCTCCGAGATGAGCATGGCGGTGTCCTGGAGCCGGTGGCCGCGTCTGGGCTGCGGGGCTCAGCGTTATATCTTCAAACAATATCGAGAAGACGATTATTTTTATGCGAGAAATAAGGAGAACCCTAGTGACCCGTACGTGCAACAGATAAATGCGCGTTTACCGACAACGTCGTGTGGTTTTCAAATTGATTTTCAAAATATATACTATGACAAACTGAAAGAAGACATTTCGAAATAACTCCTGACGAAGTCGATTTTATGAAATACTTACGAATTACCTAAGCCCAGGAACGCCAAAGGCAGAAATTCTACTTAATATCACAAATTAATTGGGAAATTTAAATAGTTGGTTAGCAACGCAAAAAACATGTAAACTGAATAAACAGGACTGTGAACCCAAAATTAAAAGAAGAGACGTCAAACAAGTTTAAAGCGTCAGCAACGCCACATTCAGCCAGTCATTTCAATTGTATAATTATGAAAGACTAAATACGCCTGTAACAAATATTGTACCTCAGCTTCTGAGCTACTGACCACCATCTCGAATTCGTTTCTCGTCCAGTTTCCCTTGATACATTGACCAAATGCTAAGATAGTCCCTTGTTTTGTGTCTGGGCATAAATGAAGCTACACTATCTGTCCATGTTTTCTGAAGCTTATTGGGAATATGTTTATTCAAATAATCGTCCTCAATGCTCTCGCTGTAGTTGGAATATTTCTTCACGTAGGACACGATAAATGATTAGTGCCAAAATCGTTAGCTGATTTGCCTTTGCAAATAGATTTTATTACACGGGAGAGAATATTTTCAAAACAATTCTTATCAGAAACGCTCTCTGCAAGCTCTATTCACAATTTAAATTAATATACGTGGTGTTTGAGTTCTGATAAAAATCCCAGAGCACAAGAAAACGCGAACAGGTTGCACCTAGTACGTCTCATAGTATTTAATGTTTTGACGTATCGAAGTAAATTAAATAAATTAAATCAGAATCACATCCATTATCATTCATGAACATTGACCTTTCACTTTCGCTCTCTCACTCAATAGAAGACTAAGATCATCAATGAGCACAGAAAAAGGGCAAAATTGAGTTAGCCTTCTCTTTGGTCTACGCTCCGATATGTTTAAGGTATTTACCCTGCAGTATTTCTATTGCTTCTTAGCTCGGAGTGTCCTTGTTTCAGGATCTGGTGGACGCTTCAAGAGTCGTTATTTGTGAGGGTATGATTGCAGCCTTGAGATCGAGCCTTTCTTAAAGCATATTACATTCTAAAAACATTCTAAAGCGTCTTGGTGAATATAAAATTTGGCTAGCTCACGACTCTTCCTTGATTCAGATGGAGAGCTCGTGGCGTAATAAAAGTCATGTGTACGTTTTCCACTTCCGAGAACCGGGTTCGATACCCGGTAATACCATGTGGAATTTGTTGTGGATAAACCGGGCGCTCGGTAGTTTACCTCTGGGTTCTCTCGTTTTCTCTTCCTCTTATTGCATCATTGCCTGATAAAAAATCACATCATTATCGCTTTCATTCCTCATTAGATCATCACTAATGGGACCTATTGACGTAAGCAGTTGATGTTCTCCAAAACCCAATAAATACATAAAAATAAATTGAAATAAAATAATGAAATTAAATACATAAATAATTCAAATCTCTTAAGTTTTCGTAACCAACTGGGTAGCTGTGGCACGTGTCTGGCGGAGAATACTGTAGACCAGCTATTAAAAGTGAACGATTGTGAACGATATTCTCCAACACGAACATTAAAGCGTAATCTAAATGACGCACATGGGAGAAGAAGGAGGAGGAAGAGAAGAAGAGGAAGAAATATTTTCGAATTTCACCTCATTATGTAGCTTCGATCGCATGATTATGGATTTGAAAGAGTTGCAGGAGCTTATTTTTAAAGTGGGACCATCTCAACTTTCTCAGGTGATTGTGAATATTCTACGGAGGAACTTCAAAGATAAGGAACTCACAAACTTCTTGTCACATAATTCAACCCTCCCTTCCCTTAGCAGATTAAAGACCCTCTCCCAAATGAGACCCGGGATGGACCTGCGAGGATTATTGAGAAACATAGAAAACATAGAATAGTGGGGTGGAATGTCCGGGGAACCCGTGGAAGATCGACAGATCTTCGACAGATCGATTCGACAGATCAGCTGCTGGATGCAGTTACCCAATCGGGAGGTTCGTCATGACTTAAATTTGTGGCATTTCGTTTCGATAATCGTATCCTAGCTGATGGGAAGTCACTCTATTTAAATGCAGTATATTGAAGATTCCACAGCCTTCCACATAGCTCGTTCATTCGTATAGTCGGGGTGCAAAATGGAAATGTACAAGAGGAATGTCAAAATCAGCATTTTCTCATTTAACTAACGGAGACTCATGGAGTCTCTGATCGGTTGCCAAATGTCACCAGTGACTTACCTAGAAATTAGACTAATACTCATTGCAACAGTATAAACACATCCATATTTTTAACTACCCATTTTTTTTTTTTTTTTACATTTCCATTGATTTGGACTCATTGATTTGAATATTTCAAAGCAAAAAGTGAAAATTATTAATGGGTCACCTAGAAATGTATTACCGTAATTGTGTGTCTGCCAGGGACAAATGAATACTTGGAATTCGCACCTGAGAATAGATTGTGAACTGTCTTTTGCCTCCCTTTCTGGACGCGGCCGCCGCCGCTGCCACCGCCGTGTCACGTGCCCTCGAACTGGATTGAGAGCGAAGGGCGGGGTCGAAGGGCGAACGAGCGGCGGCGGCGGCGGACACGATAGAAGGGGGGGGGAGGCAGCCTGTCGGCCCGGCGCACCCGCAACCGCCGCGCTGACAACACCACAATTAGGCAGCTCCATCGCGGCCTGTCAGCGCGCTGACGCCTTGGCGGCGGCGGCGGCGGCGGCTGACAGGTCCCGGCGATAGCGCTGGCCTTCGGCAGCCCGGCGCCGGCCCGCCGGCCCCTCGCCCCCCCCCCCGGCTCGATTCGGAAGCCCCGTTCTTCTCGTTCCTTCATTCTCGGTGTCTCAGGATGTACCGATACCTCCGAAGTATCCAAACCAGTGATGGAATATTTTCTTCCAAAAACAGACGGTAGCGATACCTTTCAGATACTGCTATCGTGACAAAAGTATCTGCCGGTATCGACAGTGGCAAACTACTACTCTATCTTTATACGTTACAGCCTTGCCGCTCTCTGTCTCTCTGCTTCTGACCGTTGCTAGGAGGTAGTGGAGTTGTTACACGCAGTGAACCCGCTTATGCCCAGAACGTTCCTCCCTAAATTGCTTTATATTCGTTTCACTACTCTTCAGGTAATAATATATATTATTAAAAATGTTTAAGAAATAAATGAATGATAAACAGTGAAATATAATCGGTCGAGGGGACGTTAACGACCCGTTGGGCATTGGGGAATACACAGTGAAAGAATTCACGATTTCACGGGCACTGAAGTGATAACATGGGAAAGGTAGGAGGACGTGAAAATCACATTTATAAGGGCAAGTAAAAACACTATATACTAAATAAGTTTTCGTATTTCCAAATAGTTACGGAGCATCTAAATTAACTTCCTATCTTACAGCTATTTCTACACCATTGGCCATATTTCTTTCTACCTTCTGAAAAATATGAAAAAGTCATATTTTCTTACTACCCTTCCCATGACAACGTCTCATTTATTTAAAAGAAAATATAGGTTCCAAACGTTCAGTTTTAAATGAAATATTCAAAAATTAAATTACTAAAATCTGGATTACAAGTACTAGTGACGATTCTTGAACGTTAGACTGAGACTTTGCTTATGGTAAGGTTGAAAGCATTTATCATGCAGAGGTACATTTCACAGGAATTATTGGTTTTGTTTTTATAGAGTAGGAAGCACTTCTGCTGGCCTTACTTTATTATGTGTGGCTTCGATGAACGAGGCATTTGGATACGTAATATAAAGCTCATTGTGGAATTACCCTATTTATGCCCAGAACTCTTTGCCCTTCAACTTTCTTTATATTCTTTTAAACTCCTTTCTTAGGTATTACCAGGCTTTCGTATTAGGCACTTAACAGTAATTGAAAAAGCTTTTTTATAACATTCCGTCTGAATTACAAACTATCCATTTTGTTGCCATCATTTCTGGCCATTTATAGAATCCATCATTTCCATCATTTATGAAATGTATAAAATGAGGTGGAGACAAGATTTCATCATAAAATAGTTTATTCAGGGTCGCAACTTCAAATACAATCTCTTCTGGATAAAACCAAAAAAATGCCAAAGTTCCACTTGGCGTAAGAATGTAGTTGGTGCATTGCCGAGTTTCGTGCTGCCAGAAGATTTACCTATTGTAGCCAACTCACAGTTCTTCCAACAATCACCACAAAACTTACGCGCGGTCAGTGTCGCTATCGCTATTGCTATCGCTATCACTATCGCCATCACTATCGCTATCACTATCACTATCGCTATCGCTATTAGTATTGCTATTACTATCAATATTACTATCGCTAATACTATCGCTAATACTATCGCTATCACTGTCGCTATCACTGTCGCTATCACTGTCGCTATCACTGTCGCTATCACTGTCGCTATACTGTCGCTATCACTGTCGCTATCACTGTCGCTATACTGTCGCTATCACTGTCGCCGTCACTATCGCCGTCACTATCGCCGTCACTATCGCCGTCACTATCGCCGTCACTATCGCCGTCACTATCGCCGTCACTATCGCCGTCACTATCGCCGTCACTATCGCCGTCACTATCGCCGTCACTATCGCCGTCACTATCGCCGTCACTATCGCCGTCACTATCGCCGTCACTATCGCCGTCACTATCGCCGTCACTATCGCCGTCACTATCGCCGTCACTATCGCCGTCACTATCGCCGTCACTATCGCCGTCACTACCGCCGTCACTACCGCTATCACATACATTAGACGTAGCCCGTAGCTCTGCTGCTTGACCGAATGCCGAACCCGTGGCCTAGGCTGTCGCGCAGCTCGCGGTTGAGGTTGCGGTTGCTGAAGCGGTTGGCGTCCTGGTGACTTGCGCTCTTAATCTTTACATGAGCCGACTTCAAAGTTCGCTGCGCACACAGCAATTCAGAACAGTACTGGAAAATACCATTCTTTCCTCGAAATGAAATTCTACAGATGGCTAAATACTGGAGGGTGGTGGCGCATTTCTGGCTCCAGAATCGAATTAAGCACGCCAAGCATACATAAAGAAACACGTGTCAAGTCTTTGGATCTGACAACAACACCCGAAAACAAAAAAAATACAATGTCAAGGTGGTTTTTCGCGATTAAAAAATTGGGGTTGATGGCGCAACTCTGTTTTCAGATCTGGATTCAGCACGTCGACATAGAAGCAAGTAAAAAGTCTTTGGGTCTGAAAACTTTTTATTTTGTGTACCTGTGTAGTTAATGATTACAAATAGATACAAACAGATACCTGGAAGGGGTCACGTGGGAGAATCAGGACTCCCAGCTTGATTATTTGTACAGTACAGTTTTGTTCGTGATTGTAGTAAATTCTCGTGATTATCAATTCCTTTTCCATAATCTTCTATTTGCAAAATCCTTTTCTCATTTCGTGATTGCAGGCTATCTGTACATTCTCAGAAATTATTTTCATCTCACGGGTTTCTCCGTGTTGCAAAGCTACGTAATGCCTCCGTCGGTTGAACTTTTTAACATACAGCAGTTCTTTCTAATACACTAAACACTTCACCATTGTTACGGTATCTACAAAAGAAAATCTTTCTTTCCAAATCGAAAGAAAATTAACGGCTGTAGATGGCCTCCCACTCATGTTTCTGAAACATCGGCAAAGGCCCACTGGTTATCCTTCTCGACGATAGCAGTCTGCCCCTCTTTCCCGCCCCCGCTTGCTCGCTCCGCTCCGCCGAGCAGGCGCTCGGGGAGGAGAAGGGAGCTCCGACGTTATTTCTCCTCCAATTGGCAAACGTTGTTCTAAGTCTTACAGTCAGCCCGAATATCTAGAATATTAATAGCTTCAATTTTTCACGAAGAGAGGTGAGTTTGGAAGATCAAATGTGTTGTCTAGGCTATCCGGGACGAGCCGCGTCACTGACATGGTGGCTAACGTTTCGGCCAGCGTATTGTGGCCTTCTTCTGTGCATTGTGTACTACAGCAGTACGCCCTGAAGAAGGCTACAATTCGCTGGCCGAAACGTTAGCCACCATGTCAGTGACGCGGCTCGTCCCGGATAGCCTCGACAACAAAAACTCCGGCCGCGGAAGCCTACGCAACCATATCTTGGAAGATCAAATTTTAAGTTCACCAAAACACTTGTGTCAGGTCTCTATGTCATTATATTTAATACTCGTTTTCTCTAGATAAGAGTTAAATACTGTAATATCCAACTTCACTTGCGGCTTGTCTTGGTAACCCATACCCAACTGTCGTACTCTCAGTTGATCGACGATTAGGAACTGATACCGTCATGACAAACGGCTAAAGGAGTGCGTCGGAGAGCTCGAATACTCACCGCCAATTAACGTTCTCACATCACAACTCCTAAAGCATATTTTGTGCTGTAAAGCTTTTGCGGATGTTGTTTACTTCATGTTCTTCAATGTATTCATTGTAAATTATAAACATTTTAGCAACATTTTTCATTAGCATTCTCATTTCTTGAACTTCTTCTGCGATGAAAAGTTTCAATGGTAACTGTGCGCGGGGTTAAGGCCTTTTATTCCTTTCAGAGACAAATACACGTTTCATATTGTTACAGGTGAATAACTTGTCTCTGTGTTCAAAATCCGAAATTGGTGACTTAACAACATGCAACACAGAACAAAACCAAAACTCTCCGAATAACTATGAAAATGATGTAACAAGGGAAACTCAAGGGGATACATTTAGTGGGACAAATCGCCGTGCCACTGACAATGTATTCCTTCAAACATACGATGATGTATCCGCTACTCAAAGCAAAGCTAATCAAGGGAGCGAATGTGTTCACTCCAGGCAAAGTGGAAAGGAAGGGAAGTCTGCTGATGGTGTCGGGCATTGCGAAGACTCTGCCATTACAGATGAGGCTGAAGGTGGAATGCATGGCTCTTGTGGGTCAAGCGGGTGGTGGGAAACATGCAGTGAGACACCTATTGCGAGTAATTTTGAGCCCGCAAATAATTCTTTTATCAAAGAAGATTCGGAAGCTTCCGGTCCCCAGATGTCCCCGAACGGTGCGAACAACGGTGAAGGAGGGCCGGTAATTGTCAGTATTACCTCCCTGGCCTCTTTTAGGGGAATGAGTGCTAGCACAGACATGGAAACCGCCAACATAGATGAAGACAAAGAATCCGATCACCTTAGTCCACTCGAACATGATTCGTCACAATGGGAACACATAATCTTGTTGTGGCAGCAAGCCAATGCTCATGCCGGAGATGGGTCGGAGATGGGTGAAGGGTCCGGAAAAGAATGTAAAGTTCAAAAAAACATTTGTGAATACAATTCGCATCAAAGTTTGTTGCTAGAAAGAACAGAAAATTTTCAGTCCGAAACAACGCATAACAATGCATTCCCGAGCACGGAATTTGAAAGTCTACATTTGTTGGCGTCTGTGGCTGGTACACTATATTCTTCGGAATCGAGCAACGTCGTACAAGCAGAGTTCCAAGCGGACGCACGTTCTTCGGCCTCAGATCCATTTGCCGCAGAAACATCGACTCCAGGCCCTTCCAGCGGCGACTCATCAGTGACAAACCCGTCGGCATTAGGTTCGACAGCTACTCCTTCATGTAACGCACGCTCTCTCGACGCGAGATCCTCGGCCTCAGGGCAAGCCACAGCAGTTCAATACGATCCGCCACCACGGCCAGCCAGCAACCCGGGATCTTCAGGGGCCGACGCCTTCCAGGAGCAGTCTACGAACATCAGCGAGACGTCAATTTCAGACGTCTCGGTTGTAACCGGCAACCGCGAGAGCACAGCATCTCCCGGCCTAGCCTCCCTTCATTATCCACAATCGCGTAACATGTCTCGCGTCGACCCAAATTTCGCCTCCAGCGATTATTTCATTGATGATTCCACATCCTCCTCCGTTGGAGCATTGGGAAGCACAAGCAGCTCCGCTGCGAGCTCATGTGCTGACGACGCTCTACCGGGGCCTGGCGTCACCGGGGCTGAGGCAATCGCGCCCGCCGCAAGGCGCTCGAGTTCCGACTGGGGCTCTCAGACGAATGGCCGGGGCAGCAGAGGCTCCGGGCCCGAGGCGGGCAACGGGCGAGGACGCGGACGCGGGCGGGGGCGTAGGCGGAAGCGAGGCCGAGGGCGTAAGCGCGCGGACGAACCCGTCAGCAGGCCCGTCAGCACGCCCGCCAGCAGGCCCGCCAGCAGGCCCGCCAGCATGCCCGTCAGTCTGCCCGTGAGCGTGCCCTTAAGCGTGATTGCTCAAGACCCAACTTTGTCCCACCTTTTGGAGCAGGCGACAAGCGACGATGCTCGCCAGCCTGCAGACCAAGCCCAAACCGAAGCCCAGGTTGGCGCCGGCTCAACTAGCTCCCTCATGTGGCGGACTGGCGAGCCCTGCTCTGTCATACGGAACCCCGGCAGTCAGTCCCCCACACAGAGCCGAAGCCAGAGCCCCAGCCAGCCTCACAGTCAGCCATGTCATCCCCACAACCAGCCCTGCAGCCAGACCCCCAGTCAGCCCCTCAGTCGGGACCCCACCCAGTCCTCCAACCAGTCCCCCAACCAGTCCTTCAACCAGTCCCCCCACCAGTCCTTCAACCAGTCCCCCCACCAGTCCCCCACCCAGTCCCCCACCCAGTCCCCCACCCAGTCCCCCACCCAGTCCCCAACCCAGTCCCCCGCCCAGTCCCCCGCCCAGTCCCCCGCCCAGTCCCCCGCCCAGTCCCCCGCCCAGTCCCCCGCCCAGTCCCCCGCCCAGTCCCCCGCCCAGTCCCCCGCCCAGTCCCCCGCCCAGTCCCCCGCCCAGTCCCCCGCCCAGTCCCCCGCCCAGTCCCCCGCCCAGTCCCCCGCCCAGTCCCCCGCCCAGTCCCCCGCCCAGTCCCCCGCCCAGTCCCCCGCCCAGTCCCCCGCCCAGTCCCCCGCCCAGTCCCCCGCCCAGTCCCCCGCCCAGTCCCCCGCCCAGTCCCCCAGCCAGTCCCCCAGCCAGTCCCCCAGCCAGTCCCCCACCCAGTCCCCCACCCAGTCCCCCACCCAGTCCCCCACCCAGTCCCCCACCCAGTCCCCCACCCAGTCCCCCACCCAGTCCCCCAGCCAGTCCCCCAGCCAGTCCCCCAGCCAGTCCCCCAGCCAGCACCTTAGCCAGACCCCTAGCCGGCCTCTGAGCCAGCTACTTAGCCAGGCCCCTAGCCGCCAGGTACTTAGCCAGCGCGCAGGTCACCCTCCTAGCCAGCAACGCAGTCAGCCACTCTTGACTCTGGTCCACACATCACCGGGTGTCGGGGACCTCACGGTAAGTACTCGTACGTTACTTCAAAAATTAACATTCCTCAAGGGGTCTGTACATGTTAGAGGTACGTGAAGGTACTGAAGCATCGCTGGAACAATGATGTAAACGACATATTCTAAATTTTACAGGAGGGCACAAAATTTAATACATCTTAAACATTTACTGCTATTGGTGCTATATTTTTTCATGACACTTGTATGTGTTTTTAGGAATGTGCTTTAAGAAGGAAAATGCTTTAGAAAGAATGTTCTATGACTTACAAATGAAAGTAATTTCGTTTCATGGGGCAACGTTACATACCCAGAATACACACAACGTTGTTATTGTAATATAGTACTCATGGAAATTATAAATAGGCAGGAAAACTTGAAAATTCTTGAGAATTTGTTGATTCCCCTTTCTTAGAACATGCTTGAGGTATTCTGATCTGCAGATGCGCATTCCGTGTTTACCTTGTGGCGGGGGTAATAGCTCTCCTGCTTGGGAAACGATGCAATATGCTCCCTTACATTTTACCTTACTTGCTCTGTTGAGGCACAATTCAATAAAATGACAAATGTCAATAGATTCATATACAACATTGTTCCATAGAAAACAGCAAATTGAAAAATGTGTCGCTTACAACGTCGTTCCAGCCGATTCTTCGAGTCTTATCCGTCTGGGTAATGAGGGTTAAGACCCGCCATCAGAACGATCTCCAAAGAAAACCAGTTGACTCCTATTTTTTCATGAAACGCGATCGTGGTTGTCTGTATGATAAACGTCTTTGTTGACAAAAGATGGCCGTATGTTGGCAGACTATTTTTATTGAACCTGTGCAGGTCAATATTGTTCCGTTAAGCATGGGACACGGTAGATACAGAGCAGTAAAACAGTCTGAGCACCTTGAAAAAAGGTGACACAAGATATGCCCAAATTGGACAGGTAAAATTGGCACGAATCACAAACGTGTACAGGCGTTTTAGTTGAATATTGTATGGAACATTTCTGTGGTTAGGAAGGGAAAATAAAAAAAAATATTTAAACATATCTTCTCACAGCTGCAAATATTGCCTTTTACCTTTAGTAGTAGTTGTTTCACAAAAGTGGTGTTACTAATAGAGGGGAAAATATTCCCATAGGTTGTATATATTTAACATTACAATACAAGGCGAGGAGGTTGTATTGGTGAATTAAATAATTCAATTAATCATCACTAGAGGGCAGAAGCTACACTTCTTGGGAGGCGACCGGAAAGCCACCAAATCTCGTTTTGCATATTTTGTGTTTGAAGTAGCCAGTATTGGCGCAGTGGGCACTATAGATGTCGTTACACTATTTAGTATTTACCTTTATCTATATGCAAACGACGAGGGTGAGCTGCAATGTTTCAGAAGCTCTGCATTAATTCTTCGCAGGGCCCTGGCAACTCTAAGCTCCCCACAGCGCCACTTCCACCAACGGAGGCAACCGCAAGCACATCTACTGATCAAGCTCTTCCTTCAACAAGTGGTAGTGCCGACGTGCCATTGGCTCCGCAGGTCAGTACATCCTCCTCCATTCTTTATAATCGTCTTCGAAATCTACCGAACACACCTTTGATCTAATGTAATATGATACCGACATGTTTCTGATTGAATTCTGACAAGAACAACTTGCAATTTAGTAATAATTTCCTCGTGTTCTCGCTCTTTTCGATAAACGTACGATTTGTTATGAGCTCAGAAGAAACACAGGATGCAGTAATACTCGGCTGGAAAGCTACTACAGCGCGATAACTCACTCTACATTGTAAAGTGAGGCATATTTGGCAATTACAAATTCATAAGAAAATACTTTTAGAAATAAGACTTAATTTCTGATGAAAATTTTGACTTAATTTCTGAGGAATATTTTGTTTCTCAGTGGCGAATCTTTCAATGGAAAGTGTATGCCAATGAAACGACGTGTATATGAATGCGTCGTGTTCATAGTACACAAAACGATACTTTACTTTCATTCTCAACTGTATATTCTTAATTTGGACTCGATTGAAATGTGTTTTGTTATATCATGATATCTACGAAAATCAAAATGTCAACTACGGAATCGTTAAGTAAAGGTTTTTTTCCCGAAATTCATCAAACATAATAAGTTTTTAATTCTAATCACAGGCAATACCTGGCACATCTACCCAAGATGGAGAGACACAATTAAATCTGGGACCATCTGTAATAAGTCATACAAGTTCCATGGAAAATAAGTGCCCAGTAAGTGACCCTGCACCACAACCTATATCTTTTGCGGTAAGTACTAGGCAGTTGAAATTGCTGATGTGACGAGAAAATTATAATTTGATGTAGTTCCTCATTAATAACATATCGAGCTAATGAAGTTGGGAATAGAAACACGTGTAGAAGCATAGGTGAATGAGTTCATTCGCTGAACATTGTTGCAGTAGGACAACAGTTATCGAAGAAAGGTCATGTTACGTCAGTTTATATATTCCACAATTAGTTCTACAAGTATATTTTTCCCCTCTAAAAACAGTGAACTATGCGACGTACAGCGGAGAGGTCTAAAGAGCGTTTTCCTCAACTCCAGAGCCCTCGTCCCCCCTCTCCTACTATACACACTTGAATTATGAGATGAACCTATCAATCATGACTGGCAACATTTAAACACGAGAAAGTTTCACTCCTGAGTAACAGGAAACTTTTTTTGCAGTGACAAACGAATTACTAACTTGATTTTATAGCATTCCTAAAAAACAAAAAACAAAAAATAACAACCCCTATTCTACTCCTCTCACAAGTAGCAAAAGAGATCTCGACAAATAGAGAGCTTAGCGAAGCTCATACATATTTGTCCATAATAATCCCATACACGTGATTCTTGTAAGCCTTTATTTATTATGCTAGGAATTTTACCATTGCCTTGCCCCTTGATTTAAGAATCTGTAGCTTTCTTAAAAAAACAACTATTTAGTCAAGTGTATAAAGATTTATATCCGCTCCAGACAATTATAAAATTTCACATACGAATCATAATCATTAGGTGTCCGTATCAACAACTCACTACTAAAACTGCTCATACACTACAACAAATACTGTCTCTTCGAAGAGAGCAAAAAGGGGGGAAGGAGAATTAGATAAAACGACGGTTGGTAGGAGGAAGCGACGCTTGCACCATCAAATGGGGGGGCAAAGAACGTTGCTAATTATTATTATTATTATTATTATTATTATTATTATTATTATTATTATTATTACATCGATATTCTTATTTATTTTGTAAATCACTTGTCCGCGCGACAATTTCAGGAAAATATATCATCTCTTAATTTCAGACATATTTCTACGAACTAAGACCACGGACAGTGCGGCAGCAGACGGGTAAATATTTTGACCCTGACGAAGAGAGTAGCGACGAAGAGAACACTGCTCAGCTTCCTCCAGCTGCCCCAAGGAAAAGAAGGTTGACTCAGACACGGAGAGCCCAGGTCAGTGCTACCACGTCCATTCGCGTAATCCCCGAGGGATTACTGTATTTTGCAAATTGCGGTGTGAAAACATGCAAACTTGCATAAGGAAAACAATGCTGTTAAGGCTTTGAAAACGCTTTAGGAGAGCATTTGAAGACACGCGAGATGTAAGCTCAATATTTAAGCCAATATTGTGCCCACTTATTACAATAAGCAGTATAAGCATTAAATGTTGCATACAAATATTGAAATATAGTCCTAACCTCTAAAAATGCTCTATCACTTGGCTGTTCATATACAGTTCGATTTTGAAATTTCGTGCGGAGCGGGTACGCTTAGATTGGCCGCTCGCTGCTTCACGCAAAAACCAGGGAAATTGTTGGAAATACTACACTGTTACCAACCCAAATGAAAAAAATGGATGGAAAGGTCACAATTGTTACACCCAAAATACTGTACAGTTTCTCAGACACCCTTCAGAATAGGTAAACATGTTTGCTGAGAATGAATGATACTGTGACTTCCCAAAATATTGGCACATCCTCCTAGGGAACCTCTATGCGTATATCCAATAAAATTTTTAAAAAACATATAAACAGAATGTGTTTTATCACAGGTCCTCATTCATTGTTTTCATTGTCCCATTGTAGTCGGAACACACAGAGAAGAAGAAGAAGAAGAAGAAGAAGAAGAAGCAGCGTAGGGTCTCCACAAAAGGGCCGGCGCCCCATGGGGCCAATGAAAATGGAAATGTGAACAAGATTCATGAAACGGAAAGGGCTAGTACCTCTGGGGAACACAATTCCTCAGCAACAAGTACTTCTCAAGTGAGTATTTTCTAAATCATCACTCGTATTGTTGGATCTTGCACATTCCTGAGATGGATGAGCAGTAAGATAGTAAAATATGCCCCCTTGTTCAGCATTTTCATTGTCCCCTCTCCCCAATTTTCAATTGTGACACACTTCAAATCTGGTGCAAGAAACCCAAGCTATATTCAGCTATACTAAGAACAGAAAGTGCGGCGCTATTTTTTCATAGATCCAACGGCCATATCTACTTCTTTTAAAATATCGACAATATTTTTTAAAATTTCTAATTTCAGAATATTTTTTTGTTTATAAATAAAAATGTATTTTAATAGAATTTATAATTTAAAACATATTTTACGTTAGAAAACTGTTTTAACAAGGGTATCATTGTTAAATGATAACATTTCAAGTATAAGTGTATAAAATTAGTAAAACGAAAAAAACAATTTCGTTGTGTAGATGGCGTGGTTAGGGTTAGGTAATTGGAACATATTTGAAAATATTTATTAATTTGGAATCAAAGTTTTAACTATATGCATCAAGTTTTATTTTAATTTGTTTTAGGGCATTTTACCCATCTTTGGTCCTTTTTTCTTTTCTATACTTTTTCTTCTTACGATATTTGTTCATTTTTGATAATTTTCCTTTCTATTTTTGTTTTCTTGTTATTTTTATTTCCATTGTTTGTCTGGCTGAAGAAAGGACTAATAACCACAAAGTATCTGATTAATATGAATGAACGAAACATTTATTTTCTGCTCTTTCATTACATACTATTAATAACAGTTCTCAGTCCACCAATTCTCACCGTTAACTGCCGCGAATGCAAGCTGTCAGCCCTGTGCCCTCCAAAATCCACCCATTCCCATTAATAACATCGTATATAATTTCTCTTTTCTTCTGTAACACAATTTTCCGAGTCCCCGCGATTGTAATATGTTTGAATATCGGGAGCAAGATAGAAACTTGGTTGTTATCTTTTTGGCACATTATTACTTATGGTTTAAGAATATTCAGCCACAAACATTTTTGTGTTAACAGAATGAGTTTTGGGTTAGCGGAGTTGTAAAATTCTGCAACACCCGGTAGGATTCCCCAAATTATTTCGATTAGCACCTCTCTTGATTCTGAGTGGCGGCTTGGCGGTGTTTTATTTCTTGACATTTTTCATCGTTAACTCTAAATCAGTTTCAGAAAATGTTTTTTTCAGTTTCTTAAACAATCTAATTTGCGGAACATGAGTTCCCGTTTTTGATGAGGTACTCCTAGTATTTCAATATAAGTGTACAGTATTTAAGAATAACTTTATAAGAATTTTATAAACATTTAGTAATAAAAAATGTGATCCAGTGTTTCAGAAACTGCATTAATTTTTATCTTTCTTCACAGGAGACTGAAAACGCTGAGCTCCTCAAGGAGACACTTTCACAGACGAATACAACTCCAGGGAGTTCTATAATTGCGGCAATTCCATCTACGATGGCCAACTTCGGACAACCAAGAATCCACAATCCTCTGGTAATGGCCGACCTTCCCCGTTGCATATTGAAGACTGCGCTGGGAGCATGTTGAGGGCACATTTACGCACCTAATTCAAACACTTCGAGATTTTACGGAGCTATTCGCATTTTCAAAGGGTTGAATAGTAGAATGGAAAAAGTAATGAAATACTAACTCATTCTTTAAAGTGAGAAATGCAAAACTAATATTCGAACGTCAAAAATTGCATGTGTAAATTCAACAGGAGCGCGGGATAAATTCAACAGAAGCGCGGTGAATAAAACGTCGAGATTTGATTAACGAGATTTGATTAACGAGATCAACTCGGAGGTGGGGCTTTCTCGGTGTATGAGCTACCTTCAAACGGTGGAACGCCCTTTGGAGTTTGGTAGTGACCTAGTGAATAGGCTAGTGAATGTCGCCAAGTTGTAGGCGCCGGAAATTCCGAACGCGAAGGGAATTATGTAAAAACAGAAGTTACATTGGTCAATATTCCATATTGACTTCTATAGTTTTCGTTTGTATAAATGCTAACACTTTCAACCACAATTAATGACAGTTGTTCTGCCCGCAGTCAAGTTTGCCTCCCAGACCAAGTTTAGATTTGCTGCAAGATCTGGGGTACTTAGTCAATGGTAGTTTGATTTATTTTGACTTATTTTTTAACGACTCAAATAGTTTTCCTTGGTGCAGCTGTTCAAATATTTTGTCTCGTTTCCTGATATGTTACTTTAATTTTGATTCCAGCTTCAGATCCCAGGACGTGAAACTACTGTGCCCCCTGCCGTTGATTTGCCAGCTGCTGCAACCTCCAGAACATCTGTCAAGGACGCTCCAACTCCTGCAGCGGCGTGCACAGTAAGCGTTATTCCATCTGAAATCTCAAGACTTTCCTAGCGATTCCGTTTTCGCTACGCTTACTTAGGTTCTCTGGTGTTGTATTGAAGCAGGCACCCCTGGTGATGTGGAGAAAACCTAGAGGCGATCTAGCATCTTATTCGGAATACAAATTTTCTAATATTTTTCTACTAATTTTTCACCAGTCGAGGCAATTTTTATATATTTTAAATGTGTGTACGTGGGGTGTTATTTGCCGCCTGTACAGTTTTCCTCGAAGCGCTGTTCGATTGTTTTGTCTTCTTTCTTGATGTGCCACTTTTCATTTTATTCCAGCCTCAGATCCCAGCACGTGGACCTACTCCACAAGCTGCAGTAAATCCTCTACCAGAAGCTGCAAACTACAAAGCGTCAGTGGATGCCACAGCAGTTCATACAGTCACATCCAGACAGCGATTACAAACGCATGAAAAAACTCTTTCACCGCCCTTGATTGCGTTGTCATCTGCTACAACCGCCATAACATCTGTAAATGCCGCTCCAGCACATGGAGTGTCAGGCAGAGGGCAATCGCAACAGGTGAGTACCTCTTCATCTTCTACAACTTACCTGTAAGCGATCTTCCGTTTGAGATCGTCTTAGCGATTCTATTTTCGTGGCCCTTATGACGACGGTTCGCTGGTGTAGTGTTTAAAAGCAGGCACCGGTGGTGAAAGAGAAGCGCCACCTAGAGGCGATCTAACATCTTTCTCGGGCTACAAATGTAGAAATATTTTTTTTATCTTCGAACTTGTAACCAGTAGAGCCATATATTTTTATATACTTTAAACATACATGGGATGTTACATCCAAAACTTCGTCACGGACAGGGATGGCGTTTGCGACACAGCAACGACAAGAATTATTTTTTTTGTCTTTACTAGGTACATGTGGTATATAGCAATATACACGTATAAACATATGTGAGGCTGTGACAATGATGGTGTAAATTCAACCTAAGCGTGGTTAGGTGAGATGTAGTTATCGAGCTCTACACGGAAGTGCGGCTTTGTCGGTGTATGAGCCTTCCTCAGTCGGTGAAACGCCTCTTTGGCGGGCGGAAGTATCATCCTCAGGTACGTCGCAAAGATAAGGGTGTGGGAAATTCCGAACGTGGCGGGAATTATTTAATTTTATTGGTTACATTGGTCAATATTCCCTAGTGGCTTATTTCTATAGATTTCCTTTCATTAAATGATGACATTTAATCACAGTGAATGATCGATGTTTTGCCCGACGCCAGGTTAGCATCTCAGGCGATGTCCCTGGCAGATTCGCTGCGAGATCTGAGAGAATTTTTCAATGGTAGTTCAATTTATTGGGTCATATAGAAACGTATTTTTGAATGCGTCAAATAGTTTTCCTCGGTGCAGCTATGAGACTGCTTTGTCCTTTTTCCTGATTTGTAACTTAAATGTTTATTCTTACTTGAGATCCTAGAACCTGAAGTGACTACTCCACCCCCCTGATTATGTTGCCAACTGCTACAACCTCCAGAACATCCAACAGAACACCCAAGAATAACCATGTACAAGCCAATATCCATACCTTCCAGAAGATGTCCCAATTCACGGCAGAGTCCAACAAATCACACGTAACTTCGCAGAGTTCACCACTACTGGGCCACAACGCCGCGCTACCTCTTGCACCAACTGAACACGATTGTACTCTGTCACCGGCCTGGAGGGCATGTGGTTTTATAGTTCTAAAGCGCGCGGAGTGCCGTGGCCTTCTTTCCTTAACTTGCCCGGGCGAGTAGCCTTCCCACGGCGCGGCCGCAGCGCGCTTCATTCAAGGAGCAGAGCTCTTCCGACGCCGCCACCGCCGGAGCCACGGCCGCACTGCCGCCCGCCGTGGAAGGGGGTGGGGTCTGGAGGGGTACGTTTCGCCGACCCTCCGGCGACGACGAACAAAGGGACCGGAGCAGGTAGAACGCTGCGGCCGCGGCGCAGTGGGAAGGCTCCCATTTAAAGCTGTGTTCTGCTAGCGGTGGCGCGTGGCCCCTCCTCCGCTTCGCGTAGCTGGAGTTCGGCGTCGGCTGCCGCAGCAGCTGCCACCCGCTGCACGTGGGAAGGCCTCCATTCAAACCAATGCTCTGCTACGCGCCGCGCTGCGGCGAAGCGCGCCGCGGCCGCGCCGTGGGAAGAGGCCCTAAGGGTGGCGGCTGTCCTCAATGGCTGCGTCACGTTCCGACCACTGTCCTCAATGGTATCCTGCCCTCGCGGCCGCCGCGGTTGCCCTGCCCCTGGCGGCGCTTTCCCGCAAATCTAATACTGCGAGCGCTCGACATGCCGCGCGGGCGTCACCGCGCCGCCGGCAGCTTCAACGAGCTCCGTAGCGCGTCGCAGGGCCAAGCACTTGGTGAAAAGGAGGGCCACCTAGAGGCGATGTAACATTATTTTTTCTTAGAGCTACAAATTTTCTATTTTTTTATCTTCGAACTTGTAAGCAGTAGATGCATTATATATTTTATATACTTGTTCCCATGAATGGGTTTTCTAAGCTATTGCGTATGTCGCTTGTAGGTAAATCACGCCCTGGTTTGAAGTTTTCGATCGTAAACTGTTGTCGTGAATTTCAAATTGTCAATCGTAAACGAATGTGGCCACGACCGAACATTATCGAGTCATACGTTTAAGCATTGCAGCCAATGGACGTGGCGGCAGCAGTCATCCCCACGAACTTCCACCTCGCGGGCTGCCTATGCAAAATCTTTGTTTAGAGTTCTCTACTTCGTTTACCGTTTTTCATTACCGCGAGGAATTCTGTTCAAGTAGACAGAGCGGTAATGTGTTGCATACCTCTGTCTCTCTCTGTCTCTCTCTCTGTCTCTCTCTGTCTCTCTCTCTGTCTCTCTCTCTCTCTGTCTCTCTCTGTCTCTCTGTCTCTCTGTCTCTCTGTCTCTCTCTGTCTCCCTCTCTGTCTCCCTCTCTGTCTCCCTCTCTGTCTCCCTCTCTGTCTCTCTCCGTCTCTCTTCGTCTCTCTCTGTCTCTCTCTCCTCTCTTCCCTCTCTCCCCCTCTCTTCTCTTTCCTCCCTCCCTCTCCTCTCACCTCTCTCCTACCTCTCTCCTCTATCTCCTCTCTCCTACCTCTCTCCTTTCTCTCTCAATGAAAATGTAGGGTACAATTTTGAAGGGATAATGTCTAAATATTGACATTGGATTGTAATTTACACATGAGTTATAAAATGAAAAAAATTAAAGAAGGCGAAAAAAGAAACATTCTTTCACATACTTATGAAAAGAACATCAGCCCTGAAAGTTGAAAATTGGAGATATGCGGAGTTTATATACGACTTATCATCGCAATAATTTTAACAGTGCAAATTTTCTTTGAGACCAAGTATTTGTTTGCACAGGCTCATCTCCCGTCTGTTCTAGTTACCATGGGCTGGGAGGAGCTAAAAGCTTGAGGGTTGGATCCCTCGATATTGTTTATATTCTCGAGGCAAACGTAGCAGGATGCTGAATGAACGCCAAAACACTGTGTCCATTTGGGGGCAGTTTTCAACGTCGACACCAGCGCTTGGCCGTGTCTGACTGGTTCTTCCTTTGCCGTAGATCGCCCAGCAGGTGACAACGCAACCGTTGGGGCAATGCACCAGGGCACTGAGCCCCCCTCGGGCGGTGGAGGGATCGAGCAGCGGTGAGGGGGCCCGCGCCACGACACCGGCTGTGGACGTGAGTACCTCTGCTACCCTTGCGTCGTAGTCCCACACATGGATGTTCTTGTGACATGTGACAAATCTTCCCGCCATTAGTGTTAACATGTGCGCAGTGAAGAGAGGGTTGGGGGTCTCTCAGCCGCCCTGTTTTCGCACAGGGTGGCCAGCGTTGGATTCGAGTTTCGTTGCGGCCAGGCCAAGTTCTTACGGGTATTCACGGGGGACTTGTGAGTTGTGTTTAATTTGACTCCCATATAGCCTGAAACGCTGGTTGCGTTGTGCTGGCATGATGGGCTGAAGTGAGTACTGTCCTAAGGAGCATTGCGTTCTGGGACATCCGGAAGCCAATCGGACGGTGGATTAATGCCACATGTGGAGGCGAGGTTCGTTTCAAAGCTAGGTAATCTAAGCTAGCGCCTTGCTGGGATCAACAGATGAAGCAACTGCTTCATGGCAGTAAGCATTCATCTCCTCCCCTCACGCGTCGATCAGTCTCTTTCATTCGGACTTCAGTAATCTAGAAGGTCACGTTGACGTCCAGCTCGAGTTTCGAGCATTACGTCAATAGGGATCATATACGTTTTGCGTGCAAAGATAGTACATTAATGTGCATCGTCTAATTTAAAAATAATTCTGGGCTGTGTAATTGAAGGAACACATTATCATTCTAATTGTACATATGTACGACGGAAGAAACGTAATATTTCGCGGCGAAAATGTGTCGCGGTGCGTGATGACAATAGGCAATTCTGCCCGTCGGCAGCGCTATTTAACGAGGTTATTCAAAAGCACCTTGCCTAGTGAAAGTTATGGCCACATTTCTATTATAAGAGAGCGCATTAAAATAAATTAGTTTTATGAGTTTTGTAATTACTGGTCATAAAACTGGAAGGCCATGATTTTGTATATTGATGTTATCATATCCGTAATATAAAATGAGAAGTTATAAAAAGAGTTTCTAATGCGAATGAATGGTTCGTTGACGCAGTCAAGAAATGGCGGAGAAACTGGTGCAAATAACAGTCAGCGGAAGTATTTTTATCTACTAATTTCCTATAAAATTTATTATATTACAAAATCAGTTAGTCTTCTCAATGTTGTGATGAAAGGAAGGCAAAATTCGCGTTCGGAATCGAGACGAATATTGGATGACGAGATCTCACAATGCTGACGCGTTCATCTCTTGTGTGAGAGATATTATAGATTTTTCCTTCGTACGCCCCAAACCTCTGTATGGCACTTGTAACTACCCTTGGAACAACGTTCGTCCTTTTGACTGAAGATGGAAATAAATACTTTAAACTTATATTGGGTTTTACTTTCGATGTAAGACTTGTAGCGGTGTTACCACTTTCAATGCACCCGCCTATTCGAAGATGATATATTCCGACTTGTTGTTCTGTGCTAACCATTTGCATTTTTCATTACTTTATTCATATTTCCCTCCAAAAATGCTGTACTGTATAACTGTATTAAATAACTTTGACAGTATAAACATATTGCAATTTGGAAATAACATGAGATTCTTCTCTGTGGCTTCCTGCATCAAGATCCAAATTTAATTCAAGAAAATTTAAAATATTGTTCTTAGATCATTTCCTCCTACAGTTTTCCTGGAAGCAGCAATTCGAATGCTTTTTCTTCTTTCGTGATGTGTTATTTTTCATTTGATTCCAGCTTCAGATTCCTGCAGATGGATCTACTCACCCCCCTCCATTAATCCCTTTGCCAGCTGCTGAAACCTTTAGAGCATCTGTGAATGCCACCGCAGCTCACGCAGCCGCGGGCGGAGAGCAATTGCTACAGTCTGACTGCCCCGTGAGTACTTATTTCTAATCTTATCTTCTCTCCTCATGTTTCTACCACAATTGATATATATGCGACCTTCGGTCAGAGTCAAGTCAGTCTCATGATTTTCTCAGCCAAAAAGCTCCTCCAGATTTATGTAATAAAATTAAATACTTAAAGAGGTATTGTTAATATTAAATACAAACTTTTCAGATCAGTAGGCAATTTGATGAACTATTAATTTACAGATACAATTTTGCTTTTGTCTTTTTTCGAATATATTATTATTATTATTATTATTATTATTATTATTATTATTATTATTATTATTATTATTATTAGGTAATTTGATGACTTATAGTTTCGCCAAAAATGATCCATAAAATTCTATTAAAATGTTTTTAAAATGCTCTGACAGCAAAGAAAAATAAGGGGAAAAAATCTTACTAAAACCAGTTCATATGAACAACTTAAGTTGTTGGATATGTTAGTGAGTAATCGAGGCTTCTTCCTTTCGTTCAAGTGACGTCAGCTTTCAAATTTTTGTTTTGTACTGTTCTGACATAATTTATCGAGAAATATGCTGATCCGGCAATGGCGCGGATAAGTGTGACAGAAACCTTAGATTACGTACTTATAACTGTTGACATTATAATTTCTGAGCGAAGAAATCAAATCGGCTTCTGATTAATTCTGTGGAAAACATCTTGCATCTCGTAAGTATTATTTGGAGCAAGTATCATTAAAATGGTGCTAAAATCGAAGAAATAAGCGAAAAATGCCTAAAAAATTATAGGAAAAGGTAAACTAGTTGTGCTAAAATAGCCCATCTTTCCTACCCCGTATTTTCTCGCATATATAGGCGCAAAGTACTCAAATTTTTGAAAAATTGTACGTGGCCTTATTTCAGAATCTATGTTTAAGGAACAGATTTCATTAAGGGAAAAATCTCTATCTTTAATATTTTAGTTGTAGGATCCCTCTGAAAAAAATAGAATTTTTGCAATTTTCGAAAAAACGGGGTTTTGATCGAACATGAGACCTGCACCACTCTCTTAAACGTCCTCCACACTACACAACAAAAAATTTATCAAAAACCCTGGATCCATATTTTTGAAAATTTGGAAAATGTTCCAGGAGTTACATGTAAAGTACCCCCAAAAATAAAATATCGGTTTCAAATTCAAAGGTCCGCGACATCAGCAGGATCGATTGCAGAATTTTCGAGAAAATCGGCTGAACAGTACCGTATCAGGGATATTTTTTCCGAATCAGGGACTCACAAAACATGGATTCTGGCTGAACTGCGTGTTAGAGAATTTTTTTCTAAATTCAGCTACTGTATTTATCCCATTTTTCGTTACCGGGGCCCTGTAATTAGAGTTTTCGTATCACAAACTCTTTTTTTCACTCAGCATTACGTAACTTTCTCTCTACTCTGTAGCGAGAAAGTGAAAACGACATTGTGTCTGTTTATCCGGCTGTTTGTGCGTGTTAGTCATCTGTTGGTCATCTCTTGGTCATCTGTTTCTCCGTCCGTCTATCCGTCTGACGTCAACGTTAGCGCCTAACCGGTTCAGCCGCTTATCTCCAAAATTGATATTTCCTGATCGGTTTAAATGAACTCAAGTTTCTCTTAGTTTGAAGCGGAGATATTGATTTTTGAGGGTACATTATAGTAAGCCACAACAATATTTTCAAATTTTCTAAAAAATGGCTACAAATTTTTTGATTAAGCTGTATTCTCACCTAGCGTAAAAAAAACCTTCAGAAAATAGGATGTGTCTCATTCTCGCTGATATCATTGATTTTTCTAAGATGGCAAATGTTCACTTATTTTCAGCGTCTTCCTTCCACAATGTTGAAAAAACAGACTTTTTGCTTAATGAAATCTTTTCTGTAAAGACAGATCTTGGAATACGTTTATGTACAACTTTTGGAAAATGTGAGTAGTTTTCTCATAATTTTGCGTGAGATATAGGCAATTTTTGTCTCAAACACTACGGCATTTTTTTCTTTAAATTTTCTAGTTGCATTACCAAGGGACTGTAAAGAAACGTGATTCTATGTTCATTCCTGGCAAATTCTCTGTAATTTCGAAAATTGCAACATTTTTACATTTCAAAACTATAAAATTAAACAGAGATTTTTATCTTAAAGAAAATCTGTTGTGTAAAAAAATTGCCTCTTTAAACAATTGTCTTGTACAATTTTTGGGAAAAATTAATATTGTTTTGCGTAATTTGGCTAACAAATTTATGCAATTTCTAAAGAAAACATTCTCTTAACAACCGCTACACATTTTCGCTTCAAATTTTTTCCACGGATTGAGAGGCAGGAACCAATGAACTTTCTCCACTATGGGATTAAACGTTATAGTAATTGTGAAGATGACATGATATGGTGATGATAGTGGTGAGAGGATGAACACAAATAAGACCACGCCCGAGGCAAGACACAAACCCGCGATCCTTCGGTCCGAGATCACTACGCTACTACTGCCTTAGCTATCTCGGCCACCGGATCGGCAGAGAGTGCATGTTGTGGCACCACTATCCCGAATCCTCCGACATACTCCTAAACACCAGCGGATATTATTACTGGGTGATTTTAACGCCAGAGTAGGTCGGTAGGCCGAACTCTGGCCTGGAACCATCGGCAGAAACGGAATCGGGAATGTAAACGCAAATGGGGAGCTGCTTCTCAACAAATGTGCCGAGCATAATCTCGTCATCACAAACACTATTTATCGGCAGAGAAATAAATGTAAAGGGACATGGTGCCACCCTAGGTCAGGGCATTGGCACTTAATTGACTATGTAATAGTTAAGAAATGGCAGCTCGGAGAGGTACACATTACGAAGGCTATAACGCACGTAGAAAACTGGACAGATCATCGTTTGGTATTATCTAAAATGTCTATGAAGCTCAAACCAAAACCAAAACGCAGGAAAATGTTTCCTAAGACGCGGCCCCCCCGCCTTAATCTGGAAAGGCTTTCTTCCTCCCCAGAAACTAAGAAAACCCTTTGTCAAAATATAGAGGGAAAGGTAACGTCGCTAGTGATAAATAGTGAACCGGAAATATGCTGGATGGAATTACGTGATGTATTATACAAGATAAGTGAAACAACGTTGGGGACCACAAGAGCGCGTAAAAATCCTGACTGGTACAGTGAAAATCAAGAACAAATTAAAGATCTATTAGATGCCAAACATAAAGCCTTCCAATCTCTACAAAATAAAGCAAATGATCTCCACGCTCAAAGTCAATATAAGAAACTTAAACAACAGGTCCAAAACCAACTGCGAGCCATAAAGAATGCGTGGTGGCGTACTAAAGCAGAGGAAATCCAAGGGTTTGCTGATCAACATGACCAACGAAGCTTTTACAATGCAGTAAAACAAATATATGGTGTTTCCTGCAGAAAAATCTGCCCTATAAGGGACAAAAATGGAAATCTTTTAACAGCGGAAGAAGAAATCAGAGAAAGGTGGAAGGAACACTACTCCTCTATCCTAAATCTGAAGACAAATATAGATAAAGAGGTCATTAACCGTATTCCTAAGTACGAACCCGATCAATCTCTTGATCTTGAAATATCCGAGGAGGAAATAAAATGCGCCATCGGGGCTCTTAAAAATCATAAAGCCCCAGGGAAGGACAATATTCCAGCAGAAGTTTATAAAGTTCTGGGGGATACAACTCTGGAGCATCTGAGGTCAGTCTTTAATTTAATTTGGACTACTGGGACTGTCCCACAGGACTTCAGGGATGCGCAGATCATAAATATCTTTAAGAAGAAAGGCAGTACCTCAGATTGCGATAACTATAGAGGCATTTCTCTCTTATCAACCGGTGGCAAGATTTTGGCGAGAGTGATGGCATCTAGACTTCTCAAGCACATGGACCGCCTTATCCCTGAATCCCAATGCGGATTTAGACCACAGAGAGGAACCATAGATCTTATTTTTACACTAAGGCAGCTTCAAGATAAAGTCAAGGAACAACAAACACAAATGTATATAGCTTTTATTGATCTCGCGAAAGCGTTTGACTCTCTAAACAGAGAAGCCCCATGGATGATCATGGAATCATTTGGAGTACCTAAAAAATTTCTGCAGATTTGCAGGAGCTTACATCAGAACAATCGTGCTAATGTAGAGCACAATGGAATACCAACCGAAGTTTTCCAAACAATGACGGGCGTCCGCCAGGGCTGTGTCTTAGCACCCCTACTTTTCACTGTATTTGTTACAGCATTATCTGTAATAGTCGATACCAGGCTGTGTACAAGAGGCCTAGAAATAAGACATAGATTTGATGGTGGGCTCTTTAATCTGGGGAGACTACGAGCTAAAACTAGAACGAAATTTATCACGGACCTTCAATATGCTGATGACTGTGGTCTGATATCCGACTCAGCGGAAAATCTACAAGAAATCCTTAAAACATATTCTTGGGCATATCAGGCACTTGGACTAAATATTAACATCGACAAAACGAAAGTCATGTCCTGCCCTCCTAGTGCAACGCAAACGAATATCATGATAAAGGACAGAAAGGTAGAATATGTTGATTGTTTCAACTATTTAGGCAGTGTAGTTAACAGAACTGCGAATATTGATGATGAGGTACGATACAGGATAAATGCTGCATCCAAGACCTTTTGGAGACTACGTGAACGAGTGTTTGACAATCACGATCTATCTGTCCAAACTAAAGCAGTTGTATATCGAGCAGTGGTTATTCCAACAATGCTCTATGGGTGCGAAACTTGGACACCGTATAGAAGACACATAAAATCTCTCAGCTCGCTACAGCAGAGACATCTACGGCAAATCATGAGAATAAAATGGTTCCACAAAGTCCCAAATAAGATTGTTCTCGAAAGAGCCAAATGCAGGGATATTGAGATGCTGATGTCACAGGCACGACTCAGATGGATTGGTCATGTGTATCGCATGGAAGAGAATCGACTACCAAAATGTGTTCTTTATGGTGAACTTGTGAACGGCCAAAGGAAACAAGGAGGACAAATCAAAAGATATAAAGATGTTCTCCACGGCACGCTGAAGCAAGCGCAAGTGCAAGATTCTTGGGAGACGTTAGCATTGGACAGACTGGAATGGAGACGAGTGTGTAAAAACTTTAGTGTTGAAGTACACCAAAACAGAAGAAGACGAAATGTGCCCAGTGAAGTGTCCGAGTGTCCGGAGTGCGGTCGGGTGATCTTCTCGCGGATCGGTCTTTTCAGTCACCGTAAGACGCATCAAACTTCATAGCCATGGACAGTTTTTTTTTGTGTACATGAGTGTAGTTCTTAATTTTTAAACGGAAGTGAAGGTTATTCTTCTTAAACTTTTTAAACTTTTTAGACATTTCATTTTATATATGCAATCCAAAAAATGTGTTTTTATATACTCGATTTCGAGTTCAGCAATGTATGTATGTATGTATCCCGAATCTGACTTGCTACCTGTGTTCACTATCCCTTCTTTAATCAGTACTACATTGATTTGTGAAATGAATTCAAATTATTACAATGAAATTTTAGGTGAATTTGACGGTACCTCGCCGGACTTCGCCTAAAGCCCCAGAACCTCTAGCCGCGCGTTCAAGTGAACAGAACAGCCAACAGGAGAATGCACCCCGGCGAACTGTGAGGAGAGTTCGTCGTTGCCTTACCAGTGTCGCCGTGCCAACATCGAGATGGGACCTGTCGGAAGCTGGGCCTCGTCTCGGAGAGGCTTCGTCCATGGCGCCAGCGCCTACTCCGCCGGTGAGATTCTTTTGTTTATCTTTCTTACGTTAGCGGCCGACGTGATTTTTGTGTGGAAAGTTCTCGGTGCTTCGTTTATCCGTAGTCGTTTACCAACAGGCTTTTATTTATTTATTTATTTATTTATTTATTTATTTATTTATTTATTTATTTATTTATTTATTTATTTATTTATTTATTTATTTATTTATTTATTTATTTATTTATTTATTTATTTATTTATTTATTTATTTATTTATTTATTTATTTATTTATTTATTTATTTATTTATTTATTTATTTATATATTTCATTTATCTTTAACTTTTGCTCATCCTTCAACTATTTTTAGTTAAAATTATGGGAAGGGATTCTGGAACTGAAGGAAACGTGCGCAGATGATCTTCTCTCTCATACGTCATATACAGTTTTTACTGCGTTTTTTTACTATAAAATCTAAATCTAATTCAGGCCAGCTGTGCTCAAATACATCGGAGAAAACCTCGTACGGTCCAGAACACATTCCGTTCCAACTGCGTCTCTGCGATATTAGGCAGACAAACCCGTCTCGCCGCAGTTTAGCGCGTGATATTTGCGCTCTATCAAAGTCGTAAATTGCACTTCTAAATTAACCCCGTGTTAATATTATTCAACGAAATTTCGCAGCGGACTCTCTTCACAGACCAACTGTCGCATGTTTCTTGTGCCCGCCCAGTTCCTGGACTCTTTCAATGTTTTGCTTCATACTGCATCAATCAATTTGCTTCACCACAATCAATTCAATGTCAGTTCACGGCATTAATCTAGTCATAACTTCAGTCGGTGGTAAACAACCCAAATACAGGGTTATTCAAAACTAATGGCGGTGTTTCAAAAAATCATATTAAACTGAGCAATTGTCTTAGAAATATGAACCTTATTTTATTGTGAGATGGAACTCATAATTTTTTACATACATTAAACATTCTCCATATGGGCGCCCTTAGTCACTCAACACACATCCACTCGATAGTCCATTTTTCCCGAATCTCACCAGTGATGCTTGGAAGTTAGCTCGGATGCACTTCTTCAGTTCCAAATATTCGCCGGTAGAGGGGGACAAAGACATACCGTACCCAAAACATACAGTACCCAAATTTTATTCGTTTGAGGACAAATTTCGTGTTAATTGAGTTCATGCTTAAGAGGGTTTACGGGGGTGTAGTTTAAAGATTGGCAATGCCTACGCTGGACGACAAGGGTAGCACTGATGCCAGGAAAATACGCGTGACGCCATCTTAATATCACCCCGTTCTGAGGCGTTGTACCTAAATACAAGGCAGGTGAGTTGTATTCTCATACTTCTTTTAAATCAGAAGAAATAGACTCAGATGAGTTTGCGATCTAATGGTGAAATAGAGGCTTCAAAGTTAGTAGGAGATCACTGCTCCTTCCCCAGCAAGGCGATTTAGAAAAGCTATTCGGGATTCGGCCTGTTTCCTGGCCAGTCTTTTAACTTTGAGGAAGGTCTTGCCATGTTTATAGAAGCCAAGCTTTCAAGACATCTGTATGAAGTTGTGAGGTCTAAAGTCAGAAATAGATTTCCTTCATATAAAGTGATCCAAGAAGAAAAATAATTATGCTATTCTAAAAGAGAATGAATTTCTGTAAGTGCTAATTTTGTTGAAGTAGATTTACCAGCATTTGTTGAAATAAATTATACACGAAATTATCGGGAAATCGATGGGAATTAAATGCGGACCTCCTTGGTGAAAGGTGGACGACTTGGCTCTGAGCCACGAGCTGACCAACATTTCAATTCATTCACACTAATTCAAATATGTCCTTGCATTTATTTAATTTTATCATATTTTTGTAGTTTACTTACGTGCTTATATGACTCAAGGCATGGACTGATGTCACTGCCTCTGACCGGGATGTCCGAGGGTACTGGCGCCTAGGGGGTTCTAGTACCGATGGTGGCAAGGTTTTCGACACTAGCGACATAGCAAGGTTGAATTCATCCGTTGTCTGAACAAGAATTCTATTGGCCGGCTGCTCTCATCGGTTGTTTTCTGTAGTTTATCTGATCGAAACCAGATGAATGCCGGAACAGTTCCAGAACAAACGGGTCACTTCTCGCAGAACGAGTAGGAAGGTTTACTTTCGTGGGATATTTGCTCAACCGGACTTAGATAATCAAAATGTGACGGTATCAAGAAAAAAGAGAATAGGCAATACGTTGTTCCGGTGTAGTTGGGCGGAAGAATGTTGTTATCTTGCTTTACCAGAGAGCGAAAAAGTAGTCGTTATCAGCGCGCTCTAGCATGTAAATCATTTTTCAAAGTTTAAAGTTAATACCCCGGGCCGTATTAAAGCTTGCGGCGACCTCGGTATAGTGTTCGCGTGGGGGCTCTTAAGATTCACTTATTGTTATATCCTCATTTTTGTTTACGGAAATGTTGCGAGAAATTCGATGAACTTGTAACGTTGTACTACCGTCAACAAGCTTCGAGACAAGTCTAATGAGCCTCGCGCGATTAGGTTCGTGTTGACAAGTTCCACAAAGACCGACAAACACTGTAACATGCTCCGGATTCTTATATCTGAAAAATAGACCCCCTTAATAGCGCACACTAAAAGGAAAGTTTCAATCGAAATATTTTCTTGCAACAAGGGTTACTAGCTACGAGAATATTGAGTTTCCTCTTTCTCGAACGCATTCTAGAAGCAAAGAATTATCGTAGGACACAGTCTCGTAAACCCTTTCTAGCTTACAAGAGCGAGAGAGAATATGCGGCATTTAACAATCTTTTCCACTACTACTCCCTTCCTTTCTTCTTTGGGGGGGACCTCTAATTGCGTTTTATGGATTATGTGGGGGTATTGCAAGCTTTTCTACGACGCTTAAATTTTCTACGGGAGAAACATATTTGAATTGAACACCCCAAAAGCCGTAGAGAAACGTTGAGTAAAATCTGATATTTTTCCTGGTGTCAATATCAAATGACTACAAAGCAGCGTCTTCTTTCAGGTGGGGCCTCAGCCTGATTATTTGCAGAGATGGCATGATGTATGGCGAGGGATGGAGATTTCAAGATGGCGGCCTGATACCATTGGGCCCATGACCTCTGATGTCACCGCAGCCCCTTCGTCGCATGCGGCACCCCTGTATCCCCACCTACTCTCTAACACGTACCCCCATCCGCACCCCAACCCAAATCCCCTCCTTATTCCCCACTCAACACCCCAACCAAACACCCAACCAAACACCCAACCAAACACCCAACCAAACACTCAGCCAAACACCCAACCAAACACTCAGCCAAACACCCAACCTTACCCCCTACCCCACCTACACCCCTTCCCAAATCCCCACCCTAACTCACTCCCGCACCCGTTTCCCTTCCTCCTACCCCACCTACCCCCTCATCCTCAAACCCTCCCGCACCCCCTCCCTCTTGCCCACCCTCAAAGTCAACCTCAAACCCACCCTCAACCCCACCCTCAAATCCACCCTCAAACCCACACTCAAACCCACTCGCAAACCCACACTCAAATCCACCCTCAACTCCCCTCACACATATACCCAAACACCCTCCCCCACCCCCTCCCCTACTCTTTCCCTCACCTTCTCCCTCACCCTCAAATCCTTCCACAAGCCCACCCTCAAAACCACCCTCAATCCCACCCTCCAATTCACCCGCCAACATGCCCTCAAACCCACCCTCAAACCCACCCTCAAACCCACCCTCAAACCCACCCTCAAGCCCGCCCTCAAACCCGCCCTCAAGTCCTTTCTCAAGTCCATCCTCAAGCCCACTATCAAACCCACCCTGAAACCCTCCCTCAAGGCCACGCTCAAGGCCACGCTCAAGGCCACCCTCGAAGGCGCCTTGAAACCCGCCCTCAAAAGCGCCCTCAAAAACGTCCTCACACCCGCCCTGAAGTTCACCCTCAAACCCACTCTCAAACTCCCCTTCAAACCCAACCTCACATCTACCCTCAAATCTACCCTCAGATCCAGCCTCAGATCCAGCCTCAAATCCTGCCTCAAATCCTGCCTCAAATCCTGCCTCAAATCCAGCCTCAAATCCAGCCTCAATGCCAGCCTCAAAGCCAGCCTCAAATCCAGCCTCAACTCCAGCCTCAACTCCAGCCTCAACTCCACCCTCAACTCCACCCTCAACTCCACCCTCAACTCCACCCTCAACTCCACCCTCAACTCCACCCTCAACTCCACCCTCAACTCCACCCTCAACTCCACCCTCAACTCCACCCTCAACTCCACCCTCAACTCCACCCTCAACTCCACCCTCAACTCCACCCTCAACTCCAACCTCAACTCCAACCTCAACTCCAACCTCAACTCCAACCTCAACTCCAACCTCAACTCCAACCTCAACTCCAACCTCAACTCCAACCTCAACTCCAACCTCAACTCCAACCTCAACTCCAACCGCAACTCCAACCTCAACTCCAACCTCAACTCCAACCTCAACTCCAACCGCAACTCCAACCTCAACTCCAACCTCAACTCCAACCTCAACTCCAACCTCAATCCCACCCTCAATCCCACCCTCAATCCCACCCTCAATCCCACCCTCAATCCCACCCTCAACTCCAACCTCAATCCCACCCTCAACTCCAGCCTCAAATCCAGCCTCAAATTCATCATCAAACCCACCCTCAATCCCACCCAGAAACACATCCTCAAATCCATCCTCAAACTCACCCTGAAATCCAGCCTCAAAACCACCCTCAAATCCAGCCGCAAATCCACCCTCAAATTCATCATCAAACCCACCCTCAATCCCACCCACAAACACATCCCCAAATCCATCCTCAAACTCACCCTGAAATCCATCCTCAAATCCACCCTCAAATCCACCCTCAAACCCACTCTCAAACCCACCCTCAATCCCACCTTCAAATCCGACCTCAAACCCACCCTCAAACTCGCCCGCACGCCTACTCTCACCCCCTCTCTCATCCGCACACGACTGTGAGGCCTGCATTGCACCAGCCTCTGAACCTCGCTCAGGCCCCTGAGCAGCAGGAGGCCCTGGACCTCTCGAAGGCCTAGGTACTGCAGCAGCCCCTCACCTTGTCCCAAACAAAGCCCCAACCCCCTCGCCATGACCCCCACCCAACCAATGTTTGAACTCACATGTGTCCAAGGTTATCTCTTCAACCCTGCTAATCCAACCCCGACCATTTTCCTTCTGTGCCCTTGCTGACTCACAGGGCGCGGCCCAGCGCCCAGTCCCGCCACACGCTCTCCAAAGACTGGTAAGTGAGATGCTGCCGATGTCTTTCTGCCGATTTCAGTTTTCTAGCACTATATCTATACGTCATTATGTAATTACTGTTCTACTGAACTTGTATTCCGTATCTTGCCAGACTTCTGATATTAATAAAAGATCCATAATATGATGTAAAATATCAAATCCAAGATGTTCCCTGTAGTATATAAATTAAATACGTTGAAAAAAGAAAAAATACAGATTTTACGGAAAAGCAATACTTTGATTGCTCGAGAGATTAGAAAATCATGTACAACCAATGGAATTCTTTATTTCATTTCTATAGATTATAACGTAGCTCACGATTTCCTCCTATACTTCCTCCTATACTTCCTAAAATTGCAAATCAATGTTAAAGAAAGTCGTCCGAACGCCTCTGATGCCGCCCCTGACGTGGCATACAAGTTAATCGAGTTAGTACGAAAATGAGACCAGCACCACATTTTTACTGTTTTTTGATACTTACGAGGAATAGATTTAAAGGGGGAAAATAGGAATGTATATTTTTTGAAAATGGGAATGTTCCTCCGCAGTTGCAACATGGCAATGAGTGCTATCCACAAAACCTTTGTTGGCATCGCGAGCATTAGGCAGCGCCCCAGCGGCCGGTGCTGGCGCAGAGAAGCAGGGGAAGGGAGAGGGGTCGGCATCCATGCGACACTAGCGCCGCGCACGGCGGTGAAGCTGAGGGCGGAAGCGGCGCGAGTGGCGGCCCCTGACTCGGCTCGGTGCGGAGGGACTTTATAGGCGCGCTGTATAATTGTATAAAATTTGCCTATATTTCAGGCAAAGTTATGCAAATTATTTCGAAAGATGCGAATTATTTCTACAGGATAACTCCCTGTCGAGCCGAGATTACCTTCACGATCTGGGTCTCTCTGGGTTATGTTTTCAAATGGATTGGGATCACGTGTGCTCAACATAAGCTAATGAATAAAATTGAAGTAATTCTTTCAACGTAGTTCATAAAAGGAGTCCACTTATTTATTTCTTAAATGCTTTCTCCAACTGCTACTAGGATGTCTGGCACTTTTTTACTTAAATTTCAAATTAAACAGAACAAATTACAATTTACACGCATTACAGTAATGATGTCTTCATGATTTCCTTTCATGGGTCTCTAATATTTTTGTTTCAACACTATCGCAAAACCTTCCATTACGCGCATTACAATGTAATTTCTCCTCTTACAATTGATAAGGTCGTAAGTCGATTGTCGCCAGTCGAGGAAGTTAGCGCCCGTTGACACGAGGCCCGCGCCGTGAACGAAGCCGGTGCGGCCTTTGTGCGATGACAAGGGCCGTGATGGCAGCGTGTAGGCCGTGTGGAGGTCGCTGCCTCTGGGGAAGGGCGGCTGTCGACTCAGTGGGTCGACGTCTTCGCAAAGTTCGAAAGCGGCCAGATATTACTCGGGCAATTTTTCTTGAACGATGGATTGACGATTTCGGGTGGAGTGGGGATATTAGTTACAAAGTCGGCCACTAGAGTATTTTAAGTAATGCCAACGTCTGTGAAATGAAAGTCAAAACTGCATCTTGTGCTTAACTTTTTCGGGAGTTTTAGGTGACTCCCTTGAAGGACCTGGACCTGACTCAGCCATTTCTTTCGATATTGACAATAAACCTGAACAATGGTTCTGCACTATGAAAGCGTCTGGCTTTGACTAGCTTCTGTTTCGCGCCAACGAAGTTTTAATGCTTGGAAGGTCGTCATCAGTGCCCGCTGCGAGCTTTTGCTTTCAACTGTTTATTGCAAAAGGGAGGGGGATCAAGGTCATCGTTCAAGAAAAGTTGCGCGAGTAATACACGGTCCGCGAGAGGCGCTCCCAATGTGGCTAGGCGTAGGCGTCGACGCTCGCGCAATGATGGCCATGCAGCCGCGACCGCTCAGTCTCGAGCGCCAAGTATTTGCAGACTTCGTTGCTGTCAGACACTGCAATCCGAGCTGTTTTAAAAATTTTCGGGGCTTTTAGGTTTTCGTTATTTTGGGAGCCCCCATTCTTACTTTCAATAATCATCTCCCTCCCCCTAATTTAAAGACCATTTTTGTTAAAAACAAAACAAAACAAAACGTCTCATCACTAAGTGACATTCTCGCATCAACCAGCAACATTCCATATTATAAATATTATCCAATTACGCGCGACACATCACTCCACTACGGCAATTGTTTGCGTATAGATTAATCATACATTACTTTTTTATGTTTTTTATTTTATTTTTTGAAGAATTTAGCATTAAATACCTTTTTTAAGAACTATCGGAGGCCCTTGAACATAGGGGCGCTGGGCCCGGGTCCTTCGGCACCTGCGTTAACACGAGCTTCACTGCTATGCGTGCACAAGTATAGAAAGCAATCACCAAAAATTCAGGTATAAGTTGGCGGCGAGAACTTACCGGCCAAATTGAAATGATGGAGTCAAGATAACTGTCTCTCTTGAGTCTCGTTTACTCGAAGACAAGACTTTGCCTTCTCTACTCCAAGTAAAAATTTCGTCTGTGCTGCTCAATGTCACAAAATCGTCTGCTCTCCTTGAAGTCAATTATTCGTGTTGCGCTCAGCCAAGAGCTCCGACCTCGTAACCCTGATCTCCCACGTAAAGTCTCGTTCCCATATCATATTTATTCTTTCGTCCAAATGAATTTGAGGAATTCTGCAACGCGGGGCTCGTGTCAGCGCCTACAGTGCGGATTTACTGCGGATGTCATCACGTGGTCTAGCGTCTAGAACTTCCCTTCGTTCTCCTACATCTGATTGGCTGATGGTTGGGTTTCCTCCGTCTCTCGCAGCATGTCCGTCTCGGAAGTAGGTCAAGATTGGTTTTATGCGAAAGTATTTTCACGGTTGTTAACGCAACTCTATAAGACCAGGAAAGTCCTCGTCTACTTGTGATGTCGTTCTGGGATGGGAAGCGGTTGAATGGGTGGCACGGAGGGTGCTTCGGGGAGGGTAATTGAAGTCGACTCCATAAGGCAAAAAGGATTTGCCTGCTCAACAAAGAAAATAGCCATACATACGTAGCCAAACAGATGCAGTATTGTAGATTTAGCTTTAATCAAGGGGCCGATGAACGGAAGGGCCTTCCCATTCACAGCGTCTAATGCAGCTCTCATACGGAAACACGTTCCGTTGCAAATAGAAATAGAACTGAATATCGGATATGAGCCTACGTACGCCTAAAAGAAGCAGTAGACATAATACCCCCAACTATAAAGTTCGCCAAAAAATGGTTCAACGAAGAGGCTACAAAGAAAGGAAAAACGTTCTGAGGGAGTAACAAGGGTACAAGAGAGAAAAACTCGAGAACGAAGGCAAAAGGGACGACGAAGCAAAAAAACCATTCATCCTTCTGCAACCCAAATACAAAACCCAAAATGCGTACATACTGATGAAAACATGAGAAGAGCACTTCAAAAGAATATTTGATCCAGAAATGACGCAACACATACCAACCCACAAAACACCTGTAAAAGGTACAGAACCATTAGAGCCAATCATCAGAAAAGAGGTGAATAAAGCAATCAAGACATTAAGAAAAACTAGAAACAGACGAAATATGCAACGAACACCTGAAAAAAACATCCGAGTCTCTCTGTGAACTATGGACAGATATCTTTAATAAATGCGGGGACATAGTGACCATCCCGTCAAGGTGAAGGCAGTCCACAAAAAAAGTCATCTACAAAGGAAGAGGGCACTGCAGGGACCCTAATTCCTACAGAGTGATTGCACTGTAATGCGCCCCTTTCAAAATATTAACCAAACTAGTGACACAAAGGATATCAGACACACTAGAAGAAAAACTATCAGACGAGCAATTTGGATTCCGGAGAGGAAGGCCAACAACAACCTCAATAAAACTGCGTACGGATGATGCAAAAGAGTCCCAAAGAAAAAGGAAAGGAAAACTGAATACCATTTTCCTGGACTTCTCAAAAGCCTTTGGCCATCTCAACAGAAAATGGATAATAGAGGAACTAAAAGAAACATTAGGAGAAAGAAATGTATCGAAAATAAGTGACATTTTAAAATTCAACATCTTCAAAATAGACGATAATCTCTCGAAATCTGAACCCATAATACAAACCAACGGAGTCTTGGGAGGAGGTCCGCTAAGCCCCCTGATATTCATATTATCATCTGCAAAAATAACAGAAATAGCCCGAAGAAAAGAAGTGGACTCGTACGCATTCCCTGACAACATAGTGCTAGTGGCACACAATAGAGAGAACCTTCAGGAAGCCATGAATAATATCGTAAACTGGTGCAAATAGCACAACTTCCAAATTAACAAGGAGAAAACGAAAATGATGGTCTTCAGAAAAGGTGAAAAAATATCGCAAAGAGAAGAAATAACAATAGAAGAAAGCATAATTGAAAGAGTGACGTACTACCGGTATCTAGGAGTTAGAATGCAGACAACGGGACAAGGCTTCAGAAAACACATTACGGAAAAATAGCACAAGCCGTGTTGCCATTCAATAACGTAAAGCACACAAGAAAGCTGGAACTTAACACCGCCATCACTATTTCAAGCCAAAGTTCTGGCTGTGGACGCATGGAATTAAGAGCATTTCGGAAAAAACTAACCATTGGTAACCTGTCCCAAATAGAAAAAGTAAAGGCCATCTTCCTTAAAAGTAGTAAATAGAAAGTAGTAAATAGAAAAAGTAAAGGCCATCTTCCGGCTCTAGGAGTAGCCGCCACAGAACGATGAAGACATGTCTACGTCCTAGCAAGGGAAAGCTTCCTAATTGACGACTTGAGGGCACAGTTCTTTCTCCCAGAGACATCGACAAAGCTAAAACACGTCCTTGAAATGAAGAGATGCAAAATTTGGAGAAACTTTTATGCCACAGAGGAATGACAAACCAAAACCGGAATTACGAAACTAATGTAGTCTTAAGACTTGCAACCTCTGGCTTCCTCCATATGATATGCAAACAAGAACAGTTCCACGAACCGACCGACAGTTGTATTCTCTAAACTGTCCGACCAAAACTGCAAAGGATACCGCATTGAATGGTGGCGGAAGAGGGGGAAACGATCGACCAGTACGCCCAGGAGCGCTGGTCAACTGGGAACATAGCACAGACCTAACAAATTGCAAACAAAGAAATTGCACATCTGTGCGCGCTTCAGCTAATATTATCTGACGTCCTTTCTTCCGTCATTTGTATGAAGATGTCGAGTACGGCGCGTTTAACTCCTACAAATTGTACTTGGCCCTTTTTATGTTCTCTGTCAGAACATGTGAAATCGTTAAAAAACGAAGGAAAAACTATTTTTTTCTATTTCCCCCTTCTTTGTTAATAGTAAGGGCCGAAATCGGATATACACGCCTGAAAAAATTATTGAAACATCTTATCATCGCAAGGATAGGCTCTCACGTAATACTGCAGGTCGCTTGCTATATAAGTATTTCGGAGTTCTCTTAGATACGTAACTCAGCTGGGATAAGCATGTAAATTACGTATTGGAAAAAGCGTGAAGAAATTAACAATCTGTTTTGCTCCTACTTAAAAAAGGTAGATCAAGTGCAAACGCGTTAGCTAACACGTCTCTTATTCCCCTTATTTTAGAGTGCAGAGTAGCTTGCTGGGACCCTTACAGAAAAGGTCAGACACAGTATGGATAAAATTCAAAGGCGTGCAGAAAAATTATCATTAGTACGAGTCAATAAATTGATTACTTCGTAGGTATTTGTTGCAGAAGTGGCAGAGCACATAGGTCACTGGCGTTTTGTAGAACAGTGAGACGGTCATTTTTCTGATCAGATGCGTTAAGCATCAGAGTGTATGTAAGGCTGTAAGCACCGCTGTAGCATCTAAACATGCATGCACCTAATCACGAATGCACCTAAGCATTAACGTACGTTAGCGCTAATTCACGTAACTAAGCACGTATGCTCTTATACATATATTCATATTTGTGTATATGTAAGCATTATGTGGGCGTGCATGTATGCGTTGTGTGTGCGTACATGTATATGGTATGTGTAGGTGTATATGTGTATTATGTGTGTCATATGTGTGTGATTTACGTGTATGAGAATGTGGGTTATGTATGTGTGTGTGTGCATGTCTGTTGTATATATCAGTATATGAATTAATGCGAGTCTGTAAACGACGCTTCTCGATCTCCTTGCACTTCTCTCAAAAACTACGCCACAGAACAAATTGGTTTATAAAGTTAATAAATAAATAAATTAATAAAAAATAATAAAAATTATTAAATTAATAAAAAATTGATAAATTAATAATAATTAATAAAATTAGAAATGAATAAATTAAGAAATTATTGAATTAATTAATAAATTAATAAACCGAAATACTTTTATTGAATTTATTTATAAAAATATTAAGAAATTACATCAGATTCTATTTTTGGTGTGTATTTTATAAACAGCTTGAGAATGGATACTTTCTACTAGGAATACATTTCGCACTAGAGAGTTTGAAGGAAGTCGGGTACAACCTTTAAAATATGTTATATATACTTTAATTTTAAATGTTGTTACATGATTCTGACATGATCTGTCGATTGGAATCATATTGAAGATTACATTAAAATAATGTTCATCATGATCCTAATAAGAGGAGTCAACAACACACATGACCTCCCCTCTTTAATCATCTATAGGGCGAAGGCTTCTGAGTGGTCTGTAGTGCCACGTGATGCAGTCGCTAATAAAGAAACGCTAGGCAAGTGCAAGAGATGTAGTAAGCAGTTGCTTCGCGCCGGTCTGTTCAAGGCCCACGGTCGGAGCAGAGAGAATGCGAGAGCGGCAGCGGCCGTAGGATCAGGAGCTGGACGTGGGGCAGCCAGGGGCGAAATGGGCCGAGAAATTATTGATACAAGTTTCATATGGGTCTCGTAATAGAAGCGACTTAATTTATGGGCCAGGGCGCACAAAGCGCCCGTGCCTTCTAGGACGCTGTGGCTTCTGTTGAATCCATAATGCGAGGTCAACAGTGGTCCGCAGTGGTTCATGTGGAATGAAGACGGTCACAATTGAAGAAGGGGCCATTCAAAAAAGGGGTTGATATTAGAGAAAGAAAGGATTCCCAAAACAGACAAAAGCGAATGATGGAAGAAAGGAGCGTTTCACCGCAGTTTTAGGTACTCGTATACTAAATTCAACGCGCCAGGAAAACCTCTCCACAGGGGCACCTTTCTGGTGAGAGCCAGCGACAGGAATTGCGCTGGTAGCACTAGCTGCGTACTGTATTTGGCGTAGTATAGAGAACGTTATGAAAGGGAGCCAAGAAGAAGATATTCATGTATTCACTACATTTGCTGTGGGACCACGATATCGATTTTTTTTTATCGAAAACGTCCGTCAGGCCATTTGTCAGTCTGCCCATTTGTCACGCTGCCCGTTCGTCTGTCCACCCGTTCGTCAGTCCACCCGTTCGTTAGGCGCCCGTTCGTTAGGCCGCCCGTTCGTTAGGCCGCCCGTTCGTTAGGCCGCCCGTTCGTTAGGCCGCCCGTTCGTTAGGCCGCCCGTTCGTTAGGCCGCCCGTTCGTTAGGCCGCCCGTTCGTTAGGCCGCCCGTTCGTTAGGCCGCCCGTTCGTTAGACCGCCCGTTCGTTAGGCCGCCCGTTCGTTAGGCCGCCCGTTCGTTAGACCGCCCGTTCGTTAGGCCGCCCGTTCGTTAGGCCGCCCGTTCGTTAGGCCGCCCGTTCGTTAGGCCGCCCGTTCGTTAGGCCGCCCGTTTGTTAGGCCGCCCGTTCGTTAGGCCGCCCGTTCGTTAGGCCGCCCGTTCGTTAGGCCGCCCGTTCGTTAGGCCGCCCGTTCGTTAGGCCGCCCGTTCGTTAGGCCGCCCGTTCGTTAGGCCGCCCGTTCGTTAGGCCGCCCGTTCGTTAGGCCGCCCGTTCGTTAGGCCGCCCGTTCATTGATTGATGAGTGATTCCTGTCGCGTCAACTGCTAACGCCTCTATCGGGGGAGCCGGCGATGATCTTCCCTCGCGCTGGCTGGCGAGATCCGGCACCGACCTAAGAGGGCTTGTGTCGATTTTCCCCGACCAGATCACCTCCACCAGCGTCGCAACGACAGCACTGGGAAATTTGAGTTCTAAACAAAAAAATGTAAAAACGGGAATTATCCAACTCATCCCAAAATGCCTCAAACTTCCTTTTTCGTAAATTTTGATCTAATGTAAAATGAAAGACGAAATCTATCTACTTTTATGCTTTTACGTTTTTGTCTCCGATCAACCACTTAGCCGCAAGAGCGCCGGGAAAGTAGGTGCCATAGTGTACGAGTATACTTTTCTCTCCGTATTGAGTTTTTGAACTGCGGTGTACAACAATGCAATTTCTCCCTCACGAAGATAGGAGTTGTATTTTCCCTGAAGTGTTGCAATGGATGGGAAGGACGTCTGGGCAACCTGATCGTATATCGAAAATTCCTGTTACATGTTCACTATTCAGCACAGCATGTGGAGCTGATGTACTCAACAGTAGAATGGGTCAATGATTTCAAAACTACTTCAAAACCTTCGGCTCTTTAACCATGTTTAGCACCATTGGACTGGAATATGGGGAAAGAAATTGATAAGTTAGAAGAGAAGATAATGGTTGGAGAATATGTTAAAATAATGATTTAAAAAAATAAAATATTTAGAACTGTTGCACATTATATCATGTAACACATATATTGTGGATGGGATAAACAATACATATAGTATACAAAAGGAATAAAAGATGTTAAAAGAAGTCTTAGAAGCGTGGCTGGGTTTTGCAAATTTTGTTGGGCGTATTATTGATTTTTTTGTGTCTTTCTAGGAACTGCTGCTACTGTGGAAAAGATGGACGGTGATGGCCAGAGAAGAGAACAAGACAGATGGTTAGAGTCGCTGCCACAAGGGGACGTTGTATGATGCAAAGCAGGCAAGTTGTATGAAGTATTCAGGCAAAAACAAGATGGTGAAGTGTCTGCGGGTTAAAGTATGCATTTGGCAGCATATCAATGAAGTTTCAAAGAGATAGTGTGAAGCAAAAGAGAAGAGAGTGGGAATGGGAATAGACAAGTAGGGAAAGAGATGACAATGGAAGACATTTGTTGTAGTGTTCTACATTTATTTATAATTTGGACATATTGGATTATATTTTTGAACTATTTTGTATATTTTGTACATTCTTGTATTTTTGAGAAATGAAGGAAGGGGGCTTGATTTCGAAAGAAATATGTAGTTTACATGATGGTTAAGATGTAAATATTATTAAGTATTATAATGGCAAGAAAGAGGTAGGGAAATGGTGAAAGAGATGTGGCCAATGTAAAAAATGAAAATAGATCAGAATATTTTGCTCATTAGTTGTTTGGACTGTATATTTGTCCGGACAATCTCTGTCCTTCAAACAGCTCAATTGTAAAATTTAAATTTAAAGGAGGATGAAAAGGATCACTTAAATAGGTGTTATCACCAAAAACACACACTTTTAGAGATGAAATTAAATATAATTTACAAAGTGTTACTCAGTTGACATCATTAAACATTATATTTTAAAATAAGATAACAATCAGTCATCCAAGTAGTTATGAAATTGTAAATCAAAGTTAAATTGAATACGTCATTAATTATCATGAATAAGTCATGATATCAAAAGAAAATGCAAATTACAACGCAATCCACAAATTAGTATGGGATTAGAGTTTAAGCAGCGCTCATAACTAAAGCATATGAGTATACGAGGGTGGATTGAAAAGTCCGTGACTTTTTAAAGAAGAAAATATATTTTTTACAAAATTCAAATTTATTTCTCAACATAGTACCCTTTTAACTCGATACACCATCCCCAACGTTTTTATATTTTTTTAAGGCTTCCAAAAATATTATTTTTCAAAGTCTGCAAAATATTGATTTGTTGCTTCCATGATGTGTTCATTGCACATGGATTTCTTCCTACCAAACCATTTCTTCAGGTTTCCGAAAAGGAAAAAGTCACTTGGAGCCAAAACTGGGGAATATGGTGGGGCGAGGTAAACGTTCGTAGCGCAGTTCCGCAAATTTTGCCATGACAACAGCAGACTTGTGCGCGGGCACATTGTTTTGGTCTTTTTCTTCGCAAGATGTGGTCGTTTCTTCAACAATTCCTTGTGAAAATGATCCAGTAATGCGGTGTAATATGAACCTGTTATTGTTTTGTTCGTTTCCAGGTAGTCAATTAATATTACACCTTGCGAATCCCAGCAAACAGTCGCCATGACTTTTCCTGCCGACGGAACTGTTTTCGCCTTCTTTGGAGCACGTTCGTGGGAGCAAATCCACTGCTTGGATTGTTGTTTGGTCTCGGGTTGAAAATAATGGATCCACGTTTCGTCAACTGTTACATAACGCCTCATTTGGATTACGCTTGAACATGTTGAAACACTCCTGTGATATGGTCACACGATTTCGCTTGTTGTCGATCGTGAGCAGTCGCGGCACCCATCTTGCCAACAGCTTTCTCATATCCAAATGTTTGTGTAGAATGTTGCTCACTCGTTCTTACGAAATGTTTATAATCTCAACTATTTCCCTTACTTCAATTCGGTGGTCTTCCATCACAATATCGTGAATTCTGTTCACCATTTCTTCATTTGTGATCTCAACCGGCTGGACGCTCTGCATCACTTGTGCTCAAACTGCATCACTTGTGCTCAAACGACCACATCGAAATTCTGTGAGCCACTTGTGGACCATACCATGTGACGGAGCAGTGTCCCCATAATACTTTCTCAACTTCTCTTCCGTTTCATTTAAAGTTTTCCCACACAAGTAGTGCTTGATCAACACTCGAAATTCACTTTTCTCCATTTTCACAAAGCAACTCACACCTTCTGCTTTCGGACTCTCTCAATAATGATCTAACGAGCAGATGGCAACAATATCATGCGAGGTTTCCTAAAATGGACGTAAGACTTCAGTGCTAACAAAGAACCTGCTAAATGGTCGCGAACTATTGTCAAAGTCACGGACTTATCAATCTGCCTCCGTACACAATATTGAATGCAATCATAATTAAAACATATACAATGTTAAAGATTCACGAAAAGAAATTTTATATTTAAAAGTAAACAATTTCAGTGGTCATATATTTTGTGTTTTGTAATTGCTTAAATTATATTATTGACGTTGTTATTAATTGTCTCTAAGTGCTACCTCGTTTGATTTTATTAAACATTCAGTACTCATTAAAATTTTATTTGCAAGCAAGTATTAGTCTTAAACTATTAAAGGTGCCCTATTTAAATAATAATTGTCCATGTGCCTTTGAATGACAATTTAAACTCAATATGTAAAACTGTAGGCTAATTTAGTGATATTGTTTGCTCCATTATCACGATTTCTGAGATGCATCAGCTGATATCTGCAGTATTGAACAATGCTCTCCAGCTGGACATATCTGACCTATTTCTCTCTGGGGCATATATGAGAATGAAAGTGCCCTCGCAATTGCGTGGTTAAGTGCCCTCGCAATTGTTTGATGTGTAGTGATTGTGCAACAGCGCTATTTTGTGTTGTGAAGTGCAACAGTGATTTTTTTTAATTTTGTGTGTAGTTCTTTGTTCTCTTACCTGTGTGACGCCATTTATAATTATTTATAATGGTTTTTCAAAAACACAAAAACAATTTAAAACAGTGCTTGCCTTGTTGTGCAAAGCCATTGAGGTCTTATTGCAAGATTATAATGAACTTGATTGTTCTCCTTATCAGGAGCGATGAATTAGAAGTAACAAATAAAAAAGCATTTATGAAAAGGCTCAGAATTTAATTATTGAACTGCATGGTGAAATAGTTTACGTAATAAGGGCGCGAAACTGGTGGTTCACGCACGAGTCTAGTGTGTCGTCCGAGCGTAGCGATAAAGAGACGAGTGCGGGAATCACCTCGCGCCCGTGTTGCGTATACTATTTTTTTACACGCCGTGAGCGAAACGCAATGCAAGTAAAGTAACGTGAATTAAATATCAAATAACTAGAAATACCTTACTTGTACATAAGTAAATGGATTCCAGTCAGTGCCGTAACATTTTTGTTCGTAAATAATAAACAAAGGTGTCTTCAAGACGAATTGTTACTATGTTTCGCACACGCTTCGCGATGTTTTGCACACGCATCGCGATGCTTCGCACACTTTAAAAAATTAGCTGTTTCGCACACGGAAAAGAAGCACGAGAAACTCGTTTTCGCGCACGGCGTGTTAAAAAGTAAAAATTATTCACCTTCAGCGAGAAACCTTTTGAAAAATACGTTAAAGTTACCTCGAAGGCTAAAATTGTCACACATTTTAAACATTTAAATCCTGAGTATTCCACTTCTCGTCCTTCTTGTGCATCAGTAGCTACTACACAAGGCTCTTTTACATTAAAGATGCCCGAAATGAAGTTACCTCTGTCCAGTTCCAACATCTTAGAATCGTCAAAATTAAGGGATACTTTTCGAAATGCCGTCATAGATGCAGCAAACACAGCTGACACAGTCAAGTTTTGCTCTTTATTAGGATTTCTTAAATATGATGCATAGGAAATTGTCAATAATTTTCAAGTGTCTCATTTTAATTTCTTAATAGCATGGGAAATGTTAAAAAGAGATTTCATTGACCCATAGTAATTGGGTCACAGCGTTTAACGTCAATTTGAAGCCCACCACAGCTGACTCCGTGCTCTTTACAAAAAATTGATTTTTATAATCTTCATATTAACGCTTTACAAGCACTCAAAGAGGAGACAGTTTTATCAGATTTATTACTAGTTGCACTTGTTACTAAAGGATTCTCACAGAGTATACTCAGAGATTGGTCGCCATTTTTAGAAGTTTAAGTTTAAATAAAAAAGAAATGATGTTTATAATCTTCACATTAGCTCTTTATAAGCACCCAAAGGAGAGACCGATTTATCATATTTATCATTAGGTGCACTTGTTACACAAGAACTCCCACAGAAAATATTCAGGGAATAGTATATTTCTTTAGAACCTGAAAATCTCCCCACTGGTGAATCTTTCATGACATTCCTCCGACATTAACAGACAGGAACTTGGCTGCGGGCACACGAGCGTCGCGTAACGGACGTTACAACTTCATTGCGCAGCGCACGTGTGCCACGACCCATTCGTGTCTGTAGACTCTCACCGGACGAATTTTAACGGCGGTTAAAGTGCGCTCGTGTCTCCCCGTCCTTAGTGTAATGATTAATCCCGTCATTCAGCCATCAAAATGGTGATAAGTCTAAATCTGAATAAATCTTATAAATGTCTGGAATGTAAGTCAGAGCATTTTCTTTCAGGCTGTTCAAAATGTTTTAATTTATCCAAGAATACAGAATTTGTTGAAACAAATAATACCATTTTCTGTTTAGCTTTTAAGTGTCCTTAGTGTAATTGTCAAAAAATTACACTATCTGCTAACAACCCCGTCATCAATCACATTTGGACAAAATTTCATCCAAGGCTTCTCAACGAACTGTTGTGTTAGCTATTCAAGCCAATTGTGGAATTATATTACCTCGCGTCGTTTATTGCAGTTTTCTCGAAATCGTCAAATGACATATTTTTAGAAGATCCATGTTTTAATTAATCGAAGACAATTCACGTACTTCTTGAGGTTAATGTACTCTTTCATTATTTGCTTCCTCGTAATAGAAAAAGGTCTGATGTTATATTTGCAACCATCTAGGAGACTCAATTAGGTTGGGAAATGCGTCCCGCCCCTTCTCAGTCATTTGTATTAATCTAACACTTGATTGCGAATTGTCACAACATATTACACGTTTCTGGGACGTGAAGAAAAGCCACTCCGAAGAAACCAATATTTTTGACGAAGAATTAGCAGAGGCTCACATCGTTTCCACTCACAGGAGAGATGATACAGGAAGGTACATTGTATGTCTTTCTACAAATCCGAGCCACCCTCGTGAGGTAATTCAAAAGTGCAAGCTTTGAAAAGGTTTTACACCTTATAAAGAGATCTGACAAAAATAAGTATTATATAAGTAATACTTCTGTCAGAAACAAGGATTTTTTTAATATCATTTAATCTGCAATTGTCAATGCAGATCAAATGGTTCTGATCACAATTCATGTCACACATTTTAACAAAGACATTTAATGTATTTTATACCATTTGGATTGTATAATTGTAAAGAACCTGTAACAAGTATTGTACTTCATCTTCTGGGTCAATGACCCCCATCTCGATCAGGTTTTCGTCTAGTTTCCCTGTTCTTCTAGCAAATGCTGAGATGGCCCCTTGTTTTGCTTCTGAAAATAAATGTAATTTGAAATTAACTTCTCCCCATCACGACACACAGTGTTTAACTGTTTTTGACGTAAATAAATAAAGATTAACAAAAATAAAATATTTCAGCCCAGGCCTGTGCAAGTAATGTATTTAATTTGTATATTTATATTTTAATAATTTATGCTACGGTAAAGATCTGGCCACGGCCGCTTCTTGGTATTATGCAGCAACTACGCCATACTCTCACGGAACTATGACATAAATTGTTTGCTACTATAATCATTTAACATCATGTCAAAAATCCTAATATAAATAATTATATTCTCACACACTTCCTTTCATTACAAAGCAGCTTACCTTACAATAATTTGTAAATCGTAATAAGTAAAACCAGATCTCTAATTGGCTCACAGGTCTGGCAACCGCGAACATCTTCCTCCCCTGCAACCTTTCTAACGGCACTTGCCAGTCGGGCTTGGTTTTGTATTTGAACAGCACACATCCGTGTCTGTCTCCTCGCGCTCGTGTAATTTGTGCTAAATTCGCACCATTACTTCTTAATATCTGCGAATGCGTAACATTCTCTTTTATAATATGTTATTTAATGATTGTGATGAACTGTTTAGTGTGTATGCTACGGAGAACTAATTACAGTAAAACAATGATGACTATAAGGAACTCACGTGTATTCCAATTGTTTGTACAATTTAAATAATGTTAATTTTTCACAGCATCCTTTTAACATGTGCGTGTATACAACGTTATTGCTCATCTAACATGCTATTCTCATTAACTATGACCAATTTTAGTGCACAATTTGTGAACAGCGATGTTGCGTGTTTTAATGTAATTGTTTATATTAAGCTGCTTGCCCTTATACCACTCACGCCTCACATGTGAACTGTACAATATCATAGTACAATTGCTTAAGGGAACTTACTGTGCGTAGCACATATTACGCAACCTGGGTCACTTCATGAACTGTGTAAATCATTTGCACAACGACCATGTTGCCGTAGTTACATAATTTTAAATCATGCAACCCCAATATTGCCGGAGCTTGGTCCGTAACTTGCGTGCTGGGCGCCTCTTCTGACACGTTGACTTCTTCTGGAATGTGCTTATGTGGTGCGTTTCGTGTCTCGCTGTCATCGTCATGGGCTACCTGGCTGACTGTGCGTGCTGCAGTGGCGGTCGCCTCCGCGACCGGGGTGGAGGGGCGGCTTGTCTCATCTTCTTCCTTGTCTAGTCCGCATTTAATACTTTCGTGTGTGGGTCCTGACGAGTACTCGCTTAACTGGCCTGCCCATGTCTTTGGGCTGTCGTGTCCTTTGGTCACTTGGGGTTTCCGTGAGCCGGTCGCAGGGGCGCGCGCTCCGGGTGCGTTGGCCCTATTCTCGAAATGACTTTGCGCTGGGCTGTTCCCGCTCGAGCTTGTCCAATATTTCCGAGAATGTAAGTAGAGAACAGCTTCCGACGCTTCAGTTCCTCTGGACTGGCATAGGTATCGCAGGGCGGTATTGGCGAGGCGGCGCTGTCTGGTAGGCCAGCTGGTTGTTAGCTCTCATGGCGGTGTCAAGCAGGTCGGATGTGTCTGCCATTGGCAAGTCAATGGATATTTCGATATTGATCGGGCTATGGGAAAGTGTACTTTGTCCTGTTAGGTGTATCAGTGATGTAATCGGACTATCATCTCGAGCTTCATCAATCGTTACCCATTCAAAAGTTGTCCTCTGTTAGTCAGGGGTGTTTTGGGGCTGGCGTGGTGTCGGCGGGCCTTCTTTTGGGCTGAGGTTTACAAAGTCGAATTCCTAAAATTTTATTGACAGTGGTGGGTCGCATGGGTCCGGGCCAAGACCTGGCGGCGTGATCAGAGGGTTTACATGGGGGGATGGCTGCGGTTTGTTGAGCTAACATGTTAATATCTGGGTGGTCATCCCGTTTTATTACGTGAGTATAGGTTGTAATGATCTATCTCATCTGGCTAGAGGGGGTGATCACATTTGGCCCTACCTCTATTGACCGGGTGGTGTTAACAGATAGGTTGTTGTTAGGGGGGAACAGTAATGTTTATTGGCGGTGATGGGTGAGGTATAGGTGGAGAGGGGGCGGCAGGGTGCATGCACTGATGTCGGAGGCTAGCGGGAGCGAGCGAATGTCTTTTATAGTTACCCGCCGGGAATTCGCTGTCATCCGTGGATAGTGGCACGGCGCCTCCGTCAGCCTGGACTGTTGATTGGCCGCTCTGATCGCATTCCGCAGGTTCCACAGTTTCAGGCACCCGGGGTGCGCCACCATCTCTGTTTACTGTTGTCGCCTTCTCTCGGTCGCCAACGGGTGTGTAAGGGGTGTGTAATTGTGTTGCAGTCCTTGTGGGTGGCAAAGTATCAACAATTTTCCGTCGTTGTAACATCAGGGGAGTTCAGTGCGCGGTCATTATGAGTTTCGCTGCTTTCTGTGTTTGCTTCGCTGTCACTTTGAACAGACCGCAGGGGGTATAGAGCCCCGATTCCAAGGGGGAGGGGGAGGGCGGTGGCGGGGGTGTCTCTTTGGCCAGGCGCGCGCAATTCCTGGCTGCTCTTGTGGTCCTGTCCATACTGCTGTGTCCTTTTGGCGTGGTTTTGCGGGCCTTTTTGGTCTTATACCTCGTTCTGGTACTGATAGCTCCGCTATCGGGGGTGGTGGGTGACCAGACGCATGGTGGGTGATGACACGCATTACATCTCTCATCTTGTATTAAAACTTTCACGTAGAACAAAATCACACGTCATGACTGATGAGCCAACTAAAAAAACAAATGACACCTCTCTAAATGAGATTATCATAATTGGAGGGAAGATACAATCAGTTTTATTGGATACTTTGATTACATTTAGAAGAAGAGAAATAGCAGATTTGGAAAATTGTTCAAACAAATCCTTGTCAACCCTTTAAATTGGCATTCTCAACACATTCATTGGAGAAATTCGCCTTCGGAACCCAATTGTGTCTATGGTCTTACCACTATCACACATGACCTTCAACCAGCAACGTTTCTTGTAAGAACAGTGCATACTGTAAACAGCAAGAAACGAAAACACAAATTTTATTGTAGGGGCAGAAGTCTTTAAAACTCTATTCTACGCGGAAGACTTGCTTTATTCATATGATGACGTGTGATCCACTATCTGGACAGTCAAACAATTAATTGGCTTTTCACCACAAGAGGTTTCATTCGTCTGAAATGAGCCTCTAATTGTGCTGAAATGCTTGGTATTCTACCCCAGCATTTGATTCCACACCCTAATGTCAAGGTATTTCAATCAATGAATTCTGAACGGGTTAATGCTTTTTTGTGACAAGCATTCATATTTACTCTCTCTTTACTATTCTGCACATTTTACTAATAGTATCAATGAGTCCAGTTTTACTTCCCCGTGGACTTTTTAAAGATTGTGTGCCAGTTAGTTCCGATGGAGACTCGTTTGAACAATCTCGACATTTTTAGTTAAGTGAGGAATGTGATTAGAAAATGGAATATGTTTTACTACAAAAAATTTCTGAACCATTATTCACAATACAGTTGGAATGAGTAATCAAATACTTTTGCCCTTGCCCAAGAAATAAATTTCTACGCTCAGATAAACTCTGTTGTCATACAAAATGCCAATGCTTTAGATGTGTCACTTTTCTTGTGCACCGACGATATAAATTTCTCACTTCTCATTATCGCTTTCGCCACGTTCCGCCTTTATGTCGGTCGATGAGGCAACTTTCATTGCCGTTTTGTTGTTATCTGGGAGAGTAGCGTTCATTCACATGTCACAGCACGAATTCTTAATATCCAAAATAATTCACGGAAGAAATTTCATGCTAAGACGAGATACACGCACAACACACACACACACACACACACACACACACTGGTCTGTATATATAATTAAATAAATTGGTTTGTTTTATTCTCAAAAATAATTATATCGTTTGGAATGGACTATTTTACCAATGGAAGTTAAGGTTAATAAATAAGGAATGATAATGAAGTATAAACCGGCAGCAGCGTAAACCGAGAGAAATTTCGAATGACCCCCTTATCCAACACTAATTCAAACAACACGCTATTACATTTCGAATTCAGATACGAAAATATACCTTAATATCAGAGCCGTCAGGGCCTATCAATATATCTTGGAAGACCACCCTCGTGGTAGCAAATCACTGGCGCGATGCTTGGAATACGACCTTAAAGCGAGAAATATTGCATAAAGCCAAAACCACGCGGGATTTAAATAACAAGAACTGGCTGGCATTTGATTAAATAGCCACTTATGAGAACTAGCATCTGGTTTTTGCAATGTGTCTCTAATTCTTACTCGATTTAGTGGAAGAACTTTTTTAAGGACCGCAAAAACTCCAGTTTAATAAGGCATCCCAAAGCCCTGCCGGCTCACGACTGAGTAGGCAGACGAGCACAAGTTGACGGCACTGAAAAAAACACGAGGTGGGAGATGATGCGGTGGCTCACGACCTAAGGAATGCTCCCGATTTGGCTCTCGAGTCGTGTTGAAAATCTTGCACTGCCTCCACCGGATGCAACCTTTCTCACGAGCGGCCATTCATCTCGCCATCCATCCACGTCTGAACACCGATTTCAGAAATCACTCAGTTTGCTGTACACGTTCAACACATTCTAACAAGCTGTATTATTTCCAATTTTTAAATGCCAAACTCAATAAAAACTATCACGTATAGGTGGCAGAAAAGCTACGATTAATGTTAAGAAGCAAATCAAGGGACCAAATTAGTATTTTCTCAGTACATCAAAGAAAACAATAAAAAGCATGCCCGTCCAACGATCCGGACCTCCAAAGTAGTTTTTATTCAGGAAAAATGTCGAAAGTATGTGCCGTTTTGGAGGATAAGAGAACTTGCTGCCGACCTGGGTGGCCAAGGTAGTTAAGAATACGTGCGTATTGATTCAGCGTTTCGGTCCGAAGGGTCGCGGGCTCGAGTTTCGGCTTGGGCATGGTTGTTTGTTCCCTGCGTGTTATATATTTGTTATCGCGGAGGGCCTCGCGTTCTGCTGACCCCAGGTCATAGGAGCTTGCAAGTGTGTCGGTATCTAGTGTAAAGTCGAACATACGTCCCATCGGGACGTTATGTGTAACCGACGGTCGGCTGGATAAAAAAAACTAGAAAAATATATAATATTTCCTATTCAGAAACAAACAAGGATTGTCTTACTATTTACTCTATTAGTAAAAGGAAAGTGAAAAATCCGAGTGAGATGAAATTCGATTGAGTTTACCCTTAGCCCTGTCAAATTCCGTGCGGACCAACCACCGCTTGCTTTACACCTGCCTATCCCTCCGACTTCACACAGTTGCATAGCACGGATTTAAAAGACGATTTGAACCGACGGAAGTCAGAATACGTTCTGACCCGGAGCATTTAATGCATAGGGACACCAGCATATCTGTTCAAGGTTAATCGGTTTACAGGACAATGAGTACTTAGAACAAAGGCCATAGAAAAAATGTCCACAACGTATACACTGTACAATGTCTAATAAACGAAATTTACCCAGTAGAAATGTCAACAGCAAAAATGACAACTCCATAATGTCTACTAATCAAAATATCAAACCCCAGTATGTAACAAATAGCAATATAGGCAATATTTTCATAAAGAAGGATTATTATAAGACACATGTACTCATGAATGGGACACTGCTGCCATTGAAGGAAAAAGAGTGCGGAGTGTATAAAACAAATAGCTACTGAAGGTCCCAACGAAACTCCAAGCCGTATAGTGAGAAAAGATCTAACCATATTTGGAAATCTTATAAAATTACAAGGTGGAGTAGAACGGATAATATAGTAGAGGAGTTCCATTCAAAATTTAAAAGAATGGTTCCAGAACACCACTTGAACATTTGGAGATTTTTAGCAGATTTTTCACGATCAGTATGAAGCTCCAAAGTGGCCACATAATGTTCGACATCCCATAAATTAAAATAAAATGTCACAAATCAGTGGTAAATTGATGAAATAGTATTCAGATACCAAGATTACTAAGACAAGAACCAAGTGAAATAATATGTACGTGCTCTGTCATGCCACATATACATGTATGATGATTCTGTAGACGAAAATTGAAATTAAATTACTTGTTTTCATACGTAATAGTCCCCCTCTCCTTCCAACTCGTGACTTTAAAGGTTTAAATCTGAGTAGCTATAGAGAAAGCAATTAGACTGGAGGTGGCAGTGATCTTTCAGGCAACACCTTACGGCTCGACCGATCGATGATAGGGAGTAGTCGATCCCCAGGAAAGAACAAAGTGTCACATATGTACAAACTGCGATTATGATTATAACTGCTTCGTACAAACATTTTTCTAAGCCATTGGCTGCCTTATCTAACGGAACTGGAATCATGCAACAATCTTCTCGCGATGGCAGAAGCAGGAAGGCGGGGCACAGACCTGACCCCCACACGTGCGCACGCACAGCCAACTCTGAAATGGCTCAAATGGCCGCGACGTGTCTCCCCCAATTAAACAAAGTCACCAGATCAAGGCTTCTAAAAGCTTCTGAATCCGTTCATTCAAAGGGACAAAGCAGTCCCCACTCACTTCATGGCCTAACGCATTTGCACGACAGTAAAAAGTTCAGTTAAATTAGAATGAACCAGTTCTAAGTCGCAAGTGGATGTGTATCTGCGCGCCACGAAAAGCTTTATTGCCTTTGGGCAAATGGACGTTTTTATGGACGAATTTTAGGCAATTTCGGCATTGGCACTGTTATGCATGTTATTTAATGTGTATTTCAATAGTGTGGTATTCACCGAATACACATTGTAACCAACTTTGTAAGTTCCATAACATCTGTGACATTCCGAGACATGAACCTACCTCTATGTCGTGCTCTAACTGCTCTGTCCGCGAACTTGCGTCTGTGCGTATGCAGAACTTTCGTGCGCGCTTATGTGCACGGTCTACAGGGTAGCAACGCTTCAAGTCCCATTATATATATGAAGTGTGTGTCTCCTTCTTACTGATACTGGTGCATTTGAAGTGCACAAATATTGTACGTTCTAATCCTGTTGTGGCGTGTGAATATTGTACGAAGGACTCCTCTATCCACAGCCAACTTAATTAACCCTATTGAAGTATTGCAGTCCATTTATTTAAATTTATCCATGCACTGAATCATACAGGGTTCAGGAATCATACATCTGGAGTTAATCGATCTCCGTCAGGTGTCCGATCCCCGACGTGAATTCTCCTGATGTGTTTGACATCAATTAAATTGAATTCTTAGGTCTACTACTCTGATCAGTGGTTTCCGGGTTGTTCTTGATCACTCCCAGGCAAAAAGCAGCCTATCCAGGCGAGCTGCACTCTATAACATCTATAATATAGGCCATGGACCGCGTATGATCCTTCCTTTCCTGCCCTGTGATCTCATTTCTTATTCTTAGGGTCGAGTGATGTGTTGATGAGCTATCCATACTCAAAGAGCGAGGATCGAGACTATGGTGCACAAGAAAATGTCCACAGATTGCATATAGAAATCCCGTATATAGCAATATTTTAGCTGTTTTTGACGTTAAATAAAGAAAATAAATCGTAATTTGCCCATTTATTCAGTAAATTGCTAGTGTGTCATTATCACTTCCAATTTTACATCGATTTTTAATTTCCCGAATACGTACATACATACTCTGTAATATACGTACTATAGGGGGAAAAGTTAATGCTGCGGGAAATCGATTTCGAGATTTCAACGGAAATACACGGTTTGGGATCCCCTGATACCGAAAAAATGTTTTCAAAACGTCAGTCCGTCCGTACATCTGTCTGTCCGACGGTCTGCCTGTCCGCCCGTTTGTCCGTCTGGGAACACCACTAGCGCCTAAACCATTCATAGGATTGTTTCCAAAATGGATATTCCCCAGCCGATCTGGCTCGAATAGAAGTCATATAGCGTTGAAAAACTGATATTAAAAATTGATATTAAAAATTTGGGGGTACTTTACAAGCCTCCCAGACGTTTTCCAACTTTCCTCAAAAACGGTTCCAAATATTTTCTTAAAATTTCATGTGAAAAGAGTGAAATATACATATAAAGGTGACGTAGGTCCGATTTTTAGGGTTAACTCAGAATTTTTGAGAATTTTTAAATTTTGAAATTTTTTCGGGCGTCTTCCACAACTACAAAATTGAGGATAGAGATTTTTCCTCCAAATAAAGTTTGTTCTCCACAATGGGTGCATTCATTAAGGTCATGTAATTTTTTTTGAAAAATTTAGTCGTTTTCTCGCAATATCGTGAGCAATATGAGCAATAAAAAAATAAGATTTTCTCAATTCCGGCAATATTTATGTTGTTTTTTTTTACGTTTGATAGGTATAGTTCTAAGTGCACTCTATAAGATGACGTAAACGCGATATTACTCTATTCTTTTGTTGTTGTTTTTTTTTTCAAAAATTACAAAACGTAATTTTTTACTTGTCTCTCCCGTAGTTAATATTTATATTAGCAACAATTTGTTCACATTATTATATTTATGAATATATGTGCTTTAAATAATGTCACATAAAGTTTGCATTTAAGTTATACTTGCTTGTAATGCATTTAAGTTATACTTTACTAAGCATTGCTTTAAATAGGGACGAACAACAAAGCATGGCTTTAAACGCGTCTTAAAATTAAGGATGACTTTACTAAATTATACTTAAAAAGTATTTGGTGAAACCGGCCATTATTCATACCTGAATCAAAATTTAATCTAAGCATTACGAAAAATCTGCTTTGAAATGTAAATACAACGTGTTCAGACAATTTGTTGTTCAGTAACGATAATTTGGCATTTGCGTTTAATGAGCCCTCCTTATTTGTATTTTGTGTTTGATGTCTCGTTTATTCGTAACTTAGTCCTCCGAAATACGGACCTTAAGATACTGAATTCAAATTATTTCTGCCTAAAATGTAGTTTCTCAACGAATATATAAAGTAATTTTAACACAGAATAATTACTTTATTTTACAAGATAAAGTTTATGAAATTCTAGTTGGCAATAATAATAATAATGATAATAATAATATTAATAATAATAATAGTAAAAATAATAATAATAATAATAATAATAATAATAATAATAATAATAATAATAATAATAGCCGATCAGATGGCCGAGATCGCTAAGGCAGTAGTGCCGGAGTGGTTTCGGACCAGAAGATCGCGGGTTCGAGTCCCGCCTCGGGCATGGATGTATTTGTGTATGTCTGTATGTGTTGTCCTTTCACCCCCATTATCGTCGTATCATCATTTCATCTTCCATACCCCCAGGGCTAACAACCGTGGGGGCTAAAAATCGGATCCAGCTAAAATGCTGGTCCCCCCAAAAAGTTGTTGCAAGCACCTGCCACCGTGATAATAAATAAAAACTGAGCCACGGTAAATGCAGGATGCGTGCATGCGTGGTCCTAGTCGGCCGATTAACGAAAATAATAATAATAATAATAATAATAATAATAATAATAATAATAATAATGGTAAATCACGAGGTAAAGAGAGGGAGGAGATGAGGAAGAAAGAAAAATTACAGAGAGAAATCGTGTATTTAAACCAATTTTTCATCCTTAAAATTATTCCAGGATAATTTTTTTTAATTTTACTAGTATTTATTATGAAATACGAAAAAAATTCCTAATAAACTATCAAAGGCAAAATATATTTTTTCTTTGTTTCATGCTATTGGGGCTTAGTTTTCCATCCCACTAAACGCCCCCTTTGGTTGAAAAAGAAAATGAATATAAAAGATCCGCATAATTAATACTTCACCAGGCATCGTTCCTTCACATACGCCTTTGCACGATTACGTGGAAGACTCACGCGGCAGGAGTTAACATTGTCTTAAGCAACTAGCATGCTACATCCATGGCAAGATTCCCGCCTGCACGACCGCTGCGAATGTCAAGGACACGCCTTAACGTGGGGGCCAGAGCCCTCAATATATTGCTCCTTCACCTTGAAGCGTCTGCTGCGTTCTCAGACCCTTTCTAATTCCTTTCCCAAATCCTCGTGGCGATCACTGCCCCCTTTCCCTCTCGATCCTTCGACCCATCTCGATCAGGTCTTTGACCAGTTTCCCTGATTTCTTTGAGCAAATGCTGAGATGGCCCCTTGTTTTGCTTCTAGTCGTAAATGCGCACGTTTTGTTGAACTCTCCTTTTGCTTGTAAAGGTAGGCGTAGAGGTAAGGGGGAGTTACTATTTTGTTAGCGATGCAAAAAGATCATACTTGCAATTCGTTTACCGATTCAAATAAGTTTTCTATAACACGGGAACGAAAATGTCTATTTTTTTAAAAAAAATTGTTAATCTCGCCCTTTTTTAAAATTTATTTTTATTTATTTATTTTAAACTTTCACTCATCTTTCAACTATTTTTAGATAAAATGACGGGAAGGGATTCTGGAACTGAAGAAAACGTGCGCCGATTATCTTCTTCCCCATTTGTCACATACGGTTTTTACTGTTTTTATGACTAAATAAATCTAATCTACCTCATTCCTCGCCACCCCCGCACCTCTACCGGTTGCCTAAACTCTTCGGAATCCACCAGTTGCCTAAATTCTTCTGAAGTATCTGTTTGAAGTTTAGAGGTAAGGATGTAGTGCATTCGAAACCCTTCACAACAATAAAGAGAAACTTCAGTTATTGCATTTGATGTGCGTTTTGGGCAACCAGAATTTCTTTCGTAAAGAAACCCGCATTTGGTTGACATTCTTCCTATCTTTCTGACCAGTTTTGAAACTCGTTCAAAAAATGATTTTCTGGTCACTGTCCACAGTGGTTCTTGAAATACATTATTTTATATTTATCTTTAAACATTTGACCCATATTTCTAATTTCAAACCACATAGCAGTAATATTAATAAATTCTCATGTTGAAGTAGGGTAGGTGAGCTAAAACTTTTCTCCAGCAATATTGAGTCCATCTACAGAATTATTAAAAATTTGCTAAACTAATAGTGATGTAAAATATGAAAAGAAAGCTTCTTTTTTAAAAAATTTAGTTCGTTGTTCCATGATTTAGATTTAGATTTTTAAAGACTTAATATGTTTGTAACAAATAATGTACTTCAGCTTCCGGGTCAATGACCTCCATCTGGATCAGCTTTTTGTCGTTTCACTGATCCATTGAGCAAATGCTGAGATGGCCCCTTGTTTTGCTTCTGGACGTAAATGTAGCTTCACTATGCGCACGTTTTGTTAAACTCTCCTTTCGCTTGTAATGGTAAGAGTAGAGGTAAGGGCGAGTTGCTATTTTGTTAAAAAATGCAGAAAAATCATACTTGCAATTCGTGTACCGATGCAAATACGTTTTCTATAACTCAGAAACAAATATGACTATTTTTCAAGTATTGCTAATCTTGCTATTTTTTCAAATTTATTTTTTCAAATTATTTATTTATGTTAAACACTTTACTCGTCTTTCAACTATTTATAGTTAAAATGACGGGAAGGGATTCTGGAACTCAAGAAAACGTGCGCCGATAATATTTTCCCCCTACGCCACATACAGTTTTTTTCTTTTTTTCACTGAATAAATCGAAATGACTAGAGCACTGCGTTCGGGCGAGAGGAAGCGCTCGCGCGGTCGCCGCCGACGCTTGGCGGAAGGGGCAGCTGCTGCTCGGGGGAAAGCGCCCTTTGCGCCCGGCACTGCGACAGGCTGCTCACTCAGCCTCACCTTCTCGTCAATCGCCACACAAGGGTAGAATTGTCATTCGAAATACATTATTCATTATCATTTACATACGTTATATACCACGTAAAATGACAGAAAATAATGAATTTATAACATTGTGGGCAATAGAAAAATGCTTGATACTGTAATTTAGTATAATCTTAGAAATGACCAAAATAAATGTTGTAGTAGTCTCTAATTTCTGTTCCTGGCTTATGAAATAGGCTTACCGTGTAAGTATTTTAATTAAAAGACTCTGTCGTCCCTTTCCCTTACCTTCGCAGGAGAACATCTGGTAAAGTGAGATATCAATATCGTAAGAGGGATATCTCGCCCATGACTCATCAGTCACCTACGCCCCACCGCTTTTCTCCTTCTTTTCTTTGGGTGAAGAATTGAGAAGAAAGCAAACTATTCACTAAAGATCCGCTCTCTAAATATACAGAATGTCAAATTCATACACAAATGACATCATCGAAACAAAAAATGAGAATCGATACCTATTGACTGGGATTAGTAAAATTGGAAATGATTTAAACATACATTTTTAACTTGGACCAGAATAAAATAGAAATACATTTCAAGAAAACATGCCTAGAAATTTCAATATGCCTGGTCCTTAAAGTACATTTACTGAAAATAGGGAAAATAAATATTCGTCAGGGTTGTTAATTTTTCATTATCGTTGCATATATACCAAAAACATTATAAAATCTTCATTGGAATAAAGCAGGGCACTTCCTAAACATCCGATGTCTAGTCATTACAAAAACAAAATGTATCTGACACATGAATACTCTTCCTTTTAAATCGCAGGTAGAACTCCAGTAGTTCGACTTCAGGTTCTTTAGGGAGTCTGTGAGCCGAATTTTGGAATTGTAAATAATTTTAAATATAAAAGGTTTATAATATTCCATTTATAAATTACATTTTGTAAAATGGAAATTATTGTTCTTTTATTTTAAATCCCAATCAATACTCCACCCTTTTCCTGGATTATAGCATCCGATATTTACCCCGACGTGGCGGCCGAGTCCCGCGAGTCTCCGGCTGTCGGCAACCGACCGAGGTCGGCGTCTCGGCCGGGCACCGGCGACCGGGCACCGGCGACCGGGCACCGGCGACCGGGAGCCGGCGACCGGGAGCCGGCGACCGGGAGCCGGCGACCGGGAGCCGGCGACCGGGAGCCGGCGACCGGGAGCCGGCGACCGGGAGCCGGCGACCGGGAGCCGGCGACCGGGAGCCGGCGACCGGGAGCCGGCGACCGGGAGCCGGCGACCGGGAGCCGGCGACCGGGAGCCGGCGACCGGGAGCCGGCGACCGGGAGCCGGCGACCGGGAGCCGGCGACCGGGAGCCGGCGACCGGGAGCCGGCGACCGGGAGCCGGCGACCGGGAGCCGGCGACCGGGAGCCGGCGACCGGGAGCCGGCAACCGGGAGCCGGCAACCGGGAGCCGGCAACCGTGAGCCGGCAACCGTGAGCCGGCAACCGTGAGCCGGCAACCGGGAGCCGGCAACCGGGAGCCGGCAACCGGGAGCCGGCAACCGGGAGCCGGCAACCGGGAGCCGGCAACCGGGAGCCGGCAACCGGGAGCCGGCAACCGGGAGCCGGCAACCGGGAGCCGGCAACCGGGAGCCGGCAACCGGGAGCCGGCAACCGGGAGCCGGCAACCGGGAGCCGGCAACCGGGAGCCGGCAACCGGGAGCCGGCAACCGGGAGCCGGCAACCGGGAGCCGGCAACCGGGAGCCGGCAACCGGGAGCCGGCAACCGGGAGCCGGCAACCGGGAGCCGGCAACCGGGAGCCGGCAACCGGGAGCCGGCAACCGGGAGCCGGCAACCGGGAGCCGGCAACCGGGAGCCGGCAACCGGGAGCCGGCAACCGGGAGCCGGCAACCGGGAGCCGGCAACCGGGAGCCGGCAACCGGGAGCCGGCAACCGGGAGCCGGCAACCGGGAGCCGGCAACCGGGAGCCGGCAACCGGGAGCCGGCAACCGGGAGCCGGCAACCGGGAGCCGGCAACCGGGAGCCGGCAACCGGGAGCCGGCAACCGGGAGCCGGCAACCGGGAGCCGGCAACCGGGAGCCGGCAACCGGGAGCCGGCAACCGGGAGCCGGCAACCGGGAGCCGGCAACCGGGAGCCGGCAACCGGGAGCCGGCAACCGGGAGCCGGCAACCGGGAGCCGGCAACCGGCTGCCCCGACGGCCATTCTCGCTTCAGCTGCGGGCCAGTGCAGTCGCTGCGCCAACAGCAGCTAGAACCGTTAAGTGTGAAAGTGCAACTCAATATCACACCGAACGTTATGTTATTAACGAACTTTATGTTCGGAATAGTGTTCAGTGGTCATTATTATTCACTACTAGTGCTTTAGAAGTTGAATGAACAATAATGATTTATCCAGCACATGGCGAATGTTCAGTGCAGCCCTAAATTCGTTATATCATTCGGAAGAGTCATCTAATGTGCTTCCCCACGAAGGCAACGTGAATCTCACGGACAGCATGGAATTCACCGAAATACCGCCTCAACGTCAACACATTGCAAGCAACAACATCCAATTCGGGGCCGGATCATCAGGCCAGCCCAAGGAACGAATGAATGCACAACAGTCAGATACTTCAGCCCAACTGCATCATAACAAGGTAATGTCGCAAGGAAAGCGAGCCAGCGATAACGATAGTGATAACAGAGACCTTTAAATGTGTAACCACAGACAGTCAGCCTCCGGCAGGGTCGAACCTACAAAGTCAATACAATGTGGAAATCAAAAACAGATTTAATTGGCTAAACGAAGAGATCCCAGATGATCTAAGTGACGAAAATAAAATCCCACCAATTTTTGTTACAAATTTTGAAAATCAAGTTTTTCTCGCGAATGAAATAAAATTTAATGTCTCATCAAACTTCACTACAGCACTCAAAAATCAAAAGATTCGAATCCAATTCCAATCAGTGACCGATTTCCGAAAAGCAGTTAAATATTTCTTGGCCAAAAACAATTTCACACGTATTCGGATAAAATTAGTAAAAAATACTCAGTTGGGATCAAGAGTATTCATCCTTCCATCTCAGAAAATGAAATATTAGCTTAAATCAATAACAAATTTAATTCTGCTACAAAAGTTACTCGACTATATAAAAACAATTCTCCCATCCCAGAAATGGCAGTAGACTTTGATGGAACTCACAAAATCGAGAATGTGTTAGAAATAAAACATTGTGAAACCAGAAAGAAGAAAGAAAACCAAGGAACCCCCTACAATGTTACCGGTGTTTAGACTTTGGACACAGTAAAAATAATTGCAATCATACAATTCCATGTGTGTTTTGTGCGGGTGGTCACCTATCAGCAAACTATGAACAAAAGAACTACACTCCTACATGTAAACATTGTCTCAAGAAGCATAGGGCTGACCTCAGGTCAGCAGAATGTCCATATTATCAAAAAATTTTAGAAAGTAAAAGAAATAATCCAAATGACAGACTTAGGAACAATCCTATTCCCCCGCAGTTCAATTCAACAAACTTTCCAATATTACCTCCAACCAACAACATACCTCATTTTTCACATGCGGTAAATATCAACCACCAACAGAACACAACAAACACAAATCACCAACAACATAACAACCAACAGACAAACAGAAACTACAACAATTTCAATATTAGTAACTCATTCATACAAAACATCACTCAGTTTATAACCAATCACATAATTAATTTATAAATGCTTTAATACCAACAATTATACAGAATATCCAACAATCAATTGCCATGTCATTTAGCAACAATTATGGATCACCATAATGATATAATTATATTAAATTGGAATGCCAATGGCATTATAAACAAAAAAGCCTAGTTACAACACTTCGTGCATGCTAACAGAATTGATATAGGATGCATCACAGTAACACATCTCGACCAAGAATCCTCATTTTTTATTCAGGGATACACAACAATCAGAACAGACAGACAAAACTCGAAAGGTGGAGGAGTATTAATACTAATAAAATGCAGTATACCACATCACCAGATTACTCTATCTCCCAGGCCCGGACTCGAAACAGCAGCAATAAATGTAAAGTATAATAATAACAGGACAATAACAATAGTAACTGCTTACAAACCTCCAATATAAAAATCAATAATAGCAACATCTCCACATTATTACAACTACCAAATCCATTCATTATTGCAGGTGATCTAAACTCTAAACACTTCTCGTGGGGATGTCGGCTACAAATCCCGCTGGTAAATACTTATACAACATAAAAAGGAACCTGAATGGCAATATATCACCAACCGAACCCACTTACTTCCCATATGATCCAAACAAAACTCCAGACATACTTGACATAGCAGTCACAAATATTAAATCTCATTTCATTTCAACAACGTACCATGAACTAGAATCAGACCACTTACCAGTAATAATATCAACTCGCGTAGAAAAGCCCCCCCATCCACTTTTAATAGTTATAACATTAATTGGAAGTACTTTAAAGGTTCTATAAATAAATCCATACCTCCATTTCACAACCTGAACTCTCCCCAAGAAATTAACCAAACCATCATGACCCTCAACAATATTATAATTAGTAATATTAACAACAGTCATATTGAAAAAAGCTTAGATGTTAACAAAATAATGCACAAACCGCTCCCAACTAATATAATTAACTTAATCCGAATAAAAAATAACACAAGAAGACTTTGGAATTCCCGAAGAATTCCTTCTTTAATAACATAACTAAATCTGTTAAATAATATTTGTAAAAAGGTTCTAAACAGATATAAACAAGAACAATACAAATCCTATATCAATAGCTTAAATACTGAAAACAACTCTCTGAGACAGTTTACTAAGAAACTCTTAAAAAAAGAATAAGTATTCCCCCATTAGCAACTAGTGATGGTAAAAAATACTCCCAATGGAAAAAGCTGAAGTACTGACCTCACACTTTGTTGACACTTGCACCCTCAATAACTCCCCCAAAGATCCGAAACACGACGAAATTATGACAATGTTCAATGCTCCCCTATATGATGTTCCCCATCAAACACAATTCATATTCCCTAATGAAATAAGAAAAACAATAAAAGATATGCCATTTAAAAAAGCACCAGGCCACGATCGGATTAACACAATCGTTTTTTAAAACCTACCGGAGAAAGCCATTGCTTTTCTAAATAACATTTACAACTCTGTATAGAGAACAGGATATTTTCCTCAAACATGGAAATACTCAGTCATTCACCCAAAAGCAAAACCAAACAAGAATCGCTCAAAAGTAGAGAATTACAGACCTATCAGCCTGGTACCTATAATGTCAAAAATCTTAGAGAAATTAATACTCATCATATTGAACAAACATACCAAGAAAACAAACAGTATACCACAACACAAGTTTGGCTTGAAGTCACAATACTCTACCACCCACCAACTACTAAGGCTTACGCCACACATTCTCGCTGCATTCCAAAAGGGACAACATACCATCGATGAATTCGTAGACATTTCGCAAGCTTTCGACAGAATATGTCATCCAGCTCTCTATTTTAAATTAATTTCAATAGGTACACCCAAATATATAGTATTTGTTATCCTTAGCTACATCACAAATGTAACATTTTCAGTTTCAGTCGAAGGCCACTGCTCCAATCCAAGGAAAATTTCTGCTGAGGTTCCCCAAGGTTCACCACTTTCCTCCACGTTGTTCAATTTATACACAGCAGATATCCTTACTTCAGCACATAGAAACACCGCTCAATTTGCCGATGACACTGCACTGTATATCTCAGGGAACTCTTTAACAACTCTTCAAACACAGCGTCAGAACCACCTAAATTTACTAGGAAATTAGGCTAATGTCTAGAAAATAAAGTTTAACCCAACAAAATCTGTAGCAACAATAATCACATTAAAACCATTCACACACCCTCTTTCATTCTTCATAAATAACGATATCATCAATTGGACACCAACTAATAAAACAATAAAATACTTGGGCTTAAACTTCGATACCCGATTCAACTGCTAGCAACATATAGAGGTAAAACTAAACTAATTCAACTACGACCCTTACTGAATCAACACAGTCAACTCTCCAAATCCAATGCTCTATTACTCTACAAAACAATAATCCGGTCGACATTACTCTATGCTAGTCCCATCTGGGCCAATGCTGCTAATTCCAATCTAAACAAAATACAAGTCATCCAAAATAAATTTTTAAGATCAATTACAAAAGCACAATGGTTCATCAGTAACAATCAATTGCACAATGGTTTAAATATAAACACAATAAAGAACCAAATAGCCTACCTCGCACACAATTTTTACACTAAGCTTCAAGCATCATACTTCTATAAACTAGGCAAAACCCACAATTATCAAACGAGAATTAACAACAAATATCCGCTCCATTCATTTTATAAAATGTTCGCAAACTTGGAATAATACTTATCTGAGGTGCTTCCTGCTTCCTCTCCCAGTATAATAATAATAATAATAATAATAATAATAATAATAATAATAATAATAATAATAATAATAATGTCTTTATTAATGGCGAGGCTCAGGCCATAGGGCCTGCTCTTCCGCCTAACCACTTAAATTTACATACATTTAGAGAAGTAACATTTTAAGAGGGGAGGACAAGCTGTACATTTACGTCTGGGAGAACAAATCTAGGGACCATCCCGGCATACGCCTTAAGCGATTGAGTAAACCCAGAAAAACCTCAATCAGGATGGCGGCTTAGGGCCGAACATTAATACAACTGAGTATGTTATACTGAGTAGTGAAAGGGAAGTTTCGTGAAAGAGAAAAGAAAAGACGTACAGGGGAAGGGGTCAGAAAGTATAAATGATAAAGTTTGTGAGGGAAAGGGAAGGGGAAAAAAAGCGAAGGAAAGGACGAAGAAGAAGTAGGCGAAAAAAGTGAAGTTATTTGAGGAACGTTACAGAAAGCTACGTTTAGTTTACAGTAGCACTTTACATAAATATACAATAATTTTGCACCAGAGAAGCACAATACACTATAAGCTAATGACAACAGTAATTTTAAACACAATACTGGCAGTATTAAGGAACAATACAAAGAGTGCGGGTATCTTAACATCAATTTTGTTTATGCCAATATATTGTAGTGAGTATCCTGATGATGGTACAGAGATAGCTACAAGTATATTTTATCTGGAACGTCACTAATACTTATTGTATATTTAATTAACAATTTCATTAGGGTACACAGAAAAATAATAATGCTCATAATTTAGGTGTGAGAGGGAATGGAAGATGAGGATAGAGCAATGAGGTATGGGGTAGAATATTGAGAATAAAGAGGGGGAAATAGAGGGTGTTTAACGGGGGCGGTGACCGGGCGCTTGGAAGTGGGAGAAGTCTGGAGATTGAAGAAGACGTTAATGCCGTTCTATATGTCGTTATTCCTTACCCATGTGGTTAATTCAGCTTTGAATTTGCCGAAAGTATTTAAATGTTTTACTCTCGCTGGTAATTTATTCCAGGCTCGGATAGCTGTAATGGTGAATGATTTACTGAATGAAGTCGTGTTGTGACGTGGTACACAAAGCAGGGCTGATTCACGAGATCGATTTAGTTTCAGAAGATTGAAGTTACTTATGAGGTGTGTTGCATGAGAACCGGTTAAAACTTTATAAAGAAGAAGTAAAGAGTGGAGTAACCGTCTTTTGTCTAGAGTAAGCATACGAATTCTGTCAAAAAATTCGGATACATGGTCGTATTTTCTTAGATCAAAAATAAAACGTACGCATGCATTCTGGGCTACTTGAAGTTTACGTTGTAATTTAAATGTCATGTTGGTCAGAAGAAAGTCGCAATAGTCGAAATGTGGCATGATAAGGGATTTGATGAGAGTCTCACGTGTGCTACCTGGTAAAAGTGCTCGCAGGCGTTTCAGTGGGTGCATTGAAGCAAAAACTTTACGGCAGGTTGAATCTACGTGCGAGTTCCAGCTGAGAGTGTTGTCGATAACTACACCTAGGTTCTTGACTTCAGAACACCAAGATAAAATGGTGTCATTTATAAAAATATTAGGCAAAGGAGAAGAAGAGATTTTATTCATAGTGCATTTCGAGCTGATAACCATGCACTGTGATTTGTTTGGGTTTAATTGTAAGCCTAAAGACGCTGCCCAGTTGTTTATCGCTCTCAAATCTTCATTAATTTTTTGTACGAGTGAAACGAGGTATATAAACAGTATATTTTTTTATATAATTGTAATGTATAATTTTAAGTTAGTGTAAGTTTGTATAAGATAGCTTAAGACCATCAAATATTTGCACAGTTAATATGTAAACTGAACAATGTCTTGTCTACCAAAAATAATATTACAATAATAATAAAAGGCTGCCCCGACCGGCCGAGCGCCTTGTCACGAGAGAAAGAGGGGGAGGGAGCTCGGACCGGTAAAATTGGGGAGAATGCAGATCTCTATGCAGACACTATCACATGAAAAAAGGTCTTCGTGAATTCATTGGATGTAGATACATTCTTTGAAAACATATTTATTCTGATTGATAACATATTGGTTTCTAGACACTCAGAAGACCATATATCTATTACTCTGTATTGCATTTTTATAGATAATATATGTACAACATCTTTATACTGACTCTTCATACTGTTAATCATGCTGGAGCAGTGTGTTCCCGACTGGGCGTGGTTCCGCTGGTGGAAGATACCTGGTTAGGATAAACCGTGCTAGCTGACGTGTAGGTTGGAGACGGATCTCGCCAACAGGGAAAGATCGCCGCCTCCCGTGATTAAACAAGCACTATAACTTATGGGACTAATGACCTTTATCTCTTTATTTCTTTTGGGTTGCTTTTTAACTGCTTGGTCATATAGCGTCTACTGTGACTTTTAACATATGGGTAATTGTAAGGGGAACACATAAGGACAACATGAACACACACGAACATCCACGCCCCGGGCCAGATTCGAACCCGCGACCCTACGAACCGAGGTAGCTACGGCCCTTCAGCCTTAGCGGCCCGGCTATCCAGGCTAGCACTAATTCCCTTGGCAGTTGATTCGCCCGGAAGCATGCAACAATCACGCGCCCTGTGGGTTCACCTGTCTTACTTCGTTAGAAGATAAAGTATTGTAGTAGTGCACCTGGCGCGTCACATCAAGCATTGCCTCGGTGGCCGAGTGGTTACTGATGGCCTCTGTGCGCGGATTCCATCCCGGCTGAGACGCGTGGGTTTTCGAAGGGCAGGAAATCGCAGAGGCCTTATGAAGCTTGTGTATGGAAACGAACCCTCGCCAGTGCCCGCTAAAATTAAAACCCTCCGGCAATCTTACGTTCCACCAACAAGAAGGCTCTGAGTTTTTAAAAGTTCTCTTCCTATTTACTTTCCTTGTTGATGACTCGTTTCTTTGGCGTTGAGTGTTGTTTATTTGAAATGAAATTTGCATTAAAACAGGTTTTCCTTCATTTATCATCATTTTGGTATTACGAAATCAATATGAAACCTTTTTGATTTGTTTGATTTCGTCAGAAGACAGTAAAATGTATGTTACGTATGGTGAATCTGTATTTTTTGTACCAGTTTTCTAGAATTTGGTACCTCACTACTCATTGTTTCTTATTTGCAAAAATATACTACTCCCTTTCTAATGGATGAAGGCACATCATTTACGTTTAAAATGTAGAGAACAAGGAAAAAATGAAACCTGGGGGCCTCCGTGTTCAATGGGAAATGGATCGGCAAGGCGATTTAAAAATTTCATTTCTTTTCAGTATGGTTTTTGTAGTCTCAGAGATTTTTTTTAAGATACCAAGTAATCCAATGTAGAGGAATGCCAAAACTTCCTTTGGTGTGTAATTTTGAAAGCGAAATATTATAATCAATAACGTCAAAGATAGAGAAAGATCTAAAAAAATGCCAATAAGAAAGTTTGTATTCATTGATGAACTGACATATTTAAGACACGTTTCTGTAGAGTTTAATTCTCTAAACCCACGTCGGCAATTTGGAAACTGTTCGTGTGTGGTTAACACTAAGATTTAATATTTCGATCTGGCAAGGTCGACTGTACTATAATTATTGTTCATATTCCTATTTCCTGGTGATTGTACTCAAGCAACTCAGATTGTTTACTTCCTCAAAACGCGATTTTAATTGTTCACGTTGCAGCCGTGCAGCCTTGCTTTGTTTCCCCATATCCGCTGTGCCGCTTGTGCGCCGTGGCCGCCGCCGGCGCGGCGGGCGCGCTCCCTAGTTTACGTCCTCCCAGAAGCACCGCCGCCGCGCCGACAATCAGGAGCCCATAAATTGCGGCGGCCTCAACGCACACCGCGGAGAGGACGAGGAGGTAGCTGATCCCCGTGGGATGCAGCGCAGTAGCGCAGCCCGCGACACCTCGCCCATCGGCGGGCCCCGCCAAGCCCCGCTGAGTCCCGCCAAACTCCATCAATTCTCATCAAGCCCTTTCACGCCTTGCTAAGTTCCGCCAAACCCCACCAACACCAACACCAATACCAACACCGCCACCGCCACCGCCGACCGCCGACCGCCGACCGCCGACCGCCGACCGCCGACCGCCGACCGCCGACCGCCGACCGCCGACCGCCGACCGCCGACCGCCGACCGCCGACCGCCGACCGCCGACCGCCGACCGCCGACCGCCGACCGCCGACCGCCGACCGCCGACCGCCGACCGCCGACCGCCGACCGCCGACCGCCGACCGCCGACCGCCGACCGCCGACCGCCGACCGCCGACCGCCGACCGCCGACCGCCGACCGCCGACCGCCGACCGCCGACCGCCGACCGCCGACCGCCGACCGCCGACCGCCGACCGCCGACCGCCGACCGCCGACCGCCGACCGCCGACCGCCGACCGCCGACCGCCGACCGCCGACCGCCGACCGCCGACCGCCGACCGCCGACCGCCGACCGCCGACCGCCGACCGCCGACCGCCGACCGCCGACCGCCGACCGCCGACCGCCGACCGCCGACCGCCGACCGCCGACCGCCGACCGCCGACCGCCGACCGCCGACCGCCGACCGCCGACCGCCGACCGCCGACCGCCGACCGCCGACCGCCGACCGCCGACCGCCGACCGCCGACCGCCGACCGCCACTGCCACTGCCACTGCCACTGCCACCGCCACCGCCACCGCTACCATCGCCACCGCTATCATCGCCACCGCCACCGCCACCGCTACCATCGCCACCGCCACCGCCACCGCTACCATCGCCACCGCCACCGCTACCATCACCACCACCCACCAACCACCGCCAAGTGACGCCAATCCTCGCCAAGCCCTAACCCACGTCGTTCGAAGTCCCGCCAAGCTAAGCCAAGGCATGCAACGCCACGCCACATCAAGCCAAGGCGTCGAACCACGCCAGACCATGCCACGCCGAGCCGTACGAAGTCAAGGGTGCACGACGCTTTGCGAATCCCCACCACACTCTAGTGTCGGTTGCCCTACGACACCACCTAGCCTGTTTTTGCTGGCTGTACGTCAACGTTAATTGCGCGAAGATGTGTCAAATGTCTTCTTTGTTGTGGAGTGTCCTACTGTATTGTGGCGCTCTCTGCACTTTACAGTTTACCTGGAGGTTTTGGGCTCCGAATATGGCAGTCGTGACTGTTATATTCTATTATGAACTGTCTATTAGAAATAACTTTAATTACTATAGACCTTATTTTTAGACAGTTAATTTCTTATTTTAAAAATTTTCTAAAATAGTCGAAATTTTACGCATAAATATTTCTGTATAGGCAGTGATAGCTGAGTACCCTGAGTGGGAATGAGAATGTAACAGTCACGATTTTAAAAATTTTACAAACTATAGATCCCTATTTATAAGGATGTAACTATGAAAATACGAAGTGAAATAACTGTCTAAAAATAGGGTTCTATAGTTATTAACACTATTAAAATCGTGACTGTTACATTCTCATCCCCACTCAGGGTACTCAGCTAGAACTCTCTTCAGGAAACCTCAGAGCCTCAGCACTAACACGTAATCGGTGCGTGTCACCAAACACTGGCCATCTCCTACCATCTTGTTTTCATATTTCAGTCGGTGTGTACCAAAGAGTCCTAAAGTATCCCATACTATGTATAATATTCTTTAGTGAGTACAGTGTGGATACCAGATTGTGTTCTGTGTTGATCTGAGTTACGCTCAATTTGTTACGTCTTTTAAAGTTTTTTGACGATTTTTTCGTAAAAGAACGTATCTTTTAAGAGTAGTGTGCGTGTGTGTCCCAGTATGGTCCAAAAATTTGTTTTCGAATTTTCGAAAGATGAATCTTTGAACAGAAAGTGGTTGCAAGCAATACATCTCAAGGATTTTCGCGTTAACAGAAGTTCTAAGGTATTTAGAATTGCTTTTGATATCTTGTTGCTTTATAGAAATGTTATGTATATGTATAGGAATGAAAATCAAGAAAACGAGCGCAGATGATCTTCTCTTCCATAAGTCACATACATTTTTTATTGTTTTTTGATTAAAAAATCAAATAATTCAAATCAAATCGGAGTATGAGAGGAGTATGATATTCTAAACTACACAACGTACTTGATCTTTCTAAATACCCGTTTTACGTTTTAAAATTTATTATTGGCGTGCTATGTCCAGATGTTTCAAATTTCTCATTTTTAATATGTTATTTCACTTCTGTAGGTATAATTAAGATGAATGCAGGTTTTAATTTGTAACAAAATAGTTTAAGTAGCATTTCCACCCAGAAAATGTTATTCGAATTGTGGAATGTTTTGATATGTTGAGTATGCGAGATGGTGACACGGAAATTGTCTTTACCAGCCATTTTACCATACGGACATATCTTAATTCTTTTAACCGCGAATGTGGATTTAGAGGTAAGTGTTTGTGAGAAACATTGTGAAGTTGTAAAATTAGGTAATATGAAGTTGCCTTTAAAAATGAACAATGTCCATGATCTGATGGAAATCTAATGCTTTAAACTCCCCAAAAAAATAGCAAAATGGAAAATTATTTACACCGTATTCTCGAAAATTCGAAAATTATTAAAGAAGAAATGAAAACTGAAAGTGACCTTGAATTTATTACTGTACAGCTTTCGCTCCTCTCAGCAACATCGAACCACAAAAAGTATAATGCATCTTTCATTTTTTCCTTGCTATTTTTTATATGCCTCCATGATTTAGAAATAGTGGCATTTTCATTTTACCTCACCATGATACTTTAAGATTATGGGATTAATTTAGAACCCAGTGTAGAGCAAAGTGATAGACATTATGTATTATATGCTGAAAGTAAATTTTATCTGCTGGATGAAAATGATGAGGAAGTTATACTTTTAATTCAAGAAATTCATTTGGAACACTATTTAGATTACAAGGGTGAGAGTATTTTGGGAGGAACGTAGAGCTTTGAGAATGCTGCCACATGTGCTCGTGTTTATGATTAACAGTATTAAATCTTAGTATCAAGACGTTGGTATATATTGCATATAAAAACAATGCAATTATTGTTGTTAAAACAATTCAATGTCTATAGAGTATTAAAAATATGGTCTTCTGAGCGTCTAGTGACAAAAAACGCTGTCAAGAAGAAAGATGTTTTTTCAAAGACTAATAAACATCAAATGGTATTTACATACAGTAAATACATCAAGATCTCTTTTATTTGATAGACCCTGAACACTTATGAAAATGTATTTGAAGCAACTGGCTAAATTAAAATATTAAGGATATGCTTTCTTTTCATATGTTACATAATAATTAATTCTGCAATATTTTTAATGATTCAATAGCTTAAGATATTTGCAGAAAAAGTTTGACTTCTATAATATACTTCCACAAAGGAATTTATTAATATTATTTGTATGTGGTTTTAATTAGAAATGTGGGTCAAATGTTTAAAGGTAAACACAAAAGAAATGAATTCCAAGAATCTATGACCTTTGAGGATAGTAAGCAGAAAATCATTTCTGTGAATGAGTTACCAGACTGGTTAGAACGATGGGCAGAGAGTCAACCCAGTACAGGTATCTTAACGAAAGAATCTCCGCTTACCCTAACACATACATCACATGCAGTAATTGAAGTTGCTCTTTATTGTTGTGAAGAGTTTGAAATGAGCTACATACCTCTAAACTTCAAAGAAATAAGAGATATTTGGTCAGTATGGGTAACTGCCATGTTCACAATATACAAATGTTCCACCAACTATGGACCACCCCCATAACGTCTAGACGGCTCAGGATATCGCAATGCATTTTTCGCTGAACAATGCGGAATCATGGGGCAAGTAACATGCCTAAAAAATTGTGTATAATATATTTAGTTTTCGATAAATTTAATCATTCTTTATTTTTTAAATGTAACTTTATATTTTTCTCACCAGCAATGGATAGATCATGAAAAGAGGAATAACATGCATCATTTGTTGGTATTTCGATAGTAATTTGAATATAAATTTATACTTTCTAACATGTGATTTTGAATTAAACGGACAATATTTCATGTTGCAGCCCTTGCAATTATCGGCTTCGTCGAAGGTGGCCTTAGCTGCGACTGTTGCGTGGAGAGGAAAGACTGAGAGGGGTGGCAGTGAGGAATAAGAGGCATAGCTACAGCAGTCCATAGTCTTGACACTGAGATCACACTAAGAAACATCCATTTTAACTATCAGAATTATATTTTTTCCATTGACTTATCTGGATTTAACATGTTTTCTATTGCAATTTCGAAAATCGTTCATTCCAAAGAACGATAAAAAATTGGTAGCGAAATGAAGTTGATAATAATAAATATCATTTTCAAACACTGACAAGAATCCAACCACCTTCGTTAGTAAATTTCATTTTTAATTAAAATGATCACTCCTCCACATCGAAAGCACATGACTACTCTGTTCATAAATGAAAAAAGAAAACAGTACACTTCTGTCTTCTGGTGCGGCAGAACATGTGTTTGTGGCAGCACACGGTGCTATGAAGTGAGAAACTCTCCAATCAGTATTAGCAGTCGCGACTGCAGATGCGCATTTTCGTTAAAGTTTGTAAATTTTCACTGAAAGAACTGTCTAGAGTGTTTAAAAAAATTTATTACTTTGTTCTTTGGACATATGTTTAAATAGGAAATTTATTAACAGTAAATAATAAGAGAAAATGTCTACCTATCTATTATTTAATAAACAAATCGAGATGTTACGATGAAAATCTTTTAAGCATTCATTATCTTCCCATGTTTTAAAACGATGGCTGGTTTCTGCCATAACATAATGATCTTGATTCTTGTAAGTTTGAAAATTACCTTTATTATCGTCCTTACGTTGCAGTTCTATGTTTTGTTCTTTTTAATTATCGTTGAATTTCAGGAGGAGAAAAGTTCAATTCAGATGAACAAATTCGAAAAAAATCTCGCATTCTGATTGTTAATATTGATGTTTGTTCATATGTTCTTCGTGTCAAGACCATGGACTGATGTATGCACCTATTCTTCACGGCCACCCCACTCCGACTCCTATGTCCACGAAACAGTATCGACGCCGCGAAGGCCACCTTTCCCGATGGGGAATGTTGTCCGCTTACTTACAAATCACACGTCAGAAAATCTAATTTTATACTCAAATTACTATCAAAATACTAACATATAAAACGTCATTTTATTCCTCTTTTCGTTATCTATCCATTGCTGGTGAGAACAATATAAAGTTCCATTTAAAAAATCAAAAATTATTAAATTTCTCGAAAACTAAAAATAGTATAGACCACTTCTCTAAGGCATGTTACTTGCCCCATGATTGCGCATTGTTAACCGAAAACTGACTTTGGATATCGCGGGCCGTTAAGAAGTTATGGAGGTGGCCCAAAGTTGGTGGGACATACTGTATATCTGTGACTTCGTTATATGAATATATAAAAAACTAAACGTAAAAAATGATTCGCAGTTTCGTGCTTTCAGCATTGAACTCATTGACGAATGGAAAGATTATCTTATATCATGTTACTGATATCAACTATGACAACTTGTTTGATGGAAACAAATAGGGATTTCAGTAATAAAATTTCAGTGCCTAAACAGGACTAGATAAATTTGAGAGACAGTCTTTCCTCATTAGCTAAGCAGAATACTGTTTTGAAAATTATCATGTGTTATAATTGTGCACCTATATTAGTGACAGATAAATATTTATAAAACAATGAAGAATTGTCAAATAAAATCATTAGTGCGAGGTGGACTGAATTATCCATCTAATGATGATTTTCATGTAGTATGTTGCAACTACATAGTAATTAAAATGAGACTGACTTAAGAGACAGACTTTTTACTGTTCCTTCACAAATGGCAACAGCAAGTTCAATTTCATTAGAAATTTTAGAAAATTTTGAGATTTTCAAAAAGGTAAATTGTCCCTGTGGTCAGTTTTTACTGGATATACATAAATTAAACAAGTAATATATTTCTTAGGAACCACTGCGAAAACATTAATAGTGACCATGAAAATAAAAAAAAATGTCCAGAAAAATAAAAACGTAAAATAAATATTTTATGAGTCTTATTTTTAAATATCGTTTTCATTATATTTAATAAATTATTCCACATAATTTTATGATTGTTCTGATAATCGCTAAAAAATTAACGCTTCCACTGTTTTATTAAAAAATTGCTCTTAATTTTTTGGAATATGCTAACAACTTATTTGAACTACGCACAAAAACGGTACGATATCATTGAAACGGTTTGTTTATCTTCATTTACCACGATTCTGCAGAGCCCGGAGTCCCTTCGTCCGTTCAGTTCGTAACCGTTTTTAACTAACCACAGAGCTACAAGTAACTGAGGTGGAACTCAAGTAATCGAATGGGCATTCTAATCCTCAATCTGTATAACCGAGGTCCTAGTCCCTTGTGTGGAAGTCGAATGTATGCATAAAGCATAATTAATAATGACAGCCGACAAAAGGGATTTCAAATGCTAAGCTCCGATGAGCATTTCCGAAATTCAGAGCATTTATTTTCTCAATTAAAAATTTAAGCTACCTCCTTTTATGAACGGAATTTGCGCCCACTGTGTTGCGGGCGGGAGTGGCGTCAAACGGGCGGGGCAGGGCGGAGCGATGCGGGATGAGGCGGAGTCCGGAGCGGGGGCGGGGAGGGCGGGGGAACTCAGGAGCCGGATCGCACTCCGCTCGCGCCACCTGCCACCGCTTATCAGAGGTCGGACAATTATCAGGCGCAACCGGGCGAAGCACGAGGCCGGTCACGACGCCGCCTCCCGCCACTCAACCCCGCACCGCCCGCTACTCCACCCGCTTGCCGGCTCGCTCGTATCGTTGGCTTCGGTGTCGGTGCGCCCACTCGCCTCCCAGCCGCCCACCCACCCACCTCCCGGCTTCCCCGCACAGCTTCCCTCTGCATTTGCTTCTGTTCTCGCTCGCTCACGGAGCATCTTGCCACCGCCTCGATCGCCACCGGGCCAAGCGATTGCGTCTTCCGCGACCGGCTTCACCCGTCCGACGCCCTTCCCCGCCATCCACCCTCCCAAGTTCTGCCCGCCCGTCAACCGCCTGCCCATCCTCCGCCCACCCGTCCTCCACCTGCCTGTTGCCCACCCGCCCGTCCTCCGCCCGCCCATCCTCCGCCCGCCCGTCCTCCGCCCGCCCGTCCTCCGCCCGCCCGTCCTCCGCCCGCCCGTCCTCCGCCCGCCCATCCTCCGCCCGCCCGTCCTCCGCCCGCCCGTCCTCCGCCCGCCCGTCCTCCGCCCGCCCGTCCTCCGCCCGCCCGTCCTCCGCCCGCCCGTCCTCCGCCCGCCCGTCCTCCGCCCGCCCGTCCTCCGCCCGCCCGTCCTCCGCCCGCCCGTCCTCCGCCCGCCCGTCCTCCGCCCGCCCGTCCTCCGCCCGCCCGTCCTCCGCCCGCCCGCCCGCCCGTCCTCCGCCCGCCCGTCCTTGCCCACTCACCCTCCGTCTGTCTTTCGCCCGCCCGTCATTCGCATTCCCGTCCTCATCCCGCCCGTTTTCTGTCCGCCGTCCTCCGCCACATATCCTCTGTGCTTCCATCCTCTTCACCTCCGTTGCCCCTTTCCCCATGGCTTCCTGGCAGCTACCACCAACCTATATTTCCCGGCTGCGCCCCCACTCGCCCCTCCGTGCGCACCATTTCCTCCACGTCCCCGCCACCGCCGCGCCGCTCCTGCCTCTGCCCCCTTCCGCCGTCCTCGCTGCCGCTGTGGCGCGCAGCGCGGGCAAGCAGGGAGTCGGCTCCGGTGGGAAGAAATGGGCCGCGGCCAGTTATTTATAGGATATAAATAGGGACCATAATTTACGGAATCTGATGCATTAATAATACAGTCAATAAAATGGTAGCGATTACAACATCGTTCCCTTCATTATTTTTTTCGACCGCACCCAGCATGCTCCTCCCCCCTCTTCATCCTTCCTCCCTTCTCTTCCACCCGTTCGTCCTGCCGCGCGGCGCACGAGTCAATTGAAGAGGAGCGGGGCAGGAGCAGCCTGCCGCCCGCGCTCACGCCTCGTGCCATTCGGGTCCTTTTCCAGGCCGCCCCCCACCCCTCCTCCTCTGGAGAGGTGGTTCCCTCCTCGGACCGCTGAACACGCAATCAAACCTCTCCTATCGAGAAATCACATTTAGCGGCCGGCAAAATGATTTAGATTGACGTCTCCTCCGTGGCCGGATTTCGGAAGCTAGCCGACGATTGAACAGCTCTTGGCCCGAATCAAATTGCTGTTTTACATTCAAACAACCAAATAAATAATATAACATAAATAGGATAGGTTTAAACGAATAACGTATGAAATACGACTTTTGAACTTATTACGTTTTTGTGATGTAACATAATATTATATTTAGCTTTATTAATATTAACTTCATCGTTCTGTTGATCAATTACGAAGATTTGTGACAAGATGGTTTAATGCCCTCTGTAGTTTACGATAGTGCAAATCTCTAGTAAAATCATTTCTAGTGCAGAATTGATTTTATACAATGTTAGACTACAGTGAATAACATAAATGAAAAACTATTTATTTAACAGTAATTGTTCTAATGCATGAATATTTACTTTGTGTAGTTCTAAAAGATGGAATAACTCGTAGCAGCTGTTCCAAAGTACTTCTGTGTCTTTTTCCTCCGTCTCCTGTTTTTTAGCCCAGTTCCCCTTGATGGGGGTAACAAATGCTTTTAAGCAGTACATTTACGTTTTGGTGATTTTTGTGAATTTTTAATCGTCTCTAATTATTTCATTTTGCCACCTCCTTCCCAGCAAACTATCATCCATTCTGGATATCAGACATTGTATGTTCTCCAAACATCAAAACCACAGGCTTCAGGTATTCGATTTAAAAATCTATTGCGGGATCTTGATGTCTGCATTCCTATCCCCGTAAAACCCCCAAGCAACCTCATTCCCCCTTAGAAACTCTTTAATCTCAATAACGACATTTGACTCTCCAACCTACCCCAAAAAATTGTTCCTTGCATATCAGTTCCAGTTTCAAGAAGTGAAGAAAGCCTATTCCAATCATATATTCATATATAATGATATCTCATCTTCCAATGATGCAGGGCATGTAGACTTTGTATTAAGATCACTAAATTATTTCGAATTCACTCTGTGCAGTGTTGTTGTGGTGTAGATTGTTGAGGTTTGCAATTCTGAAGCTGACTCTTACTCGACGCTAACTCGATTTATTTAAAGGGTTCACACGTGGACACCATTGTATCAAAAGTTGCCCCTGGTGTTTTTGCCAAATTCAGTGAGTGTTGCAAAACTTGTCTCATTTTGAACATGCTATACGGTTAGATTTAACCGACGGGTTTTACTATGTGTCGCTCCACGCCAGTGCGCAAAGATGGTTCGTGATTTTTTGTGCCAAAACGTATTATACTTCCAGGCATTACGCATGGGGTGTGCAATGTCCCTCCTCTTAATGTAGAACGCTATGTGGGCTGCTCTTAGTGGACTGTGCGAGTGTTACTATGAGGTTTTTTACGACAGCATACTCATATTGTCGGATCAAACTAATAAGTCTGCGCGCGGCGATGGTGTAACGGTGAGCGTACCGGACTGTTGTACCCAAGTTGGCGTATTCAAACCCAATCGAAGCCGTGAATTTTTAAGGGCGAAACAATCCTTCGTATGCTTTCCTTCGGAGGGGAAGTAAAGCCGGCTGACCCATGTTAGTAGATTTACTTGCTTGTAAAAGATCCTCAAGCCTAAATGACGCCTCTGAGCTAAATTCAAATCGCCTGTTTCTCGCCCAAGAAATACCTCCTTTCTCTGCTAGTTGGTGAAAGGACCGTAGCGAAATTTTGCGTGGTCAGACGGAAGAGTTCACTCGACGCCTCATGGCCTGAGTAGCCACGTAAAATAAGGCATTAATTCAATTGAAATTTAAATAAATGCGCGACGTACACCGCATCCGCCAGGCAGGCTTCCGCTTCAACGAGAAAAAAAATCTGAACTACAACCATGCACGCTAGTGAAATACTTACGTGTATGACTCAACCTGGAATATCACTGCTGACGGAGACTATTTGTGTACAGTTCACAATTTCCAGACATTCTTGCACAGTCACCACCTCGCCCGCTCTATCGCGGGTACGGTTGGTTGGTTGTCAATCGCCACTACCGCGACGTACCCCCTGGCACGTCTCATACGCTGGTAGTCGGCCGAAGCTCTTCCCTGGATTCGTCGCTTGTTTCAGTTTCCCCACGTGGCGGAACCAGATAATAAACCCGTGCTCACAGTACATAGCGACGCCACCCTATAGTTTGGTGCCTTTTGTTGTGATCAGTTTACTTGTACCTGGCCTGCTCCGTCGTCGAGCTCCATTTTCGAAAATGAACTTTACGCTACTATGGCCAATTTTGTACTTTATAATTGTTATGTTAAACTTAAGTGTGATAACATTGCTGTTGAATATAACATCCAAAGAAAAGTGCATAATTCTGAGTAGTATATATAACAAGAACCAGATTTATCAGACCCACAAGTTTTAGAGTTTAAAATTTTTCCATTTTGTCATTAAAATCGCAATAAAATACTCAATAGTATTCATATTTTATCCATTTTTATCCAAAATATCCACTTTTACGCGTTGATGTATTGCAGAACCCTAGACCACATATTTCAAAAGAGTTAATTTTTACCATTTTATTCATCATTTCATGCACTATTTTTACAAAATATAACAAAATATAACTTTTAACAATATATCATATACTCAAAAATTAAAAGATAGTCCACATTTTCTCAGTTTTGAAACATTCTAATTTTAGTCTAAAATATTAATAAGTCTACGTGTTTTGATTTGTTATGATATTTAGACCACATTTTAATTCAAAGTAAGAGATATGTGTGCAGAGATGAATATTGCATAAGAGATAAGAGAACACCTGTGCATATTGCATAAGAGGACCCGTGTCACTATTGTGCAAGAGAGAAGGAATTAGTGATAAGAGAACACGTATATATAATGATGCTATAATTCATAGGTCTTCACTAGTGTGTTCGACATCAATATGGGTAAGTTATTTTATAATTTTGTTACTTGAATCACTTTCATTGCTCGAAATATTCTAGTCACCCATTTCATAAAATCATGAATACATTGATACCAACATCTATTTTTCTCAATTTATATTCAAAATTTTCTTGAATTATACTATGTTGGAAGTCATATTTTAAGCTCTTTTAACCGTACGTTATAACATATCCAATCGTGTTATTAGGAATAGTATTATGAAATGTAGCACATAGTTTCAGAGATATTTTTTGTGCATAATCTACATTTCTCTAATTTATGTATTTATCAAACAAATGGGCCATCTTGTAATAAATAAAAATGGTGATGTCGACATTTCTATTATTAATCGTATATCTCTTGAATTCTGTAAATGAACGATACGCCTTTTTAAAAAGAATTGGTGTTATATTATAAGATTCTGACGGAAATTGCTCATTTCGAGCAATTTTTTGTGAAATTTTCTCTAGATAACAATGATCAAATTCACTCGAATAATGCAAATGTTTGTAAATCATAAAATGAAATTGTAGAGATAGGATTTTTTTATTAGGTTAGCTTTAAGTTTAATAGCATACGAAGATTCATAATATACAATTGGTACATTAATTTCGCAATTTCAAATGACTATTTTTCCTTCTCCTGGTAATGTTGCAGAATCTAATGTACCACCTGTTGTTGTTTTTTATTTCCATCGGTATAAAAGATCATTACTAGTAGGAAACCAAGTAAATGAACTCGTAAAATCACCTTCCTAAGCAATTTCCTTAAAATATTTAAAAAATCTTCCCAATAATCTCAAATGATACAAAGCATTTTCATCATTTATTTGAGTATCATCATTACACGATAATTGATTCGATTGCACTAAAAATACAGACTCTTTACCATCTAAACAAATACTTTTACGTAATTCAAATTTTGGTGAGTGCATAAGACATTCCAATCCTAAATTAATCTGTTAATCGTCTCCATTTATAAGATGCACATAAAATCTCATGTAAGCTGCTCTAACAAATCATTCTCAACTAGATCCGAAATTCTGAAGCAAATCTTCTACAACTACATTTTATAATTCCCAGAATTTGCTTAACACTTCCATATTTTTGTTCCCTAATTTTTGAACAATCTTCAAGTGTAGCGAGGTGTAGTACAATTTGGAAGGAATATGAAATACATCTGCTAAGAAGTGCAGATATTCAGTGCGGAATCCATACGAGGAATAGCTCACCACTTGAGTTTTATAAGAGCATCCCCTATTGCCGAAGGCCTTTGCCCTTTATGGGACACTTTGGCTCATTCATTCCATTTTAAAGAGATTAAAACTCGACAAAGTCAGTATAATTGTGTTAACTTCTACATCTGTCATTGCTTTACTTATCGTTTTGTAGGCAAATCTATATAAAAACTAAAAGGCGACTGTTCTTCTATGTGAAAAAGGTGTTTGTTACGTTTTAATAAGAAAAGTTGTTACATTCCTTTAAAAATCGGTATTGGCGCACTTAAGATTGTAAATGTAAGAAGTCGAATCTGCTTCTGTAGCATTACTCAGAAGTTTGGTTTTATCTGTATTTAGATGAAATTCAAGTTCAATAAGTTCCAAGGCAATACTTTTCGTATGTTTTTGCAAATGTATTTTTAAAAGTACGTTAATGCGGATGCAAATTAAATTAAATGTGGCGCTCGTCGATTCATTTGTCGCATTCAGCGTAACCTTCATGGTTCTATTAGGTGGCGTTGGTTTAATTACCGGCATACTCTCTAAGATAACAGCCTTAAAACATGTTTTTGTAAAACAAATTAGAATCTTCGGGCCTGATTCAAAAACCACCAGGAGATCGAGATGCATCGAGACCCCATGCGTTTCGATTGGTCCAATGGAAGTGGTCTAACCGTGAGTGACGGACCGCACATACGCACTCAGGCACACTCTCAGTTACTCAAATACTGTATAGGAAACTTTTTTTTGAAATATATAATATGTAAATCTTTTATAAGATAAATTTGAAGATCCGCGAAATAAAATGTCTAAATATATCTTTTTTAATTTGTCCCAACATTGGGGAAGCAGTTTCCCGCCCCTTGCCCCCCCCTTGCCCCCCTTGCCGCCCCTTGCCCCCCCCTTGCCCCCGTTGCCCCCCTTGCCCCCCTTGCCTCCTTTGCCCCCTTTGCCCCCTTTGCCCCCTTTGCCCCCTTTGCCCCCTTTGCCCCCTTTGCCCCCTTTGCCCCCTTTGCCCCCTTCGCCCCCTTCGCCCCCTTCGCCCCCTTCGCCCCCTTCGCCCCCTTCGCCCCCTTTGCCCCCTTTGCCCCCTTTGCCCCCTTTACCCTCCTTACCACCCATTGAATCCCCCCTCTGTTTTCACTCCTGATATTATTGCGGTGAATTCCTTGTGCCATACGTCGCGTGGAAAGCAAGCAGGCTCTGACATTCAGACTGTTTTAGACTGGCATTTTTTCCGTTTATTTTCATGAATCTCGTAAGTTATTTCTGTGGTGTTATGATTCTTGTCCATTAGCATTGGGTACACGTCAAAGAAAATGTAATAGAGGTTACCAACGAACTAATATGATATGTGATGAACTCCATTTTCAAGAAGGCGTCAGAAGAAAATAAAATATTTTTAAAAGTTTTTTGGGGGGGAAATAAAAAGAAATGATTTGTATATTACAGAGCGAGTTTGTGATATCTGCTAATTGAAATGTTATATTTCTGAAATTATACAATATACACTGCCTAATAAAAATAATGCATCGAGAAGAAGTTCAATATTAATCCAATGTGGTATACATGCATTCCATTGTTGTGTGAGTATAGGATACGCGTATCGTTAATGTGTACAAGTATAACGCCCACCATCGTACATTCGTAATGTCACCGCCCTGTTGTTGGGCGGTTGGTATCAGTCAACTGCTTTGAGTCGGGCAGTGAAGAACGACATTTACCTACAGTAAGAGGCCCCCGCGATGCCACACAGACGCGTTTGACAGCCTCTCCACCAATTGTCTGCACTTGACAGAGGCCGGATTGTGGACTTCATGAGGCTGGTTGGTCTTGCTGGTGGGTCGTGCAATTGACAGGTATGTGAGCCATTCAGATGTCACAGTGGCCGATGTTGGAATCAGTGGGTACATGTGGGCACCAATGCACGTCATGCAAGCTCGGGTCGACCAAGAAAAACCAAGGGAGGACCAAAAACCATGGTGCGCCAAACAGTGCAGAATCCTATGACGCCGGCCCCCACCATCCGCGAACATGTATTGGCGATTCTACAACATACTGTGTGTTCCTGCACAGGGGCTCGACGACACGCATCCGCCAGACTGGGATCCCACCGCCCCATGTGTTGGTTGCCATTGACCCAGAACAGCGACGTCATCGTTTGGATTGGTGCCGTGTTCGGGAGGCGTGGACAGCGAACAAATGGCATCGCATAATGTGCAATGATCAGTCTCACTTCGCCATAACCTCCGATGACCATCGTGTTCGAGTGTGGCGGCGCGAAGGGTATGAGTAAGGGTCCTCCCCAAAATGTGCCCAAATCCTGCCCAAAATGAGGAGAGGCACACAGGCGTAACACAGGGATCAAGTGTGGGGAGCCATCGGATATGCGTCCAAATCACCTCAAATAGTGCTTCGGCAGACTTCGACGGCGTAGCGATACGTCTCAGACATTCTGCCTCCGCACAGCCTAGTCTGGAATGACCTTATGGCACAGCACCGTGGAACAGTATTCCAACTAGATAATGTACACCCACTCAAAGCACGTGTTCCATAGACTCTCTTGAGCATGATGGTGGGCATGACGCTCTCTTGAGCGGCGGCGATGGTGTAACGGTTAGCGTTTCGGACTGTTGTACCCAAGTTGGCGGGTTCAAACCCGATCGAAGCCGTGGATTTTTCAGGGCGAAAAAATCCTTCGTACGCTTTCCTTCGGAGGGGAAGTAAAGCCGGCTGTCCCATGTTAGTAGATTTACTTGCATGTAAAAGATCCTCAAGCCTAAATGACGCCTCTGAGCTAAATTCAAATCGCCTGTTTCTCGCCCAAGAAATACCTCCTTTCTCTGCTAGTTGGTGAAAGGAGCGTAGCGAAATTTACGTGGTCAGACGGAAGAGCAGGCCTAATGGCCTGAGTCTCGCCACGTAAAATAAGGCATTAATTCAATTCAATTCAATTCATGATGAGGTCCTCCCGTGGTCAGCAAGAACGCCGGACCTCGTCGTCACTGAACATCTGTGGGATGCCATTGGAATGGGACTGTTGCTGTATCAGGATCTTTAGGATCTGGAGGAACAGACGCAACAACTGTTGATGAACTGACCTTAAGAGAGAATCCAAACCATTCTAAACCGCATAAGGGCATGCATTGTAGCCAGAGGAGGTGCGACACCGTACTGACGTGGCGGCAACTTTCCAATCTGTATCTGCCAACGGCCTTATCTCTTTCATCCCATATTGTAATCAGGTCAATAAAGGCGCATGGTTTTTCAGCATATGTAATTTCATTCACTTATCTTTGTTCGCTTTCATCCACTGCTACTTCAGGCCGCAACACTTTTTTTTGTCTGATAGTGTCTCTTTAGGTAGATGGAACCACTGACGATCGAATAAAATGAGGCAATAGAATAATACATTTTTGATTTTTGCTGAAAAAATATTCCAATCATATTTTTCGAAAACAGACACTAGATTATTATTTTTCAAATAATTTATTTACTTTTAACGTTTCGACCATAATTGGGAACTTATTCAAAAAACCTAGTCCATGTTTGTGAAAAATATTCAATAAAAAAGTAAAACAAGACGCATTTTATATGAAACCAGTTGGCCAAGTGATGCTAACGAGTTCTCATTACAGATACACAGTGTTTTACACTATTGATTTTCAGTATTGACATTTTTTATAAAAATGCGTCGTTTTTCAATTTTTAGCCCAGTCTTCTTTACAATCGTTGACTTAGGATTTTTTAAGACCCCAATTAGGGCCGAAACGTTAAAAATGAAATAAATGTTTCAAAAAATAATATTGTAGTGTCTGTTTTTCAAAGAGGGTCGAATACTTTTACAACTATAACGAGATATCCGACGTTTCACAGGGAAATATGAAAGTATTGAACAGCTTTTTCCAGTTCGAGGATTCTATCCACTGTGCGACCGAAATTTTGCTGTTCTAAAGAGGAACTTAAGGACTTCATTGCGATCACATTCACACTCTAATGGCGTATGTGAAATTGATACTTACCTCAAGCCAAAAGAATAGATTCCAAGTCATTATCCCCAAGTGTATTGGTATAATTGGTTATAAGCGTTGGTGGCCATGATATTACAAAAACGAACGTGACATCAATTGAGACTTCAGGAAGGAGAGTCCCGAGATTGCCGAAAAAGTTCCAGATTAGCAAATTTATGTACTTCAACCATTCCAGAGTTGGTATGGTAATTACAAGAGACTTTATTGAAAAACTAGTGTGTCATTTGTTTCGTATGAAAAGCACTATTGAAATCATTTACCCTAGCCACTCAGCATGCCCTGAGGAACGTTTTCCCATAAAAAAAGAATCCATAGATGACATCATAAAGCTAAACGAGTCCATGTTTGTTCCCATGAGAAAGAAATGGGTGCTTTTTTGTGCAGAATTTTAAGGCCTGGCAGTGCGTGTCAAATTACATATGGAAATCAATTGTTAAATTAACAATTTCTTGTAATAAACGTGTTTTCATACATGTATAACATTCCAGTCATTGATTTGAAGCTCATGAGTGCTAAACTATGTTTCAAATAAACAAGCATTTAATGAATGACACTACGTTTTTTGTCCCAATATGTTTTATTTCAGAAACGATATAACTCAACGATGTGTGTGTAAAAGATTATATGTGTATATCTATATATAATTTAACTCCTTGCCTAGTGAGACAACAATCCTATTTAAGATGTAGAACACTGCTTCTAAAAACAATGTTTGACACAATATTTGAGAAAAATATATCCGCATTAGAAGTTTTTTAATCCGTTAAGAAAAGTGACTCATCCGTAAAAAAATAACTCATTAAATAATTTTCTGTAGTAAAGTAGAAAAATCATCTAGTCCAGAAATATCACATATATTGGATAAGAGGTGTGCGTCATCTTCATACATCACATTATTCGAACTGAAGGTGTGAGAAACACTCGAGTATTACTGGCGTGAAGATGTAGCGTGTCTTTTCAACCAAACTACGTGCCAGAAGTCATACAAATTTTCTTATGAGCACAGCTCTCGCTGCTACCACTACCGCCTTAGTAGATTACCCAGTCGACCTGATCCTCACGCCAAAATGAGCTAATTGATGTAAACCATTATTTATGACTTAATTAAAAGTGTTATTAGTATGGCAATGCAACCGGGGCAGCTTCTTCGTTGGGAAGAGTTTATGCTCCGTAAAATATCATCACGATACTCTTGTCACCTGGAAATGGGCTTCTAGTCCACGCTGCATATTTACATTTTTTCTTATTGAGATATTATCGCGACGATGGAGGCGCTAGGTGCACTTGTGATGGGGGAGGCCGGCGGGAGGAGGTGCAGGGCGGAGGACAGGGCGAAGGTTTAGGGGGAGGGCGACGGAAGGTATGATGGGATGGAGGACGTGAGAGAGAAGGACAACGGGATAGACGATAAGGGGGAAACGAGGGAGTGGAGAATCAGGGAGGCGGAGGATGAGAGGCAGATTGAAGACGGTGGCGCGGAGATTGAGGATGAGGAAACAGGGCGGGATGCATTTTGAGGCTAAAGATGACGGAAGAGGGTAGAGGAAGTGGGTCTGAGGGAGGAGGACGAGGGACGGAGGACGAGGGACGGAGGACGAGGGACGGAGGACGAGGGACGGAGGACGAGGGACGGAGGACGAGGGACGGAGGACGAGGGACGGAGGACGAGGGACGGAGGACGAGGGACGGAGGACGAGGGACGGAGGACGAGGGACGGAGGACGAGGGACGGAGGACGAGGGACGGAGGACGAGGGACGGAGGACGAGGGACGGAGGACGAGGGACGGAGGACGAGGGACGGAGGACGAGGGACGGAGGACGAGGGTCGGAGGACGAGGGACGGAGGACGAGGGACGGAGGACGAGGGACGGAGGACGAGGGACGGAGGACGAGGGGCGGAGGACGAGGGGCGGAGGCCGAGGGGCGGAGGCCGAGGGGCGGAGGCCGAGGGGCGGAGGCCGAGGGGCGGAGGCCGAGGGGCGGAGGCCGTGGGGCGGAGGACGAGGGGCGGAGGCCGAGGGGCGGAGGCCGAGGGGCGGAGGCCGAGGGGCGGAGGCCGAGGGGCGGAGGCCGTGGGGCGGAGGACGAGGGGCGGAGGACGAGGGGCGGAGGACGAGGGGCGGAGGACGAGGGGCGGAGGACGAGGGGCGGAGGACGAGGGGCGGAGGACGAGGGGCGGAGGACGAGGGGCGGAGGACGAGGGGCGGAGGACGAGGGGCGGAGGACGAGGGGCGGAGGACGAGGGGCGGAGGACGAGGGGCGGAGGACGAGGGGCGGAGGACGAGGGGCGGAGGACGAGGGGCGGAGGACGAGGGGCGGAGGACGAGGGGCGGAGGACGAGGGGCGGAGGACGAGGGGCGGAGGACGACGGGCGGAGGACGAGGGACGGAGCACGAGGGGCGGAGGCCGAGGGACGGAGCACGAGGGGCGGAGGCCGAGGGGCCGAGGCCGAGGGGCCGAGGCCGAGGGGCCGAGGCCGAGGGGCGGAGGACGAGGGGCGGAGGACGAGGGGCGGACGTTCCCCAGGCCCTGAGGGCAGGAATCGCCGCGGCGGTGCCCTCGCGCCGGGAAGACGCCTCCCAAACGCACTCGGACGCGCCCTGTGGCGGGCGGGCGGGCGGACGGAAATATGACGATTGAAGAACTCTTAATGCTGCGCGCCAGCGTAAGTGGAGTCTGGCAAGTGGCAGCTTTACGACGTCTTTTAGTTGCGGCGAGTCGGTTAGAAGTAATGAACTGGCAACTAAAAAAGCGCGAGACGAATATACCGAGGACGAGGCAATGCACAGAAAACACAAACACGCAAACGATAAATTGTTTATCACGCAAATTCGCTTTTCTAATTTTCGTGTGTATAGAAGAGGTGAGAAAACACGCAACGCCTTAATGGAAATGTTTTTGAGCTCTCCTTTGTTTTTATTTGTGTTAATAACATCATTCCATAAATGAAAGTTCACTGCCAAATACAAATTCATTTAACGCAGTGTCTTTTGATTGGTCGCCCTTTACTAACGCTATTGTCGTTACCCGTTGCGTATTGTATGCGAAGCGAAGAGAAAGCTGAGGAACACTGGTAAATTTACGAATCTACAGATTTTGTCAAAACTGCCTTACTTAAGGGTGGACACATATCAGTGACTTATTGAACTAGTCTTATATGTCCAGAATTCTTCTTCTTCTTCTTCTTCTTCTTCTTCTTCTTATTATTATTATTATTATTATTATTATTGATTATTTTTTAGAAAAGAAAGCTTGAAAGTTTTTAAAGATGCAATTACTCATGAAGCGTCATTCTCTGGTTTCTGAGAAAAGTATTGGTATTGTGGAGAGTTTTCGTTGGCGTTTATAATGAAATAATTATATGAGTCGTCATTTCCAACAGTATTGTGATGATGACTAAGGCAGCTTTCGATGCCTTAGTCATCATCATCAGTGGTGACGCCTGATGACGGTGGCTAAGCCATCATCATTGAAAGCTGCTATTGTAATAAACAATATTGTTGGCAATGTCGACACATATGATTATTTCATTCTGAGAAAAGGAGCGATCTCTCTTATGTAGACATACAATCTTCCTACAATAAGTAGATAAGAACGAGAGATCTCCAAAAATAATATTAATTCAAAAATTTGCGCGCTTCGTTTGTTTAAGGAATTTTCAATTAGTAGCCGAAGTGCAAGACAGAAATTGTCACATTGTAAAATTACATAGCTATTGTGAACATTGCATGCAGAGAAAGCATGCCCTGTTGTAGGATTTGCCGTGATGTACTTTTTCTCCTAATTTAACAACCATTTACTCCTACTACAGTTATTATAAGACAAGTATTTGCTGCAATTGTTAGGTTCTGTTACTCAGAAAGAAACCTTCAAATATCTACATCGAAAGGAGGGTAAAAGAGTCCGCGAGAGATGAATTTGCAAGCTGACAAATAAAAAAAGACAGTGAGGGTGAAATACCACGAAGATATCCGTCAATCGGGCAGACTCCTTTCAACCCTCTTTCCTCTCGAATACACAAAAAGCGCACATCCCACTGCCACTCATCTGGTCCTCGCACGCGCTCCACCCGTCCACTCACTATCAACAAGAAACAGTGTTGCCATCTGTAATGTTGATATTCCGGCAATAGGTGTCATTGCAGATTATGAAATCATACATGGAAGTTCTTCCTAATTATTTTTTAATTTACATAGTAAGTTTAACTATCAATTTTATAAATTATTTTATTTGTCCAATGTATTAATACCATCAACCTTTCGTGATGTTAAGTGTTATTAGTATTTTCTAAATAGTCTAGCTCCCGACGCGGATCATGAACTTTGGTTTTGCAAACTTTGAATCTGGATACGAAGTGGCATGTGGCAATTTCAAAGTAGTCAGAACATATTAAAGCGTAGGAGGTTTCTAAGTACAGTAGAACCTCACTAATCCGAACCTTGCAAATCTGAAATTTCGTACAATCGGAACGAAATTCTGGATGGAGGGAAAATAAACAAAATTAAGAAAATTTATTGCAGCTGATAACTACGGTGTACGAGTATATCACATGTTTATGTAGCAGGAATTTTCACTTAAAGGAACTTGTAAAATCGGTAATCTTCGTTTGTCATAAGGAAATGAATCTGCTTGATGATGCGATATGATGTCATGATGCGATCGCTACGCTACGATGACATTTTCTCACGTCGCACGCTACGTTGCATTGTCTAGTAAACCTATTGATGTATTTGTATATGTACGGGACATTTTTTCCGATAATCCGCACATTTCCGAATCCGAGCAGATCACACCCCCAAATAGTTCGGATTACCGGGATTCTACTGTGCTTGTATTTGTACTCTATCGACTTATCACTTCTTCGGAATTGAAGTTCTTGCGACTGGGATACCTTTCGACGGGCACACATAGAAAAAAGTAAATTGCTACGAAATAACAGTAACAATAACAATAATAATAACAATAATAATAATTAATAATAACACTTTTTGACATTGTTTATTTGACTGTTCGAAATGGATCTGTGTCAGGTGAAAATAACTGTGTGTCTACGTGGCGTCTTGAGATTAATTTATCAAGAAACAATATAGAATTTTACATTGTATTATATATTAAAAAATAATAATGTAAATAATACAGTTTTGGCTTGATCAGTACATGTAATGTCATAATTTAATTTGCACCTTTTTATAAGAAGCCATTAGTTAATCGTTCGCTAGCTGGTATGAGAATTCATTATGGTAGCATTTCCCGATCTCAGAACAGTAACATAAAATACGAAATAAGAGGCCAGAAAAAAAAAGGATCCTCTCCACTCTCGCAAAGGCATGTAAAACTTCAACACTTTGATGGAGTAATTCTCTTTCTGAGCTAATTTCTGTTTCAACTGCTCATGTCATTAGTCCCGTAAATGTACTGAATGTTTTTGTCGCGGCTGCCGCCGACCTACACGTTGACTTGCGGGGTTTTCCCAATCAGGTATCTCCCACTAGCGAGTCACCATTTCAGCCGGGACAAGTTAAGCTGCCGGAGTGTGTGGTAGTGAAGGTGTTTGTTAGAAAAGGGTAAGGTGCGTGGCCCGCATTTTAGGGTACTGCTCCGGCTGGTGTTGATTGGATAAACCACGGAAAACTATCGATCAGAGCATCCGGCCCTAGAATTCTCCTCCAGACTGCGACTGAATTTGACCTAGCTATCTAACTAGTGTCAAACATCCTGCCATTGTGGACTCGAACCTAGGACCTCCCTGTCAAAGGCACTACAGTGATATCAGTTGATGCCCTGAGCCACCTCTCCCGGTATCAAACCCAAGAATGCAGAGACATTATTGTTGCCTTGGGCCACCTAAGACAGTCAACATTTAGATTACACATAGAGAAGAAATGGCCCCTTGACAAAGACTGATGCTAGAAAGGCGAAAGCATTAAAAACTAGTGGTGCTACAGTAGCACATCGCATTTTTTCTAACTTTTGTAATTTCGAAAATTCAGAGTACAACGAAACTAACACCTTCGTCATTTTTTAAGCGTATTTTGCTATATCGTACGAAATAATTAAAAAAATAATATGGAGCCACGTCTGAGTATTTTTAAAAAAGGTTTATTTGAAGTAAAATTTGCGCGGAAACTACACGATTGTTTCAAAAAATTGAACACGACCTTGTTTAAAGATTTAATTTTTTGATCAGATTTCGTCAAGAAAGAACTATTATCAGTATTGTATTTTTAAAATGTTATTTTCCGTAATTTTCTAAAATAGACGATTTCACCGAAAATGGGACTTGCGTCATTTGTATTTGCGTACTTTGCTCTTTTCGGAAACAAATTGCGGTCATTTCTAAAAAAAATGTTTAAAAATTGTCTATATTTCACGCAAAATGATGCGAAAATTACAATTATTTCGAAAAGTCGCAAATTTTTTTTTAAAAAGAATCTTCATCTTCAATAATGTAGTAGTAGGAAAAGGCCGAACACTAATATTAACTTTTTTCGAAAATTCAGACTTCAACGAAAATGAGATCTGTATTCTTTTAACCATCCGAGGCCAACTTTTAAAGAAAAACGTGGGCCATTTTTTAGAACATTTGGAAAATGTTGTTGCGGTTTCATGTAAATTCACAAAATCAGTATACATCCGTTTCAATCTCGCTGGACCGTGAGTTCATCCAGATCGATAGGAGAATATCCGTTTTGGAGAAAATCGTCTGAAAGCTTTGGCGCTAGCGTTTAACGCGTACAAGAGGACAGAGGTTTCGACTTAAGCCAATTTTTCCGCGTCAAGGACCCGGAGTAGATTCTGAATACACATGTTAGAGGAAGTAGTTTTCTGTATTTAGAAACACGATTTATCGACTTTTTCCGATATCAGTAACCAAAATTCTAGATTATCTGGCGAAAACTCACCACTTTCTGCTGCAGCATTGCAATGTTTTTTCTTTGCTATGTAAGTACGTAGTATGGAAAGAAAGTAAAAGGACTAGCAGAGGATGAGCTGCAAAGGTGACTAAGAAATAACGAGAGGAATCTAGAAGTGCATCGGAAAAGGTAAGAAAAAACGAACAGAGCAATTCGATGAAGGCACGTGTCGGCTACAGTGATCGATTTAACTACGAGTTCACCAAATGAAATATTGTAGTTTCTGAAGCAGAATGCCGTCATTACACGATCAGACCGCTTCGAGAACCAAGGCGCGGCGACGGGAATGGTGCTGGCTGCGGTGCGGGGCGGTGGCGGTGCAGTTTGGGCTTATCATCCCGGGCCGTGGCGCCATCACCCTCCCCCTCCCCCAACCCTTTACCACTACCCGTTCTGCGTCACTTTTTCAAGCGAGACGCTCAGCTCGGGTCGGCAAAGCCTGCTTTCTTAAATGGCGGTACAATTATGTTAGAAAATGGGTGATGGAAGATAAACCGCCCTTCCCACCGTAATTACTCCCGCTCTCCATAAGCTTTTCCTCCAGAACTATATTCTTTCTGCCGCCGTAATTTTAATAGCATTCTAAATTCTACCGGGATGTTTTCTGAGCGGAATGGCAGTAGCAAGGGGGAGGGATCGAGAGCGCAGGGAGGGATGGGGGCAGGGGGCGAGGGGGCGAGGGGCGGCTCAGCACCACTCCAGAAAGCCGTTTACGGCCGATCCGAACCGGCCTTCAGACATTTTAATTGATCCTGGCCGATAGGGGCCGGGAAGCTTTATAGGCCCTGGACGTGCTACCTGTAATGGCGGGCGCTGGCGGCAGCCACCGCCGACCCCCGCGCCACAAGAGGCGGCACATCGCGGCATCGCGCCCGTCCCTCCCCCTCCCCCTCCCCCGCCAACCCGGCCGCCATTCAGCCACGCCGCGCCACGCCGCGCCACGCCGCGCCACGCCGCGCCACGCCGCGCCGCGCCGCGCCGCGCCGCGCCGCGCCACACCGCGCCACGCCGCACCGCGCCACACCGCGCCGCCCCACGTCACGCCGCGCCACGCCACGCCGCGCCGTGCCACGCCACGCCACGCCGCGCCGCGCCACGCCACGCCACGCCGCGCCGTGCCACGCCACGCCACGCCGCGCCGCGCCGCGCTATGTCACACCACGCCGCGCCAGCCGCGCCGCGCCGCGCCGCGCCGCGCCGCGCCGCGCCACGCCGCGCCACGCCGCGCCACGCCGCGCCACGCCGCGCCGCGCCGCGCCACACCGCGCCGCGCCGCGTCACGCCACGCTACGCTGCGCCACGCCGCGCCGCGCCGCGCCGCGTCACGCCGCGCCACGCCACGCCGCGCCGTGCCACGCCACGCCACGCCGCGCCGCGCCGCGCCGCGCCACGCCGCGCCACGCCACGCCACGCCGCGCCGTGCCACGCCACGCCACGCCGCGCCGCGCCGCGCCGCGCCACGCCACGCCACGCCACGCCACGCCACGCCACGCCGCGCCGCGCCGCGCTATGTCACACCACGCCGCGCCACGCCGCGCCACGCCGCGCCACGCCGCGCCACGCCGCGCCACGCCGCGCCGCGCCCCGCCGCGCCACGCCGCGCCGCGCCACGCCACGTCACGACACGACACGACACGACACGACACGCCGCGCCCCGCCGCGCTGTCACACCACGCCGCGCCACGCCGCGCCACGCCGCGCCACGCCACGCCGCGCCATGCCGCGCCGCGCCGCGCCGCGCCACGCCGCGCCGCGCCGCGTCACGCCGCGCCACGCCGCGCCGTGCCACGCCATGCCACGCCACGCCGCGCCGCGCCCCGCCACGCCGCGCCACGCCACGCCACGCCACGCCGCGCCACGCCACGCCACGCCACGCCGCGCCGCGCCGTGCCACGCCGCGCCACGCCACGCCACGCCACGCCACGCCGCGCCACGCCGCGCCACGCCGCGCCACGCCGCGCCACGCCGCGCCGCGCCGCGCCACGCCGCGCCGCGCCGCGCCACGCCACGCCGCGCCACGCCGCGCCGCGCCGCGCCACGCCGCGCCACGCCACGCCACGCCACGCCACGCCGCGCCGCGCCGCGCCGCGCCGCGCTATGTCACACCACGCCGCCTCACGCCGCGCCGCGTCACGCCGCGCCACGTCACACCTCGCCCGTGGGCCCCGTTTCTCACATTTGCTTTCCGCGCTTTCTTCCCTGCACGTATCGCCTCTCTCCTCTTCCCTCTGTCATCATTATTAGTTTTCTGGATTATGCCTCACTAAAACAATATTTCCTATGCTTTTTTTTTTCGAAATATGCGATGTCTTCCCTGTCTCTTAGATCATCAAGTATATTCATACTTCGACTATATCTCCTGTTCTTCTCATTCACCATTCTTTTAAGTATTTCTTTGATTACAATGTCCCTCCTTTATGCATACTGAGTTGCTCCGTTTTATACTGAACTATCCCTAATTTTCTTAACTCACCGCGGCACCTCGTCGTTCGTGACTTTGTTGATCCAATTAATCTTCAGCATTCGTCGCCGTGTGTATTTCTCGAATGCATTCATTATTTGATGACTTTGTTTCCTCAACATCGCAGAAGCAGATCCACAACCATAAATAAAATATATAAGTTGAATAAACGGGCGAACGAATGAAGGAAAGAAACAATATATAAATAAATAAAAAATAAATAAAAGATAAATAAAAAGAAATAAATGTAAATAAAAAATAAAAATAAAATAAAGTACATAATATTTGTAACCATTTCAGCAGGACTGCCGCAAAGCCGCATATGCGTGGTCCCCAAGCAGTGTGCTAGGGGACTGGGGCGCAGGTGCTCGCAAAGTTGCTGAGATCATCGCCTTCACTGTGAGGGGCCGAGTCCAATTGTGAATGGATCAGTAGGAAGGATCTATTTTTCCCTCAACTGCGTGAAATACGCCGATTCCTTAGAACGCCGATCTATACGAACCACCTGTCTTCTTTGTCGTCAAACGTTATAACGGAAATAATGGACTGATATGAAAATACGAGCTAGGAGCTAAACTTGCTGTATGCTTAGCAAACTTTCATTCCCATGTACTAATATTAATCCTAGTAATAGCAAGGTATAAAAAAAGTTCCCGTGCATAACAAAGAGGAAGGTGGCTTCCGAGCCCACCTCTAAACTTTTGATTTTATTGATATTTGTGTCCATTTGCATATATTAATTAATTGATATCATTAGTATATGCAATAGCATTCATTTAAAAAACGTTGTTCATTTTGTCTCTCTTTTATAGGTAAACTAATGATGCTACAATAGCACGTATTTTCTCGCCCTTGGTAACTGTTACGTAATATTATAATACCTCATGTTCATATTAACACATCTCAGTCACCACATGTAATTTTCATTACAAATCATGTAACATTAGGCCAGAAATCTAATTATTTCAAAGGTAATATATCAACACAAATTTCACAATTAAAACTGCGTTCCAAACAGTAAAAACATCCCAACAGATGGAGGCATTTAAAATTGCCGCAGCTCGGCGATGCCATTTATTGCATCTGATACCTCATTAAGGACCAGCAACTAGAGCACGGGAAATTCGAAGATTTCGCGATTTTGAATCTAATTCGCGATTTTGAAGATGCAGAAATTTCGCTAATCTACTCATATTTGTAAAACCAATTGCACGTATTACATACATTACGTTGCATTGCACATTAATTGCACGTATTACATGTTAATTTTTTGTAGTAAGCTGTTCATACTGACACCTAATGAATATGATTATTACGTCGAGTGTTATAGTTATAGATATCTGTATTGGTGGATACCTCGCGCTGAAATGAACATTCTCGGAATATACATGTACAGCTGAGTAAATTTGAAATAATTCTCAAACCAGCAGAGAATGAAGTGAATTTTAAGAGACATATTTCAGCCTTAATCTTCAATGATTTCAGTGACTGCTTTACTGGTTCCCTATTGCTGAGTAGACTTCTTGTTGCTTAAACATTGCTTCGCTAAATTCTTGAACGAAATCCTTGAGCATACGTTCCAGATACTTTTTCATGCTGAATGATCTCTAGAACTATCTTCATATTTTCATAGGTGTCTTTCGTAATAATATCATGAGAAAATGGGACTGATTGAAATTTATTCCCATTGTGGAGTTGCTTTTAAACTAGCTCTTGACGAATAAATAAACAAACGCCATGCCTCTGGCTTATGATCATACCCTGGAGTGTTTCCCACCGATGAAATAATATTACAGTGCGCTATACCACCTTCTCTCCACCCATTGTGGAGTTGCTTTTAAACTAGCTCTTGACGCGTAAATAAACAAACGCCATGCCTCTGGCTTATGATCATGCCCTGGAGTGTTTCCCACCGATGAAATAGTATTACAGTGCGCTATACCACCTTCTTAAGTATTGGTCCTTAAATGCATCTTGACAATTGCGAAAACAACAGATCGTAGATTTACGATAAAGTAACTTCCACCATTTTGGCTGAAACTCCAAAAGTTCTGTCTGTATTTTCGATAAATTTATAACAGACTAAAATCATTAAGATTTTGCATTTCTCCACATGTTAATAAATTAGTCTTATTATAAACGTCAAAACGTGGATAGTGCTGATCTTTACTGTGATTCGTTGCTTTTTAGTGCTTGAAGTTTCAATTTTACCAGTAGATAGAGGATAAGGTGGTATTGGGAGATCTTCACTGTGGGGAGTAGGTCGAAAAGCTGCAGGTGTATTGGGATACTTTATAGCATATCAAGACAAAATTAAGATAAGTGTCTACCACAAGACCTGAGAGAATTATGCTACACACACACACACACACACACACACGTGTCAAACACAAGTTTAACACAGGTGTTCAACTTATACCTTCTTATAATAGGAGACCTAAATAGTAAGAATACAGCTTGGGGTTGCAATTCAAACTCATCACACAGTAGAAAGCTATTACAACTAATAACTAACAACAATTTAGATATCCAAGTACCCAGTGAACCAATTCACAACCCTTACCACAATAGAATCATCTCAGATATCTTAGATATAATATTCTCCCAAGGAATCAATTTCCCAATTCATCATTCATAATCCGGTTATTTGCTCTTTCCAAGGCAAAATTTTAAGAACAAACAACATAAATAAATCAATAAAGAAAAACATCAACTGGAATAAATTTATCGATCTAATGTCTCAAAACCACGAATTTCCAAATTCAATTAAAGATGATACCCAACTTGAATGAGAGAGAACCAGAATAAACAATGCAATTCATACAAACTTTGATGAAAATATTGTATCATCCCCTTCAACACTCAGACCCTACAGGAATTTACCTAAACAACTATTGAATATGGTACACGAAAAACGAAAACTGAGAAAGGAATGGCAAATAAGTGGTTCATTTCTAATACACACATTCAAAGTGTGTAGTTTCAATTCTGTGGACAATATTTCTTGCATCTCGTAAATATTATTTGAAGCAAGTACCATTAAAATGATATTAAAGTAATTGAAATCAGCAAAAAGTGCTTTATTATTGACGGCAAAAGTTAAAAAATAACTTACTAGTCAAAATCGACGAAAAATGCAAACAAAAAAAAAGAAAAACGTATAAAAATGGGACCTTTCCTTTTGTGATGACATAAAATGAGTACCTGCACTAAAAGACCTTGCTCTAAAGTGAAAAGAAAAAAAATGAATTTTCATTAAAACCCGCCTACTAGTCGTAACTGATTTAGTTCTTTTATATTTGAATGCTGATTTTTTAAATTCCTGTTTTACAGTAGAAGTGAAGAACAACTATCATCGATTACTTCCTCCAGTTTTTTTTAAACCGGCTGAATCGAAAACTGTCTATGAAATACTCGTTTTCTCTTCTATCCGACCTCTGAGCAGGGAAACATCGAATAATCTCTGATGTGAATATTAACTTCAGATGATTCCCTTCATTCCTGCTTGCTCGCCGTTTGTCCCAGCGGCCAACGACGCTGTTCAGTCGTCGCTCCCCACCCCTCGCGCGCGGCCCACGACTTCGCAACGGAGCCGAGGCAGACGAGAAGGCGAAACTAATGTTGCGTGAAGACGTTTTCGTTGTTTTCTTTCCAACTCGCCGTAGTGCTACAATTATTATAAGGTCCTCTATTAAAGAAGCCAGAAAGCACGTTCTTATCATGCATTTTCCATTGGATCTGCCTGACGAGTTAATGCCGCGCACGTTAGCTGGTAAATTACAGCTCCCGCACTGGCCATAGAGTAGTGTCTGGTAGCTGTTATGGCGTATGACCACTACAGTTCAAGGAAGAGAGGGGATTTGCTTTTAATTTGGACCACTTTTATCTCGGCACGGAATCTCTAACTCATCACGGGGAGAAGAAAAAAAACTCGTTCTTGCCGTCCCTCTTCCCCACCTCTCTCTTCCCCCTAATCACACACCGGGGAGGGAACCATTATATATTTTGTATCCGCACGCAATGTACCGCAATGCTCATTCAGAGATAGCGTGCCTCTATTGGAAATTGGGGCCGATGCAGGTGGCCCCTCCTCACGGTAGCTCCCTCGCCTCACTCCCCCTCCACCCACCCTCCTCTCTTCACCATTCTCTCCGCTCCCGACCGCTTTCTGGGTTCTTAATCTGGGCTTCCAAATCCTACTCTTGTGGCGTTCGGGCCGCTAGTAGAATGGCTGAGTGGCGTACTCATTCCCCAACGTAGGCGAGGGACGGCGCTTAAGGTCTTTGACAATGAGGACTATATCACTGATACGTATACTTTTGATATACATGTGAGCGTAGCACTTCCAATTACCATGGACGTAAACTTAAACGTGAAGACAGCCACGCATCGATAAAATGATATTTCGAAATAATAAATACTCGGCCCAGAAATTCTTTATTCAAACGACCGACCGTAAGTACAATGGACGCCATGATGGCTGGATGACAATTATTTCTAATACCACGAACACGACAATTGACTCTCTCGAGAGTTTAATGAACAATGATGATGATGGGATACTGAGGAAGAGAAATGTTTGTTCATACACTCTTAATTAGCTTCTTTCTAAAGAAAATTAAAATTGCTGTATTACAATATAACGTGTTGTTCTCGTATCACGTTATTGTAAACATGAAAGATTGGAGTTTACTTGTAGTTGGATTCAAGCTTACGTCCTGAATTAATGTACGCGTTTACTTTCCCATTCACCTTTTTGAATCGTTCCAACAAATAATGCGGCATCAAGGTTTTGCGTTTATGTGAAAGTTTCCTCGCGATTGAGCCCTTACCCCTGTAGGTCCTCTCCTTTTTCAGTCAGGCGATGACAGTGGTGGTTTGCGGTAGCCTTCCACTGTATGAAATTTGGTAGGATCATCAAGAGGGATGAATGATATTGAGAGATGCATGATTACGGATGACATAATGGCACGAGAAACAAGTCACAACTAGGGATACGACACCGATGTCGATGTTTTCAAAACATCAATGTTTTAAACATCAATATATTAACACCGATGGTTTTTTAACATCGATGTTTTGCAATGTTTTTTTTTCTTTTCTGAATAAAAAGTCCTATGATCACAATTCTATGAGAGTTGAAATAATATGAAGTTCATGAATGCATTGGAAGTATGAAATAATAACTGATTGTAACAGTTATTCATGTGTTGGAACCAAAGGAACGCTGTTTTCACTACATTCTTCGACCAAACTCTCTCGCCCTACCTCCATGCTCTTGTATTTGCATTTTCTTCATAATCATTTCGCACATTGAGATATGGTCAACAAAAAACGCTGTGAGCGTAGGGTTTGCCTCTTCTTCGATTTCACTTATAAGAGGAATTGATAAAAACGAGTACTGACAAATTAAATTTTAATGCACACGGATTTAATGTTAAGTGTTACTAATCCAGTCTAAAAACAACGATGTTGAAAAACATTGTTTTTAGTCGATGTATTTTTAACATTGATATTTGATAACATCTGTTTTGTTTTTGATGTATCACTAATCACAACCACCTGGTGAAAAGTCCATGCCCTCAGTGTAACCGAACTTCCAGCTTTCGAAGCAACGTACTGGATCGCTGCTCCAAACCAAGATTCATATAATACTAGGTAGCACGCAAGTCGTGTGGAATTGCGTTCAATTTTCTCAGATGACGTCACATGTACCGAAGCGTGGCCAACGAGAGAGACAGGCCTTGGTACTGGACGCCATTTTGTTTGTGCCGTCAGCAATGTACTTCCATATCCAGTACGGGCGAGTCGACTACTCATAAAAATGTGTTGCAGTTTTTAAAATTTAATAAAGATATTTAAATATTTGGTAAATTAATACAAAATGTTTAAGGAATATTTTCCTTAAAACACAATTATTTTTTAAGAAATAATTGCTCTAGTTAATTATACATTTAATCCTCTAATTGTAGTATTATTTAAGCGAATTTGTATATGTGAGAGATATTCGAATTGTTTATTTGTTTAAATTATAATTATGAAATGTAATTGATAACACTAACCACCTTACTAGTATATAGTTTCTAATAATATTAGTAGTAATAGAACGTGCATTTATAACACTGACAAGGAACTTGCAAATGGGCTTGAGGAATGTAGATTGAAAACAAATTTATGATAGAGAAAAATAATTTATTCACAATGCTTTGCATTACTCTCACTTTTTATGTTTGCATTGAACAATTTTTGGAATTTAATATGTCCTAATTTTTTGTAATGTCATTTATCATCACTTACCATGAACTGACATTTATTTTTAGCAAAATATAATGCAAATTTTTACAGATACATTCATGATCATTAATGTTCTCAAAATCTTCTAACTTCATGCAGCAAAGTTTATACAAAAAGTCGTCACTGCCCTGAGGAAGCCTGCGATGTCAGGCGAAACGTCGGCACCCCAGCCAACGACGCGGCGTCTCCCGGTTAGCCGAGAATTCATTGATTCGAGCCGCGGAAGCTTACGTATACAACCAAAATTTATACAAAATTGATAGCTGATGAACATTACTCAGAAAATTTTCAGAATATATTTTTAGGATACGTTGCTTCCATTTCTAGGATACGAACCAAGCCAAGCCCGTTGCCTTAACAGAATTTTCTGTGGGGATTTTTAATTTCCCACGGTTGCTTTCAATACGAAATTCAGTAAGCAATGGCATTTTTACGGTTTTATCGGTTTGTAACCATAATTTGCAAACATTACAATTTTGGGGGAAGAGTTCCTTTTTAACAGAATAGCCAGCAATTACGTCAACACAGGCATAACACTGTCAGGAATTTGTGAAATTTCATAACTGGTCTGCAAAACATACATATATACATACACACACACACACACACACACACACACACACACACACACACACACACACACATATATATATATATATATATATATATATATATATATATATATATATATAATTTATTTATTTGTTTGTTTGTTTATTTATTCATTTATTTATTTATTTATTTACTTCATTTATCTTTAACTTTTGCTCATCCTTCAACTATTTTTAGTTAAAATTATGGGAAGGGATTCTGGAACTGAAGGAAACGTGCGCAGATGATCTTCTCTCTCATACGTCATATACAGTTTTTACTGTTTTTTTTTCTATAAAATCTAAATCTAATTCAGGCCAGCTGTGCTCAAATACATCGGAGAAAACCTCGTACGGTCCAGAACACATTCCGTTCCAACTGCGTCTCTGCGATATTAGGCAGACAAACCCGCCTCGCCCCAGTTTAGCGCGTGATATTTTCGCTCTATCAAAGTCGTAAATTGCACTTCTAAATTAACCCCGTGTTAATAATATTCAACGAAATTTCGCAGCGGACTCTCTTCACAGACTCACTGTCGCATGTTTCTTGTGCCCGCCCAGTTCCTGGACTCTTTCAATGTTTTGCTTCATACTGCATCAATCAATTTGCTTCACCACAATCAATTCAATGTCAGTTCACGGCATTAATCTAGTCATAACTTCAGTCGGTGGTAAACAACCCAAATACAGGGTTATTCAAAACTAATGGCGGTGTTTCAAAAAATCATATTAAACTGAGCAATTGTCTTAGAAATATGAACCTTATTTTATTGTGAGATGGAACTCATAATTTTTTACATACATTAAACATTCTCCATATGGGCGCCCTTAGTCACTCAACACACATCCACCCGATAGTCCATTTTTCCCGAATCTCACCAGTGATGCTTGGAAGTTAGCTCGGATGCACTTCTTCAGTTCCAAATATTCGCCGGTAGAGGGGGACAAAGACATACCGTACCCAAAACATACAGTACCCAAATTTTATTCGTTTGAGGACAAATTTCGTGTTAATTGAGTTCATGCTTAAGAGGGTTTACGAGGGTGTAGTTTAAAGATTGGCAATGCCTACGCTGGACGACAAGGGTAGCACTGATGCCAGGAAAATGCGCGTGACGCCATCATAATATCACCCCGTTCTGAGGCGTTGTACCTAAATACAAGGCAGGTGAGTTGTATACTCATACTTCTTTTAAATCAGAAGAAATAGACTCAGATGAGTTTGCGATCTAATGGTGAAATAGAGGCTTCAAAGTTAGTAGGAGATCACTACTCCTTCCCCAGCAGGGCGATTTAGAAATGCTATTCGGGATTCGGCCTGTTTCCTGACCAGTCTTTTAACTTTGAGGAAGGTCTTGCCATGTTTATAGAAGCCAAGCTTTCAAGACATCTGTATGAATTTGTGAGGTCTAAAGTCAGAAATAGATTTCCTTCATATAAAGTGATCCAAGAAGAAAAATAATTATGCTGTTCTAAAAGAGAATGAATTTCTGTAAGTGCTAATTTTGTTGAAGTAGATTTACCAGCATTTGTAGATCATACAAGAGGTCGCTTAGCGAACTGTTTAAGTGATTTTGAATCAAGATCCTACTAGTTATGTCAATTTAAAATTGATTTATATATGGGAATGGGAGCTCTGGTTTAAACCCTTAAAGACAAAAACGTTGAGCCAATGAAACCGACATCTCTGGTTCTAGTGTCCTTTTATCATCTATCGTCACGCTGCAGTTGTTAACCTGAAGACAACGAAACAGTTCTCTGGCAAAACCTACGCCCATTGTCAACTAGATATTGAAGGCCAATCAGAATGCAGTCGAAACCAGAGTCCGGACCTTTTAGCAATTGAGAAAACATACATTGACAGTGCGATAACTGCTTGACAACCCACTATGATCAGTATAGCAGATAAGAATAATTATTTTAAGCCACTCTTTGATATTTACTGTGATTGACGGGAAGATTTGTAATGCCCTGACAGACCCGTAATCCACACAAAAATGCTTTATATGTAGAACGACTTTTAATCGATTCAATGATACCGAAAAAGTTCTAAAAATAGAAATTCACCCCACATCCCGAATTTGACATTTCAGTACTGCACAGTACTGCTCAGTACTGCTTGGATTCAGTGCTTTGAATGCCTGCTGCACATATCTTCCAATTAAATCATGGCAGACACGAGGGGAAGCCAAATTGAGAGTGACAGAAAACAAGAAAAAAATCAGAAAACAATTCAAGAAAATATGGGTTTATTAGTTAACAGGCGAAAGCTTGGATTTGACAATTCTAATGATGGTAATATCGCAAGTCGATTTTTTGAGAACCCTGAGATATCGGCACTGGTTACAGTACTTGATCCTGAACTAATAGAACGATTTTGCACAGTACTTATAGCCATATTCGGTGGTTTTAGTATTAATCCAGAGAAGTTTCAAACATTTTATGTTAAGAAAGAAAGATAATTATTTCCATCCATATGGTACTGTACAATTTGTTACAATGGTAAAACTTTGGAATATTCTGACCCTGTATCCAGATGGTGGTTAATATTCATCATACAAATGAAATAAAATACAAATCTAATCACATGAGTTCAGTCATTAGAACTTTTTATATCAGTCAACAGTGTTGCTGCCCGTGGAATCTGTATATTTTTTTTAAAAAAGATTATATCTTCGTAATGAAAACGCATAAAATTATAATAAAATCAACATAAAATTATAGAAAAAAGACAAATTAAAGTTCAAAATAGAATGTTTCTCCACCAGAATGCACACTTTTAAGCCTCAACATTATTCACCACATCCAAACAATCATTCGGTTATTTCGGTAAGAAAATTGACATATTTTGGGGGGAATAACCAATATTTTAACTTTGAGAGAAAAACGTAGTTGTTGTATGATTTGGTTTCGCGAGGCAACTGGTTAACTAATTTTGGCCGTATGTAATTCATTGAATGTCTGAACGATCCCTTTGTAACTTTTGGACGACGAAAAATTGTTTGTAAGCGTAGGCTTCCGCGACCGGACTCAGAAGCTACTTGGCTGTCCGGGAGACACCGCATCCTACCCACAGGTGCCAACGTTTCTGCCGCCATTTTGCGACCTTCCTTTGGGAGCAATGCGATTGCCGTAGCCAAGTAGTTAATGGAAAATTCTTTGTTTGGTACTTCTTGTCTCATATATCAAATACTCAGTGCCGTTGTTTCCATTTCGTTTATAGAATATTATTTGTACTTTACATATAAATAAATGTTGCACTGGTTATATTTGCAATTGCCATATAGTTAAAACACCCCCTTTTTATTTAAATAAAATTATGTGTATAAAGTGATTATATGTAGTTTCTGAACTAATTAACCTATGATTTGTAAGTAATTCCCCAGCAATTCAAAGCGTATTGTAACCAAGGCTGTGTCAAGCTTAATACAGCCAGGTTACTTGTGGAAAAGTATCCTTGGTACTGTATTCCATCAACAGTACACAAAATACTAATTCATAGTCCAGCAGTGATGACGAGTTCTTTACTACCTATTAGTCAGTTATTCAAAGAGGAGTGCAACAAGGACATTAAGAAATGTAAACTTTTCTCGTAGTGTGCCATAGACAAAACCAACGAAGACTTTTTTGCCGACTTCTAGTGTCATCCGACCCTGACATCACAATTAGTTGGTTGGTTAGTGATTCTGGGCTCGGCGACTACTGAGGTCATTAGTCCCGTAAGTGTGGCGCATATTTTTTCTCTCTCTAGGGAGATGGCGGTGATCTTCCCCGCTGGATGGCGGGCGAGATTCGACGTACCGTCAGCTAGCGGGGTTTCCCACAACCAGGTATCTCCCACCAGCGAGTCACCGACCCTGCCGGGACAAGCTCTACGCTCCCGACCAGTCTCCCGGCATATGGTAGTGTAGTGCATGTTAGTGTAAGTGCGTGAGGATAGAACGAGGAAGAGCGGGGAAAGATCGCGCATAATCAATGGCGTTTGTTAGGGTACTGCTCCGGCATTCACCTGTGTTGATCGGAGAAACCGCGGAAAAGTACTGATCAGAGCACCCGGCCTCTCGATTTCTCCTCCAGACAGCGACTGAATTCGTCCTACTGAAAATGAATTAAATTCTCGGCTGTCCAGGAGACGACGCGTCGTTGGCTGGGAGGCCGACGTTTCGCCTGACATGTCGCAGGCTTCCTCAGGGCAGTGACTGAGGAAGCGTGCGACATGTCAGGCGAAACGTCGGCCTCCCAGTCAACGACGCGGCGTCTCCCGGACAGCCGAGAATTTATGGATTCGAGCCGCGGAAGCTTACGTGTACTATTGACAATGAGACGATGATGGTTACTTTGTATACTGACACTTTGCAATATGTCCCTGGAGCGATTTACCCGCCATTGCAATATTCGGAAATTCCTCAGTTATTTGCAACTGCAGCCACAACAGCTGCAGCCGCAACAACCATCAGCACCATCAGCAGCAGCCACAACAATGACAACTGCCGAAGATGCTGACAGATAAAAGTCCGCTCACCTTTCAAGGTAAGAATATTTCATTTTGCGATCGTGTAGATAAATAGAGCAATCTTTGCAATTTGCAGGATCGCTCTATTTATCTACACGATCGCAAAATGAAATATTCTCACAATGACCCATGGAAAAAATTCAAGGCAAAAACAAGGCAAGAATCAAAAGCAAAAGGAACAACCCTATTTTAGTCACCAATATCAACAAATCCTAACACATTAAGTTTTTCCAGTTATAGGAAATCCACAAATTCAAAAATACAACAGAAGACAAAAGGAAGGAAACATTCGGAAGCTGTCTATAATGAAAACATATCACCCAGTGCAATGCAACGGCGATTCATAAATTATGAAATAAAAGTAAAAACTGAAAAAAAAGTAAAAACAGTAAAAACTGAATGTGACGTAGGGGGGAAACGATTATCTGCGCACGTATACATCAATTGAATAAACAAACAAACAAACAAATAAACAAGTAAATACATAAATAAATAAATAAATAAATAAATAAACAAATAAATAAATAAATAAACAAGTAAATAAATAAATAAATAAACAAACAAGTAAATAAATAAATAAACAAACAAGTAAATAAATAAATAAATAAATAAAAATGATATATTATATACCGCTATCAAATACTTGTATATAACAGAATTTGTCCAATAAGGAGCTTGGCACTCAACACCTGAAATGAGAGTGCTCCAGAACAAATACATACCCACAGTACATAAAAGAAAAGATAGGTCTTTGTTTCAACTTACGTTATCTTCGCAGGCACGATGTGCAAAAATTAATTAAGTGCTTTAAAAATACCCGGAAGACCCTGAACCTACAATGTTCAATTCAGGGAACGTTATTTTCCGTGCACTAGATAATTTATTTTGTTTACTATTGTATCTCGTTATATTTTAAATGTATCATAGAATTTTTAAGAAATTTTAATTTTTTTGTAGACATTAAATTTTAAAAGTGTAAAATATTGACACCCACATTTTTTTTTATTATTGTCATGTAGTACATATTTAAGAACTAATGGAGGAAATTGAAACATAGAATTTTATAACTTGTAATTTTCCGATTTGGAAGGCTAGTATGCTCTATGCATTCCCAGAATGACTTTGAAACAGAGTTGCTTTTCTTTCCACTTATGTTCTTTTTGCAGACGCTTTAGTTTGTATCGTTTTCTGATTGTGACGTAATAATCGGAGAAGGCAGTCTCGGGCTGGATTTAAAGAGAAAAGGAGTCACGTGATGATTGGTTGCTGTCCTAACAGTCATTTAACCGCTTCTAAGACAGTGCAGTTCTAGGTTTCGGATGGATTGGAGAGTACGTTATGTGCCATTGCCAGAATTTTACCCTTAAATAATTTGGTTTGCTACAATTATGATCAAGTAATGGATGAGTTCAGGAGCTGGTGGAAACATATTCAGTTCATTTCGATAATTTGTTGTAATTCATAATGATATAAATATAACTATCCTGTTGCATACGATTAATGAAGTTTTCTCCACAGTACTTGGTGAGTATGATAGTTCAAAAATATTTTTCATCAAAGATGTCATTTTAAGGTACTACTTAATTTAGATGATTGAATCAACTACTTCTTTGAATTGTTTTTACGATGATTCTAGAAGAATTCAAACATTTAATCGTTCTGGGATTTTCATGTCTCTAATTAATATGTGCTATATGTACTTCCAGTATCAATTGTAACTTTGTATATATGTTCCAATTTTTTTCATGTGAATTCAGAGTTAATTCAACTTACAATTTTTCATCAATTATGAAACATATCTTGAATATATTATGTGGTGTAATTGTCAATAGTCAAATGTACTTCTAATTAAGGATACAGAACAATATCATTAACGTAACATTTAGGTTTTGTTAATGAAAGGGAATCTTAATGAGATGTCTTGTTGTTGCTAAATGCCAAGAGCATTTAATTATTTCGTGATCTGTATGTAAATCTCGAACCTTCTGAATTATACATGTCATTGACATTAACCTGTACAACTTAAGCATGCTATTAAAACGTTACTTTTGAAAAATTTTATTATTGCCAATTTCAATTTGCTCAAGCAGTCATTGTGAGAGGTATCCTGATGCATAATGATGTAACTGTTCTCGTTAATCACATGTATCGTTTTCTGTTTGAAGGTGCAGGAAAGTTTCTTTAGTGCAATACTTAGGTTCTGTTTTGTTTTGAAACCGGAACTTGAGGAGCTGCAGCATAACTAGGAGAGCCTAACCTCTGAGGTAAGTGTCTTTTTTTAATTTCTCCTTTGAATTCTCGACTTATTACTTTCTCGTTCTTACTTCGTTAGAAGAGAAAGTATTGTAATCTTGCCCCGGAAAATTGCGCTATTTTTTCGACAGAAAAACTTATTGTCATGACCCGGTAACAAAAATGTGGAAAAATCTTGTTTCTGTATATAATATATTACTTCTTCTAACATGTTAGGTAATTGGAATCCATGTTTTGTGTGTACTTGATATCGAAAAATCGATTTATTTAACTTTATCCTTGAAAAGCGTAAATATCGTTGAAGAGAATGGTGTAGTACTCATTTTCGTTGAATTTCATGACTTTCTGTAAATTGCAAAAGGTCAATTGTTTCGGTGTCTTACTGCGACTACAATATTAAAGATTGAGATTTTTCCGTTTATGACATTTCATCTTTAAAAATATATTTTGCGATAAGGTCATGTTGAATTTTCCGAAAATATGACTTTTTGCGTGAAATACAGGCAATTTTTATTTTTTTAAACTTTTTTTTTCTCAAAACAAAAATATGTGGAGCAAGTTTTTGAGAAAATGTTTGTCTTATAATTAACTTCAACCAGAAATTACGTGAAAACTTCGTTTTGTCTAAGAGTATATGACCTTCTTTAAGGAGCTTATCTTTTTGGACAGGTTTAGTTTATGGTAAAAAATCTCCACCTTCAATTTTATAGTTTTTAAATGTAATTTTTTTTGCAATTTTCGAAAATATGGAGAATTTGCCGAAAATGGGACTAGCACAATTTTTACGGTCCTTTGATTTTAAGAAATTTAAGAAAAAATTGAATTTAAAGAAAACATTTGAGCAGTTTATCAGAAACAAATTTTTTAAAGAAATTTCAATTACAAATTACCCAAAAGTTACTAATTTTTTTCAAAATATTCATGGCGTTTTTTAGAAAAGATCATGTTTAAGGCAAAAATCTCTTGCCTGTATCTTCAATTTTCCAGTTTTGAAATTTTAAAATTTGCAATTTTCGAAAATACAGAACGTTTGCTGGAAATGGGACTAAAATAATTTTTTACCGTTCTTTGATGCCTACGAGGAGAAAATTTCGATCCTATTCTTTCTTTTTCTTTGTTTTGTTACCATTTTACTTTTGGTTTTACTTATTCCTTTCTTCAAATCCCCTTGCGGTGACGTCAGAACAATTTTTTTAATTTTCGCTCCAAGCAAGGCAAAACGCCTCAATATGCAATGATAGATGTCGCTAGCGATCAGAACACTAGTACTGACCTCTAACGGCCATTTCCATAACCTGAGGCATTGAACAAAACAAAATTGTGTATACCACGTGGTACAGTGCTTTCAAAATGGTGGCGAAAATGAATTGAAAGCTGTTGCCCCGCGAAATTCTTGCGCGGTGTCTTCCGTTCTGGAGTGTGTGCTCTTCTCACAGAAATAGAGGAATTTTTGTGTCACAAGAATGAGCCCAAAGTCAAAGGTACGGTTGTCAGATTCCTTAGCACTTCTAAAATGTCTTGTTGATGTTGCGAGCTGACGGGTAGTACTGATACCGTTTTGTTTACATGTCCTTTTTTGTTGTATATGCTAGCTATACGTACGTTTTAAATGATTTAATGTAATAAAGTAGCATGCGTTATTGCCCTAGGTGATGAAATGCCATGAATTATTCAGCCAAATTAAAAATTTGTTTTGACAGTTATCTGAACGAGTGTTGTGAGATACATCTTCCAACGTAATCTGAAGACGAATTTGATCAGAAGATAAGATAGTTTACTCATTTGTATGATGCTCAATATGAATATATTTAAACGAAATAATTTTACGTTCCACTTGCTCAGAAAATGTTTTACGTCTAAGTGTCACTTTTGTCCTGTTTACTGGATAAATTAAGGACACAGCATTTGTTTACAAATGGCAAAATTAATCTAGATCACAAGTAAAACAACTTCATACTTTTGGTAATATGACCAAATTGTAGTATTGGGGAAATCTTATAGTAGTAAATGAAAGTTAATGTTGTCCGTCACTTTCTAATGTATTCTATTTGTAATGTTACAGGCAAATGCAACAAGCTCAGAAACTTCCTCTTCCAGTAACAGCTCCTCATCTTCTTCTTCATCATCATCAACATCAGGGAGTGAATCAAGTTCTTCAGATTCAGAAAATTCCTCATCCTCTCAAGCAAGTGCTGCAAAAAGTGCTGCATCGACAGATTCAGATGTTCGAAAAACTACAAAGAAAAAGGCAAGCCCTGTCAAGGGCAAAAATGCAGCATCAAATGAGGGTGAAAGTTCAAAATCCAAGGAGAAGACACAAACAAAAGGTAGAAACAGCAAAGTTACAACTACTTACTCTTCAGAGTCGGAAGATATACCCATAAAGCCACCACCAAAACGCAAACCACCAGCAAAACCTAAGGCCACTGCTACAGTAACACCTGTGAATAAACCATCAAAACCGCAACCTAGAGTGAAGGCAACACCCGCAAGAGCTGCCAACAGGGGAGGAAATGCTAGAGGAGCAGCTAACAAGCAAGCAGAGTCAGCTGCTCAAAAGAAACTAAAAACAAAAAGCATTTTTAGCCCTGAAAACAGTAGTGAAAGTGATGATGCAAGTTCACAACCCCCAAAACTTAGCCCCATGAAGAGTACTGCAAAAGTTGTGCCACATAATAAACCAAAGCCTAAAGCAAGCGCAAAGGCAGAACCAGTGCCTGTGGCACCTCCTCCTCCTCCACCACCACCACCGCCACTCACCAAATCAAACAGCTCCACAACATCAACATCAGGATCATCTGTATCATCTGGTATGCTTTTATTTATTTGACTACTCCAACTCATTTTTTTGTCCTTTAAACTCATCAGTAAAAACCCATGCAGGATTATTTACAGTATACAAGATTAAGTATTTTAAGCAATTGACATTTGTTGTCAATATTTGTTACATCCCATGGAATTATAAAATAGTCATGAAAGGTCACGCAAAAAATTAATATTGAGAAAATGGTTGGTAATAATAATAATAATAGCTCATATTTGTGTGCAAGCTGCGTTTGTAACCTGTGGCCGTAGGAATGTTCAGAATAACCAAATTTCTCGTACTGAATTGAAGAAATGCGAGGGCAAATGTGCTCCGAAGGTCTTGATGTGGATGTATATGACTTGAGGGTGATTATAATCGTACGATCTTTCCCTCTATGTTTGGGATTTTGAAGATTCAAAATTGAGTACAGAATTGAGTCTTAATTTTTTTGAGAGGTTAAACACCATTTGCTCAAAATAAAGAATTATGTGTATTTCTTCTAGCATGCATCCATTGTTTGTGCTTTTCTCTTACTCAAATTTCTATTTAATGTTTGAATTCAAAGAGATAATAAGACAAGAATAATACATGCAACTGTATTCAGACTAACATGATCAAACTATTACATCAAATTACCAAAACAGTTAAATTCCATTTTAATTCAAGGAATGTGGATTTACAAAAATACCATAAGTGCTTCGTTTGTATTGATACCATAAAGGTAAATTTGGTTGGGTTGTTATTTACAAAAATGTACATTTTTTATGTAGAATTAATCACAGTATAAAAAGATGTGTGTTTTCTGTTAACTGTAGAAATAAGTTATCTTGAACTTCGGTAAGGAATCTTGAATCTCAATTCCTTGATAAAAAGCTATAAATTTCTTATTTTGGAATGAATTTCAAATCATTACATCAACTCTGAGATTATTACAAGTAAATAGATAACCATTGAAATTTCAATATAACCATACATACTGGGCTTGATTTCTGCATACATATATCTCTGTCAAATTCAAATACCATGCTATTATTCTGTAAAATTTGTGTTAGTTGTTTAGGAACATTTATTTACTAATAACTTCATAATTGGAGTCATTGTATGTATTCATGAAACTACTTTTAAAGAAAAAATTATTGTTTAGTTTTCCAACAAGATGTCTTTCAGTACAGATTGCCAATATAACAAGAAATGGTTGTTGGAAAAGTGTTTTGTAAGAGAGCAAGTAAAAGATACTCATTTTAATTAAATTTTTATTTAAATATTCTGGTAGTTTCAAAGGGCTTGAAAACGTGCGAGATATTGTGAAAAAATGTGAGTGTAAACATTTGATATTGTTTTATTTCTATTTTAATATTAATTTAATGTTAAGAGATTTGTAAATGGTAACTCTACTATAAATATTTTTGTTTCATAATTTCATTCACTATGTAGTGTTGGTAAACCATATAATTCCAATTACATGTATTGCTTTTGAGAAAAATCATCTGGAGGAGATTCAGAAATTCTGACTACAATTAACTTTCGTGGGATGTTGATGTAAGTGATAGTTAAGGCATTAAGAATTACAGTTCTGTGAATTCTCTCACTTAACCAATTTTTCCCAAGGGATTGTTTAGGACAGACATGTACAGAAATCAAGATATATTTTCATCACCTTAGACTTGGACTTTCTTTCCTATTTGTTTTCTCTGTAAATCACCACTTTTATTAATTTCTACTAACTGTATTTGTATTGACAAATCTAGTACATTAATGTTCTCAGTTAAACCAGATGATTGGAATTCTCCTGAACTTTTAATGTTTCATTTGAAATTATGTTTGCCATGTTGAGGATGAACTCAATATACCCAATGTTTTCAGAATAGTTGATGAACGTCTATGATGCAAAGGATTAAAGTCCAATTTTTCTCCCATTGCTCCTAAACATAGCACTTAATACCAAATGAAAACTTTTGTATTTCTTGTCAATATAATGTGAAAACTGAGGAAAAAACAACAAAAAGCTACTTAAGACCTTCATCCCTCATGTATTGAAGATTTATAATATAATAAGTAAAGTGTGATATGATAATAAAGCAAGTAAAAATTTGCATTACTATTTTCTTTATTTACACACATTAAAAGACAGTAACAACTGTGTGTGATGTTTGAGAGATTGGAAACTGCATTTACTACTCAGAAAGAAAACAAAAATTTACTCTGCGAATCACTGGGAAATTTGAACCAAATCCGGACAAGATAGGAGTTGTCAACCCAAGAAATACAATAATATTTGTCGTTAATGTGCTTTAATTTCTTTCTTATATTTATTTTGTTATGGTCAGGTTAGTTATTTGGCTGTGAATGGTGGAATAATTAACTTCTTGTAACTGATGTTATCTTTGAGAACTAAATCATCATTAATTTATATGTTTAGTTGTAACAAATAATTGTCTTTGTTTCTGCCATGCAACTTTTTTAAAAATTATTTTCTGTTCAGTGTGATTACATCTTCATTAATGCACTTGGTATTATAAAATGCTGGAAATTATGTAATACTGATGGTGTTGTTACTGTGTAAATTTATTGTTTTTGTAGAGAATAATGTTATATTTGAATGCCCTTCTTGTAGCTCCTTGTATTTGTCATTGCAGATAGCAGTTCTGATAGCGAGTCATCAGCAGAATCATCAGCTCCAGGAAAACCGGTGAAGAAAAAGCCATGCCCTGCCAAGAAAGCCACTGTCACTCCTGCCCCGCAACCCAGCACATCGCGTGCACCACCAAGGACCCAGCCTCAGCCAAAAGCACATTCTTCATCTATGCCTGACCCTGTGGCAATGACCGAGAGCGAAGGAGAAACCACCAAACCAGTAGTAGTGACTCGAAAGTCCACAAGATCTTCAAGTGCGCGCCGAAGTAAACATCTAATCGGGAAAACAAGTGATACAGAATCTGAAACTGGTTAGTTCTTTCCAAAATGTTTTGTTTATCTTTTGGCACTTGCTAGTTTGTACACTAAAACATAGAAATGAATTTGATTTGAGTCTAACGTTATGTTGTATAATGTCAATCAGTATGTTTCAATTCCACTAATGAAATTTACTTCAATTATAATACATCTGGTCTGCCCCAATCAGGGTAGTGTGGGTAATGTGTCTCAACAATGGTATTTCTTTTTCAATCTGAATTTTCGTACCACTTCTCTTTTTTTGCAAATCATAAATTGCAATACATCAGTCATAGGAGGCAGTATGCACTAAAGCGTAAGTTTCACTAATATAATTAATATTTGGTGCATTCTGCAACTCTTTCATACATAATTTCATCCATGGAATAGTCTTAATAAATACTACTCATCCATTGGAAATTTCCAGATAAATTCCTTTGGGCTTCATGATTTGAGAATTTATCGGAACACTTCTAATGCATTCGAGATATTGCTTGAGATAATTTTTTGGTGTGCAATGAAGTACATAACCTGCCTTCAACAGAGAAAGTTCTTTAATTTTAAAATGTTTACTATTTCATATCTGTGATAAAATCTGTATAAATGCAAAATTTGTGTTAAAAATATTGAGTTAATGGTTTCATCTATGTCTAGTTGATGAAATTGTATCACTTTTAGATAATATCCCCAAACAAAGTGACTTCAATGAGCAGAATTGTTATTATGTATTGCATGCAAGCATTGTAACCCTACAAATGTTACCGATAACCATAATTAACATGCATTGAATCTGTTTAGTATTATGCCGTTTCTGTGATGGAAATTTGTGTTTCTGTATAGAAGGAAAGTCAAAGGCAGCCCCTGCCAAAAAATCCGGCCCCAAAGGACCCATGGCACGCCCCAAAACAAAAACACGGGCAACAGCAGCTGCCGCTGCTGCTGTTGCCTCCACATCTGCTGCAGAACCAATTCCAAAAATTGTTGAAGAGGAGCGTAAATGCCCCATTGAAGGGTGTGATTCAATGGGTCACCTTAGTGGCAAATTGGAGAAGCATTTTACCATTGATGCATGTCCAATTTACCACAACAAGACAGCTCAAGAATGCAAAGTAAGTGACACAGGAGTGCATATGAGCTCTTTGCTTGTATATTCATTTATCTAATATGTATAAACTGAATATGATGTGCATGAAGGAGAAAAACTACATTTAGAGTTTGGGGGCAAAGAAAGAGGCAATCTCAGCATGTGCTCAGTGGATCGAGCGTGGTATTGTGTATGGTATGGTTGTAAGAGAATACTCTTGCACGATTATGACAACACGTTTAAAAACTGTATAATTGCAAAGGGATTTGCTATTCTTATTGATTGAAAGTGCCTGGAAGAAATCAGATTTTTTTGTTATCCATGAAAAATTTATTTCAAAATAATTAAAATAAGAAATCGTCATAATACAAGTGATGAAGAGAAAAGGATCTTTACTTTAAAATGCTTTTCTGAAAAAATTGCGATGAAATTTTTCGTCTGTTTAATAATTTAAATCTTGGAATTATATCAAAAGTAGTATACTCTTGAAAAGTACTTTGTACTATTATTGTCAAGCTTACTAATGTAAACACACCTTAAAGGATCTGCCACAGAGAGCAAACTTGCCTTGTGGCCTGGGCAGATCTTGTATTATGAAAGACTGCATCTTTTGCATGTCAGATGGCCTACTGCGAAAGAACAGATTATAAATTGTGGTGATGGACCACACAGATAATAATTTTTATCTGAGAGTTTGTGGTGGAATTGCCAACGTTTTCTTCATCTCAATGGGTCTCCTCCTGTTAGTGGCCTTTATCAATATTTTCTTTTTTCTGAGGTTTTGAAGTTTTTCGAACTTTTCTCTGGACATTAAAAAATAAATGAAAAACACTCCTTCCAGTAATTATGTTCTGCTTATAGTACATGAAATTCATCTAACTCTTCTATGATTAATTTTGTGCTCCCCTATTCTTTTTTATGGTAAATTTGTTTTTCAAATTTTGTTGCCACCCTGATTAAGGGAAACCAAATCAAAAACCTGATAATAATGACAGTCTAAGACTCTGAAGAACTTCAGTTGTTAGTCTTATTTGATGTTAGAATTATTATTAAACTGTGCAGACAATTGAATATCCAAAAACAACAAATAATTTGAGAAAAAGCAATGACAAACTAAAAAAATGTATAAAAATATGTGTAAAAATATTCAGTGCATTAGAATTAGTACTAAATAATAATTAATTTTGTTTCCTTCTGTTTATTAAAATAATTTCTCAGTGTTTGCATTTGTAAATCAATTTTAATTTTTTAATATCATCTGGAAATGTATCCAGTTGCAATGGTTCAACTGGCAGTGTTCCAGCCTGTTGTTAAGTTTGACTCCTGGCCAGTTCGAATGGATTTTTTAGATGTGAAAAATTGATGGCACACATGTATAATAAGTCAGGTAGTAAAAGTTTCCCATGGCAGAATAAGCGTTCAAAGGTTGCATCTGCCATTTGCTAGCAGTAAAAATAAACATCAAAATGGTCTAAGATGGTTAAACACTGTTCCTATTGAGTGTTTTAGAAAAGAGTACTATGTGCCAGGTTGTTGAAATCATAAGTATACACACACATTGAGTAAAGTGTTTAAAATAACATACAACTATCGATATTTTATTGATTTGACTGATCATACATAATTGTTTATATTTCAACCTTTGACATCTCATTGCTTTAGTTTATTTCATAATCTTAGCTAACAAACTAATATATTAAATGAAACCAAAACAAAGTTTTATTATGAAAAAGAAACACTACTAAGTTTTTAGTTTTTAAGAAGTATTGTTCTCGGCTGTTTACTTACTTTCTTTCATTCTCTCTCACTCTCTTTTACATGTGAAGAGTTTAAAAGAAGTCTCAGAACCATTTCAACAATTTCAGTTCTTTTTTTAATTGGTAACGACAATGTTTTTTAATGCAGGGAATCAGAGCTCTAGGTACTAAATTTGTTATCTTATTTCCATATATTTCACATAGTGTTGTAGAACAGAAATATTGCTGTAAAAACAAGTGAGGATTGAGCTAGATTTCTTTGAAATTAAGTCATCAAATTCCCTACATATGAAATGATTTCAGGATATACCTAAACAACATCTGTATGTGGTTTTATTCTTATCGTATGTGCCAATTATTACAGTAATAAAATATCAATGATGAAGTATGCAAGGCAATAAAACAGACACACTAACTCATATTTTTGCATAAATATTGAACATACAGTATATGACATGAACTTTTAATATCATTCTTGATTTGGTTGTGTGATCTATGCTAGATTTTCATGTCTATAAAAGATTTGTTTAATTTTGCCAGTCAGAAAATTCATTTTATTCTAATTACATAATTCTTCATATTTTTGAGGAATCAAGTATTCTTTTGCTTATCTTGGAATTGCCTGGTTGATACCTTAGCAAACCGGGATTTGTATGAGTATGAGAATAAAAAGCATCATTACCAAAGTTTTTGTTTATTAAATTATTATTAGCAGCTTTTGATGACTTACAGTACGATTTATTTAGTTGTGCACATGACACGTATCAGCTGTTGTGATTTCATCCACTAAGGAGCTTATATCGCTACAGTGACGTTCCTGTGCCTGATTCAGGGTCGTTCACACGCCCGATTGGATGAAACTGTGAACAATTGATTTACTTCAAACGCATGGTTAAATAAATCCTAATATAGTCATCATCAGCCATCGAACACTGCTAATAGTAATATGTAAATAAAAAAAATGTTGGCAACATCTTTTTATTCTCATATTTGGAATGCCAACAAAACATAACCAATATTACATGAAGACTTTATATGATTTTCTTAGGGAAACTCCTCCATCTGTTGAAGAATTTAATAATGTTAACTATGTTCCAAAGTTAATTGAAATGCTATGCAGAACTAACTTGGATCTACATAAGAATAAAAATCTGAAACAATTGACTACTATTAAAGTACATAGATACAGTAGGGCATGCATTTAACAACTAGATTTTTTATGCCTTTATCTGTTTGGGATTCAACTCCATATTTGGTCAACAAATTTTAGCAAGGCAATATTAATTTTTTCTGTTATTTTGGTCACTTGTAGTATGCATGTTTGTTGTAGCATTTTAAAAATTTTATTTCATCATTGCTTTTAAGATGTGTCATGTAATATTCGTACTTCTTCTGTATTCCTTTCTAAGCATGTGCATGTAATGAAATTTGTTAGATTTCTACAACAACCAAAGTTTTGTACACATAGATGAACCCATAGTTGTAGGAATCTGGAGATCTGAATATTAATTCTAATATTTTGAATCTCTATATTTCAATACATGTACCCATTTACATCTGTCTTTCCATATGATTCATTTTAGGAATGGGCACAAGAAAGAAAAAAGCATGAAGATGACCGTCGGAAAGCATCAGCTTTAATGAGCAAGAAGTCTCCAAAAAGTCATATTACTGTTGATCAGCGCCACTATCATATGAAAATCAAGGAAACACGGTCCAAATATAAACCTCAGCCTCCTGAGCCAGAAGAAGCTGCCGCTGCGGATGGCAAAGAACGTGAACCCCGGCTTTCCAATTTGGTACCAGATTATGATCTCAAGCTGTTCCAAGAGGCTCAGGCATTGGCAAGTGAAAAAATTGTAAGTACCAAACGTTGTGTATGTTCTTGCAACATACATTTGAACAATTTTTCTGTGGTGGAGGATTATTGGAAATGGACTGTGGTGTAATATAATAAATAATGTGATGAGGTTCCTTTTCTTTATATGGTATTAACACGATCATTATGTTATTTCTTGTTAGGAAGAGTGTCATAATGAAGTTGATGTTGAATTATCAGTGATCACAAAATCATTTACTGTAATGATAATAATTTCTTGAACTCTTAAATGATTTGGTAAAATGGCTCTTGACTTTCGATGAGGAGTGAACCCAAGTGTTTCATTCTTGATGTCAAGGGCAAATTTATCACGACGATTATTATAGACGAGTGTTTTGTACATATTACCTTTTGGAATGATAAAATTATTCCATTTCTTACTATACAATTATTTTAAAAAGTGTACCTAATTATTTAATGGATCTTGTAAAATTATTTGTTGTGATCCTTCATTAGATATTTTATTTCTGTTTGAATAATATTTAGCTTTTTGAAGCAGATTTTACTGTGATCACTGTTGTACTAGAGTTACCATCAACTAAACTGGAAGATGGCTGAAAAAATAATTTGCTCTATACCTTTTAATGTCATTTACACATTGTCCACTCAGTATTCTTTGTACTACAATAATTTGTTAAGTTGAATTCATTGATGCTTTGCACAAGAAGCAGATTTATTATAAGAGCCAGTAAATGATGTTGCCTCTGGAAACTTATCTTGACATAAAACATACTTTTTATTTATTTATTACTTTTGTAAAATTTTGAATGTAAAAGATATTAAATCATGTTCGAGTTATGTGAAATTTACAAAAATTCGAGTAAGGTTTTGAAAACTTGTGGAAATTTAACATAATAACAATATATGGTACAGTAAATTTAACACGATACTGTTCTGTTTGTAATCGAGACTTAAAAATAGTTGTGAATTTATTTTTTGTCTTATTTGCTTTCTTTTATGTCTTCTTTTTGTCTGCTGTAACAGTTTCTTCTAATTTGACATTTTATCTGTCACATATGTGATGTAGTAACTGTCAAACAGCTTTACATTATTGGCAATATCACTTGTAGGTTGAAGGGTCCATTTCTTGTGCATCTCTGAAAGTATGCTACTTTATTTTCGTATATGATCCTCCCACAGCATTAATTTTGTTTACTTAGTCATTCATTCACTTCTTCCCCCTTTTGATACAAATGAATAAGTGCATATATCTTAGGTTTCTGGGAAAAACCCTATTTTTACTGCCTAGAAACAAAACAAGTGGCCAGTGCAGCATTTATATATTCGATTATATTCAAACATTGGTCATGAACCAGGTTGGATGATGGCAACTTCTGTGTAAAGTATGTGTAATTATTATTAATGTGTGAATGAAGTCATTTAGTGACTCTTTATAACATTTCTGACCTGCAGTATTTAATTTCATTCTTGTATATGTGTACATTCCATCCTTGACTTCATAAATGTTTGCAAATTTCTTGTGTGTAAGATTGAGATCTAATGTCAGTTTTATATTTTGCTACAAACGTGGGATTGGATTGACATATTTGGATTCAGTGTCACTCTAACAAATTTCCTGCTGATAAAAACTTTATGAATGGATGTTCTGGATTTGGTAATCATGCAGATGTATTCTTGTACAAAACTGGAAGTCTTCAGACGAAAACATAACATTTCATTACTTTGCTAATTCTTGGGATTTTCAATTTGATATCATATGTGTATTCTCATTTTATATGAGAATTTTAATGTTTACTACATGCAATTGTATGCTCTTCAGCTTTTATCTTCTGATTTCTACAAGTAATTTTAATGTTTGTATTTTAAAATAGTGGGTACAGAAGATCCTCAAAAACAAACATGTAGAAGGTGTTTGAGTCTTTTATGTAATGTGTTTGCATGGACTCTTATTGTATTTGCTGCAAAATGTTCTTCATATATGTGTCAAAACAATAGGTGCCTATTGTTGTCAATAATACCTGGTTTTCAGGAAGATAAGATGTGTTCATCAATGCCTACATGTTATATCAACACAGTATTTCAAAGAATCCAGATAGAGAATGAATTCAGCTACATAGACATACCAATCTTAATTAATTTTCTGCATTCACCCTACCAACCTATATGCAAAAAAAGGAAGCCTACTGATTAAGAAGATGAAATCTAAGAAATGATTAGGGTGGCACTAGAAATGTTGGATTGTACAGGAACAGTATTTAAAAACAAAACAAAACAAAAAAAGATTTGCTGATTGTATGTAGTAGCAATAAGAGAGTGCAGTGAAGACAGTGAATTAATTTAGTGAAACATTTCACATCCACAACCCATGGACTGCTTATTCGAGTATCAAGGAGTGCAAGACACAGTGACCTTCTAAAACCACATTTGCATGTGGATAATAAATGGAATATCATTGTTTTTTATTTCTGCCTGGAACAAATGTCTACTTTTGAATGTGAAATTGATTTGAGAGATTTACTGGCTGCACATTTCCATTATATGGGCTATAATTTTAGATATCAAGTGCCGTTTGATGAAGTATATTGAAAATACGAGGCATGGCTTTGAAACATTTGAAGAAAGCGTCACGCTCATTAGCAAATTGTTTTCTGATGTGAAATGTGCGTTAATAATTAACATTCATGTTGCAAGTTTGAATATTGAGTGACATTGAACAAGTTTTGACTTTTTGAAAATTATTGTTCCATATGTTCAAAAAAATTATTGTTTCATATATCTGAGTTTGAATGAATCTGAATTAAAAGAATTATCTGAATTAAAAGATTCACTGGTTATTTGGGAATAAAGAAGCACAAATAGATGGTTATAGAAAACGGCCATGTACATCTTGCAGTGCTAAAAAAACTAGATAATTAAGCTTTGCATGGACAAGTTTGCAATATCAATCATTTGTAGAAGTGGCTTTATGATGAAAAGTTGATGATTGTGAAGAAGTGCTTCTCAAAATATTCTAATCATATAAGTTGTGAATTTGAAAATATGTGTCTGCAGTCATTTTTAAATTCTTTGTTTTCATTTGACAGGTCTTCATAACAAGTTGGCATTTTGTGGTCAAGTTCAAATAATGGAACATGATGAACATCAAATTTTATTTTTCAAGAGATGATTATTATGTGCAGTTTTCGTTTAAAGTGAAAAAAGACTTCAGTCTAGAAATACTTTCATTTTCCATCAAGTAGTAAATTTCCAATTGAGAAATGTTTAATTATGAAGAATCGTCTTTAATAATGATCATGTTATGCAGAATTTTTAATTTTTGATAACAGATCTGTGCATATTGAATATATTATGTACATTGCAGTTATCGTACATATTCAGTAAATTAAATCCAATGAAAACAATAATAAAGAAAAAATTGATAATGTGCAATTAGAAGGCAATAACAATACACACAAGAAGATGACCTAGAGGAAGACACAGCAAAAGAAAAAATGTCCATGAAGAAGAACGAAGATAATGCTGGAGAAGAAGAAGACAATGAAAAAGATGTTGTCATAGAAGACGCCAATGAAGAAGAAGACATTTACACTGAAGAAAAAGAAGATAACAACAAAGAAGGCGAAGGAGGAGGAGGTGACAATGGGGAAAACAAAGGAGGAGGAGGAAGAAGAGGCCATAACAATGAAAGAGGTTGTGACATCGAAGGTAAAGAAGTAAGAGGAGGATGATAAAGAAGCAGGGCCGGCCTTTTCAGGTGAAGTAGGTGAAGTAGTACTCTCTAAATTTATTTTCCTTGTCACCTACTAGAAGCATGTTGGATTTAATAGAAATGTAAATGTAGTTTTGATGGCACACGCATGGAAATGCTGCGCAGTTAAAATTCACAAAGGCACGGACAAGTGTGGCACCAACCCCTCTGGCCACAGAAGTGAAGTAAGCCGCCTTTTAAAGTGTCTCAGTATCCAGGGTGTTGCTTGTCTCTGTGATTACTATGACAACTGTGATGTAACCCGTGATAACAGCATGTACTCCATGCTGCTCCTTTCGTTCTGGTGAAGTAGTGGCCTAAGAAATACGATTCTTCTTCCAGTATGATATATCACGCTTCTTTAATAGTGCTGTGGTGTTTCAAATAGGAATCCTGTGTATGATATTGTGTAAATTTTATTATAAAAACCATTTCCATGATGGAAAGACGAAGAAAGTCTGCAAGGAAAGGTTACGTACCCTACTGAATTTCTGTAAATATCACGTACAGAAGTTAAAATATTTCAGAAAAAACTGCAACCTTAGTTTCAAACAGTTGTGGTTTAAGGAATTCCGATGGTTGTGTTCTGGCCATGGCCATGGCCATTCCGATGGCAACATTCGGAACCAAAAAGTATTTGCCGCTCAGTTGAGTATAACTCAATTGTTGCAAAAACATGGTAGAGCATATAAAATTAATTAATTAAGTGCATTTCTAACTACATCAAAGATTTTGTACAAAGAAACTTTGCAATGTCTAATTATTTATGTTCAATTTATGTCATACATAAGATACACAGGTATCACAGTGCTTCTTTGAAAGATATTGCAATTCAGGAAAAACTATTTGTGCAAGGATATAGATGAATGAAGACTTCACAGAAAAGTCTGCAGCATTGAGGACTGAAGGATCAATTTGGTGTGCAAGAAATAAGTGATTTCAATTATTAAGATAAGAATGTGTAAATGTATGTTTCTCTATTTCTTCATCTATCTTCACAGCAATGAGTCACCATTGCAAAGAAGAAAAAGAAGTACATGACAAGGATACAGAAGTAAGAGAAGACAACAAAGGACATAACAATGAAGGAGGAGGAGACGATGAAGAAGAAGGAGACAACAATGAAGAAGAAAAGGCAAGTGCTAAACTTGTCTGAATCAAAGATGACCCCTCTAATTAAAGCTAGACTACAAAAAACTGTGATGTATTTTCTAAACTTGCAAATTCAGACTTCTCTTGGCCCAAGTATTAGATCTAATTTATTTCTCACGGAAATGGTCCTCCACAGAATTTGATGTGCCATTGTCATTGTGATTTTCGCAAAGTAGTGTCTGCCAAAAGTTTAAGGACAAACCCTGAAAGTAGTAATACACAGTGTATTTAAAAAGTTCCAGGACTGCTGCTCGTACAAAACTACAAGTGGTGCTAACTGCGCAGCAAATGGAACCACATAACAATATCCTTCTCTCATGGCCACCTGAAATTTCATTCATTATTTGATCAGTTTCAATGTTCAGTTGTGTGAAGGTTATGTATGTGCTAATGTCATTGTGAAGATAAGGGAGCAACAAAATGAACAGCGAATTTCTGCCTGCAGAGATTTGGCTGGCTTGGCTGATCAAGATCAAAATTTTTTGCAAAACAGTCTTACTGGTGATGAAACTTTGTGCCTACAGTATGGTTCGGAAACAGAACGGCTGAGTGCTGAAGGGTCCATTGTGACTGGGACATTATACAGACATTTTAATCAGCATCTGCAAAGAATGCGGTGTGTGCAGTCGGATTTGCTAGACAGTGGCAATTGGTGTCTCTTGCACAATGCATTGTTTTCACGTCCATCATTGTGCAGCAATTTTTGGCAAGAAGACAGGTAGTTAGCATCAAACACCTTCCATAATCTCCATATTTATCCCCTCCCAACTATTTTTTCCTTCCGAAAGTTGAAATTGAAGATGAAAAAGGAACAGTATGAGTCGGTAGAGGCAATTGAGGCAACAGTTGCAACAGAACTAAACAGTATTCAGAGAGGGGCATTTCAGAAGGCATTTAAAGACCTGTACACTTATTGCAAGCATTGTATCGAATTACAGGGAGACTATATAGAAGCTTAATAACAAATTTATTTATATCCTCTGTGTGATATTGCCTGTATGCCACCAGTCCCTGAATTTTTTGAATATACTGTGTATATACAATAAAATTTCACTAAACCGGAATATGTACAAGCCGGAAACCTACCTTAACCGGAAAATTTCTCTGCCCTTTGAAGTTAAATGTCATTATACTTATCATAAAATGAAACCTTTCCAACTCGGAAACGGAACTGGTTTTCATGTCCTTGGGGGGGAAACCTTTATAAAAGGGAATTCTTATGAATTTAATGCAATTGGCAGACAGATGTGAGATGTTCTTAATGAAATGAATTCCATCTGCAAGCTTGTTTTAAATTCTCCATCCCTGCGACACCCGATTTAGTTGTGGTAGCTGGTCATTGAAGGAGAGGGGCTTCAGCTGTCAACGTAGAATTCGACGTTATGGTCATTGGTCTCTCAAGGTATAGGCTATAGGAGAATTCCCTCCCCTCCAAACCCTGTGAGCATGGGAAGGTGTATGGTCAAAGCTTCTATTCATGTGCCTTCCTGCCCCATGATGAAAATCACAACCCCTCTATGAGATGCTCATTGCTCAAGGTCATGTTAGGGTATCAGAAAGTCATAGTACTGGGTTGTGATGCATTGTGCATTGAAAGAGTCAGTAAGCTGTCCAAATACTGACAGAAAGGTGTGTATTTTTCAAATCAGAAGCTGTCAATGAAGAGTGTTTAATATTCATTTATTGGCGATTTCTTTCATAAATACGTTGTATTAATATATTTTAATAATTATAATACACACATGTAATTTACTACTTTCAGGGCAGAAACATTAATATCACAAGTGTCATAAAAGGCCATAAAATGCAGGCCAAAATGAATGTTAAACCAATTGTGCTACCACAGCACTTACTTTCTCACTGTTTTGTAAGTTATGCACTTTTCGAAAATTCAGAGTGACAAACAAAATGAGATCTGTGCCAATTAGAAGCGTCCTTTGCAGGGGGCCCTCTGCTTTGCCCTCTGAGGAGGAGAATCGAAGAAAAACTTGGAAACATTTTTGAGAAAAAAATACAGTATATGGCCTGTACTTCAAGCAAGCATTATGCAAAAACTTGTTTCTCAAAAGAAAAGTACATTACCTTCTTTAAAAAGATTTCAGAATTTTTTAAAAATTTGGAGGCATTTTTGAGAAAATAATTGTTTAAAAGTTGCCTAAGTTTAACACAAAATAATGCGGAAACTAATATATTCCAAAAATCGTACACAACTAATTTGAAGATCTAATTTCATTAAGGAAATATATACACCCACGCGCACAGTAAAATCTGTCTAAACCGGAACCTGTACAAACCGGAAACCTGCCTTAAACGGAAAATGTCTTCGGCCCGTGAGGTCAAATGACATTTACACAGCATTTAACGGAGTCTGTCCAACTCGAAAACTGAACGGTTTTTCATGACCTGCAGAGGCATATAACGGAATTTCTGCAATTTTAATGCAATTAGCAGAGAGTTGCGGGAAGCAGTTCATGGAATGAATGCACCTGCAAGCTCGTTTTAATTTCTCTGTCCCACTGATATGAGTTTCAGTCGTGGCAGCTGTACATTGAAGACGTCGAGCTTTTGTTCGCATGGAATGCGACCTTGGGCTCGCTTGTCCCTCAAGTCTCGGCCCAAGAGGAATTCCCTCTCCCGTATCTCTGAGCGTGGACTCTGGGCGTTTACGGACATCGCTTGTATTCACGCATCTACCGGCTCCGCGTTGACAATCGTAACTCTTCGGCCAGAACCGCATGGGTCAAGGCCATGCGAGGTTATCAGAAAGACATACTACTCTGAATTGTGTCGCATTTTGTGTGGAAAGAATGAGCGAGTAGTCCGGTTGCAGCCACTAGGTAGTGAGATGGCGTGTTCTCATGAGTTTCACAACCAGTTTAAAAATTGTTGGAAAAAAACAAAACATTAAACCCTAAATATTAAAAAAGCAAAAAACATTTAGTAGTTATTGCTTCCATAAATATATTGTGTTAATATATTTGTATAATATAATAATATATAATTGACATATAATAATAAAATCTTGTAATTTACTAGTTTCATTACTAAAATATCAATATAACAATGAATATAAGATGGATAACCTTGCATAAAACGGAAATCTCCGTAAACCGGAATAATATTTTGTCCCGATCTATTCAGGGTTAGACAGATTTTACTGTGTATTATATACAACAGTACTGTCGTATAAAAACACAGAAAAAATTGAACTCTTGCAATAATGGAAATTTAGGGTTCAACGAAAATAAGAACTGTGCCATTTTTTAAGTGTCCTTTGCGCTGAGGAAAAAGTTTTTTAAAAAAATACTTTTCAGAAAATTATGGAAAAATCAATTCTCCATGTATAGTATCTTCCACAATCAAAATATCTGTTTCAAACTCTCAGGGCCTCAGCAAGATCGATTGGGGGAATATCAAGTTTGGGGAAATTAGTCTGAACTGTTCAGACGCTAGCGTTGACCGTCAAGGGCCCACAGAACGTGGATTCTGACTACACAATTTGTTAGAGGAATTAATGTACTACATTATAAGAACAAGATTCATCCACTTTTTCGTTGTAAGGGACTCACAATATGGGTTTCTCTATCGAAATTATTAATTTAGGTAAGTTTCGACAGAGAAACTCGAGGTCTCAGGAAAGGCCCTTTTTTAAGCACGCGTGAGATCGTGGTCACGGTCCTGGTCCCATCTTTTTCAGTACTTTTCGCCCGAAGGTAATTGCCATTCTTCGGAATTTGATCGAGTCAGCTGTTAAGCACGGTTACCAGACATTTGTTTCCCAATTTTTTAAATGAAAAGGAGGACGTTTTAGATTTTTATACTCCACAATGTAGACAAGTGTTCACAACAATTCCAAACCATTAATAGTCTCTAAAAAGCATCTCATGCGTCATTAAAAATGAAAGCTTCCAAAAATGAATAACCTCCAGCACTCACCTTCATTGTCCACCAAATAGCGTAAATATTTTTTTTATCACAATAAGCGTAATGATCTATTATGCAGGCCATGTATTTGTGTAAAAATGTAGATATTCAAGACTTATAGGTCACTTTAATGAATTAAATTACTTGAAAAATACGCCAGTATTATTTTCAATTGAACTGGACAAAAAGGAGGACATTCCATGTAAATTTTAAAAAAGGCGAGAGGACAGGAGGCCAAAGAGGAACCTCCAAAAGGATGAAAGATGGCAACCCTGCTGTTAAGTCACTGCTATAATTTCCGTTGATCCTAATGAAATGGTCGCGGCAGTCTGGCATTAACATGGCGCAAGATATGAATTCAATCATCGTACCACAACCTTTTACACCATCCTGAGTTCGTTTAATTTGACACCGTGCTTCTGTACCAATTTATATTCTTTACGTGTCACACGTACAAAAAACACTTCTTTCATTTCAATAGCGAAACCTCCACCGTGTGGGCCACTGAAAGATTTCCCAGTCGAACGAGCCATTTTAAAACGTTCGCCACTTCCAAAGATTCGATTGTGTTAAGACATCCTTCCTCGATATCACATAGTTGTTCGTTGTTTCTGCGCGCTGAATAACTGTGATTTGAAGTTTGCATCCTTGTAACTCGTGTGTCCCCTTGCGAAGTGTAATGTTGAACTTTGTTTCTCAGTAGCACTATCCACTACGTACGATCCGTAAAATAAAATCAAGAAGATATTGTATACATACCACCTTTCTCTAGCTCGATATAACTCACTTTACTCAGAAGTGAAGTCTTCTAGGAATGTTCGCCACAACAATAGCCATCCATGTAGTGTAGTGCCACAACAATCACTTCGTGTCGCACAACAATGCTCAAAATGCATGGCCAAAGCTGTAGGCATGGCAGAAGGTAGAATTACAGGAACGGAAAGCTCGGGGTAAAGACAACCCCACTTTATACGTCGCGATTTCAAGACGACCCCAAGTCTATTTCGGTGCGAAGTTCACTGAAAAGGAGTCTATTTGGATTATGGGGTATACTATATAGTAATAAAGATAGTATATAATTCATAATAATTATTTCTACTTTAATACTTTAAACTTTGAGTTCCTTCACCACGACGGGCACCGCCTCCAGAGCAACTGACGAGATTTAAAAATAGCGTTTTACAAATTGCTCCGCATTGGCTATAAGTCCCTGGATACCTGGCCCACGACATTCTTTTGGAGAAGTCAATTGACAGTTATTTCTCGAATGCAGCTCTATTAATTTCTATTTCCTCTAATAAATCAAAGATCCATTAAATTGAATTAATTCATCAATCGAATTTCAAATTGTAAAATTACACATTTTGAATCGATAGTACCTTAATTTTTTAATCTGTTTGCTTAGAGAGTGCAATCATTGCATTAAATTCCTGCATTCAATAGTAATGAATAGTAAAGAATTTAAATTCATTCCAAATCTCGGTTGTTTGATAGAACAAATCTGGAAAACATAGTTTCACATGTAGCCACTATTTCTCGCCTCACCTCGCTCCACTTCAGCTAGCACGTGTACACTTTCGGGATTCAGAGAGAAAATTACTTGATTCCAAATTGGTTTATGTGTTGTGTTTAATAATTAACTTTTTGTACCATTTATTTACATGCAATTTATTCAATTTTCTTTCTACAACGTTTCGAATCTCATATTTTTGGATTCTTTTTCGGGTAATTTATACCCGGGTAATTTATTTATACATCTGACCCTGTTATCAATCAACTTGGTTAAAATGACATTTACTTGAATTTTACGGAACTATTTTATTACGCGTGTACTTAAAAAAAAAAGTCCGAGAAAGAATGTATATTGCGAACTTGCAGCCAATCATCAATTTCCTACTCACGTGGCAATGTTTACATCCACTTCTTTCTGCCACGGGATAATGAATAGGAAAGTTCGCAAACCGACGGAACAATGAGTCGCATGAGGTTGATTGTTGCTGTGTTTTGAGTCGTGTTCATACTTGTATTGTATATACTTCCATTTATTTAGACCTGTACTTGTCGTCAATGAGGTGTTACGGTGTCATCCAATCGGGAGCTTATACCTCACTACAGTGACGTTACTATGTGACGTTGGACCTCCCGATTGGATGACACCGTAACAGCTGATTTACGTCAAGTGCGGTTCTAAATAAATCGAAGTATAGCCAAGACTGTGGTCACGTTGTTCGTTAGCAGGGATAGAATCTGAAGTGCTTGCTATGTTATCTTGGTCACAAAGTTCAATATTCCGGCAGTGTTGCGATAGTATTACTTAGTTGGCTACCATGCGAGACTAAATGGTCTCTTAGGGAGATTTATTTATTTTTACTACGAGACCATATGGTCTCAGGCGTTTGCTTGTCTCTATAAAGAGAGTTAACAGCTGAAAAACGTTCCCGGGAGTCCATACATTTTTGAAAATTTTAATTCTATATACTATTTAATAAATATTGGTAAAAGTTTTAACGATCTAGCACTATAGAAATGCGTCAATTACCGTTGGCACGGAGACGTACGCAAAAATCCTGTACGGTACCGAGGTGTATTATAGCGAGAATGCGCTTGGCAGTGAACGTGTTACGTAAACCAGTGCTTCAAAGAAATGACTCTTGCACTTAGTGATGTTTATCCACGGGCTATCGTATGGCTATATTTGGCCCAAAGAATTTCAAAGGGAAAATTTCACTCTGGAGGGCGGGAAGGCCACAAGCATCAGCTACGCAGGAAAACATTGCTACTATGGGGAAAATTCATGGCGAAGAGATGGGAGTGGCCTAAAAGCATGTGGAGGATACCTTTGGCGTACATGCATTCAATTAATCTAAATGCAGCAAATTCATTTTATTCTGCGTGTTCATTTGCACGTAAAGAAACTGTGTTGTCTCTGGGTGCCGGAAGTGCAGATGACTGGCAGGAAAGGCTGGTGCCTGACGGAAGAGCAGATGGCACGAGTTGTGATTTGATGCCGGGGGATACTAAAACAATTTCTAAGGGACAATTTTCGTATGTGAAAAACGTCCTGACAGGCGTCGAGACATGGAGGTACCAGTATGACGTGCCGGCTAAGACTCGAAACAAAGTTTGGATCTTTGAAGTTGACGACTCGCCCGTAGCTATCAGAAAATCTCGATCAGTAAAGAAGAAAATGGTAACTGAATTTTTCAGATCGAGTGAAATTATGGGGCGTGTTTTGGTCACACAAGGTTGGTTATGACAGTCGCAGGTAAGTGGTACACTGAGCAGTGTCCGCTTAAATTGATCCAATCTTTGGAGAACCTGCGACTAGAGTCAACAATGGGCCTTCCTGGATCTTCCATGATGAGAACGCTCCCGCTCACCGCACCGAAGCATGCAGCGAATATTTGATGACTAGAGGACTGACACTTCTTGAGCATCCTCCTTGCAGTCTAAATCTTGCTCCCTACGACTTAGCACCGTTCCCACATGTGAGCAGAAAGTGAAAGGAATGGGGTTTTCCAATGATGCGGGCCTTCTAAGGGCTTGGGACAATGAATGTGCTCCGTAGTGAGGTAGAACTGATTTAGAGCTGGGTTTGTGAAGATGGAGAGAGTAACGAATGTGCCGGAAATTACGAAAAATTTAAGAAATAAAATTGTGATATCTAATAAAATTGTGAATTCCTGATATCCTTTGTACAAAACGAATGAATAAGAATGGTAATTACATTGATTTGTTGCTTCAAAACATTTTGAAATACTGGTTCAAAAGTTAGAGGGAAACAGAAATATAATTCCAGAATATCATCAGCACTGGCTGAACCAATTTTTGAAGAAAGTATGCTTTCAGATGTGTTGATTGCCCTCTCAGAGGAAGTGATATTGGCTCCCTTAGTCTGCTTACCAGGAATTTCCTGGTGTAAAAGACTCTTTAGTACGGGAAATTGATTTGACAGAAAACATACTTACTTGTCATGTCCAATACAATAAGGTGAGGACAAGTCATCTCATCCTCATTTAGCTTTCAAAACAACTTGATGAGAAACTCATTGAGCTGTAAATGCAAAGAAAATTCTCAAGATGAGTTCCTTTGTCATAGCTGGTTAAGAGGTTAATATTCTTAATTTTCAAGTCTAACAATGACAAGTAACCTCTCAGTTTTTATGTTCTTGGCTGACTGCATCCTGTTTATTGTTTGTTGATAATTTTCAGACCTGCTTAAATAAGTGAATGGTACTGATCCTGAGTGAAGGAATTGGAGAGTAAATTAAATGTTCAGTATTGTTTTCCATTGCAACTTGTAATTACTCCATACATCATAAACAATATACAATGAAAACATGATTAAGATGCAATTATATAAAACATCGAGGAAGAGTGATATGATTTTTAGTCACTCTCCATTTTGGAACAGTTTTATTTGGGGTAAAATGTGTGAATGTATACTTCTTTGGATGAAGTGAATATCTTTTTCAGATAGTTGATAATTCATCTCTAATCATTGCCATTGTTAACTCTTATAATGTTACTGTTCTGATGTGGTTGTGCCATACGAATAGAATTATTTTATTGTAGAAAAAATGTAATTTTAAGTTTAAAATCTTTTCTTAATTGTAAGCTTGTGTAACTGTTGAAGAAGTGCTACAAGTTCAAATTTTATTGTTTAATATTCTTTGTATCATCATTAAGGCGCAATCTTCTTGCAAGTAAAATTACTTAGTTCCTAATTGATTTGGTATTTTGTAATATATACTGCTCAAAATGTTGGTGAATGTAGAATTGAAAAATGAGAAATTTGTTTAGTACTTTTATATTAGGTACTTTAAAGTATTTCAGAGCTTGAGTTATGAATAGGGGTGGATTTTGATGACCTAAAACATTGCCAAAAATTATCAATAAAATGCTCTTAAAATGCTTTAAAATGCTCTAAACACAAAGAAAAATAATGTAAAAAATTTTATCAAAACCACTTCAGATGAACAACTCAAGCTGTTGGATAAGTTACTGAGGTAATCGAGGCTTCTTCCTTTTGTTCAAGTGAACTCAGTTTGCAAATTTTGGATTTGGACTGTTCTTCAAAAGAAAATCTCTGGCTTTATTTATTGTGAAATCGGTCATACTGAGAATGGTGCCTATAAGCCTCACAGGGACTTTAGATTACATAGTACTGACAACAGCTGACATTACAATATAGGAGCGAAGAAATCGAATAGGCTACACAGGAATTCTGTGGTGAACATTTGTTGCACCTCTTAAATATTATTTGAAGCATGTACCAATACAATGATATTAAAATCGATGAAATCAGCAAAAAATGCAGTAAAAATGACATACAATGGTAAAAAAAAATCTATGAAAAATGCAACAAGAAAATGACATAAAAATGGGTCGTTTCATTTCGCTATATTATAAAATGAATTTCTATACGAAACAGCATTGTTCTAAAGTAAAAAGAAAAAAATGACATTTCATTAAAATCTTCCCCCTAGTTATGAATAATTGAGGTTTAAGTAGATGTGTATTTATTTTATGCTAAAAGATAAATTTCAATGGTATGTAATTGTTCAGAACTATTGGATGCTTGTGACGAACAGTTTAGTATTGTATTACACAGTGGAGGTTTGAATTTTTTTTGTACTTAAAGAAACTCAAGAATAACTTTAAAAACTGTTTATTTGGGGGGGGGGGCGTGTAAAAGGGGTAAGTCAAGTTTTTGTCCAGAACGAGTATGCCAAAACATTGCTTTACTACAATACAATCATTCTGTATGTGGGGATAAGTGACATGTCAATTTTGTCAATAAAGTTTAATGGCAAAATTGAAATGTTACTTATTCTCTTATACACAATTATGATATTGTAGTAAAGCAATGTTCTAGCATACTCGTTCTGGATGAAAACTGACTTATTCCCTTTTACCTGCGCACCTGCCATTTATTTTAAATGGATGTTCAGCTCTTAAGTACAAAAATACTTAAGTGTTGCCTGTTAAATAGAGTGTCAAAGGTATAGATTTATAATGAATATACAATTTTTTCTTTTTTTCTTTCTTTTTTTTTCAGTAGTTTTCATTTTAATGCATATCATTTTAAATGTTGAAAACAATTATAAAAAATCGCATCTCAAAAACAATGTTCAATTCATAAAACAATATTGTACTTATTTTCTTCTGTGTTCAAGTGTTGTTTTTATGCAAATATTAATGTGCAATTTTTTTCTTACTCCTAAAACTGAAATAATTACCCTAAAAATTAATGGAATGAAAGTCATTGGGAAATATGTATAAAATAGTATAAACAAAAAACAACATATAAACTATAAACACATTAAACTGTTGTACAGATTTGTAATGTTTGTGTTTAGTTTGGAAGGAAGCAGTACATGCAGGGCTGGATTAAGCTGGATGTAGGTCCTAGGCACTTTCTTTTCGTAGACCACAGAAAAAATTATAGGCCCGTATTAAACTCTTCTTATTAGACTTTTTTGGAATTTTAAAAACAGTAATTTAGAGGTATACAGATAACACAATTCATTTGAAATTTACATCGTCTTAAGTGAGTGAAAGATTTCCCTTTTTTTGTATCTTTATTTTTTTGTGCTTAACCTTCATTTAAATTGTAATTTAAAACCAGTACATTTATTTTATACAATGTGATTGTAAAATAGAACAGTATAATTTTGAAACAAAAACAAATTTATGCGAAAATACTTCAAGGAAGCAATAAAACCTAAAAATAATAGCCCAATAAGCAAATTTGGCAGAACGATTTACAAAAGAATTTAAATAGAGTAAAATAAACCTTAAGAATTGTGTTTCATTCCTTGGTCGTCACAGAATTCATCAGTACAACTAGATGATTATTGAAGTTATGTTTTTAAAATTAAAAAATCAATAATTTTGGGTACATGTGGTTTATATATTTTTAGTCCTAAAATCAACTTTTAAATATTTTATCAGGAGACCCTATTGTAGACCCTTGATACCGTGACTAACATGCCTACTGGTTAATCTGGCCCTGAGTATATATCATACATTATGTCATTAAAGTATATGTCATTAAAGGGGTCGATACAGCTAGGTATGCTCAAAAAATTTATTATTGGAAAAACTAAATTGAAAAAGTCCATGTACATGAAAATTTTTCAAAATGTACGTTTACAAACTGGTTTTGCAGACAAATTTTCATAGGATTTGTTTCTATTTTTTGGATAAGATTATGTGTGTTGTTATTAATAACATAATCTAAATATCATAGTTTTGCTTCATTGGTTTCCTATTCATGATGTTTTATTATTGAAAAAAATCAGCCATTTACAATATCTAATACATTATGTAGTGTAAAAAATGTTAAGAATTTTATTTTTATATTATAATACCAAGGGTTTTATTTTTATTTTATTTTATACCTTCTATATTGCTCTACAGTCCCCAAGTAAGAAGACTGAAAGTAAAATATTACAGGTGTTTTTATTAGTTAAATAGAAAAAAACAAAACATTTTGGTGGCATCTGGTTCAAACTTTTCTTTTTCTCTCTCCATCCAAAATATCATTATTCATTAATTGGAAGACAAGCAAAAAATTCACACAAGAGTTAGGGTGTAAAATCCTTTTGTATTAAATGAAGATATTTAAAAAATCATCATTTCCAATGTGATAGCTGTATCTACCCCCTTAAATTGTTATGCTATTGTAAAATAAATATGTTTGTTATGGAAGTAAATGTGATGTATTAGTGATTTAGAAACATTGCAAATATTTGTAATGAAATGCTTGTTTAAAAATTTTAAAATAATTTTTATGTTTTTGCTAGTACTTCAATTTGCTTTAATTTTGTAAAATGATGAGTGTTTTAATTTAAACATAACATTTTGCAAGGAAGCATATAAAAAGATCTATGTTATTGGAATGTTTTCATAAACAGACAAGAAGTTACCTTCAATTAAAAACTGCAATTTACAGTATGTTTTTAATTCAGAAGAACTCTAGGTTAATTTATAAAGCACATTTATGAAATTACATCTGGTGTGAAGTGTGTGAGATTGAATTGTTGATCATGATTCCACTTGTAAGAAAGTGAATGTGATTTTTCCTGAAGTAATAGTGCTCTATAAAATATGAGGTGTATACCTTCTGAAATTGAATTTCCAATGTGAGTGTTGGTTGTTAGTACCTGAACCCTGAGTGTAGTTTTGTGAACAGGACACTTTGTAAATACTTTGTCATCTTGTAACCAGTACACCAAATCACCTTGTAACCAGTACATTTTAAGAAGATGAAGAATTCTTCAATTTTCTATAAGTTATTAGATTGGCTTAAAGCTATTTTCAAATTAGAAACTACAAATCAAGGTCATTAATAATGGTATTTTTAACAAGTTTAATTGTTGCAAATTTTCTATTATAGACTGTTGCTTTTAAATTGCAAATTAATCAGAAGAGAATACATGTTGGTGAAAAATAACACAAAAACAAGGAGTTATTTGGACTCTTAGGAAATGAATCTCTTGAAAATTATAATTTCCATGTGGATGAGTAAATGTGATTTCTTAGCAATAAGTTTGAGAGTTGCTTCAGAGTTCTACAGAGTTTCTTCACATCTTCAAACACCAGATAATTAATCCAATGAAACTTTGGTATAAAGACAAGATATTTCATGAAAGTTTATTAGTAAAACCTCCATATTTGCACATATCTGTGAACAACATGAGAACTTAATGTATTTGATAATCTGAAATTTTGGCTGAAATTTTCATTAATGGCTTCTTTCATTTCGTTATTTGTTAAACTACACGTGGTTTCTCATAATTACAATACTCAGAAGAAAAACAAACTTCAAGATCTTGCAATGAATTTATTCCGTTGAAGTCAAGGATTGTATGTTGTAAGGAAGGAAGATTTTTAAGATCCTCGAAATCATACAATTAATGAAGTCAATACAATTTCACTGGGTAGATTAATACAATGGCAATCATTTCACCTTTCTTAACTATTATTAATATTTCTAAAATTAAATTAGGTGGAATTATAGAAGAAAGGAGAGAGAAGATTGAAACAATTGAATATTACAATTGTAATATTCAAAAGTTAGAAGAAACAAGAATGTTGGTGTCAAAATTGGAAGATCAAGAAAGAGAATTATTTTCAAAAATTTGGATTTTTATATTTTATGGTGGAAAATATATATTCCAATTATGAGTATTGCTATCTGTTATTTGTCACTTTTAGTACATTAGCAAAAGACACAAAATGTGAACATCATAAAATTTATACAATATTCTTTTATAACAGATTAATTTAAATATTCTGCTCTACATTAAGTGAAAATTTGTTGCAAACATCCTAGTGTGAGTGTATTAGTTTTGCTTTCAAGTATCCTTGTGTAGTAGTTTCCATCAAATTTCAGAGTATGAAATATCACTGTAAAAAGAAAAGAATTTCATGTGGGTACATGTTTATTGTTGAAATTTTGGTGGTGATTATTCAATTGATTCATTCAATTTGATTTCATTTCATTCATTTGATTCAATTTGATGGAAATTAATATTTTCAAGGCTGTTTTGTTACTTGTTATTTATATTTAAAATAGTTGTTTCCTGTCTGAAATTAGAAATTGCTTATAAGACTTTTTCGAACTTGCATAATGTAAATTAAGAATCTAGGAGCTGTAAATGGAAAGTTCACTAGTATGTGTTTTAATAGGATGTGTGCCCCCAGCTTACAAGATTCATATTGTCCAAACAAGGTGATTTTGCTGTTTGGTGTGGGAATACTTTTTGTTCAAGATCTAGGTATGACAGGTATGTTATATTTTAGTTTGATTATATGTTGAATCTAAAGTGGGTGTCAACATGCTTTATCAAAATATAATTGAATATCTACTTGCTATTTCAACAAGGAAAAGTTATTTTGTGATGAGATTACACAATTTTCTTTCTTTCTTTCTTTTTTTCATTGGGTATTGTGTTTTCTTGTATTGAATTTATTGTGAAACAATTGGCAATTGTTAGTTGTTTTATATATATCCATTTATCTGTCATTTAAACTATATGACAATGAGGCTCAGTTAGATGAGAATTCTAGAAATGATTCATCTAAAGAACAAACTTGTAACAACTACAATTTTGGTCCCTTTTAATTGCAGTTTGTACTGAATGAATGTACCACTTGGAGATTGTGGGTCTAAATGTAAGATAAAATTAATGAATTTTAAATGAGAGCATTGATGTTTTTATAATCAACATTAACATGTGTGATGTGTGTAATGTATTTATATATCAGCAAACTTGTTTTACTGATGTAGGATAAAAGTGACCATCATTTTTCTTGTTGGAAATGTGTAACAACTTTGAAGTAATTGTAGAGTAGATGTTGAAAAAGGAACTATTAATTATATTTATCTGTGGAGATTCAATTGCAAAAAGTCAGCTTAGAAACTGAAATTTGTATTAGTGTATTAAACTTTAGGTACTTAAGTTTATTATTCAATTTTAGAAAACCAATTTTATTAGATAAAGTATTTGAGTCTTTGAAATCAGACTTTTTTGAAATAGTTTCGATAATGCTGCAACAAATAAAGTTGTAATTAACTAATGTAGTTGGATTTTGTCTAATGACAATTTGATATTGCTTTGGTGTGTATGGACTGGAACATATTGTGTTGTGGTCTGGAGCATTGGAGATGACTCATCTGTGTTTGGATCTGGTTCTTCATATTAAGGAGAACAAATTTCATTTGCTGTTTATGCTTCATTTGAGTAAAGAACATTTTAATGTTTGTTTAGTGGTTTTGTGAATTGGTTTGAGTACAGTTACAGTGTTCTGTTGGACAAGATTCCAAACTTACTACACAAGCATGCTATCTCCCGTCTTTGGGATGTATGTACTGATTTTCCTTGTTTAAGGTTGATAACTATCCTGTGTTGAAACACAATATTTTCACTTAACATTTCTTTAATTGTTTGAAAAATATATTAGAAGAGTCATTCCTTTGGTTATATGTGGTGGTGTGTGTATGTTCTCGCACATTCACTCTGGTTTGAAAGCATTTTTCTGAAGTATATGTTATGAAATGAATTAAGCATTCTGTCTATAATTATATATAATGTCACTATATAATTCTATAAATTGTTACAATGTTAATTCTATTCTTTTCCTTTCAACTTCCTGATAACACATATTTTTATACACGATAATTATTCCTTGATCCTTTTCTTCTCAATCTACTTAATCTTCATCTGCTTAATTTATTTTTTGTTTCTTATCCCCAAATTCTAATCCCCTTATACTTGGCATTAGGATGATTATCAAGACAATGCATGCAAACAATTAAGATATTTATGATATTAGCTGTATTTTGTTTTTGACAGATAATGTATTGGATTAGGAAGGTGTAGAAAAAAATTGGGATCAGTTTTCAAAATGTAACAAATTCTTAGTGATTATGTACAAGTCATTTATGTTTGTGTTTTAAGGGTAGAATTGAATTCTCACATTTCAGGAGGAAGACCTGAAAACATTACCGCATGTCAAAGGTACAAAATATGTTGAAATGGGGAAGTTTGAGATGGAAGTATGGTATCAGAGCCCTTATCCTGAAGAATACGCCCGTGTGCCTAAGTTATGGATATGTGAATTTTGCCTCCGATATATGAAAAGTAGAACGATATTAAAAAGACACATGGTCAAATGTGTTTGGCGGCATCCTCCAGGTGAAGAAGTTTACCGGTAAGTTTTTCTTTGTTCGAATGAATTAAGATTTTAATAAATATTTTAAAATTTAAAAATGTTAAAAAAAAAGGTAAATTGAGTATAAGCAAATATTTATGGGGAAAGTGACTAAGAGTACAGTTACATCTATCAATCCAATTGATATGACCATCGTACAATTTGCAAGTATTCTTTTATTCTTGAGGAAATATGACATATGCAAATTTGCATTACTTATGTATTTATTTTTATTATATATTTTATTTTTTTATTTAATCTTTTTCATTTATTTAGAGAGTTAGTTATTTTTCAGTAATATAACAAACAACAGGGAATTTCTTTGTTTCTTTGATTTGTGTGAGAGCTACTGAATACGAGAAATTAACTCAGCTTGTTAAGGAATATTAAAAATAGTAACTGTTTCCTGAGTTTGAAGGCAGAAAAATATAGTGAGGGATATGATACTTTATTGAGCTCTTTTTTGTAAACTACTTCACATACACAATCGTATATTTGAAATACATTTCATTAATTGTTTTCAATAAATGTGATGACTTTTATTTAACAGGAAGGACAAGATATCTGTGTGGGAAGTTGATGGCAAGAGGTACAAACAGTATTGTCAAAATCTCTGCCTTTTGGCGAAGTTCTTCCTCGACCACAAGACGTTATACTACGACGTGGAGCCGTTCCTGTTCTATGTGATGACCATTGGTGATTCGGAAGGCTGCCACACCGTCGGATACTTCAGCAAGGTCTGTTTTGTTCTCTTCCACAGATCTAATGTTCATTGCAGAAACTTCTTTCTGAAACGAGCCAACAATTGTAAAAATATTATTTCTAACGGTAGTAATTCAATCTGCACTATTTCAAAACTTTTTCGTTCTACATTCCGACTAGCATTGCAGCTGCTAGTGGTTTTGAACATGTTTCAGAAAATGTATAGTTGAAAGTTAATGATGAGGGAAGCTTCTGTCTTTCTTTCTGTTTTTGTATGCACATTTTTTATAGTATAATTGTATGCAAATATGTAGGAAACCTCTCCAAATTGCTGTGAAAGTTTTAGGGCTAGTTCAACTTTTTTTAGGTTTTAGTTTTTATATTGGTTAACAAGTCATGATTAAAATAATGATTGTGATGAAAACTCTATACAGTGATGTATACAGTGCATATCTTTCTTTTGTAGGTATAATGTCCATTTGATGTAGTAAGGTCCCTATAAATATGATATTCAGTGAAATTTTCTGGCGATTTAAGATTATTAAGTATAGGTTGAAGAGATGATATCTCAATTCAACAATTCAACAATTTTTTTGCAGTAGATGGAGAAGTGAATCTGCCAGAAGTGAAGGATGGATTGAATGTTGCACTAATCGAGAGGAATGGGCCTATAAGCTTGGAGCTATTTGTTCTATTTAAAGCCTGTCATTGTCTAGAGAAAAAGATATATATTGAATTAGTATTGTCGAAGAGCAATTAGACTGAATAAAACCAAGGCGTAAAACTAAAACTTGAAAGCCTATTTTAATAGTGAGAGTGAAACCAAAACCGTTGTTCTTCAATTAAATATATTGCTGGAACTGGAACTAAAATTGTTTCAGTTCTGGTTATAGTTTATTTAAAATCTACATAATTTCGTGTAACTTGTTACATTGTGTTCACATTTTGAGAAGTGACAAATGCATATGTCTTAGTTTTTTGTAGAGCACTCGTTTCTTTTTTAATTTTTTTTATTTTAAATTATTCAGGATTTTACTCAGGACAGGAAAGAAATTGTCAAAAACTTCAATATATGGATTTTCTATGGCATTATTATTAATTTTGAAATAATTTAATAAAAATGTATGAAAACTGTTTCAATATCGACTCCAAAACATTTTACTAACTGAAAGTGAAATATTATTTGAAACAGTTTGATGCCTGAATAAAACTGATTTTAACAGTCCCTTTGGCTTCTAATTGAAACAATCTATATTATCTTCTGAAATGAAAAAACATTACTGTGCAGGTGCAAGTGCTTTTAAAATCCACAAGAATTTGCAAATTTTGCGCTTAGTATATATGTATTAAAAATAAAATGTGGATGTAATAATGAATTTGTATTAGTAAATGTGATGTAGATATACGTTCAGATTAGGGTGTTACTATTATTTAAATCGATTGAAGTAAATCGCTGCTTTAAATAATTTCGTGTCAATCGCTGATTTCAATAAAATGTTTTCTTTAATCTATGTGTTAAATCAATGGATTTGTTTCATTACATTTAGTTTAATATTTTAAAAATTAGGTCTTTGTGTTGTCCCACCATCCTTTTAGTTAGTTCGTAATCTGCATTCGTTTATTATCTACACACTCTTAACAATTTATTTGTAACATATTAAATGTGAGAAAATTGAAGTAGATTATTATAGTTCTCCCTAACAAAGAAAACCAAGATATAAAATATGACTAATCATAAATTATTAAAATGTAGATTTTATTATAATTTAAAATGTATACAAAATTAAATATTTTATATTAATTTTAACCTTTCTCAACATTAAATTTATCAGATATATTTTTTAAATTTAATGAAAACTAGACATCCTATAATCACTTAGTTCATTGTCATAATTTTGTAATAGTGAATTAATTAAAATCAAAAATTTTTTAAAATCCAATTCAATTCAATAAATCAGAAGAAAATTATTTTTTACTGAAAATCGTATTTAAAATTTAAAAAATCGAACTGTTTCTGCATTTATTTAAATATTTTTTTCCATTGCGAGTTTGTTAATTCACGAAATTATTACCAATTGTGGTAAAGCCATTGTGATAAATTCCATTTCCTTTGTTGAACCAAAGAGTGAATTCATTTCTTTTGGGAAATATGTGTGAAGACAATTTTTTACGAACTTGTGAAACGGAGAGATATGAATGGTCTCATACCTGCATACAGCATAACGTGCAACGAAGTTCGGGAGTGGCCATTAATTAAATATAAAATAATATTGGCTAATACTTAGTACGAATAGCTATTGAAGGAGTCTATAATGGATGAAAATTTCGAATGAACGTGCGTGGAGATCGGAAGCGTTAAACGTTTGCGGAGGTCGTCCTGGGCAGTAAGCGGCAGTATGCTGCGCGACCGGAGACCAAAAGCGAAGCGAGTCGCGGCAGGGCCTGCGGCCTAATTTTGGATTTCGGCCAGTGAACCCCACAGCCACAGGAGGGCAGGCGGCTGCAGTGGAAGGAAAGGCTCCCGCTGCCTCTGGGCTAAGCTGGGCCGGGATATGATATGATATGATATATGATAGGCACGGCCGGATCAGATCGCGCCAGGCGCTGAGGGTGCCCTCGCCCTTCATCTTCATCTTCATCGCCGCCGCGGCAGCGCACCCTCACCATCAGCCCCGCCCACGCCCCGTCCTTGCCTCCGCCCGTGCCCCCTCCCCCACAATCGCCTTCGCCCATTCATCCCGCGCGTGCGTTGGAGCGACGAGTGTAAGCTGCCGCTGGAGCTGTGGCGCTCAATGACCCGCCCCCGGCCTTTGCCTTTGGTAGAGGGTCTCTACCAGGCGGACACATTGTTGCGCTGGGACGCATTGTTGGGTGCGGGCGAAGCAGGGCTGAGCCGGGAGGAGGAGGTGGAGGGCGAGGGCGAACCAACATGGCGACGTCAATGAGCCGGTGGTGGCGCCCGCCTTGCAATGGACGCTTCTGCGTACAATGGCAGGGAGGAGAGGAGTGCGGATGGGACCGCAGTAGTAATCCCCCTCTGGGGCCCCCTCCACGCGCCGCGTAGCCGCCCCTCTCTTCCCCTCCCCACCCCTCCGCGCGCGCGCGCGCGCGCGCCGCGCCGCCAGCCTGCCGCCGCGCCGCGAGGTCAACAGCCTCTGTCTGGCCGGTTCAGTGGCCGGTATGGATTTTGGCGGCGGCGGCGGAGCGCGCTCGCTGCTCGCGCGCGGGCGGGCGGCCGCCCGGGCTTTGCGTTGAGGTAGGGCTCCCGCGGGCGGCGGTGGGGCACGGGCACTAGCGGGGGCGGCGCAGGGGAGTGGCGGCAAGAAGAGGGGCGCCGGCTGAAGGACCTCCTCCCTCCCGCTCCCGTACTTGCTCTCCTGTCCTCTCCTCTCCGCTTCGCTCCGCTCCGCTCCGCTCCGAGCCTCTCTCTCCCCGCTTCGCGGCACACCTACTTCTTTCCCTCTCGCAGACGCGATCGATATTTCCCGTCTGGGTCGGGGCCAGCGGCGGAGTGTGACGGGGCCGTGGGAGGAGGGGGCGGCAGCTCGCAGCCCTCCCCGGCGATGCGGCGCCGCAGCCCCCGCGCCCCCTCCGTCCCCTCCGTCCCCCCTCCGCCCTCCCCCAACCCCCGGCGCGTGCGGAGAGCAGACGTCGCGGCGGCGCTGCGCGTGTCGGGCAACGTTGAGCACGAGGGCGATGCGTTCGGGGGGCGGCACGCGCACCGCGAAGTGTTGCTTTCTGTCGCTCTTTGGGTTGAAGGCGGTTCCACACACGTTGGGCGACTAGCGAGCTGACTCCTCGCTCAACCCCGATTTGCCGAGGTGGTCGGCGAATGGGCGCTTCCTTTGATGTGTGTAAAAGACCAACGTGTTACGGCTCGGGCAAATAGCAAGCAAACAGTCGATATTAGCGGTCGCTCGCCACTCGCCGAATGCGAAATGTGTGAAGCCGCCTATGTTGGGATACGTGTAGTTTTACCGTCCGTGTTTGCGCGTCTCGTTTCAACCGTTCCCTGAAGGTGCCCTGAGACTCATCTCGTTTTCCCCGTTTTGGGTTTTACGGGTTAACTTTCACCATTCAGAAATAACGAAACGATTCCAGTTTCAGGTTTACTCTCACATTCCTTATCGTGAAGACGCTCGGAAAGCTCAGGGGCTGTTACCTCAAAGGGTGGTGTTTACGCGGACGGGTAATCGGTGGAGGTAAAACTGAAATGTATTCCGAGTCACGTTGAGTTGGAGCTCGTCCGCTAGTCGCGTTTGGGTTGTTTTTTGTCGACTCTAATTTCGCTATTTCTAGTTCCAGTTCGAGGTGTCGGTGTAGATACATTTCTGTAAGTTGAATGCGTAGGCTTCCATGGTCGGAGTCAGTATCTACTTGGCTCTCCGGGAGATGTTTCTCTGACTTCCGTATGTTTGATCTCGTATTTTCAATTTTTGTTAATGTACGTATTGTCCCAATTCTTGGTCGCTAAGCTACCTCCAGGAAGGACTTAGGTTATCCCACACTCTCGAGGTCATCGCCAGAAGTGTTTCGCGATTTCTTGTGAATACACTCTCGTGGCATAGAAGTCCTCCCTTATTGGATCCGTCTGAAAACAAGTTCTTCCATTATTATCGTCTGATTGCCTTCGATATTTGGAGATAAGCGCATAGAAACCCTTCTAATTTGTAGGTACTAAAATTTGCATTAAATATGGGTTTATTAAATGAGTAAATATATCGTTAGGAGGATGACTGTGTGTTGAATTGAAATATTTACTTACCTTCTCCAGAAGATAATGTAGAGACGGGCGTTTCCGCTACTCACTTGTCACAGGTACTAGTACTACGAAAACCTAACTGAATTCATCGCTGAATGGGAGATCGTAAGATCTCAGGCCGTAAACAGTGACGGCTATTCAACCCCGCAGAAGGGGGGAATGAGGCTCGCGCAGATGTCATTCAGCGTATGACGAGAATATTCGCGTTTACGGGAATATTAGCTCATAAATGTGAAAAGCTTGGTGCCGTTACTATTCAGTTCATGCGCATGGGAAGGCAAATGAATTGGTGGAGGCTAACAAGCAGTTGGAGATGGGGCCTCTTTGTTGGAAAATATTTTAAAAATTGTTTCTTTCCAGAGTCTAATGCTACGAAAATATTCCTTTATAAGAGTGGGAGAATTCTCTGCAATCATTTTATAAACACGATTTATTTTCAAAGGTAATACAAGTTATCATCAAAGGTAATACGACTGCTTTGAATATTACCGATAAAATCGGTGAACGAATTAAGGTGAAAACTTTCAAAGCACGAACATTATTTATTTGGAATATTCTGCTAATGTAAATAACATAATTGAAAAATGTTATTTGATATCAATAAAATGTTCGTAAAAAAAGATTAATACTGGTACTCAAATTATACAAAAAACAACGCAATGAATATCCAAGCGAAGAAACGAAATCGGTAAAACTTCAGATATAATTAGTCTGGTTGGTTGCCCTGGGCAAATTTTTAAACTAATTGGTCACACTTCACAAATGGAATAGTCAGCATAATAGTTTGAACAGCGCCAATTATTCTGTGCGATTATAAGGTAAATTGATTATTAGTAACTTACTCGTATCTATTATAGAAATGCCGTATGGTAGTTGCTGTGCACTGTAAATATTAACATTTGCAAACATTTATTTAATGTTTAAGAAATCAGGTTATTTTGGTTTCTTCAAGGGCATTCCTCAATGTCGGAAGCCGCAATTGCGATGCGATTTTTTTTGTGACCGTTCATTCAGTCGACGTCACCATACATCTGTGTAAATTCCGTGTTTTATCACGTGGATCAAAACTAAATTTTGTAATACTTCATCGAAGTTTCAATGGCATCCATGATAAGGACTGTTACTTATCGGCAAAATCTGGAAACATCTGAGAAAATTACGGGCTTGAAGAAAGTCAAGAAAATTTCACAAAATCACGAGGAAAATATTAACAATAAAAATATTTCTTCTACATTTCACGGTATTGGCAATGCTTTGTACTTAACTCTACCTGAATGGATCTTCCTATGGTATTTCCAATGATGTTTGAACCATTACAGTTTAACAAAAATAATTACAGTATTTAAATTTAAAATTACGTTAATGAAATAATTACATGATTGAAATTTAAGATTTTCTTAATTAATTTCGTAATTCCACCAATAAAATTAATTAACTTCAACTTAAATACCCTAATTATATTAAAAATAAAATATCTCGCTTTTTCCTAGCGTTGATTCAGATTCTAGCGGCAGATTTCCTAGCGTTGATTTCATGGGCCTGGATTGAACTTACATTGTGCGAAGTATAAACTTCCTTCAAATGGTCAGTGAATTAGTTTTCGTAAAAATCACTGAAATAAATAGAATCTATTCTTAGCTCTTGTATTTTGGTGTTGATCACCAATATTATCAGCGTTAATGTTTAAGAAAATGTCTTGAAAATTAACGTGGAAAATCGACATTTCAGTGCTGCTTTTTCTCCATGTAAAAGTCAGGATGTGAAAAGTTCTCCGCTATATTTCTGCAGATTGTGTACGCGCGTCGCTAATATGATTCTCACATATACGAGTTTCACAGACAAAACGATTGCTTGTGATAACGAAAGCAAAAGCAGTTGTGCGTAAATAAGCCTGCCGCGTGGAGCTAGTGTGCCAGTTTTGTTCACGATGAGCCATTCGTGTTTGTATTATTACGTCTTCAACAAAAGCATTCCTCCGCGTGAGTGGATGTGTTCCACAGAAGGTATTTTTTCCACAGAAAAGGCAGTTTTACGCGGTTTATCCGTCCGGGTTGACCGCGTCTCTTCACCTCCGCGGATTGAAAAAACATGAACGCGGTGTATGTTTACGCGCGCACTGTCGTGATACTGACATTCATGAACCCAAACGGTGAAGAAAATCAAAGCCCGAGTGTTTTTGTTTGGGACCACCTTCGGGTTTGTGTCTACCGACTCGTAATTGTCCGGACGGGTAAATTTCACATATTCCGAACGTGTTTGAGCCCCTAACCGGAGGGAGGAGGGTCATCCGTGCGTGTGTGCGCGTGCGCCTTCAGTTGCCTTGGTTCTCGCCCGTTCGCTCGCCCTCGCTCTCTCAGCCCCGCGCACTTTCATCCTTGCCACGTTCCCGCCCACGCCCTTGCACTTGCCATCGCTTTCGTCCACGCCTCCGCGGCCGTGACGCACTGCCCTTCGCTCTCACCCTCCCTCCCTGGCCTCTTTCGTCCCTCCATCAATACTCGCCCGCATTTTTGCCTCAATTCGCTCTCACTGTCCTCATTGTGTCCTCGTGACGACAAGCCCTTATTGTACTCTCACTCCGTCATCCATTGGCCACCACGCCTCTCCAGTCTGCTTCTCCCTGCGCTTCGCACATCCCGCCCCGCCCCGCCCCGCCCCGCCCCGCCCCGCCCCGCCCCGCCCCGCCCCGCCCTACCCCGCCGCGCTCGTTGCTCGCTCGTCCGCCGCCATTCTCCCCGTCAAAGCCGTCTCGCCTCCCCCGCTCGCGCACTCTCGCCCTCTCGCTCGCCGCTCGCTCGCGCGATCAATAATGGAGGCCTCGTAAACGTAAAATTATACGAGGGTAGTTTGGTGAATAAAGTCCCGGAGGGTTGGATACGCACCGTCACCCCAGTTTACTTACAGATACGGCCTTTACGTGTACTCTATGTCGCGTTAACAGCCGCCGCCGAAGATCGCCCTCCCCCCGCTCCGCCCCCCGCTCCGCCCCCCGCTCCGCCCCCCGCTCCGCCCCCCGCTCCGCCCGCGCTCCGCCCCCCGCTCCGCCCCTCGCTCCGCCCCTCGCTCCGTCCCTCGCTCCGCCCGCCGCTCCGCCCCTCCCCGCTCTGCCCCTCCCCGCTCCACCCCTCCCCGCTCCGCACCCGCTCTGCCGAACAGGAAGCGCCGCGCCGCGTCAATCTGCTACGGCGCGGCGGGGACGAGGGATGGGCGGAGTTGGGCGCGTGGCGGCTGGAGAGCCGAAGCAGCGGCGCCGCTATCCCACGAGGAGGCCACGTGGTCGAAAAGCTCGTAGCTAGGGTAAGGGATGAGGGGCCCCTTCTGAAATAAAACAAATTGAAGGGGGAAATTGGAGCCGGTTTGAAATAATTTCGAAACATTTTCCGTGGGCTCTAGATCAAGAAGCCGCTAAATAATTAAAAGATTTGTTTCAAATTACCAGGGCTTAAAGTTGAATCTTAACGATCACTGAATTTTCGTTTTAGAAGAATAGTGTGTAGTTTAGGGGCTGCCGTTGTTCACATGCAGACGGGGGAGATAAGACTTTTCATAGAGAAGAAAAAGAAAAAAGTAGAAGAAAACCCTTATATGGTACCAAGGACCCCATCTGTGAATTGCCCTCAAAATATGAGGATCCATACATCTTTCTCATTAGTACGTATATGTTAATTCAAAAATAATTCCGCTAAATATTCTGTGATTGTCTTTTTTTTGTCTTTTAGCACTTGTAAATGTTCAGTGAACGAATTTTGTAGGCACAATACAAAAACATTGTATGTAAATAATATACAGTTATATAATAGAAGGTGGGCCAACATCTTGTAATCGGCTTTTGCGAAATGTTTCCGTAAAAACAAATCCGTTAATTGAATCCTGATTATTTTATATCCAGCTTTCCCAGAAAGAAAATTCCGCTTACCCCACTGAAGCTACTAGTACACAGAAACCGATTTATATAATCAGTATTTGGCGAAGAGTCGCGTATTGGCGATGTGATTTACTTTTTGATACTCTCTCGTATACGTAGAGTAGAGGTGTTGAAATTCTGCAAAAAATGATGTCGAGACTTTTGAAAATGCTCGTTTTGGGAATCTCTTATACCGAAAAAATAGATTAGATTAGAAGTTTCCTTTTCTTTTTGTTCAGACGACACTGGCTTAGCGAGGGCGAGGGGAAGCCTAAGAGTCGGCGAAGACACGGGCATAGAGAGGGAAATAAATGAGGGCAGAATTGGGTGAGGGCGTAAGCGCAGCGAAGTCAAGAGAGGCGTGGGTAAGAATAGGCGAGGAAGGCGCCGGAGACAAACAAGAGGGCGAAGGCGAAGGGAGGAGAAGAATGGTAAGAACGTGGGTAAAGCTTAGGGCAAGGAGAAAACGACAAGAACAAGAGAGGGCAAGGCAAGATGACAACAGGGACGGGGGGGGCGACAGAGGGGGAGAATTAGAGAGCTGCGGTGGTGGGGGAGGGCGAAGTTACGGATACGAACGAGGGCAAGGGCGGGAGTGGACAAGGAAGAAGACGATGGCGAGAGTGGGCGGGGCGGGGTACGGGCGAGGCGGAGGACGAGTGCCGCGTCTCACCCCCGACGGCGCCGAGGCGAGGCGAGGCCAGGCGGGGCGAGGCAGGGAGCGCTTCACCCACGAAAGTTCGGCTTTTCATTTGCGCGCGTGGGACGCGCTCGTAGGAGGAATTAATGGCTCCAAATAGCTTTTGTCGCGTGGGCGGACGCGGCGATGGCGCGGCGGGCTCCTTTGCCTGCGGTAGGTGCGCGCGAGAGCGGGCGAGTGGGCGCCGGTGGACGCTCTGTCGAGGGGCTTTCTACGAAATGAGACGTTGGCCGCAGTCACCTGCGCCGGCCCTCTTGGTGCACGCGTTGCTGCCAACGAAACACGCTTTGCCCTTTGGGATTATTATTATTATTATTATTATTATTATTATTATTATTATTATTATTATTTGTACTTCACAACCTGATGTTCGCCACAGCACCTCTTGATCGTTTACGGAACAAGGTCGGTTCAATAAAATTACCGTTTAATATTTGGCAAGGTAGTTAACTAGATGTCAACATTTCGATGTGTATTACTTTACCTGGCTGTTGGTACACAATACATTATTATTATTATTATTATTATTATTATTATTATTATTATTATTATTATTATTATTATTATTACATGTTTTACCACGTTTCGTGTGTGAGTTTGAACGCCTTGTGATTGTGCCTCCCCTACCCCAACCCTGTCCAAGCGTTGCACTATTTTGTCTGCCTAAGAACACCTTGCCCTGCACAGGACGATCTGGAATGGGTTTACACAATCTTCAGCCTTTCTGAAGGCTGACAACGAATCCATATCCTGTTGGGGAGAGTCCACTCACCTTCCACCTCTGGATACCGGGGCAGATTTAGGAAATTGTGTGATGGTGAAAGCGCGGCTAGTTTTCTTTGCCCGTCATTATATATATATATATATATATATATATATATATATATATATATATATATATATATATATATATATAAATATATTTTCACACCATCATTGATCCATCGAAATCATCCCTCTCTGGTATGGCTGAATGGGATCTGAGGATCTTGAAAATAGGTTTCGTGAAAAATAACAGGAGCAATTGTTGACGGTCGCGTGGTTAAGTCTTCAGAAGGTCGTGTTTGCCCAAACGAGTAAACCTATGACGTATCCAGAGTATGTGGGCTCCCGTAACGTTACGTGCCAAGGCCTAGCAGAGGAGGCCGCGTGCAGCACAGTGCGATGCGGCAGCGGCGGCGGCGGCGGTGGTGGCTGGCGGAAGCGCAGGCGTAGGTGGGCAATGGCTCGGAACCACTTACGTCTTCCGGTCTGCCAATCCGCCCCGGCCCCGGCTCAGGCGCGGGCGCAGGCACGAGCAGGCGGCGGCGGCGGCGGCGGCGGTCGTCGTAAACGACCGTTATTTCTGTGGCAACTCAGCTCGTTCTCGGCCCCGGCGCCTCCAGCCTTCGGACGCTAGAGGGCGATGGCGCAGCGCGAAGGGGATGCGAGGAGGTCTGGAAGCCTGAACTTCCGCGCCCGGGGTAAATAGATCTCTGCTGATCAGTAGACGCCGCGTCCTAGCCACAGCTGCTGCGTCCTCCGACGACCTTTAATGTCTTCCTTCCTAGAGGCAAGCCCCTCCTTCATTGCAGTTTTCTGCGTCTTACATGTCTTATGTGGCTTTTGTATATTTCTATTATTCTTCAATTCTGGGCCTATTTGAAAGTACAAGGCAGAAGATGTCGCGCTGGCTCAGCGCCCGGCCAGCAATGACATGGCAAATGCAAGCGGGAAACCTCCGGGAGTCAAATCCCGATATGTCTCCCGCGGCGTAATTTTTCGCAGGGGAATAAAACGCCAGCGTTTGAGCAGAGACGATCCTCGGCGTGGGCCTGAGGCACCCCACTGACGTTCACACGTGTTTCTCGCCCAGAAGCGTTTCAGTATGTCGTAATTCATTACTACGTTCGAGCATTGCAACATTATCAGTAGTTGTATTATACTTTAAATTATTAATACTGCACCTTTTGAGTAACTCAGCGAACAATTTCTATGATGTTCTAGCTCTTAGCTAGTGGATAACAGTATTTGGGAACTACCACTTTAGAAAATTCTGTTTTGATTTTGCTCCTTTTGATATGGCCAAACCACGGAATTGCTACAGCATTTTCTGATGAAAAAGTCCCTCTATATTGCGTAGCATATGATCAAACGTTCGGAGTTGAGTTGGACAAGGTCATGAGTGAACTTCAAGATTACGTTGTGAATGTATCTGAGTGTGATATTCCAAGTGGTTTATCATTCTTTACTAGTCATGAGTATGTTGCATCATCTTCAATTAATTATTTTAGCAAGAATTCTTTTGGTCACAATATACACTTACATTTCTGACTATCCATGTGATGGTATCAGATTGCTTACCTTTTTGTTATAATTGTGTCCTCTTTTATGAAGCATTCATCAACGTGGACAGTTTTCTAAATTAAATTAGTATATCGTTATAGCTTTATTTTCTTATTCAAGTGTACATGGGTAGTCTACAAAATTCCTTTTCGTAGCAGTACATTTTCCGATTCTATCATTATGTTGTCAGTGCAATGAGGCGAACTGCCAACCTAACCAAAAGTTATTTCAGAATTGAAAGTATCGTGGTATACTCCAATGTAGTATGTGCTTATTAATAAGTTTATTTAATATATAACTTATTTATTACCTACGTTTTTAAAGTGGGTGATATTGGGACATATGACCATTCTCAGTAAACACGTGACAGTTTTGGTCTTCTAAAAATATTGTGATTTCGCGGTGGATAACGTAATAAAATTCAAACAATAAAGACCCACTGTACAAAATCGCTCTCAAAATTATTGTTAACTTCATTTGAACAAATCATGCATTCTTAGAAATGAACAACAAATATATAAAAAAAGAATTGATACAGGGATACCTGGTTTACAATTTGACCTTAATAAGTCAAAGTATATAATTAAATATTGACAAGTAGACAAACGCACCATATAATCAATATCTTATGCGCAATAAATTATATTAATTTTGTGTAAAACTAAGTAGAAACGTGAAATAGTGAAATGTAGTTCGTAAAACTCAAATTAAAACAAGGAATGAAAATGACATACAAAGTAAGAATCGCTATTACATCAATAAAAATAAGTATACTAAAAAAGTCACGTGTACAGCATTAGGTCCAAAACAAAAAGTATTACACGAGACGTAATGAAATAATGTAGATAGTCTATAATAAGAATAATATATTCCACTTATAAAATTTAGAATATAGTTATATTGATAAATGAGTAAATTAAGATTGTGATTGAAAGATACAGTGGTTAATTGTATATTTTTTAAGTTGATGTATGTCTGATGCCGCTTTACCAAAAAGAGATTCGTGTCAAAAGTAAAGAGAAATGGTTGATGGTTTATGTTTCGAATGATTCTACGTTTTGCGGTAGTTATGATTCGCTTACCTCGGCACAATCCAAGGGTGAAATCATAATTGTTTTACAACTATTGTATGTAGTCCTAGCCATTTCTACTTCGTTTGACTACTCTGGAAAAAACTGGAGAAAGGGATTATTTAAGAAGAATCTTGAGCACCAATCAGGTACTTTTGAGACAATGATGAAACTAGATATCATTTACTCAATTACAATGATACGTTACTTTTCAGCACATTTTATTTGCTGAGCAAATATTGTTAATTATGTCTTTTTCATGACGAAGTCAGAGACCTGAAAAATTAGTAGCAGGTACCTAAACATTCCTTTTATTTAATAATGTCTTTATTCAATGTGAAATAGTCTTCAGTATTGATGTAGGGAAAAAATATTTTAAAAAATGCTGAAAATCAGGGAAGTTGTCATGTAAATATGTTCAGGGAAAAATATGTTCAACGAAACACTATTTAGGCCAGCCCGGTGTATTCTAAGTATAAGCATTTCATAGTCTTCTGGACAGCGGAGTGACTACTCACTATACTGCCCTCCTAAGTCTAAACGGCTCAATTTTTTTTTCCTTTAAAAAAATTAATTATTTAGTAATATTTGGAAAGGTTCCGACATTATTCCTAAGCAAAAAGACAGTATCTTATTAAGATATAGTTGAAAATTACTGAAAGTATCGTCGTTCTCTCAATATTAGATTTCAAAATCTGTTGCGGGAACTTGGTGTTTACCTTTGTACTGAAACCCCCCAAGCAACCTCTTGAGACTCCAACTTTCCCAAATAAACTACTTGTCCCCTTGAATACCAGACGCTGCCTTCACGATGTGAAGGCAACTTACCCCGACCATTTATTCATATGCGCTTGTGAACTCATTCTCCTATGATACAGTAGCATGTGATTTTCATTGTATTAGAGTAACCAAATAATTTCGAATTCACTCTCTGTGGAGTGAATGTACTGTTGAGATGTACGCAATTCTCCAAACCTTAAAATATATTGAGTCAGCATTATTGCGGCGAGTAGTTCTCTGCTCTGATTTTCTTAGCTCTCTTTATGCCATCTGCCTTTCTCTTTCAGATTACTTAACAATACATCTGATACATCGTTCATTGTCTTGCAAGTATAATGTAGTACTTTGTTGATCCCGGGCCATGTACCGGAAGAGGTAGCTCAGTTCATCAACTGCAGTGCCTCTGCCCGGCAGGTCCTAGGTTCTAGTCCCGACAGTGGCAAGATTTTGGACACTAACTTGTCAGCTAAGTCGAGTTCAGTCGCTGAATTGAGAATTCGAGAGGCCGGCTGCTCTGATCGTTTTCTGCGTTTTCTCCGATCACCCACGTGGCAATCCAGGCGAATGCCGGTGCAGTACCCTAACAAACAGGCCACGGACCGCGCGCGATCTTTCCTTCCTCTGCCTTGTCCTACCCTCACCCCTTACACACATATGTACGACACTACCACACATGCCGGGAGACCGGTCGGGAGCTTAGAGCTTGTCCCAGCTGGGACAGTGTCCCGCTGGTGGGACATACCTGGTTGTGAAGAAAAACCACTAGCCGACGGTAGGTCGGCGGCGGATCTCGCCATCCAGCGGGGAAGATCATCGCCGCATCCCAAAGAAAAAATATGCACTGCACTTACGGGACCAATGGCCTCGGTAGTTCCGCCCGGAACCAACCAACCTGGCCATGTGGGAATCACAGGAAATGAGTTACCTGACCAGTCCTGGAAATTAGTGACTCGGAAGTCCGATATTGACGTTTCAACTGACCCAGCAGCAGATTTAAGAGCATTACAGAATGGCACGATTCCTCTTAAATTAAGGGCGATTAAGTATTTTGAAGAGTTCTGCTCTTCTTCAACATGTGCTGCTAGGCGTGGGGCAGTAATGTTAATGCGTCTTCGAATCGACAATTGCCACTCCATGGTTTTCTCCTGCGAGGTGAACTTCCCCCATTTGCTACTCGTGTAAGACGGGCCGAACTTTCCGTGGAACATGATCTACTTATGGCAAAGTTTAATGGCAGCCGACAGTCTGTCTGGGCAGCTCTCAAGGGGAGGTACTCGGCAGCGACGAGTCCGTGCTCTCAAACCTTTTTTTTCTATTCTTCCGAAAAGTGGGTGTCGTCATTTGATTGACGAAAAAAATGAATGTCAATATTGTTTTTTTGTTTTTTTTAATGATTCTTCCACTTTTATTTAATGGATATTTTGCGGCCTTTACATCGTAATTTTAAATGACATATGTAGTTGTAATACTTAATTATATTTTTGAGCTTTAATTTTAAGAGAGTTTATACAACATATAACGTAAATAAATAAAATAAACGATTAGAACATTATTACGGTGACAAATAGTGTTATAAATCGGGAGGTGGTTTTCAGAATGAAGAGAATGTCTAATAATGAATATAATCCATGTGTAATATTTGCATAACAGTATGAAACTCACTAGATACTCCCAATAGCCTTCTATCCTGAAGATATGTTTTCATAAAAATGTTGAATTTCACGTTAATCGTAAAAATCTACCAGTTTTGCTTCAAAAGTGGTTTCAGTTATCCCGAAAACACGCAAAAATATTGAATCCATTGAGTAACCAATGCCACTACCCCTATCTCAAAGTTTAATATTTCTGAGATACCGTATGCCTTTTAGGCCTAGGTAGCTGTAAAGCAGAAACGCGAGTTTTCGTTCTAATGCAATGTGCTGTGCAGCACGTACGAGGAGAGGGAGGGGCCTAAGGCCGAAGGACTGGAAGACGGAGGGGTGGGGGCTAGTGGGTGTGGAAGTCATTGCTCTCGGCAGGTGGGCACGAAGGGCGTGCAGCAACCCCCCTCCCCCTCTCCCGGACCTCGCCACCCACCTCATCGTGTGCCCAAGCACTCACGCAATTGGCCAACCGAACCGAACCGAACCGAACCGAACCGTACTGCCCTGCACCGCCGCCACGAATATGCTAGTGTTACCTAAAAGAAAGTGAGGAATATTGCCGATGCCTAGTCAGCAATATTAACTGGGAATATCAGCACCATCTACTGGGAACGTTCATACGTAGCACTGATTAATTGCCAATTTAATAATAAAATAATAATAATAACAACAATAATAATATTTCTGCAAATTAGTGACCAATCAAGGCTGAAAAGTTTTTTTTTCTCTCCGAAAGAGGGGTTTACTGGGAAAAGAAAGTCCGAAAATTATGCTTTTCGGTTGAATACCTATTGTTACCTCTTTACTATTAAAGTTGTATGTTTATAAAAAATCATAATTGGTAATGGTTTTTAGAAATTGTAATTAAGTGGATGTAACTATCATAGCCGGTATTAGTGTTCTCGATTGTAAGATGAATCGACACCAAGAGTAGGCACCTAGCCTTCATTTGTTGCACGATTTCATTTACGTTAACTGTACGTTTCATTTAATGAAAATTCCTCCATCATCACAGCTTCCCGGTGTAAAGTCAAAGAGGAGAGCTATCATGCAAACATATTTAAAATCATAAAGGAATTTATATTTCTCTCTAATATTTCCAAATAATTTTTCAACAAAAGCACTCTCTAACACACACACACTTGTTGGAGTGAAATTGAAAAACTGTCTTTTCTATTTTTCTTTCATTTGATATTAATTTTGTGAACGTTGCGCTGGGTTCTTTACAGAAAATATTTCATTTTACGGACGATAAGGAGTCTGGAAAATGCAATTTGTAAAATGCAAGAAGCAGAAATGAAGAACATACTGCATGTGACGTGTAAGGGAAGCAGAAGGGTAAATGCTTCTGAAAAAAAAAAAAGAAAAAAAAAAGACGAACTCAGCATACGCTGTCATGATGACACTGAAACTGCACGAACCCCACGGCATAGTCGTGATGGGGACCTTGTACGTAGCAGTTGTACATACTATGTGATCAAAAGTATACGGACTCGTGGCTTAAAATGACTCACCAGATCGTGGCGCCCTCCATCGGTAATGCTGGAATTCAATAGGGTGTTGGCCCACCCTTAGCCTTGATGACACCTTCCACTCTCGCAGGCATACTTTCAATCAGGTGGTGGAAGGTTTCTTGGGGAACGGCAGCTCATTCTTCACGGAGTGCTGCACTGAGGAGAGGTATCGATGTAGGTTGGTGATGCTTGGTCGGTGTTCCAAAACATCCCAAAGGTGTTCGATAGGATTCAAGTCAGGTCTCTGCAAGCCAGTCAAGGGATGTTATTGTCGTATAACCACTCCGCCACAGGCTGTGCAGTATGAATAGGTGCTTGATCGTGTTAAAAGATGCAATCGCCCTCTCCAAACTGGTCTTCAACAGTGGGAAGCAAGAATGTGTGTAAAACATAACGTATGCCTGTGCCGTAATAGTGCCACACAAAACAAGGTGCAAGCCACTTCCATGAAAAGCACGATCATACCATAACACCATTTTGGACGTGTCCGGATACTTTTGAATACAAAGTGTATGTGTACATATATCTTGTGTCTACAATGATATTATTAATAATTAATGTTCAAACTACAGTTTTGATGTTTTTATTGATTCGACTTTCCGGTCGCGTCAACGGTTATGGCCATTAGTCTCGGAAGCGTAGTGCATGCTTTTACGAAAGGAGTTGGCGGTGATGCTCCCCCACTGGGTGGCGAAAATCTGCTCCGAACTTCACGTCTAATTCGGAGTTTTCCCCAACCGCGGTCGGTCACCACTGGGGAACCACCCCAGCCGGGACAAGCTCTAAGCTTTTGACGGGTCTCTGTGCTTGGTAGGGTAGTGCATCTAAGTGTAACTAAGTGTTGATAGTGGGACAAGGAAGATGTAAGAAAGATCGCGTGCAGCCAGTGGCCAGTTTGTTACTATACTGCTCTGGCATTGACTTGGAGAAACCGCCGATCAAAGCAGTCTGACGCTTGATTTCGATCCAGCTAGTGCCGAAAATTCTGACACCGTCAGAAAAGGAACCTCCCTGTCAGAGGGACTGCAGTGACATCAACTAATGCCCTGAGCCATCTAACAATCTGTTTATTTCCTGTGCCAATCTAGGTCTTAACACCGATACTGGAATTTTGGCTTCGATATCATTGCATTGACTTGATGTATGAAAACCGACACCACTATAATCGCCAGGTAACATCGTGAAACAACGCTACGAACGATTCCCTCCGTCCGTTCTTCTGCCCACCTCCCACCCCGAGTACCCTCCTTGCGCCCGCAACGCCAACTCTCCCCCGCTGTAAGTGGAATAAGAGCCTGCAACAAATGTCCGCGAGAATATTTACGAGGTTGGGCGTCGGGGAGTCTTTCGGCGGCCAACGATGAGTTACGGCGACGCCCGCCGCGCGCGTGCCTTCGTGAGGAGGCGGGGCGGGAGCATCGGAGGATTCAACAGTCCCAACCCCGAAGAAATCAATCCCGCTCCGTATTTCGAGGGTACAATTAATATTTTCGGCTGGACTACCTGACTTAATATGTTGTGATTTACAAAAGGCACCATGATGAAAAAATAGGTTAAGAGTTTTTTTTAACGAATCTTTGAGTCGCACTAAGTTTTATGTCGTGATTCCTGGCCATTCGACCTTATTTTTCTGCCCTTTGGAGACCGGTTTTCAAACCACTGGTGGCACATCATGACCGTAGGCGCCATTTGCGGTCAAATCACGAAGACGTGAATAGGTAAAACGCTATTACCTTGCATTCGTGTAGAAAGCGTGGAATTATCGAGATCAATGTAATAAATTTTTCCCCTTTTCCGTGTTGTCCACTTGCAAAGTTATAGCACATTTTTCTACCAAGTTTTGGTATCATTGTTGTTGGCACTATATTTTTTTTCATATTTAGCCTTTATTTAATTTTCAAAATATAGTATTGATAGTTCTCAAATTAGGTAAAACTGAGACTGGAAAACGAAAAACTATTTATATGTTAAAATTTCAATTGTTCTGTGCGGTCTTTCGTAATACTACAGTTTACGACAACGTATGCCCGTTGTTTCTATTTATCTCTTCTACGTCTATGTAGCCATACTATTTCTTTCAATGTATACATTTATTGATTTTTTTCTGATTTTTGGAGGTTGAAGAACGTATTCTAAATATTGCAAATCGTAAAACTGGCTATAAACTCATGCAGCAGAAAATGTTTTAAAAAATAATGATAGGTGAACGATCCGTCAACATTCGCGTCTGTAACTAATACCTAGATAAATTTCCGAGTTTCCGGACTTGCGTGACTGCTGACCCGTTAACTCACAGACGCAATGCTTGCTGAAGCACAGGAATGCTTCCAAAATATTTTCGAAAAAAGCCAAAACTGAGACATTTTAAGGCAGGGAAGGAGGGGGTGACCGACGGAAGCCACACACACGCCCTTGAGCAGCAGCTCCGCACAAATGGGAAGCGCTTGAATTCATGACTAAAATGATCCTTTATTGATTCACCGAAATTCTCGTCGTAGACATTGCGGTCCGCGGCCGCAGCCATCGTGAAGAACACGTTGATGAACGTAATTTTAGAAGAAAATGTGCAGTGTTGTGGAATACGTCTTGAGTTCTTGATCATGTTGAAATAGGAGTACCATTGCCAGTGGAATGTAGTCGCATGGCTTATTAAAGTATCGTATTGTTACGTTTCTCAGTGGTGAATTAAAACACACAGGTAATATTTAAACAAAATCGTTTATTTTCTTAATGATACACTAAACAACCTAGATTTATTTACAGATAGGTTGCACAGTCCTTGTGTTCTTCACTTGGTTATTTCCTTACACACGACTTTGTTCTCTTGATTATTTATTTACCCCGTTCACTTCTACACTATCGCACAATTCGATGCACCTACCACTGTCCGATGCACTGTCCACGGTCCTCTGCGCTGACCACAATTCACGATCAGGGTCCACTGCACTACCGTTCATCGTGATGCACACTTCACAGCTCAGCTTCCACTTCAGATTTCAGACAGACTGCATACTCAGATTGACGGACTGACTGCTAACTTCCGACTGACTCGCGGCCGCCGGCAGCGGCGAATTTATACCTAGCAGGCGCCTCGAACTGTCCGGAACTTGCGCCATACTTCTACGCGACTCGCGAATAACCCGCAACCGTCCAGTTCGGGGGGGGGGGGCGCCGTCAGATGGCGCAATCCACGCAGGGAATTGCGGCAGATGATGCAATATTCGTTACAGTATTCTGCACCGTTTCTGTGCTGTGGCGTAGCGTCCCGTTAGCTCGCGGATATTTAGCTGGAAAACTCAGATAAAACATCGAACGTCCATATATGTATTTGTAACTTTTTTCTAGGCATGTTAAAAAATATACAGCAGAAAAAATTGTTTGAAACTTAATATTTTTCCAATGAATATGTCGTATCGCTGTGTTTATGTCACTCTGATTTTGTGACAATCCTGGGAGAGAACCTTCCTGTTTGATGTTGGAAAAAGCCGCGCTCGTGGGTTATAAAGCGGGTGATTCCGCAGGGCGATCTCCCGCGAAGGCGGAGCACATCCCCACCTCGTCCCCTCCCCGCCCCGCCACCCGCCCCGCCCCGGTCTGCCAGGCCTCTCGACATCGATCTGCTCGCTCTTCGCCCGGCCGGCGCCCTCGCCTTCGCCCTCGCTCTCGCCTTTGCTCTTGTCCTGGCCCACATCTGCACTCTGGGCCACGCCTTCGCACTCGTTCGCGCCCTTTTGCACGCATTTGACCGGTCCCACGTGCTCGCCTTAGCGGTCCCTCGGCTTCAACCCCGCTCTAGCCATCGCTCTCCCTTTCGTTCCTCTGCAGCGTCGATAACCGCAGTGCCTTACGGTTCCAGTCCCGACGGTGACAGGTTTTCGCCACTAGGCACATAGCTAGGTCAAATGCAACTACAATCTGGAGGAGAATTCTAGCGGTCTTTTGCTCTAAGCTGTAGTTTTCTGTGGTGTCTCCGATTAGTACCATCTTTCCTTGCCGCTTCCTCTCTTCTTACACATACACACACGTGCACTACAGTACATGGGTCGGGAGCTTAGAGCTTGTTCCGATTGGGGCGGTGTCCTGTTATGGGGAGGTTCTCGTGGTTGTGCAAACCTCCGCATGCTGACGTGCCGGTCGGCGGCCGGACCAGCGGAAGAGAAGCCACCTTCCGGAATATTACATGCACTACACTTATGGACCTAATGGCAGTAGTAGTTTACATACCCGAAAACTGCAAGTACGCACTTCTTCGGCTCTGGGCACTGCCCTTGCCCTCACCTTCATGCATTCTTCTAGTCAGCCTCTCTCTAAACACTACCTTATCTACATCCTGTCCGGAAACGCCTACCTACCCCGTCTTCACCATCACCCTGAACTGCAACCTCCTCCTCTGCATCATACCAAACCTTCCAACCCCCGTCGTCCTCGCGATGTCGAGATTGTAGCAACTCCTTCGGGCGATCGCCGCCACGGCCAAATCCGCGGCTCGCTGCCGGGGCTTCGCACTGAGTGGAGTTAGCGCGGCGGATGTGTTGGGGACTTGTGTCGCCGGAGGATATCGCACCGCTTGGACACGTAGCACGTGCGGCCATGCGGCGGCGACCTGCGAGACGCTGACGAGAGGAGTTTGCGTTGCTGGTGCGTCGACGCTTCCCAAGTGGTTTACCTACCTCTCCAAAAAAGCATAGCCCGGCTCCATCCCGTTCAGTTTTCCTCCTTACTATGAGGATTGATTTCTACCTTTCCTGTGGTCTCCTTAGAATCACATTGATCAATTGTAATTTATCCATTTCTTTCTGTTTTCAAGAAACATTTGCATATCCTTTTAGAGCACTGCCAGTGTTGAAAACCACCGCTCAAAGGTTTGTGGAAACAAAACATGAAATCACCTATCACGGGCACATTCTTACCTCGCTGATTTAACATACACAATTCCGAAGATCCCGCTATATTCACTTGTGGTTCTATGTTATCTGTGGACTGGAGCGCCAACATCTTTATGCGTACTTGTGAACGTAACTAAATGTCTTACTCCTTCCGAAACATCGGATGAACGAAACGGGATGCAGTCGGGCTACGCCTTCTCAGGTAACGAAAAGTAAATCGGGAATTGCTGGGAAGCGAGGTGAGGAAGCACTGAGCATTTGGGCGAGAAGCATTCGGGCGATTCTTGGCGAGCCGCAGGCGCGCGGTGGCGGGAGAGGGGAGATAGCCCGGAGGACGTGAAGCACACGAGGCCCGAGCGGGCGCAGGCAGGAGATCAATGATCAGGGCCGAGATCGGAGTACGTGCCCGATTTAGGCCTGGGGCATGCACAAACGCCACGTGGTAAAATACGCTCGTTGCTGCCATCGGGGTGGAAGTGGTGCGGATGGATCTACTTGCAGGCAGGAGTTCAGGAGTGCAATGACCGCGGGGGAAAGTTTGCTAGTCGTCCGATGGAACGTTGCGGCCATAGTGTCGGCGGCGATGGTGTGACGGTTAGCGTACCGGACTGTTACCCGAGGTCGCGGGTTCAAAACCGATCGAAGCCGTGGATTTTTAGGGCGACAAAATCCTTCGTACGCCTTCCTTCGGAGGGGCAGGAGGGGAAGTAAAGCCGGATGTCCCATGTTAGTAGATTTACTTGCATGTAAAAGATCCTCAAGCCTAAATGACGCCTCTGAGCTAAATTCAAATCGCCTGTTTCTCGCCCAAGAAATACCTTCTTTCTCTGGTAGTTGATGAAAGGAGCGTAGCGAAATTTGCGTGGTCAAACGGAAGAGCGGGCCTGATGGCCCGAGTCTCGCCACGTAAAATAAGGCAAATTCAATTCAATTCAATAGTGTCGGTGATATCCACTCTCCCTCGTCCCACCGTGCCAGTCCTCTCGCACCACCTCGTGCTTGCTTGCACTCCCCTTCATCTTCTGGTTCCCGCTTGTAGTTGCTTACACCCTCTGACAGGAACTTGCATGTCTCTGTATTGACTTAACCCGACTTGTTCCGTACACCCTATGACGAGCGCTTGCATGTGTCTGCACTGATTTGACCCGTCTCCCTATTTCATCTCGCCTGTACTGGCTTGCTCCTGTTTGTACTCGTTTTCTCTCGTCGCCACTTACTTGAATTCAGTTGCACCCCGTTTGTCCACATCTGCACTTGGTTGCGCCCTCTTTCATCCGCTTGCATTTACACATGCCTCTGTCGCCTGTTCCTGTTTGCCCTCGCACGCATCCAGACGATGTCATGAGCTCGCGGTCCGCCGTTAGCAGGTGTCCCTCACGTTTTTTGTTTGGTTTTGGTTTCGTATTACATACGCGTGTTACATCGTGTTCTGCTCCTGTTCCGGCCGTACGCATTCACGGCTAAGCTCACATTTTCTTCTTGCTTCCTTTCTTTTCTATTTCATCTCCTTTACTTACCATATTGTGTCGGTATGGTGTGTATTCGGAGGTTCTTGCGTCACTCTCTTCCCAGGAGTGCAGACCAGAGGCCTGTGTTCATGCAGACAGTAACACGTACAACAGGTAACATGCATAAGATATACTTAAACTACGTTTATCTCCCAAGGAAGATAATGGGAAGGAATGGGTGACAACATGTGCAAGAAAGACAGGAACACCATAGTCTCAGTGGATGGTTGACGTGTGCCAAGATGCAAGAGTGTTGGGCGAAGAAGAGTGGAGAGGGACTGTGTAGAATAAGAAAAGATGGAATGACTTAACTGAGAAAGCCAAGACCCACAAACAGTGGTAGAGCTAATGGAAGAAGATGAACTATGCTTATGCCGCCTCTTTTCATTTCTAGTCTGTCAGTTCTATTTGCCTATTTGGTGGTAGAAAATTCCAAATTTCTCTAGTTGCAGTCGATTTCGATGTTGTTACCCACAATCTTGTATGGAGGTCTGGTGTGCTCTAGTCACGTGTAAACTCGCGACGGAACGGGTAGGCTTATTTCTACGTAAACAACCAAGCGAAGACGTCACAAACCAACGTGTAGAAATCCGATGTAGAAACATATTCCATATTCTCTCTCCAGTTCAGAATAAAGGGATCGTGTTCGAATATGACAAGTCTGCGGCCTGTCTGTCCATCGCTCTGTTGCTAAGATTCTCCCCCTTTGGAACGTTCGTCCTCACTTCAATGAACACGGTATGGAAACGGAAAAATAGTTATAATGTGGCATAGTTTGTATTTTGTAGTAGATATATGTAGTTCTATAGAGATACAAAGATGGGGCTCGTGACTTCATGGAAGAGACCAGCTTTACCTGCAGCCTCTCCCATCTCGTTACGGTGTTAAGGAACACCGTTGTTACGAGACTGAAGAGCAGCATCCAATTATTCATTCCATTACCTCATTTTATTATATTACTTCTAAGATATTTAAAACTGTCACGATTTTTAGAGGGACAAAGGAAGCAATGTCATAAATGAAGCAAGGTGCCATTAACATTTGGGCAATGGACCCAGGTAGAGTGGACGAGAAAACTTGATCAAGAATGGGCTCATATATTCAGAACTCTCCGGGTTATCACGCATGTTTATCGGAACAATATTCACCTTCATAGGTTTAATAACACAATCCCACGTTATATTGTAAAAAAATTGTTAAAAGCGTTGTCAATTTCAAAGTTCGTAATATTTCTTGTATTATTATCATCAACGTAATAAAACGTTCAAATCAATACAAACATATCGTACCTAAGTGTTGTTTTTTTGATTTGTTTTTCATATAAAAGTTTGTATTCAAATTTCACCAATTTTTAATGCCTTGATTTTGCTTTTATGCAAGGATGTAGGGAGAGCAAATTCAAAGTGAACATTTATTTCAGGCGGGTATTCCTAACGTGTATAAGTTGTTACAAATGAGTAAAGTGAAAAAAGCTCAATTTTTGGAATTTTTTCAGCGGCCTATTTTACTGAATGGACCTAGGCAAATGCATTCCAATCGTTTGCGTTCCTCGCAGAATGAAGAATTCTTTTTTCCGGCGCGCGCCGCCCGAGGAAGGGGCGGAGCGGAGGGGGGGGGGGGAGCGTGTCTCAGAAAGGTGCGCGCGCAGCCGGAAGCCAGCCGGGGCTTAACGAGCTCTTCTTCGGCGTGTTCGCTTCGCGGCCACTGCCACCCGCACCCGCCCACGCCCGCCCGCCCCCGCCCCCGCCCACCCACCGTCGCCCGTTTGGCGCCGCGACTGATGCGCGCGCGCGCGCTCACTCACGCCGCTTAGTTAATTAGCCGCCCCCGCCACGCCAACCGGTCGGCCCTTCCTCCCGTGTCTGCCTCCGCATCGCTTGGTGCCGCCCCCGCCTAGCGCCGTCGGGCCTCGTCTTCCTTCGTCCCGTTTGAATCCGTCCCGACCGGACCCCCTTCGGCCTACTTTCTACCTTTCATTCATTCGTTCGTTCGTTCGTCTCGTCTCGCCCCGCTCTACCCCACCGAACCGCACCCAACACCGCCACGCCTCGCTCGTCCCTCGACGCCATGCCCAGTCCCGCCTCGCCTCGTTCCGTCTCGCGTCACTTTGCGTTGTCCCGCTCAATTCTGCATTGCCCCATTGGATCCCGTTCTCTTCACTCCGTACTCTTTAGTACGACTCCGTCTCAATATTGTCGTGCCGAGTCCCCCTTCTCGACGTCCAGGGCCGCGCCCTCTTCCCCCCCCCTTCCGTCGACCCTCTCACGTCCCCATGAGGAGGTTGTTTTTTGCCTTTGTAACCTGATTGTAACCTTCTTTGTTAAGGTCACAATTGAAGTGGTAACTTACTCCATTCAGAGTACAAAATTGTTCTAATCTTGTATTGTGAAGTGAAAAATTGGTCCCTACCTAAAACCGGAAATAGTGTCTCTTACAGCGGTGGGGGAGGCTTAACAAAATCCGAAACGTTGGCGTTGTAGAAGGGTATTTTTCCTTTCTTTAAAATGCACCAACATATTCTTGGGCCTAGTCGGAGAATATAATACATTGTTTAATATTATTATATTCCTTTTATTTATTTTTTATTATATTCAATATGTATTTGGGCATTCTCTTTGCATTTAAATTGCAATAAAATGAAACTCGTCCGTATTCTGAACATCGCGACAGAACTAATGCTATAAATATATTAAAGTAGTATTTTGTGTTGCGTAGTACGCCATGAGAACTAGCGGGACAATATCAGGATTTCTTTAGTAAGCTATATAAAAAATCAAGCAACTTCATAGCCTTTCTTTATACTTACGATATATATAATTATTTCTATTCTATTTTACATATTTAGGCATTCACCGCCGTTGAGTTCCAATGCGAGTATGCTTCAGATGACTGTTTTATGTCCTATTTACGTCAAACCAACTGACGAGCTTGTGAGGAACCGGGAGCTCGTTTTCAAAGCTTTTGAATGCATGTGCGATGGAGCCCTAGACTGCAATCCAAAGGCAACCCGCGCACTGTATTTTGCAGACTCCACTGCCTTTCATCGCGTTTAGCACAAACATCGAAGAGAGCAATTAAAATGGAGAAGATCCCGGCAAAAAAAAAAAAAAAAAAGATCAGGAATGTTCTCGCCAGAGTTCGTGTCCATATTTCCTCTTGAAGAATTATCATTTTTTTGTATTGTGTGATGACATACGTATTATTTAAAACGGGTAAGAAAATTAGAAGGGTTCAACTTATTTTGTTTTCTATTGTTCCATGAATAATAACAAGTGAAAGAGAAGAATATGCTTGCGATGGAATAACAGGGTATTCAATTTTTTTTTAAAGGAAGTGCGTTTGTTTGATGTCTGTATGATGATTGCACCTAAATTCATTCACCTACGTTAGTTGGTAGTAACGTTGTACTAATTTAGCATCTAGAACTTTTTAATAAAATAACATGTGGGTCTTAAAATTCTTATAAGGCACACTTTCTCAATAACTTTCTTGTCAAAGATTTTGAACAAATAATTATCTAGTAAACTGTAACTTATTATGATAAATTTAACTTATTCTGGTAAATATGTAGAAAAATATTTTTTCAGTACTTGAAAATGACGAGAAATAACGACGAAACATTGTATTTATTGAACAAATGAAAATAATAATAGTAATAAAGATTAGTAAATATAAATATTTGGCAGATGAATAGTGTTAAAATCGACAAAGCGTCAACTCGGGACATTAGGAGACGGAAAACTACTGATGACAATGCAAAAATCGATAATTCTGTATACATGTCATTTAGTAAGAAAATTCGTAGGAGAAGAGCTTGATTAAATCCACTGAATCCACAAACAGTGCCCGTACTTGCTCGCCGGAGCCGTACGAGCGAGCCTAGCCGAAGTGACTACGGCAGGGTGAATGTCCCCGCGTGTGAGATGTGAAAGAGTCATAATTCATTCACCACGATTGAATCTGCGAATTGCGTATGCACGATACGAGAATGTTCATATGTCTTAACATATCAGGAACCCCATGCAAGTTATTGGATTCTACTTACTTGACGTCAAATTGCTTAAAAATATTGTTTGGTCTTAACATGACGATGGATTCGAACTCTGCTATTAATGAAAGATCCATATTTAACCTTCATCAGGAATTAGTCATTTCTCTTGCAGGTCTACATTCCATAATGGTTGATATCACAAGTAGTAATGGCTTGGGCTATCGCCGAGAAAGAGGAGTTAATTTATTATTGAGTAAGAATTCGTGAAAGGTAACAGGCAAAATGCAAATTTTTCTTTTTATGTTGAATTGTTACTTAATCGATAGATTCTGATGCCCTTATTAAGTGTGTAAAATATTTTTTTTAAAAATTCATAATTACTTAAGTTATAAACAATTCAGTATTTATGCATCTTTTAGTTGCAAAATAAATATCTCACAACAGAGTTGATATAATTTAATGCTTCCAACGGCAACTTGAAGGAAAAAGTATATATTTTAAGATACACAATATTAATTTTTAAAACTTATTAACAATCCCTTTTTTTTATTGCAAAATAAAATGTAAAATGAAAAAAATCCGTGTTCTGCGCTTTTTAAAAATATTTTAAAAAAACATTCTAAGAGGGAATTTAATATAGATTCAGAATCCGTTAAAAAAAGTTAGCAAACATTAATACATAAAAAGTAATTAATATTTTTATCGAGCGGCGCACGGTCGCGCCACGAGACGCGTACCGTAGCTTGGAGGTTTTGATGCACCATACTGTGTTTCTGCGATTTTACTCTCAATATTAACGCAAATATTTTTTTTAATTTAAAATTTAGTAATTTTAGTACCAATTTTCGCTTAAAACAATTTTTTATTTACATAACCACATTAATTATTATTAATAATTAAATTTATTTACAGAACGTTATGAGCTTCGTAATCAGACGCTGACGAATATCGCTTACATTTAAGTGACTTAGAATCGTTCGGTAAAAAGCAATGAAACTGTCGGGTGTTTTTGATTACTTTACATTTTGAAAATCTTGGTTTTAAAAGTTTTGCTTCATTTTCATATTCCTCTTTGGTGCAATACGCGAAAGACATTGACCTGTGAAAACAATTTTTTGCCCAAACGAACAACATCTTTGCGTTTGTTAATGGTTCATCTAATCTCGTTCTTTGCATACTTGTTTTCCAAGCATTCCTTTTGATTGTCCCGCCAACACCGTCACATGCACTTTTGCCATGAGAAGTGGCAAAAAAGTGCCACTCTGCATTAATACGAAATTCATTTTCATGTTGAATCAAATTCAGGAAGTTACTTTTATTTTTGTACTGACTCGCAGCTCCGTCCGAAAAATAAATAATTCGTTCAATCCACGCATACTTGTCTTTCAAATACTGAATCAGTTTTGTATTGTATAGGTGAACGCTAACAGTATCGTGCTTTTCGATTTCAGAAATAATAACAAAATTATCCGAAACTATCTTGCCGTCTTTTCGCGTATACATGACGTATGGATGAATTGTAGCCTGGGTATTTGACCAGTGATGCGCCTGTATTGCATCTTGTATTTGAAATGTATAATTTTCTGAAAAATCCAGCGTTACCAAAAATTCACCTTCCTTTAAGCTGTCCTTTTTTGCACTAAAGTAAGCACTTTGTTCTTTTGTTATAAAATCATGCGTCAGTAGTTCAGGCAAATCTTTTCTTATCTTCTTTAAAAATGCTTCTATGGAATCTGTTTGTTCAACGAATTCAGTTCTAGAAAAATATATTAAAACATCTAATAAGCAAAAGTAATTGGTATGAGGAAGGACCGATAGTCAATCTTCCCACAGCCGTTCCCGATAAAAAAAATCTAATAAGCAAAAAAGTTATTTGTGAAATTATTTATACAAAAATTAATAGAGTTACAGTAAGGTATTATAAAAAATCAAATTTCCAATTTAAATTTAAAATTGTATAGCAAAAGAAATTTCTGAAATTTGACAAATCGTTGCCAGGCACTCAGAAAATTAATTTTAAAAAATTGATTTGTAAAATTAATTGAAAGTTTAAAATAGATTTTTTCATGTTATGCATAATTTAGGCAATATATTAAGTTATCATTAAATTAAAAAATTGAAATGTAATTATATGTACCTATCAGTGCTTATCCATTCCCTGTACTTTACTTCCTTCACGGAATATTCTGTAAATAATGCATGCAACTTCTCGCAAAAAGCAGTAACACCAGGACAATTTTTGCAATTTCTGAGATGACAAGATGGAAGAGCTTCTTTGCAAATAATTTCTCTTAATGCCTTATGGTATGATAAGGTGAAGGTGTGATTTTTCTTCTGAAATTCGGATTTTAGAGCAAAAAACTTTAATCTCATGTTCTGGTGTGTTTTACAAACACATACGTTGTGGCAACTAGCTTTGTTAACAGAGATGCACTGTTTTGGTCGCAGTTTTGAAAATTTAGAACAACTAATGATAAACTGAGGAAATTTTTCCTGAAAACGTTTATGTGCTTCCTTCAAATTGCACAAAAGTAAACGCTTTTGCACATTTTCTCTACCTACATCGGTTTTTATAGAAACACAATCTTTTTTTCCTGGCATCATTCTACTAGTATCATCACTCAAATAAAATTCTGTTACTTTCTGAATAATTTCCTCACTTATTTTTCGACCAACTTTCTTTGGTGGACGCGACTTATAGCCATTTTCTTTCCTTAATTTCTTCGCCCTTGATGCCATTTTATGCGAAACGCCAAACAACTCACGCATTTTCCTTATACTAATGCAAACAGGAAGCGTTGTAAGTATTTCGATTTTTTCACTTCGGAAAATAGCTTTCGACAACGCATTGTTCACATCTCGAATCAAAGTCTCGTCTATCAAAGAATTGTCTGCATCGGGCAATTTCTGTCGCTTTGTTGCACGTCCAAGCATATCATTTTCAGCTGTTTCTTCCTTGTATGTAGGGTCATTTTTTTCGTTGTCCACGTAGTTTTCATCCCGTGAAGATTCTTCTTCGGTAGTATCAATAATGATTTCCTTTTCGACGGAAGAGACAGTAACTTTTTGACTATAAATTGACGTTCTGCATGAATCACAGATATATTTTCCAGTTAAATTAGAAAAGATACGATTCCACTGCGTCGTTATCAGCTTCAAATTTTTGTAGACACGATTGTGTTTGGATTTTTTAAGTGGGTTGCAACATTTCTTCGGGGTAGGCATTTTATATAATCTGTTTAAAATAATAAAAAACATAAAACTATGAGAACTGACAATATGAAATAATAAATAATGTAAATGATTAGAAAAATCAGTTATTGTTATTAATAATATTGATAAAGTCAGTAATATTGAACATTTTAACGCTTTTAATCGAGATTATTTAATAACAATACACAATTATTGTTTATAAATTTGCAAAATAAAAAACGAAGTCATATGCAATGTTAATTACGCTTACCTTTTTGCGTAGAAATTAGAAACAATAAGAATGGTTTCTTAAGCGAAAACAATTGTTGTAAAACAAAAGCGTGCTGCGACTCGTTCGTACCGACAAGCTAAGGCGCGACCGTGCGCCGCTCGATAAAAATATTAATTACTTTTTATGTATTAATGTTTGCTAACTTTTTTTAACGGATTCTGAATCTATATTAAATTCCCTCTTAGAATGTTTTTTTAAAATATTTTTAAAAAGCGCAGAACACGGATTTTTTTCATTTTACATTTTATTTTGCAATAAAAAAAAGGGATTGTTAATAAGTTTTAAAAATTAATATTGTGTATCTTAAAATATATACTTTTTCCTTCAAGTTGCCGTTGGAAGCATTAAATTATATCAACTCTGTTGTGAGATATTTATTTTGCAACTAAAAGATGCATAAATACTGAATTGTTTATAACTTAAGTAATTATGAATTTTTTAAAAAAATATTTTACACACTTAATAAGGGCATCAGAATCTATCGATTAAGTAACAATTCAGCATAAAAAGAAAAATTTGCATTTTGCCTGTTACCTTTCACGAATTCTTACTCTATTGTTACTATTAATTATTGTTGTTTAGATGTGCACACGTTTTCTTGAGTTGAAACAATCCGTTTTCTGATCGAAAGTAATATCCATTACTTTTTTATAATTTACTGGAATGTCGTGATCATCTTTGGACAGAATGAGGATGAAAAGTGAGGGGGCAGAAGGCAGCTTCTAGTCTTTAGTGACCCAGAGCCCTACGTGTTAATGTGACCCACAATTCTTTGCCCAAGATAATGCCCGACACCGCGTAGTCCGCTACCGCTTTGGCCTCCGTCTTCGCCTCTCACTAGTCGTGCCCCGCTTAATCCAGACCCCGAACCTGATTTGTCAAGTCGTGCCCCGTCTAGTCCCGACCCCACCTTTTCCTTCCCGGTAAAACCCTTACCGTCCCCGCCACTGAGACGGGCTCGCCTCTCTGTAGCGCGCCTCCCCGCCCGGCTGTGCCCGCTTCGCTTCGCTCTGCTCTGTCGCCTTCTCGGTCGATGCCTCGCACGCCTGCCTGCGCCGGGGCGAGCGTTCCCCGGCCCCCGGCCCCGGCCTCGGGCCCCCTCGGCCCCCTCGGCCCCCCGCACCGTACACCCTCCGGCCCCCTCGCTCTTCCCTCACAGACTGCGGACGCCTCGTATTATTGATGACGAATGCATGTTTTATTCGGAGCCCATGGCCCGCAGTCGCGCCCGCAACCGCCAGCCACCCCGTTGCGACCCCGCAACTCCCCCGCAACCACGAGGAGCCACTTCGCAGCCAACCCGCAGCCACGCTCATTAGCACCTCGTAACAGCCAGCGGCCACCTACAATCACCAACAGTCTCCACGCAGCCACCTCTCTGCCACATCACTTAGAATTATTTGATGTGTTCAGTAAACGAATGTAATTAATTCAATGTTATATTATGATCGTAACATGTACATATGTGATGTTGATGAGATTTTGATATAGTACGTACTGTGCGTACAGAAACCTTTTTCATCTTCGTTATGTTTCTTTAGCTCCAAAATATAGTTTGGAAAACTTAAGATCGTAGTTAACAAATAAAAATGGCATACTTGTTCGTTGCAAATGTTTTCTGTTTATTAATGTTCATAATTGTAAATAATTTTAATTTATCGCAAGATAGTATGCGTGTTTTCACAAAGGATATCCAGAATTCCATTTATGGAAGGGCATAAGGTTAAAGAAACGTGCATTCTTTTTCTGAATAAGTTGGAGCAAACTGTTCTTGCCCGAAAACGTGGTACACGTGCCCTGTTTAGTTGCTGCACACGCCGAGAGAACCATGGCTCCGTTGTCGCCTTCGCTCGTACCCTGAACATGCCCTTCACGAATGCCTTTGCCGATGCCCTCGCTCACGCAGTTGCCTTTCCTCGATCCCTCTCCCTCGCCGCTCCCTGCGCCACCTCTCAAACCTCGCCCAAGGTTTCGTTTGCGCGCCCCCTCGCCCCTTCACCCTCGCCGTCGCATTCTGAATTTGCTGGCGCCGCCGCTTGGGCGAGCAGTCGTTAGCAGAATCTCCGCCACGCGCGCCTCATGCATTATGCGGCTGTTGAGGGTTGGCGAGGACTGCGCGATTGGCGCGTTGAAGATAGCGTCTGCGGTGGGCTGTCGTTGTGGATTATCCACCTTCGCCTGCCCTCCAATTGCTCTTCATCCTTCGTCCGTTCCTTCGCGCAATCGTCGAAGGCAGAATCCTCCGCCTGGTGAATAATACCCCGTCTTGCCGTGTCCTACCGTGCTATAAAGTTTGAGTGGCGGATTTCGGACACTGGGTACAGAGCTGGTTCGAATAAAGCCTCTGACTGGAGGAGAATTGTAGCGGCCGGCTGATCTAATCGGTCATTTTCCGCTGTTTCGCAGTTCCAATTCGAGAGCATTACACTAACAACGGGCCTCGGCCTGCACACGATCTTTCGTTTTTCCTCCTTGTCCCCTCGTTTCCCCTCACACGCTTTAACTTACGATACTGCAATTCACACCTACGCATTTCGGTAGGCAAGACGGAAGATTACATGTTCTCCTGACTGGGGCTGTACTTGCTGGAGGAGATACCTGGAGAGGGGGAAACCCTCGTCAGCCGAGGTGAAGGTCGGCGCCAAATCTCACGTTCCAGGGGGGGCGTGGAACACGGCTACCTCCGGCAATGTAATATGCCCGACACGTACGGAACTAATGTCTAAGCCCAGAAGCATTAAATACACATTCACCCTGGAATATACACATCAGTGCCAGGAAGATGTACCCTCAAGAACCTGGAACTCTCGTGACATTACGTGAATTTGAGAATGTGATGGCTAACGTTAAATTTTTGTATTATTTTTGGAATTGGTTGTGTAGATTTTGATCATTCATAATATTCTTTGTAGGTTTGCTGTGCTATATTTTATAATGTATTATAGTATATTATATTTTTATGTTTCTACGTCCATGGCACGGATGGATAATAATCAGGATAATTGGATTAATTTTTGAGCATATTTTGAAAATGTCGGCTTCATGTAAAGTACCCCCAAAAATGAAAATATCAGTTTCAAACTGAGAGGACCTCGAGTTCTTTCAAATCGATCAAGGAATATTAATGTTGGAGAAAATCCGCTGAATGGTTTAGGCGTTAGCGGTAACCACAGACAGACGTTTTGCCATGAATCGATTTTCCGGTATCAAGGACCCACAAAACATGGACTCTGACTACACAACATGTTAGAGGAGATAATTTATTATATACAGGAACAAGATTCATTGACTTTTTCGTTACCAGGGCCCGGCAATACGAAATTTTGGGTCCTCAACATTTGTTTTCCGACGAACGATTACAATACTTTCTATGCTCACGAAGTAAGATGAGAAATAACAAAACTTATACTCGTCACATTGTCCGCTAACTCTGTATTTTCGAAAATTGCAAAAAAAATAACATTGCAAAATTACAATATTGAAGATTGATTTTTCCTAAATAAAATCTGTAAAAGATTGGATCTTTAAATAACGTCGTGTACATTGTTTTGAAAGAAGTGAGTTGTTTTCCCTTAATTTTACTCTGTTAATCAGGGTGGCTACTTTCTGAAAAACCGGGATAAATCAGGGAATCTCATTGCTTTGAAAGAATCAAGGAATTAGTTATCGTCAATATATAAAGAATCGTTAGAAGTTAGGGAAAAGTTTAAGTTGGTTGTAGAACGACATTATTCTTAAAAAATGTAGAGCATTATTTTTCACTCAATTTCTATTTGTTGATTTTTTTTGCGAATCATTGCGAAATCAGACAGCTGACAAATTAATTTCAGGCTTGCTTTAATATGTTCTTTAAATAGGGTGAAATACTCTAGAAATCGTATCAGTAAAATATTTAAAAGTATTCTTGGTAACAGGAAAGATCAGAGCAATTTTCTTCAGGAAATGAGTGCCCACCTTGTAGCATTATATAAAAAAGTCCAAAAGAAAACTGTTGGCGCGGGTCTCATTTTCGTTGAACTTTCTGAATTTTCGAAAATTACAGAAGTCGGAAATAATACAAGAAAGTACGTGTTGTTGTCGGCCCAGTTGTTTTCTCTCCCTGCAACCGGCCCGAATTCGTGTGTATCTCTTTCGTGTTCATTTTAGAGCGTTCCACCTTTGATAGCCGAATCCCTTCTATTGCTTTGTAGTCTAGCAATAGCCTTTGCAGTTTTAAAGACTTTTTACGAATGGTGGGCTGCGAGGAGTTGCTGTATCTGCTTAGGCATTCGCCGTGTTCTGGTCGTTACCGTTTTGTCTCCAGGCCAGCAGCTCATGTCTCCAGTACAGCACCAGCCGCTGCCGTCGCATTTCGCTACATCCTGCGAGCCAGGCTCTACTGCTCCCCAGCTTCTCCCGCTCTGATCTCGTATCCACTGCGGCCCCTAGCTCGCCTCGCCTCCTCCCCGACTCCCCCCTCTCTCCACCTCTTTCCCCTCTCCCCTGGCCCAACCAGTCGTCTGCTCGCCGTTCTCCTTCGGCCTAGCTGCTTTCCCCGTTCCTTATTTTCCTCCTGCCGTCTGCCTTGGCAATTATTAAGGAGTGTCCATAATGGAAACTGAATTTGCCTGACTGTTATGCCATTATGGCCAAAGAAAAAATAGTATGATTGGTAGTTTTATTTTCATGTAGAACCATCTTAATATTGATAAGCGTATCCGAAGCCAGAGGATGCTAAATTCAATGCAGTGGGAAAAGGGAGGGGAGGAAGAGTAAGCATGTTCACGGGACTTGTACACTTATATCCATCCTCTTCCCCGCCCCAGTTGGTTTCCCTCGGTGTCACTTTTCCCGCCTCGGCCCTCTCCGCCCTCTCCCCCAGTCGCCCTCCTCATCCGCGCGCGCGGAGGGGGGGCGGAGCCATTTTTTGCGTGCGTGCGTGCGTGGGGCGGGCGGGCCGGGCGAGTGCAGGGTGTATCGGCATTTCCGGCGCCGCAGCGACCGCCAACCGCCGCCTTCCAAAGTTTCCACGTGTGCTCTCTCTCCGGGCAAGGCCCTTCTAGCTATCGATTCCACCCACAACGCGCAGGCTTGCCAGGCAGGGCCGGGCCCACACGAAAACTCGCAGGACTGCCAACTTCGCCCTCGAATTTCACGCTGCAGGGAGGCTCGGCATGCTCGCGTGTCTTGTGTGCGCGGCAGATGGGGCTGCGCGGTTTGGCTTACGCGAATGGTGCGGTCCCTTTCCGAGAACTGCGTTGCAACTAGCTAGATATCGAGTTCGATCATGAAACGGTCTGGGTTGAAATAATCGTGGAAAGAGATTCACTGTGTGCCTTGCGGTCACGACCCCAAAGCCGAGGGAGATGTATATTGTCTATGAATTTGTACTCGATTTTTTAATGAATCCAGATAGTTGTAAAGAGTTACTTTGCAGAGGTTTCTTAACATAAGTATTTCCCAGGCCTGTTTTCCTTTTAATATGTGGTTATTAACTAGTATACCGTTAAGAACTAGTAACATACAGTATTCTGATCATGAACGATGGTATTCCTTTTCTGAAACGCTCCTACAAGTTTAGATACTCCCATGTTCTTTTTCATGGGAACGGCAGAACGTTAAGTGTGATGTAAAATTATATGACTTCTAAGTGGTAAAATTTTCCTGGTAATACAGAAAAAGTGATGTGAATGGACGTGCTTGAAAGTATGGAGGGAAGCCTCTCGAAGCTCTTGTGCCGATATTTTCAAATTAATGCGTTTCCCCGTCTTACACTATTGTTACGTACATATTAACACTCATAGCTGCCCCTCTCGAGGGCTAACCACGTGATCCTCAGCTTATTTTCCAAGTCCTTCGAACTATGTATGTAGTAGTATGTACGTTTAGATAATAGGTGCAATAGTGTGTAAATAATGTAAACAAATAGTGTAAAATGTAAATAGTAGTTTATAAGGTTAGTAGTATAAGATTAGGTTTACTATCTCGGTTAGCGCTCCCACCTACAAACTGTACACAAAAGATAAATAAATGTTATATATTTTGCCCTAGGAGATTGCAGCTCATTTTCTGCAACGTGGTAACAAACTAGCTATCGTGCATGTTAACCAGTCGACCAGAATATAGCTAAACACGCTATTACAGCGAAATAATTATCATAATCCGCAACAGATTCCTTTAAATAATACAATTTTAAAATGTTCTTGATTTGGTTTTATTTGATTTGTTTTCCTCAAAGAATAGGAAAAACTGTATGTGACGTACGTTCTTTCTCCTCGCCCTTAGGTCGATCGTTTTAGAATGAAGAAAAGATTTTAATCGATTTGGGTAATAATAGAATTTAACAGGATATCGTGCACTTTGGGACGACGTGGCTTTTATTTTCCAGGAAATTCGACATGGAAATACGTATCTTATAGTATTTTGAGTCACTGAGGGGACTAAAAATTCGTTATGAATTTTGACCTTTGTCATTATAACTGTTATTTTTTAAATATAGAGTTTAAATTAAATTATATATACAAGTATCGTTGTAAAAAAAAAAGCATGTCAAGGTTCAAGAGCTATCGTTGATTTTCATTTGCGGCGACAACTTTATAACAACTCTGAAACACAACCGAACTGTTGATACATACAGCAACTTTCCATCAGGCTGCACTGGGAAAGAACTCGCGGCATGTGGCGCCGGGATGCTGACAGTATTGCCGCGATACCAAAACTCTGCCGTTTCGACGTATGCCCATTGCTCACCTCGGTACGTAATTCATGCGTACATGGCTGGATTGGATATAGAGGCCCCACGATCACACCTGGATTTCCTTTTCGGCGCGGAACGTACACGCAGCTGTAGCCGTCCTCATCGCTAAAACATTGGGGCGTGTGCGACGCAGCATTGCATGCCCTATGTCACCATACGTGTGAGAGATACTTTGATTTTACGTTGTAACAACAGTTCAATGTTGCTACAGTTATTTGTTTTGTTGTTTGTTATTTCACGGCGTTCGGACTTCCATCTCACAAGCCGACTGTCCTCCGCTCTGCTGTGTGTTTCTGGCCGTTCAGCGCTGCTGTTGACAGTGCAGTCGTCATTTCATAAAACAATGACAGTTTCCTTGTGGCCTAGCGCGAAATTACGATTGTCATTACTTCCTGCCCAATTGTTTACAAAAAGAACATTCATTGTACAAGTCAGTAAATACTGTCCTTTCGTAAATTACTTTTTCGCGAGTGTGCGCGGTGTATCGCAAGACGTTCACCGTAGAGCGCACTGTGTAGTTGCTCCGAAATCAGCGTTTCGCAATGTGCATTTAAATTTTGTGTTATATACTTTTCCCCAATGTTCAAAACTCAACATATTTTGTGTTATGTACTTTTCCCAGTGTGCAAAACTCAAAATGTTTCCACTGCAACCTTCAAAATGTGTCCATATTTCTCTATTCCTTTATAAATATTTTGAATGGATAGGTATAAATAATCAGTTATTTTATTTTATCTTCACGTCAGGTTTTGTAGTTCCATTAAAACCTTTGGTTAGTAAAATCTTTGACACTCCATTTAAGAAGTATTGAAAATATGTATGAATATTTTGTAATTTTCGTTGTGTCTTTGAAGCATGTTCATGAAGTGTCACACTGGACACTGGCACATTATTAGAAGTGGTTTAATTGTCCTTAACGTGCTAGTGTTATCGATTTTCGAAGTCTGGCGACAAACCCGTTGACTTCCATTTCAGAGCTTTGATGAAGAGCTCCTCGGGGGGGTACTGCTAACTAATTTGAGGGTTTTTTTTGTCGTCGAGAATGCCTCTTGTTAGTTTTTCGGTTGAATTTTTTTATATGGGTTGTTGAATGCGCGACGGAGCAACCTTGGATGAACCAGGTGGCTGTAAAGGATGTTTAGGAATTGATACGAATTATAGGGCTTGCAGGGGGTCGAAGAATACTTTTGCCACTTGTGCAACACGCGGAAAATATTTAACGTGACATTTCTGACCTAGCGCCCCTAATTGCTAGGATAGTCATCTTGCATTAGTGTTTGGCAGATACTCGACCTCTCTGGTGGAACTTGCCCACGGGCAAATGACAATGTCAAGGGTTTTGACTGTATTTAGCTTCGAGAGTTTCTTAACTTGTTCGGAACAAAGCCTTGAAGATAGAGCTTGTCTCGCAAGGTATAGTGGAACCTTTTCCTACCAACCTTTCGTCTCCTCTCTCCGCCCATCAACGAGTAGGCATACCAACGATATCTCTGGCGACACCATGTTGAAGGGCAGGAGAAGGTAAAACATGCCGATGGTTTTGGAAGGTTTGTTTTCATTGCCCGGTCACTTGAAAGTTGTTCCTAACATTTGGGCGAAATTGCTGAGAATGTTCTAGTTGGCAAGCTAGACCTCCAGCATTGGCAGAAAATGTTGTTTCCCATATTAGCCGTCAGGGAGCGATACAACGGTCTCGATAATATTTATCCTCGTTAATATTACTTGATGCGTTCCCTGGCTAGTATGGGATCCAACCAAATTGTCACCGGTTCGAATACTGCCCTGAACGCCGGACCGCTGTTTTCCCCTTGGTCTTTCTCGTGTGTTCTCGCGCGGAAAACATCGCGTTCTGCTGGGCAGAGATTAGGGTGCTTACAAGTGTTCTGGTATTTAACCTGTCGTTCGAGATATAATGTAATCACGGAGGGATGGATTCTGCTGAAGAAGGCACTTACTATAATAAAATTTAATACGGTGTTGACGGCGTGAAATAATTACCTCCCTTCTATTCTAATAGACCGGTCAGGAACGCAAGACAAATCTTTGCTTTGTGACGGTATGCGCTGCAATTTTATGGAACAAGATGTAAGTCATTACTTCCCTACCTGTTATAGAGTACTTATTTTTGCCCCGGGGAAGATTTTTACACTTTGAACCATTCTCCTTTTGTGCTTGACAGTTGGGCCTCGGCGGAGGCAGCGATGCCATGCTTTACTACGCTTGCCACGTGCGCGCTGCATTATCTGCCTTGGACATTGTAAAGCGAATAATAATAATAATAATAATAATAATAATAATAATAATAATAATAATGATGATGATGATGATGATGATGATAATGATGATGATAATAATAATAATAATAATAATAATAATAATAATAATAATAATAATAATAATAATAATAATAATAATAATAATAATAATAAATGTAACGTCCGTCTCTATCTGTGCTTTACCTAGGGCACGATGAGGGATAAAAGCAAAGGTTAATAGTTGATATTCCTTTGCAGATAGTTTTTATTTCACTGGAGCAACTTTTTCTTATCCATTCTTGCCAAAATGCTTATTTCCATCTGTATTCAGCATTCAACTTGTATGTGGTTTAGGGCAGGGATCTCATAATTAAAAAAAAAAAGAAAGAAAGAAAGAAAATTCCCAGAATACTCTTTTCCCCTCAGTAAGACATACACAGTTTCGGACTGTTTTTGACTTTAAATAAATAAATACTATATTTCAGTCCTATGCTTTTGAAATTTTTCTATCCGATACGTCTACTGTCTGGATACGTTTTAATAAGCGATGAAGTGAAGTATGAAGTAAATGTAAAAGTATGAAGAAGTAAATAATGAAGTGAAATTTTGGGAGTCATAAATGAGCTCAGCTGGTAGGACGCTCTATCCCCTTCATTTATTCATTCCGAGTTGGTGGCAGCATGGCTCGATTATTTACGCTGTCGCTCTGGAAAATATGCTCCTATTGCGAGTCGATAGGAAGCCACTGTGGGTGACATCGGTGACTCAAACGTCAAGCACAAGAGGTGTGGAACCGAGTGTAGACGGGCGTGAGGGCTTTTTGAGTCTGCTCTTCTTTCGTTTTCGGTGCCGCCATGGCCTCCATGGCCTGGGATTTCAGGACGTACCAACGGCCTTACATTTCTTGCCTCGACACATCTGCTTTGTTGCTGGGAGGTCGACGCACGTTCTATGTCGTGGCATGGCATGTTTCACTAGCATTCAAGTGACTAATTAGATGTTACCTGTCGTCCTAACATTATTAGATGTTTATCTTGTGTGTAGTAACATCCTTGCGAAGCGCTTTATTTAATTTTGAGTTGTATAAGTGGTATTAAAATAGTCATTTATAATTTAGTGAAAACCATTTCCGTAATTAATGTATATCCATACTTAGAAGTGTATAATTTGTTACCCTGGATTATGTGGGTTTAATGTGTAGGTTCGTGTAACAATGATTTAGAGCCATGCACCTGTAAATTATATGTACCCTTGTTTATTCTTTACTTATGCGACTTATGATTAATGACTTAGTTCGTAGGGAAGCGAAGATCAACGTCAACACAGGAAACAGACTTCAGTCTAGCGTGCACGTCCTGACCCTTCTGCCTGATTTCTTGCATTGGGCACTTCAGATGTGGTCAGGATGGATTTCGTAAGCTAGTTCGCTTCACAAATTTTCGCCGGCAGGAAAATCCATATCGTCTAAAAGAAAAAAAATCGAATACGTTTTATTTCTATCTTGATATAATTTGGCACATTTGCCCTTTAAATAGCTAGGTAATTTGATGTATACAAGATATTTCGAAAACCACCTCTTCCCCTTCTTCCACTCATTAAAGTGGAAATTAAATTTATATACCGGTTATAGCGAATATTTTTAAAAACGGTGAGGAAATATTAGTGTATAGTAATTTTCTGAAAAACCATAAAATTTCATACAATATATCTATGTGACTAATTTCCCGTGTGTGTGCAAATATTGAAAGAAATCTGTACAGTCTTTGGCCAACGATGTGCAAAATGTTTATAGTTTTGTTTGATACTTAGGAACTCGGGAAAGTTTCAAAAACAATGAATGAAGTTTTGATTTTGACTGAAAAAAAATAATACAAACTGTTAATATGTTATTCTGCCTATTTTTACGCTGCGACACTTCTTACGATACAGCTGACGTCATTTGACTGCAAAGCTTTAAGGAAGAAGCCATTAAATTTCGTGATATTTTTGGTGGATAAAGAGTTTTAGTACTGTATATATTCGATATCATTGCTGTATTCCCGGATACTGTATTTTTGTGAAAATATTTAATTTATTGGAATGTGATGTTATACGAGAGTATTTTATTTATTGCACTTGAGTAGTGTGCATGCTACTTTTTATGAAACCGTTTTATGTGCTTATGTCAAGCAGCATTTTTGCTGCTGCAGGCCACTAATTTGATTACTTAACGATTGTGCAGTTTGGCTCCGAATAATTCAAGGTCTAAGTTGTGAATGAATTCCCAATTCTTTCTCTAACGTCTTAGCTATCTATTAATTTCTTTCCCCTTAATCCTGTGACACCAGACGAACTTAAACAGTGACCCGTCCAGCTTTGCAATAGCATGAGTATGCATGTTCTGCCCTATGGTTCGCCTGATTGTTAGCGCACTGGGCTGAGAGGCTGGGTTTCAAGTCGCTACATCTAGAAACCATACCATACTTTATATATAAACGCGAATCAGTTGCATATGTTAAAGTGAAGCCCGCCATTCTACACAATGTTCAGACACGAGGTATCGCAGCTCGTAATAGAAAAAAATCTTTATTTTCAGTTTTCTGTATCCAGTAACGATTACTCCCAGTGCGCTGGTTTTGTTGGAACCGTCTGATCTGCCGTGAAAATACCCAATCTCAACCGCACATAATTCCACATCGAGCCTGGCATAGTTAAGCAGGAGGTATGCGCTGTTTTGGCTCGAATAAAAGGGATGAAATGGTGGAAATGCATAAAAGACATGCAACCATTCATTTTCTTTTATGCCTGCTTCTTTTGTATGTGTAGAAGTGTGGAATTAGCATTTGTATTGGTGTTTAAAGCCGTGCACGTTGTTGCGCAGTCCCCGCACACGAGGACAGAAAGCGAAAGGAGCGCAAGGCGGAGGAGAATGCGAAAGTGTGGAGAGGGCGGAGGAGATGACAGACTGGGAGAGTTTGTTGTACGCAGAAAGGGACTTACTGAAGGAATTACGAATTCTTCTGTTGATAGTTAGAGATCAGGGTCGGCTGCTTCTGGAATTTAATGTTTGGAACCAGACGTATGATTAAATGTGTCGCAACAGACCAACATGTATTAACTCATTAATTTATTTAAATATTGTCGGATGTAAACTCTGAATCGTTAAACATCCAGAACGTGGGCCGAAAATGCGCAGTATCATATATGGAAGTTATTAGAAAACGTCAATTCTAATGATGTGATCATTTGTGATGGAATGGAGTCAAATTGACGAAAACAATTATAAATCGATGAATTGGAAGCAAAAAAATATATTATTTGACTGGTATTTTTTATTCTAATTAATGGATAGCATTTAAATCGAAACGAAAATTGTTCGATAATTATTCTTTTTAAATTGAAACTTCATATATTATTTAATTTTGTGACTCCGTACTGAAATGCCTTAGGACATCTTAGAATTGATAGACCTCTGTATATCTAGATTTTAAATCATTTCTTTAATAAAAAAATGTAATGTGTAATTTTGAGTTACATCGTTTCCATTTTTCGATATCTAACCATATATAACTCACAAAAGAGTAAGAAAAACAGGGTTATAATTTTATAATTCATATGCTTATTTTCTTCAGGGAATGTATACAATGTTATCAGAATATTGCTATCTTACTATCTCACCCTTTCTTGCAGTGTTGGGAAAAACATAGAAATCCTGTCCAATCCCTGGTGTTAGGTTAAAGAGTTTGTCGAATAATTTGTCACCTATAACATTTTTGCAACTCTGTAGATGCAATGAAACGATATTGTTTCATTTTTACATTTTTGCTCCGTGCCTAGAATTGGAATTGCCCCGACCGGAATGTGTACGCATCTTCCTAGTAGAAAGTAATGTGCTCTGCAGAAAGAACATTTTTAAATGCTGCTTCTTATTTCTTTCCGAGACGTAGCATGCCCGAGGCGGTCGTGGTGGTGGCAGCAATTGCTGCGAGGCTATCGATGGCCGGCGCGGGGCGGGGGTGGAGACAAGATGGGCGGGACCGCGGGGGGAGGTCTCTGCGATCCGATTTCCTCGCAGCAGCCAGAGAGTCCACCTGTTTCGCACGTTCTCGCCTCCACTGCCAACGTCCCCGCTCCAGCAGTCCCCGCTCTCGCACTCCCCGTCCGCACTCCATTGATTCCGCTGTAGCTCTCCCCGCCTCCACTGCCGTCGTCCCCGCTCTTGCCCTTCCCGCCGCTACTGCCATCGTCCCCGCTCTCGTTCTCCCCGCCCTCACTGCTATCGACCCCGCTCTTGCTCTCTCCGTCCCCACAGCCATCGTCCCCGCTCTCCCCGCTCCTACTGCTATCGACCCCGTTCTCGCTCTCCCCGTCCCCCACTGTTATCGACCCCGTCCTCGCTCTCGCCGTCCTCCTTGCCATCGTCCCCGCTGCGATAGCCCCTACTCTTGCTCTCCCCGCCCACACTGCCATCTTCCCCGCTCTCGTTCTACCCGCCCCCTCTGCCTTGTGCTTGCTCCTGCTCTCCCCGTCACGACGGCCATCGTTCCCGCTCTCACTCTTCCCGCCCACATCCCTCCATCGTCGGCGTTCTCGGGGGGGGGGGGTAGTCAGATAAAGGTTTTTCGTTGTCTTTGGGGAGCTGCTGCTGATATCTGGAAATATATAAAACTGGTTTTATTAGATCATTTTTCTTTTATTTTGCGTCAAAAGCGGAAAATTTACTTGATTATTTTTCATTGCGTAAAATGAGTTTTTTCTATCTCTTGGACATATACGGCGTTGTGCTTTTTCACTTGCTCTCTGTGTTCGTTTTTTGCCGTTAGAAAATTGAGTGAAGAATATTTTTCCATGTTTGGCAAGCTTATTTTCAAAGATTGTCTTCAAACTGTGTTCTCTTGTAATCCTTGACGTTAACGTGTGGCTACGCAGTTTGTAATGAATTGAAGGCGAAAATCAAATTTGTGGGAAAATTCTAAGAAATAGTCACAGAAACAAATTTGGTAAATAAGCAATATTAAATACTTCGTTCTTGTGCAAACGTAAAGATTTATTTTAAGTGATGTGTTTTAATTTAAACACGAAGATAGTAAAAATGCTGCAGAAAGAATTAAACCGAAAAGTGACGAGGAAAAGACTCGTTAAATTAGTAATTATCCGACAATGAATGCTTGTCAAGAAACGTGCGAATCGTTGACGCGCGTGAATCGTGCAAACGCGAGGAGGCGAAAGTGGAACGAATCCAGGATATGCCTGGGCACCTCTGTGGTCGATAAACACGTCTTCCTCAAACTGCATGGGGCCAAACTGGAGCGAATTCTGAACGTCTGTGGGCGCTTTCAGTGTTCGGGTAAACAAGGGGCACTCAAACTCAAAGGGGCCAAACTGGAACGAATCCTCAGCGTATGTGGGCGGCTTGGGTTTCACATGATCAGGGGGAAATTTGAAAAGGCATTACTGGAGCAAATCCTCAACGTGTGTGGACACTTTAATAAATAATAATAATGAATTTAACTAGTGACGTGCAGCACGAAAAAGTTTGAACAAAACCACACAAAATAAATTAAATATAAAAAAGTATTCTCGAATACTGTAAGCAATAACATATTTGTGTATTATATATACAATACAAGAGTTTTTACATACCAAGAATATTAAAAAAGTTGCTATTCCATAACCCAACATATTATTAGCAAATACTTATTGCCGGGAGGACACTTGCTATCACATGAAGTAGACAGCTGTGTCGTTAGCAATAACGCACTGATAATGATAATTCAGTCTGTACACTCTATACAAGAATGGACAGAATAACAGAATCAAATATTTTTAATTTTCATTGTTAGATTTTTCCGATTTCCTGGGTACCTGACAAAACCATAGTCACCTGCCCTATGGCCAGGGATGGCATATTAGATTTTCAATTTCTCTGCTCAATAGAAATTAGTTAAATAGATACATAGATCTTTAATTTTTTTAGTATTTTAACAAATCATTGCGTCGCAACTTAACGATTTCATTGCTTTCTACATTTATCCCGTAATATGTTACTAAGAAATATGTCATCATTTATTATTGATCAGTTCAATAATTGTGTAAACCACAGCATCTGCAAAATGTGTTGGTCTGTTGAAATCAAATTGAACCACACAACATATCTACTTAACATGTGCTCAGCCATTGCAAATCCTTACTTGGAAATTAAACCAGTTTCTTCTGAAACATTGCAATTCTTTATGTGTATCAATGTCGTGTTAGACAACAATAAAATTGTCTAGTGACGTAAGACAAACCAAACCTGCGATTGAAAAATATTAAGCCAGTAAATGAGGGCAATTCAAGGTCCGGTTTTTATGTTAACAAATATTTTTTTAAAAAAATAATCGTTCTCATTAAACTCATACAGTTTGATTCCAATTTTGATAATAATTCTTACGAAAGCTTGCAGGCCAATCATGAAATGGACATACGTACATTTAACGGTGTGTGGTCGTGGTGGGGCTACCCTCTGGGGGAAAAGCCACATTTATTAAAAGAAACCACTAGTATGTCACTAATATATATATATATATATATATATATATATATATATATATATATATATATATATATAATATACAGTGTGCATTATTTAAATAAATTTTTAATTTGTTTACAAATAATTTTTAAATACAATTATTTTAAAACAGTAGACTAATTTATTGATATTGTTTTTATAGATACAATAATATTTTTGGCATTCCATGAATTTTATTTTCTGGAGCCCTAAGCAAATTGCTTATTTTGATTGTAGGTAAATTCGGTCCTGCAAATGCAGGGGGGAATGGTTGCAGAGTGAACATCCACGTGGATCTATTTTCCCGCGGTGCCTTGCGGCTCGAGTTGCTCGCGAGACTTTAGAGCAAGATGACCCAGAGCTTAAGGCCCGCCCCCAGCGCAAGCGGCGCGGCGCGCTGCGGGGTGGCGATGCATTGATCTCGGGCTCGGAGGCCCCAGCGCAGCGGCTATGGCGGCATCGGGGCACTCGCCTCGCCTCGCCTCTCCTTTCCTCTCCTCTCCTCTCCTTTCCTCTCCTCTCCTCTCTTCTCGTCTCGACTCGCCACGCCACCCTCGCCATACTGTGCGTCCTTTTGCCCCGCCACACCTACCTTCGCCACCGCAATTCTCACGCCTCCTCTCGCCACACCGCGCCCCCTTTCGCCACGCATTCTCACGCGTCTCCTCGCCAGACCCCTTCCAACGGCTCATCTCGCTACGCCTCCCCTCGCTCTCCCACCTCGCCGCTAGCCGCGCCGATCTTCCACCTAGCCACAGCGCGCTGGCCACGCCTCGCCGATCCCATGCTCGCACGCGCGCGCCTTCCCGTGCTTTCGGCTGGCATCGAGGGCGAGTATTTATTCCAAGAGCGTCAACAACTTAGATCATTAGTCCCGTATGTGTAAAGCATGTAGGTGATAGTGACCCCCCCGCTGGTATAGAGATACGGCGCCGACCTACATGTCGATTCCGTGTGTTCGATCCTCTGTGTCTCCCGCAGCGGTGTGGTTGTGTAGTTCACGTGTATGCTGCAGAGACAAGGTGTTACTGCTGAGCAGTCGCAAACGGTTCTTTTTTCGTCACACCGCGCCTTAAGTCGGCAGGGCGTCCCTGCCATTCCTCGGCAGTGCACGGGGTGCCTCTCGCCGCCTAGCTCCTGCGGCGTCGCCGGGCGAAACGAACCGCCCGCGCCACCGGCGCCGTCCACGCCCTGCCCGCCCGCCTCACTGCCTGCCGCAGCGCCCCCGCGTGGGGCGGGGCGGGGCGCGGCGCGGCTGCGCCGTGGCGCTGCCGGTGGCGACGAGTGCTGCACCGGGCCGTGCCGAACCGCGCCGCGCCGCGCCGGGCCGCTCCGCTGTGTGGCGCTCGCCGGCACGGGGGCGGCGGCGGCGGCGGCGGCACCACCGTACGCTCGGGCCGGAGGGAGAGCGCCGTCACCAGACGGAGAGGGAGAGCGCGTCTGGACCGGCGACCCAGACGTCACATGACCTCGCGCCCCCACCACCGCGCCCAGACACCCCCTCTCGCGCGCCGCCGGCTTTCCCCTCGTTTCCCCTGCGTCACCACGCCCCCGCGCCGCCCGTCGCCATGCTCCGGCGCGCCTGCCTCGCGGTGCTTCAGTGACGGCTCCGTCCCCGCCACCGCCCCCCCTCCCCCTCCCCCGCGTGCGTTTCGCCAATCGGAAGTGCTCTCCGCGGGCGGAAAATTATTTTTGAAAAGACGGTTTTGTTACGCGCGCCCGCACCAAAAAGCCGCTATTACAACCCGGCGGTGGCGCGCCGCCGCGCCCGCGTTACGACGTAACCGGAAATAGAGTGGAGTGAATAACTCTTGATGAAAGGGGGCGGCGAGCGCCCCGCGTCGTTATCCCCGCTACGTGGGTGGGGTGGCCCCCGCGGGAACGCCGGGCGCGCTGCGGACGCTGTGCGGCGGTCGGCGATGGCGGCCTACCGTTCTTTTTAGACCCCTCTATTTGATTTATTTTTCGTCGAAAACAGGAAAAACTAAAACGAGTATGTGACGTATGGGGTAGAAGTATAATATGCGCACGTTTTCTTGAGCTCCAGAATCCCTTCCCCACCGTTTTACTATAGTGTTGAATATTGTGTAAAAGTACCCAAAACTTCAGGTTAGCAACATTTAAAACTAGGATCCCACCCCCTGACTAAGACAATTCTTATTTCCATCATTAAACAAACCACAGATTTTGTTTTATAGTAAAGGGGACGAAATAGCAGCCCACACCCACTGCTCTCCTTCTACCACAACTAACAAAAGGATGAATTAAAATATGTGCATAGGGAAGTTATTTATTTAACATTTTAATTGTAATTTATTAATCGTCTCCAACCGTAAAAATGTATGCGAGGTAGAGCATATTTTCTTGAGCTCAAGAATCTGTACGACCGAATTCTTTGTACATAGTAGTTGAAATATGAAAAAGGTACCAACGAGAGAGGCTGGCAACTTTTAAAATTAGAAATGTTCGCTCCCATATAACTGAAAACGAATTGCAGATGTGATCGATAGTATTGCTGACAAAATAGCCACCCTCTTCTCCACACTCCGGCAACTAAGAAACAGCGGGCTGAACAGAACATGTACATATTGAAGCTACATTTAGGTCCAGAAGCAGAGCAAGGATCCATTTCAGCATTTCGGATCAGGGAAACTACACGGAAATCCTTACCGAGATGGAGGTCACTCTCAGAAGCAGATGTATAATAATACTTTCACGCGTAATGTCTATATATCACATACATATTTAGTTTTAGAATTTCACTGTGTGCGATCAAATGATAACATACAATTTGTATATTTCTAAATTTAGGCATTTAAAACCTTGTGGAGGTAAATCACGTTGAGGGCAGGAGATAATTATGGTTGTGATTTTGGCGGTCATCCGACATCTTCCACGCTGAGGTATTATATTTACGTAAAGTAAACGATTAGAACCCTATAATGTTGAATTTATGAAACTTTGAAGACTTGTCATTTCAATACAATCCAGGATCCTGTTGATTTAGAGGGTGGGACCCACGCTCCATCCACGCAAATGAGGAAAAGCAGAATTTGATACAAAAATATCATGTAAGAAACTTAGAACATAGCTAGTATTCGACGGCGAACGTTTTCTTTAAGGGTTTGAGTGTGTCGTCTTCCACGCAACCCGCAGCCCATAAGAAACTTTGTTTACAGAGTTAATTATTATTTTTGTATAACTATTCCGCAAGCGCTGCTTTGGTTACCTCTACCAATCCTTACCATCATATGTATGCCTTCTAATGTTGATACTCTAATGTGATGTCAAGGTAGAGTGCGGATCTTAGGAATATACTATAAACTAGAAATATACTGTATTAGGAGTATAATATATTCAATATATTTATTATAAATTATATAATTGTATATACAGAGTAAAATATGATAATATATTATCATTCTTACCTTCTAGTTCTTACTGTGGTTGTTGATATTGGAACGTAAATTGTAAAAGTAGTAGAATTATATTTTTATTGTAAAAATATGGGAAGATTCCAAGCTCAATGAAGAGAGGCTTGCAGGAATAGCATTTGCTTATTATTTGCATAGTGTTTTTGCAATCCAATGACTGGGTACTATAGGATCTACTTCTCAGTATATTGTGCCATAGCGCTGGCAGGAATGTACATTAGTAACAAATTGCATGAAGACTGACTGAATGTGAAAGACTTCTGATTGCGTAACATAATGAATTTAGCGTTGAGTTCATTTAAATGAATATTTCATTTGACGTTTGACTGAAGTGATTCTCAAAAATGTTGTTACCTTAGCATCAGCCAGATGCATATTTTTCATTTTCAGTGGCGTATGCGATTGTTGTTATAAATCCAAAACTGCATTGAAACTGTTCCTCCTTTGTTTAGTATTAATTTATTTTACCTCCATCTACCAATGCCTTCAATTGAAAGTTACTATGTGAGCATTAAGCCGTATCAGTATCTTTCGATTCTTCATTACTGAATGATCTGATTTACACGTTTCCTTTTGACAACCGATTCCGGAGTTTTTGTGAACGCGCAGATGCTCGGTGTTGCTTCTGGAATCCCAAAAGCCACGATCGTGTTCCTTGTAAATGATTCTTCTGTTTGCCAAACAAATCAAAGTCCGAAGGTACCATGTTTGGGAAATGTGGTGAACGCGAAAGATTACCTAGGTCTCGTTGTCTTGTACCTTTAGCACTATTTTCATCTGTTTTAGCATCACTGTTTGGATTCTTAATTTTTATTCCAGTCCGAAAAGCAGGAATAAAAAAAACAATATTTTTGTTTAGGGTGGTGCATTTAACAGTAGATCATGTTTCATTGTTTTTATTTCCAGATAGTGACCTTTGGCATTGGTCATTTCCTAATGACAGGTGTTCGTGTTATTTTCCTGCGGTAACACATGAAACCCATCCAGTTCCATAGCCATGATGCGCGAAACGTGCTGAGTGCAGAGCTCTGAATGAAGAGCGTTGTAAACACGGCCCCGAGCAGAAACCGTTGTGCAGATGGCACTGAGCGTAGGGTGGGGATTGGAGGTTTTAGCCAGGGTATGGAAATGTTTAATATTTAAAACAAAGCAAATTAAGTGAACAATCACAGGGGACATGAGAAATCCACCGTTTTCATTTTTTTTTTTTTACCAACTGACTGTGGTGAATAATAAGCATACATGTGGCCTCTGTTACCTTGAGTAAGGTCCAAAGCAACTAAGACAATACACATTTCCATATTTTCGACGCCAAGTTTTCTTTTCCTGTTTCGCTGATTTGTACGTTTCAAAGTGTGACAGTCGTAAATGAGGCACCTAGATGCGGATTACTGTAATTGTGGGAAACAAAGAAATTCTTTTCGTGTAGGGACCATCCCTCTGTCAATGGCTTCCCCCCGTCAATTCGCCCCCTGCCCGAGCAGAGAGCGACGTGCTGAAAGCGCTGAACAGTGCCGTTGTTTCGCATTTGAAGTCTGGGCGACGCCATTGGCAGGGCTGAATGGCAGCGCGAACACAAAACGCGACCGAAAATGAGTGCTGCCACGGCGGGAGCGGGGTGGCGGCGGGGGTTGCGAGCGGAGCTGGAACCGCGATCTCCGGTTTCCGAAAGGGAGGGAGCCGGAGGGGGCGGCTACGCCTGCTGACACAGTGCGCCTATGGTTGCCGTTCCCCCCCCCCTCCCCCTTCACCCTCCCTCGCCACGCCCGCCATCCGGCGTCGCGCCCCGCTCCGTCTCCCTCTCCTGCCTTAAAACAAACACGTGCTGCGTACTCAGGGTGATTAGGCTGCTATTCATCGAGTAACAAGGTGAAGCTGGTGCCTGGGCGCGAGACGACGGGGTCGCTGCTGCGCCTGCGGCTGGGCTGCCGCCGCCCCCGACGCTCGACGCTGGGTTGCCGCGCTGCCGGCCGCGGCGCGAAGGCACGGCGCTGCAAGATGAATACGACGGTTCCTGCAAAACCGACGTCCTTTAATTTATTTTTTATTTTTATTTTGACGAGAATACGTCTCCGGCAGGACATTTTCAAAGACGCGATAGGTAGATCAAGATTATGCCTGCGATTTATGAATGGATTTTGAACATCACGCGGATCTGTTTCTAGTTAGAGAGAGGATACAATTAGAAACATCGTGTTGGTGACATGTTTATTCCTTTCAAATACCATAAACTTTGCGTATTCATATGCGTATGCGTACGTATGACATGTGCATTTCCACAAGATTTCGCGATACCCTGCCAACGATGTGAAAGGCGCCATATATTCTCACTCTCTCCTTGAAAGAAGCATGATATTGCTGCGGTAATACGTTGATGGGTCAGAAAGCGTATTTCTTGCATTGAGGCGATAATCCATCCAAGTCAGTGATTACAGAGGATGCTATAGAAACTATCAAAGTGTTTAGGGCCCCTTCCCACGTGAAGCGGGTGGCGCGCCACGCAGCAGCGGGCCGCGTAGCAGAGCATTGGTTTGAATGGAGGCCTTCCCACGTGCAGCGGGTGGCGGCTGCTGCGGCAGCAGACGCCGAACTCCGGCCACCAGAAGCGCAGGAGTGGCCGCGCGCCACCGCTAGCAGAACACAGCTTTAAATGGGAGCCTTCTCACTGTGCCGCCGGTCGCGGCGTTCTACCTGCTCGGGTCCCTTTGTTCGTCGTCGCCGGAGGGTCGGCGAAACCTACCCCTCCAGACCCCACCCCCTTCCACGGCGGGCGGCGATGCGGCCGTGACTCCGGCGGTGGCTCCGGCGGTGGCTGCGTCGGAAGAGCTATGCTCCTTGAACGAAGCGCGCGGCGGCCGCGCCGTGTGAAGCGGGCCTTACTGTGGCCCATACACGATCCGCATTCTTGAGTTTTACCCCTCCTCGTTTACCGCGTCTCGTACTGAACGGAATAACTTTCACATTCACAGATTTAATAAATATATACCGTGTATAGGCTTTTGCTGATAGACATTTAGGTTATATTTATCCACGAATCAGATTTTTGAAAGTGCAGAGTTCTAGGCTCAGACGATGTTTTTTGTTGTCAGAAAGGGTTAAACGATTCGGGAAAAACTTCCTCCTATCCCAAACGTGTCCGGAAGCCTCTAGTTTTGGTGCAAACTGTTCCTAGCATTTGTTATTTCTCTGTCGCGTGGAGATCTGAGTGAGTGAGCCATTAATGCAGATGAAGCACGAATTCGCCACGCGGCGTCCCCAGACGGTGAAGCGAGACAGGCCGAGAGCTTCGGGACTGCAGTGCCACCTTGTGTGCTCTCCTAATGACCTCGTATGTTACGTGCCAGCCGTTAAGGGACTCTTAGTAAATTTACTTAGTTTGACGTACTGCGGTGCGTTGCTACATCGTGTTAATAAATTGAGACGGTGTTTCGCAGTGGCCGGAAATGCCGTAGGCTTTGGGCTATGTGGCTCACAGTTACCTTGGAATGTAACTCTGACTCCAGGAAAACTTGATTCTTTTAAATAAGAATTATTAATTTGAAATTATTAGTTACGCAAGAGACATGATAGGCTATGTTTATATTTTTGTTATATTTAATAATGTGCATGTAATTTAAATCAAATTGATAAAACTAGTATGTTACAACATTTCCAACAAACTGGAAGATTGATGAAGTGGGAAATAATCGGAGGAAATGAGTCGAATGTGCGTGTTTTGGTGTGATCACGGGGTTGAGAACAGGGGAACCGGGACGTCTTCTGCCTGTAGGGTGCTCGGGTGTGGTCTGGCGAAGGCTCTCGGGTTTCCTCGCAATCCGAAACCACTGAGCCCGAGGACGTCACCGCAGCCAGGCGGGAGCCCTCTGCCCGCAGAATTGTACAGCCAACGCATCACGTGCGAGGTGGCGGTTGTTGGCAGTCGCTTGTCCCGCAGCCCCGTCGTTTTCCTACCGCCTCTCCACTGCCGCAGTCTTGGTGTTCACGCCCTCGCAGCGGCGGCTTGTGGGGATTAGAGCAAACGCATAATTGACTTTTGAGGAATAAGGGGCTCCTCCAACAATAAATGAGTGTTTAAAATAAGACGCTACGTTTACAGAGGTGTGTGTTTCATATACATTCATACACATCATAAAGCCTAAATGAGTGTTTTCTTAGAATTAAGTGATCGGGAAAATGGGATAGTCTTTGACTTACGTGTTTTCGCGATCGTTTGTGATTGTACCCTTCCAATAAAATGTCCATGTTACTTCTGCACTTATTCGTATCATGAATGATCCAGTGGAAGGAGTTTTCTTGCAAAGATTATATTACAAGGGGACTATTTTTTTCTTATTAAATCTTGCCAAAACGCCCGTTCCTACGTTATATATATATATATATATATATATATATATATATATATATATATATATATATATATATATATATATATATATATATATATATATATATATATATATATCACAAGTTAATATGTATAAGAGCTTGAATAAGGATTCCAGATCTCAAGAAAATATGCGCAGATTATACTTCTCCCAGAGTAGTATGTCAGAATAGATTTTTTTTTAGTTAAATAAATTCATGCATTCGGAAGGAACTGCAGGAATTCCCTGCAAGATATCCTAAACGTTATTTTTCTCTTGCGTCAGTATTTGCTCAAATGAACAATTACATTCAAATTTAATTTGCTCATGTTGGACTGCTGGTACTTGAACCACTGCCAGAAATAATGGTAAAATAATTTTAAAATAATACTTAACTCAATTCTTGTAGACTCACTTTATAGCTTGGGGCATATATATATATATATATATATATATATATATATATATATATATATATATATATATATATATAAGCATTTGTTTTAGACTGGAGAGCGTGTGATCTAATGGAAGAACCGCGCCTGCTCCTCGGGCGCTCGTCGGCAGCGGGGCAACGCGCGGGGGCGGGGGCAGGGCCAGCGCCGGACAAAGATAATAACGACGTAATAAAGGGTCGACCCTTGCGTCTTGAAATACGACCCATTGTGAAGCGCGGTCGCGAGAGCCTACGGAGAATGTTAAACAACGCCGCTGCCGGCTTTTGGGGGAAGGGCGGAGGTGCCCCTCTAGCTCCACGTCACGGCCTGCCCACTCCGCGACCTCCAGCTCTGCCTCTCGCCCCGACCCCACGCCATGCGCAATGTGCTCGAGCCCCGCTCGAACGCCTGCGAATCCATCCGTTCATTATATTATTGTACTGCATTCTCAGTGTGAAGCCGGACAATAAAGCGTCAAATGAATGAAAGTGTAGAAAGCAATAGCGATTTATGCCACGTGAACTATAAACGGAGATATTTAGTTTTGTGTTTCTCTTCACGGTTGTAATTTATTAGTATATAAAGCGCAATGATAATAAAAATACAGCAGCTCCGTAAGGTCCCTAGACGCGGAAGGAAAAGTTGCACTTGTATCATCAATCCTAAAGAGAGTAAAAGACGTCAAGTTTTCAGCATCTTTGCTTATGTGTTATACATGTCTGTTGTATCTACATCTTTATGCAGTTACCCAATGTTATAATTCATAAAATATTATTACGCTATCAAATAAGATGTCTTCGCAGCGTTTTGAAAATAATTCTAATCAATCCTTTTCTTACGACGGCTACACCTGTTGCAGAAGCTAATGAGCATTTTGAATGCTGTTTTTTCCAATATTAGAGAAATCGTTGGAAACATCTTATTTATGTATTAACATTAAAAAAAATTAAAAGAGTATGTGACGTACTGTAAGAAGAAGTGTATTGTCATAGCATGTGGGCATGATACGCACACGATCTGAGATTAGATTGTACTACATTCACTGCTTATATAAATGAAAAATTGCCCTTCTGTTTGTACTTTCGGCTTTACTGTCTTCCGGTTATATTTCTCCTATGTTTCTTTCCCTTTTCGCTACTTAAATCCCAGTCATGTTTAATACCATCACACATACACACTTTTAGTTTCAAAGAATTGTATCGTGATTGATTCCTGCTGCATTAGAGGGTGTAAGTTCACGCCTGGCATTGCTTACAACTGCGCCGCAGGGATGCCAGATTTCACATTTGTGAATATTAAAGTGCAATAAAAAAAATTCGAAAAAGATGTGAAATTTATGAACACATTTTCTGTCTTGTGTGTGTGAGAGAGAGAGAGAGAGAGAGAGAGAGGAGAGAGTGAGGGAGAGAGGAGAGAGAAAGTGAGGGAGAGAAGAGAGAGAAAGTGAGGGAGAGAAGAGAGAGAAAGTGAGGGAGAGAGGAGAGGGAAAGAGAGAGGGGGAGGCGCGCGCGCGTAGCAACAAATGGTCTCATAGTGACAGTTAATTTTGTTTTAGAACGAGACCTAACGGTTTCATGCCATGACTTGTGGAAATATTGAAACTATTCAATCATGCTTCTAACTTCCCGAAAAATATTTACTCCCTTATTCTCTAATCATTATTCAATGCGGATGGACTATATTTAATTCGCCCCCTCCCCCGTAGATAGCTCGAGAAGTGATTATTAGATTACTTTGCCTGAGAGTGCAACAACTAACGTTGGCCGAATAAGAAAAAGCGCCGTGGAACCGCGGTGTAATACGGCGCGAATGCGCTTGGCACTGAAGGTGTTAATATTAACAACACAATTAGACAAAGCATAGTACTATATCCGTGTTCGCTGCGTAAAGGATAGAATGTCCCAAAATGACAAAAATGAGGATTTTGTCGTATTTGCATCTAAAAAATTAAATCTACTTGTGGGTAGAAAAAAACTTAAGTCCGAGGCCACATTTATACCGAGGTGCTCCTTTTTTAAATTTGACTAGGTGAGAAAAAACACATATATGTTTAAGTATAAAGAGGGCCATGTCTACATTTCGCTGGGAATATATTTTACTGAAGGGATGTTCAGCAGCTATACTAAACGTGTCGAAATTTTTATGAGATTTAAAAAGAAAAATGTGTATTATAACTTTGAAACAGTTTTTCTAAAAAAACTATTATTTTGGACACAACAGGCTTTGTTCAGCAAACCTAGAAATAATCCTATAGATATGTCAATGTTCGAGGAAGAAAGTGGTATAGCTCACTATTGATTTATACGCCTTCAATCACTTTTTAGTTTTGCGAAGCGAAAAGAGTGAAATGGATAGTAGATATCAACGCTTCTGCGACGTGCAATGGACTCGCGATTATCCGAGATAATTGGCACCGAGACTATCTCGGATGTGGGAAAAAAAAGGTTAATCAGGAGTTGATTTTCCCATTTTCAATATCGTTCCTGTTCCATTGCACGAACAGTGATTTTACCGTTTTCTGAATCGGTCATTATTTTCGAGCCGATTCCAACATTTCATTTCAAACTGTTTTGTCGCTCTCAATTTTCAAGAGAAACCACAACTATTTTTTTGTTTTCACTCAAAGAGTACCCGAATAATGTATCCGAAAATGCAAATTACAGAACACAAAACAAGTGAATGAACACATTTTCCTCGATCACAGAGAAACATCGACAACTGAAAGTGGCGTTAGCGAACGACAAACACGTTGGACGAGTGACTCCGGTGATTATTGAATTCGGAGAAATCCCAGTATTCCTAGTGAACGCACACGTCCGCTCGGTACTACTGCTACAACTTATTTACACACTGCTTTATTCCTTTGTCAGTGATTTTTTTTTACCTTTTTATCTTTACTTATATTTTGCGCTGTATTTGTTAATGGTGTTGAATTATTAACGTAACTGTTTTTTAATTACTTTTGTTTGCTACCAAATGCATCGTCACTGTACTTGTATCTGATTACAGTTTGAAGATGGGATTGCATTGAGTCCCGAAACGACACATCATTAAAACAACAATTTATCGAGTTGTAATAAAGCTATTGAAATGTTAATATACTAAAAATAGTTATTATGATTTCCCTTAATTAAGAAAAAATTAATATTAGGGATTATTTTGTTTAATTTCTGATGACTGCCTTCATTAATTGGCACTCGTATAATCGTGAGTCTGTTGCCCACTGAAATCAAAGTTGTACTGTATTTTGTAATACTCTTACCAATTATTAATATCCTTATGCAATATTGGAACCCCAGCTCCCCCTCTAACGGACGCATAAATTGGCTCTGTCCGTGAAAAGTTGCTTTCGAATTTCAAATCCACCGTCAATGTCCACACCTTTGATCTGAGGTGGCGTGCCCTATAGAACATGGAATGGGGGACCGTGCAGGACGTCTGAGCTCGCCTCGTCCCCGTCCCCACCGTCCACTTCTTGTTTTGTTGTGCCTGGCTATTTTCCTCCTTGCGTATTCATCCTATCTATTCTATACTTTCTTTCTTGTAGTCTGGACTGTCTTTGGAATTCCAGTGCGCGACTTGCGTGGTTCGTGAGAGAATTGAACTGAATGCCGTATAGCGGATGCTTCATGTGAGTATTAATTACCACATTAGGACGTATCGTAAGTCTTCGATCAAACGCGGGTTATACAATGGATCTAGTCTCATGATACTGTGCAATGTAACTTTTCTGTGATCGTATTGTCATTTTTTTTTTTTTTTGCTATTAAATATGTCAGTGCTTAGGAATATACCAGAAATTTTTCTACGTGGACATAAACATAAAATTGGATACGTGAATTGCAATATTGCGTTTCATTCTCATCACCTGATGTAAACTCTCTTGTTCAATTTCTCTCGCACTGATTGGAAACCATCGAAAATGAGCAAATATTTTGACTGCCGGGAAACATCGTTTCCGTTGCTGTTGTTCTGTGTACAGCGAAAGAAAATTTTCTACGTATTTTTTAATCAATTTGATTTCGTTCTGGACACTTGAAATACTCTACTCGACATGAATAGACTATAGAGCTCTCACACACTAACCGCGCCACAAATGCAATTATTATATCCGGATGTTGTTTGAAGTACATAGAGGGTTGAAGCGCAGAGATATAAACCTCGTACCTCCATAAAATAATTAGTAGTTCTTTCAATATTTTCAAAAAAGAATCGCTTTTGGGGGAGGAATGTAAAAGTTAAAAATTTGATGCATTGTGTTGAGCAATATTATATGAAAAAGCTTTCATCTCCCGGTTGAAGCTCTGCATCGATAGATATTCCTTTTAGAAGCCAGCTGCGGAATCCCGGATCTTTTGATCTTCGGAGGGTCGCCTCCGATCCACCTGGCCGCGGAGGTCGGAGAAGCTGCGACGGCCCTGGAAGCCGTCCACTTACCTCCATGTAATCTTGTCGGAGACAGGCAGTCGTGCTCGAAGAAAGTGACGGGGGCGTACCTTCTCCCTCCCTCCCGCCCGCCCGCCCGTTAGTCCGAGAGCGGCAGGACGCGCCGGGCGACAGGGATGGATGAGTCGAAGGGACTGCATCGTCACACGGTGGTTTGAAAGACGGCTAAATGCGCACAGAAATGGAAGATAAAAATGTAAGGTTTTACTTACAGTGACGATACATCTCATCCCAGAAGACTTTTTCGAATATGGCGCTGTGTTTCGATAACCATGAGAAGAGATGAAACTTTTAATGATTCATAATAAAAGAATGTGTGCGTGCGCGTGTGTGTGTGTTGTGCGTTCGTATTTGTTGTAAATACTTTTATTCGAGATCGTCTGGAAAGTTGCTCGTTGGACTGTTAAGCGACAAGAAATTTGTTCATTACACGACGAGTCTGATAAAAGCGTCATGTAATGACATTTTCCTGACTCGGCTGTCACCAACTTATCGCCATGTAACTGCTTTCCACGAGGAACCGAGGAGCCTTGCATTATAATAAAATTCCGTGGCAATATTGGTTAACCTGTTATAGATCATGCTTGTCAATGCATACCTCACCTCTACTTGTAGCAGCAGCCACGTCTTCATTTAGCTAACTAAACAATCAGCATGGCACACATAGCAAAAGTCCCATGTCAAAATATATTATGTCAGCTTTTAATACATTCAAAGCATTCAGTTATCAATTGATATTTTGTTCGGAACTATTTACATTAGTTGTAAATGAACAGTCTATTAAATAGCCTTTGACGGTACTTTTCACTCCTTTCGGAAAAGATTGGGAGAAGCACGTTTTCTAAGACACTTATTACCCATCTCGTAACTTACAATATTCCCTATATTCTTCCATATATCTATCTTATAATTTCTATGGAAACATTTCCATAATTGCTGTTGTTATTTCTAGTATATCGCGAGTAGTTCCCTGTATTTCCACATTATCTTCCATTTCAAGACGCATTACATCGATAGAACCCTACATTTTCGTCACTAACAAAGAAAATACATGAATAACGATCGACAAGTTTGTGACCATACTAACTAAACTAATGATCGAGTGATCATTACACTCACTGCACGTTGTTCAGTGTAACTAACGAATTTGCTTTTAAAACTTTATTTTCACAAAAACGGTGCACACGTTGTTGAAGAAACTTAACCTCATACAACTAGTAGTCCTTCTGGACACTGCTGTAGCCTTGGCAGAGCGTGGTGGTGGTTTCAGCGCACCCCGTACGCTCTCTTGGCCATCACCACAACGAGACGGCTTATAAAACACATTTCATGTCGATGATATTATTTAATTACAGGAAAGTATGCTTAAAAAAAGGCCTAGAATAAAACATTGTACATCACTCGGCAAAAGACCCCTTTCATGACTCGACAGGATTCCCGGCTGAGGCCTACCAGCCTCGACCAGACTCCTGTCTCGTCATAAAAGGTCGAATTGCATGTCTTGTGATGTAAAATACTATTAAGTCATGCCTGTTTGAAGCTTATGGATTTTACATTTTTTTACTAGTACAAATGTACCTCTATGTATCTCAATAAATTAAACTAATATTAGAAAATACGTTCATGAAAAAGTCATAGATTAAGATACGAGCTGCCAAGGATCGCGAATAACTTCTCTTAATGTACTGCTCCACCATTCGCGTGAGATTGTGCGGGGAAAATTACTGGAACGGCCGATCGGACCAGTCGGCCTCTAGAATTCAGTTCCAAGTCGTTTGTCGGAGTGTTTCGGGGTCGAAAATTCACCACCTTTAGAATTCGAAACTATGACCTCTCGGTGACCTCTAGTGGCGAATTTCTGGACAACACTTGGGCTACTGGTCAAACTATCCACCTTCCGCCTTGGAAACTGTAGTTAAACCGCTGATCGATCTGTGTGACATTTGCGGTGGACAAAGTGGGCAGCAACGTGTATTTCACCATATCTCGTTCATCGTTCAGATCATCATCATCATCCATTCCTGTCAGGTATGGCTTAGGAGTTGAGGGTCGCTGCAAGATAAGTGGTGGATTTCTCTCGTTAAGACGGTGTATTTTAGCCCTGCGCCTTCGGCAGTCGGGCCCATTGTGCGGCGGCCCGCCAGGGCGAGGAGGGCGCGCGGCCGGTCAGTGGGGAAATAAAACGTCGCCTTCGGGAGCTGCACTTCTCCTCGAGATGATGTATCGAGCGGGCGTATTTCTTTTGCGCGACCTTTTATTGGGGGCGCCCGCTCCGATTTATTGGCTCGCCCCGCGAGGGCGGTCCTTCGCCGCGGGAGCGAGGGCGAGGGCTGGCGGACGGCGAAGTACAGGGCCACGGGACGGCGCGGGATGGGATGGGATGGGATGGGTCGTCAGAAGAACCGCTGGGCTTCAGCCTTCAATAGAGGGCTTTTGTACTGCGTGAAACTTAATAACTTGTACACTAAACACTGGGGCGATCCGTGGTGTGGTGGTCGGGCTGTTCGCTTTCCGCCTCTGGATACCGCGGAGTTCAATGCCTGGTCGCTCCATGTGGAATTTGCCGTCCACAGAGCGGTTCGTGGCAGGTTTTCGCGGGCTTCTCCCGTTTCCCCTGCTTCTTGTTCCAATCATGTCACTCATCCATCCATCCATCTCCGGTACGGTCGAGAAAGACGAAGCCCAGACACGAAATTGAAAGCTTTGGACATGCACGAACTCTATGTTTTCATTGAAGTTGAATATTCTCTGATAACTTATCGGTGATTTATCGGGTCCTAAAGCATGTACGATGAACATTATGTTGAAGAAAATTGTTTAAAATTATTATTTTAACAAAAGAGTGTGTTGCTGATGCCAAACTGTTTGCATCAGGAAATAAATACGACATAAAATTTGGAATACGGTCAGCAGGTGGTCCCATGTTCTGGTACGCAGCGAGATTGTGAACTATCTGTCAAGGCCTGCGCAGTGACAATAGTAGTAGGTATTTTTCCAGCATGAAAATGTAGGATGAATTGCAATCTTAATTATTTGAAAATTGCCCATTACGAACCGATAGCATCGAATTGTATCAAATAACGATGAGTTTACATTGCTGTTTTGGTTGGTATTGTTAAAGGAAACGTTGCCACACTCCGCTTGGCCTTCTCATAACTTTATATTATATTCTTTATTTGTATTCCTGTGTCAATGCCAATGCTGAAATGTTTTATATTAATTTAAATGATTTTTTTAATTTTAAATTTACGTGATATATTTTTTTTTGTTTCAGGTAAGATTCTTCGGACTAATTGTCTTAAGGTTTGGCTGAGAACTGCAATGAGAGGTAAGCTTGTTTGAAATAATTTAAATGAACACGGTGATATTGATCATTTATTCGCATCTGCCCAGTTGAGGTGTAGCGCGCGCCCCCCCCCCCCCCCCGGAGATTTGAATGAATCTGTCTCTTTAGCCCTGTTGGCTGCGAATCTCGCTGTGTGAAAGTACGTTTGTGTTCTTCATAGTAACTGTGTTGTACCGAGAAAGCGACTAGCAGAAGTGCTTATTATTCTGCGTGGCTCGTGCGGTTAATTCACCAGGCACTGTTTCCTCGTTGAAGCACTTACTCCACTCTCATTCTCGGATCTTGAATATCTACGCTGTTGTTTGGTCTATGCTAAATTTCAGATGACTAGACTTTTGTTCCAACGCTAAATTTCGTCACAATGAGTTGTTTGTATCTCTGCGGCACAATCTCTTTGCTCATCACTCTAGCAACACCCACTCGCAACTGAGCAGGTTCTGGACCCATTCGGGAGGGAAGGGAGGGTTGTAGATCTGATCTTGCCAGGACGCTCGGATGATGCCCGGGCGGTTCGTTTGACATAAATCAGCCCCTGTTGTTATTTAATGGTCTAGTTCCAATGAAATTCAGGTAAAGCCAGAACATTACTTTTCACAGTTGCTGGAATGAAGGCTTTTTGCATTATTTTGTACAAAATGTCTGTTTACTTTCAAATTGTAGTGGGTCCGACAAGAGAGCTTCGGTAGTCGGTTTCGTTGTAGTGATAAGGATCACGTCTATTCTCAATTGTTTCACCTGCCGCTGTTATTTGATTTATTATCTTCTAATTTTGTTTATTCTTTTTTTCGCAATACACTTCACGCATATTGTGATATTTGGTTCCCACTTCTTGTTATCCTTATTATCTTCAAATTCGACTTCCTCTTTACCGCGGAGAACAATTGGACAGTTGGATAGTCTAAGTTTCCTCCTACTTTTATTCTTACTCTCGTGATCGTCTTCGTTCTTCCTCGACCCTCTCGTTCCATTTACATATTATTTTTATGATGGTCCATCGCTTTAGAATGTCGATATTTGAATACATTTCCTTGCGTATTAGAGTGTGTGGTAAGTCTGTGGCCGCCTTGGTCGTTGAAGAACGTGATCCCGAGCGCCTGCGCCCGCGCCCGCGCCCTGGCGCGGTGTCGGCCCGGCCACCACGCGGCGATGAAACGGAGTTCCCATGGCCAGGCACAAAGCACAATGCGGCGGGTGGGAACTGCGACCCGGCGGTGCTCTGCCTTCGCATTCCGCCCTTTTTCCCAACCGGTCTCCGTTCCCGCTTCCGCGTCCGTCCCAGTCTCCGTCCCTGCCCCGTTCTTTTTTCCACCTCTTCCTCCAAAGCCCCATCGCCTCCAGTCTCTATCATGGCCATTCACCGCCCCCCTTCAGGGTCCTCGCCCCGATCACGCTGGCGTATACCGCTTGCATCCCGCGTTCAACTTTTTTTAAGCCTTTTACCTACTTCCCCGAAACGACGATTGACGATTCCATTCCGTTCGGTTTTCCTCGTGAGTATAGGGAAGAACCTGTTCAGGTTACAGTGCTTCCAAGATCGTTCTCTCCCTTTTGTATTTAAAGAACTGAAGGAGGAAAAGATCATATTCTCCTTTAATGCTCATTTTGTCTAGCCAGATAGCAAGAATACGTAAATCTTGTAATTTTGGAATTGACCGCTCCGAATTCCAAAAAGGGGCAAGGGGCCATGATGTTCCCTAAAAATAGTAGAATCAACAAAATTGTATTTTAGTAAAATAACATAACTGTTCCGACAAATTCTTCTACTTCAGAGGTTTCCTCCTTCCTCGTCCGAAAACACCGGCCGGAATGCAATCGGACCAGGCATTCTGAGGGGGCGGAAAGTAAAAAGGGATTATTTGGGACGCGGGTGCGAAGGAAACCTGACCGCGGGATGCAATCGGGCGACTCGAGACGCGCACCGGGCCCTCTTCCTACCAGCCCTGTAGTGCCCCTTTGCCCCCTTTCCCGCCCCCCCCTGTCCCTGTCGGGTGCTCACGTCTTGAAAGCCAGGGAAAGTGAGACAATTATAAAAGTAGATATCATTGCTTAAAAATATTAATGCATTTAAAAACTAATTCATATGAATCACATCAAAGATTGCTCCAAATTTTTCCTTGGTGTGTTTTGGCTTGAATAGAAGGAAGTTCACGTTTCATCCCCTGCGCCATGGCTGTTGACCTGTCGGCGCAGGGGGTGAAAGTCTTTTCCATCGGCCTTCTGGCACCACTTCTCGCCACCCCGGCTAACCACTAGGTGCACCACCAGCACGAGCACCGCGCTTTCCGACGCCGTTGCCATCGTCGCCTCCACTCCCGCCTTTGCCTGCTTGCCCTCCGAAGCCGCAGGCAATGCCCCCTTGTGGCAGCAAACGGCTGCCTTCCCACACACCCACAAACGCACCAGCAGCGCATTCCAAGAAATTGTAAAGCTCGGCATTCACAGCCGGAGCAGAAGGCAGCAGTTGCGGTGAGCGAGCGGCGGGGGGCGGGGGGCGGGGCCGGGGTCACCATCGCGGCGCACGGAGCGCTCGGAAAAGAATTCTCGGAAGCGCGTCCCAGGTCGGCGTGGATCGCGTGTTGGCGCGGGCGCGCCCGTCACCCCGCCCCGCCCCGGCCCCGCTCGGCCCCACCCTGCTCCATCCTGCTCTAACCAGCCCACCTCTCCCCATTAAACTCCGCCCAACCCTACATTCTCGTTCATCTCCTTTCTTTCGCCTCACCCACCACCCAGCCCGCCATGCCACGACTGCCCTCCCTCCCCATATACAAAGCCTGCCCGCTTCGCGGCCCTCGTCCACCACCTCGTTGCCCGCCCGTCCCTGCAACCGCTGCGCTTCTGGGCGCCCCCCTTCCAGCCCCATAAAACGCCGCCGGCTTTCTCATTGTCGTGTGAGGCTTCCGGAGCTGCGTTTTGCTCGGTTGCGGTTAGGGGCGCCAGCGGCCTCGCTTCCTTCAGCTCGGCGACGCTTCGTTGCCTGACACCCCCCCCCCCCCCGCTCATGTGCCCTGCCCGCCCCGCAGTCTCCGCCCCGACTTCGTCATCCCGCCCTTTCTGGTCCGAACTGGATGGGGGAATGGCAGAAACCCCCGGCCCCATGCCGACACCTCCGCCCTCGCTGACTTCCCCGCCCCGCCTGCGTAGTCAGTACGCACCTCGTCGTCCATTGTCCACCGCCCTCCTTTCCCGCCACGTCCCCTTCCCCAGACTGCGACCAGAAGTACTTCTTACATGGGTGCCCGTCGGTGATGGCGTCAAGCCTTAAACGAGATAGATTCGTTTATCTTTTCTCTTGCTTTGAACGTAAGGCGAATTTGTTTGTGTCACACACGGTAATACTCAGTTACGTAGTTAACAAATATGTGTTTCACGAAACGTTCTGAAAATACAATTGTGATACTCTAATATTTACTTAATAGAATGTTGCTTACACACAAAATGTATTCGCTGTACCTACGCGTGATTCGGGTGTTCTTTTTACAAGGGTATTAAACATGTAGCCTATTAATATATATCCTAAAATTCAAATAGTTCCAGTTTGTTCCATTGACTGGAGCACATTCCGAGACTGATAATGCGCATTCCACTAAGAAGTTATTTCGTCTAGTAAATTCATTTGGGACCAAGTATAAATATTTTCATGACGAAGAGATTGTTACTTTTGAGTGAAGAGATGTTTTGGCGAATACTGAAGGAAATGAGATTCAGGACGTGAAGTACACTTTGATGAGTAACACACAGTTCACTAACGATCTTACATGTAGTAGTCACCACAATACATAGTTATATGTTCCAGATGGCTAAAGTAATTTACTACTTATAGTGCTGTTCATTGCTATTGACACGTCAGCGTAGTAGTTTACTGGAATTATTGCCGTCGTACTTGTCAGTGGTGGGTAATTTATTACGATGGCAAAAAATCCAACGTGTAGGCAAGATGGTAATTGCTCCTTTGCGCACTTAGAACGTTTATTTCTTTAGTAGCATCAACTGTGCACCCTAATGAGAGCAATATTTGAATGTCCCTAAGGAAGTATTTGTAAACATGGAATAATGAATGACATGAAGGTAACAGTGACGTGACTTTCTTTTGATTTTAACACTTCTCCGCTATGCGCACGTACAATCGCATGTGACATTGTCGTAAATTTTGTTGAATTTTCAGGATCGTGTCTACCGTGTTCCTCTGCACCTGATGAAATTTGTCACAAGAGTAAATGTGAAGACGTCCACAGTGAAATGTATTTGTTAAGAAATGTTTAACCTATTCCTTTTATCGCCTGCATTTCAAATTATTTTGGTGGGTAATGAGACGTATAACGTTCCGTTCTGTAGTTTTCTTTATATTGTAGTCATTGTACTCAAGAAGCTGTGTGCTTTGAAAATGCAAAATTTTTGCAGCATCTTGTGAATTGCATGCATAAAGGAGTACCCTTTTATATGCCAGCTTGTTTGGATACAGATACTTCTTATTAAAAGTTTACCATACATTTTCTTGCATTATGCTAAAATGATATAGCACTAGAGTCCCCACCTCTTAGTATTTTATCCGAAGCCTCCGGATTGTAAATCCATTCTCCGGGCCCCTGATTTACTCTGCTAATTTGTTGGTAATTTCACGATTTTATTGTACGTAAATACTTCTGTGAAACGTGAGGGCTGTAGAAACCATTAAAAACACGCACTGGATGTTTACAAATAGAATAGGGACCAAAATAATCTGACCACTTCAGCACGTATAAGCTTTATGAAGTAAATTTTACACAAATTCTTGAAAAGTAGTTATGAAATATTAGTACAACGTGCTTTGATAACGTCTGTCATACATACGGGAATAATTGTTTGTTTCTTCAATACTATCATTTTCTCATAATGATCTCCAGCACTTCAATAATATTGTAAATCAGAGCGATTAGGATGTGTGGTCAATTCTGTCCAGTATATTTTCACGACAGATCGGAGGAATTTGAGCGAGTAAACTTTCTTGGCCATTAAGATCCTTTTCTTGGGACCAACATACATTATCAAAAGACAATGTTAACAAACAAAATATAGCATCAGACAACAAACCCTCGCAAAATACGTCGACCGCAAGTGCGCGAATTACTAAGAATTTCCATACACGTAACAATGCGTTCATACGCTACATTCGGAGGAAACAAAAATTCCTGTTCTTTATACTATTGTGCCGTTGGCTGACTCTTTAAATTACACCGTAGCAATAATAACGGAACATTAGTACTGCTGTTCAATATTCACTGGCAGTACAAAGCAATTTTGTATTCTCGAAATACTCAGTGAAATGTCAATTGCTATTAGGCTTCATACTTTATTGTGCTTTGACTTTTGTTTTCTCGTATCGAACGCTCAGTGTCAGCATACTCGAAAATAACAGGGCAGCTCACACAGGGGTGTTTGCTTTTGGCGCGATCTTCCCCATCTGGCCGCTTTGCGCGTGTTGCAGAACCTTGCACATAAACGAACTGTCTTGAGTCGAGACAGAAAAACTTCAATCTTGGATCTTTTCCTGTGGTATAGGATATTCGAATCTCTTTGATTATTCACAACAACAACAACAACAACAACAACAATAATAATAATAATAATAATAATAATAATAATAATAATAATAATAATAATAATAATGCCAATCCGGATAGCCGAGATCACTGTGGCAGTAGTGCCGTGCTGATCTCGGAGGGAAGGATCACAGGTTCGAGCCCCGCCTCGGGCATGAGTATGTATGTATGTGTGTGTCATCCATTCACCCTTCATTATTTTATTTTTGGGAGCGGATTTCTATGATTTTGCGTATTTTTGTGCGTTGCTTCAATTTTCATTGCATATTAAAGTGCATATTTGAGAATTTTTAACTCATAAATTCATATTTTTTAAAGCATATTTCAAGATTTTTTAGGGCATAAAATTCCTCTCCCTAATCGTCATCATTCGATATCCCATACCCCTGGTACTAGCAACCCTGAGGAATACAAATTGAATTCGGCTTATAATGTTGATCCCCCTAAAAGGAGTCACATACACTTGCCTCAGGATAAATGTAAAGGAGCCTCGGTAAGTGCAGGTGTAGTTCGTGTGGTCCTAGGTGGCCAATTCGCGATCAAAACACAGCAACAACAACAAAACTGTAATTCTATTATTTTTATTTAGTGAATAAATACAAAAAATGTTGTCTAGGCCAACCGGGACGAGCCGCGTCACTGACATGGTGGCTAACGTTACGGCCAGCGTATTGTGGCCTCCGTCAGAGCGTACTACTGCTTCGTACCATCGTCCCGGATAGCCTAGACAACATAAACTCCGGCCGCAGAAGCCTACGCAACCAAATACAAAAAATACTTGTCGCGAAGTTAATCATTGACGTTGTTATAAGTGACCGGAAATTTAAAAAATACATTCAAACAATAGCGTAAAAAGCAACTTGAATTTTTATTCTGATATACTGTATGATAACCGACATTGACCCATAAAATAAATTAATAATAACAATAAATGTCACTGAATGAAATGTGTAACTGGTTTGCCTCGTTTTTTCGTTTGTTCTATGCTGTTAGTTTTCATTAATTGACGTGTTGTGAGTTTTTAGTGCCAACTTGTACGATGTCTGAAATAGCAAACAAGTGAACGTCTTTAGTTCCTCTTGTTTTTATATCAATATCCAGATATTGCACATAAGCATTTATAACTCCATTATCTATTAAGAATAGCTTTACTCTGATCAAAACAAACAGAAAATTTAGGAGACACTTGATAGGTTTGCAGAATGGGCCCGAAACTGTTAAACAAAACCTTGAAATGAAGACGATATGCATTAACTAGTTGTCTGTTCAAACGGGGACATTCACATTCGGGACACCTGCCAGTTTTACGCGCATGGGCTTGCGCGGCTCGTGTGGAACCGATGCCCAATTTTAGACCTCTGATTTGAAACCGCCTGCGTTGGCTGCTCAGCGGCAGACTTACTTCTGCAGCATCGTTGAGAGGGAGGCTCAGGAGTTTGAGTTCCGACGGCGGCAGATTTTCGACTACAAAGCAAGTTCGAATTATAGCAGGCAATTGCTGTGACCTGTAGTTTTCCGTGGTTTCTGCGGTCAATAGTAGAAGAATGTTCGAGATGCACCGTAATAAGCAACCCACAGATACGCACGATCTTTCCTTTCTCATCCTAGTGTTCTCCTCTCTTACACACATACTTCCATGAAGTAATTACTCATTTCTGAAGATCAATCGCGAGCTAAGTGTTGGAGCGTGTCCTGGCTGTGCCCCGCTGGGGTAGATACCATGTGGGGGAAATACCCCCGACGTGCCAGGTCCGCGCCTTCTCACTTTTAGCTGTGAAGGAACACCCCCACCTTCCGAGATACATATCTTGCACAACACTAACGAGACGATTGACCTAAGTTGCTGAGGCGCCCGCATGACTCATCTCCGAGCTTAGCACGTCTCATTGAAAACGAAAGAAGCTCTACCTATACACGTGTAACCTAACTACATGTTGCGCGCCCGAACGTTCGGGGTACGGCCAACCATGAATCCGCAACGGGAAGAAAATCAACAGCCGCCATTGAAGACTGTTTTACCTGTGGGGTTTTGTGGTATCGGTGGATCACCTTTTCCTGGACGGTTAAAATTATAGGGTAAAAGTGTTGTGTATCCCGATCGTGTATGGCCTCCTACGAAGGTGCAGTGGCTGGAGTGACGGTGAGATGTGTTGTGAGCGGGAGAGGGGACTGCGCCAGGCGCCGTGGCGCGGTGGCGGCCGCTACCGGAATCCTCAGGCGGCCTCCTTATTTAGTCGTGAGCGTAGACGCCCCGCCCCCTTTTCGTAGCCGCGTCCGCCGGTGCCGCGCAGCCCCCGCACGCTGCCCCCCCCCCCCGTCGCCGCCCAGGGCCGGATTTGCCTGTGAGCGAAGTAAGCAGGTGCTTAGTGGCCCCCCTTCACAGAGAGCCCCGCGCCCCGAGAACAAATTTCGTAAAATGTTTTAGGAAAACGGATAGAAAATTATTTGGTTACGACTGTATGAGAAAATGTTAACCGACTTACGTGCTATAAGTAAGGCAAATATTAAGTTCAATAATCTTCTTACTCTTCGTTACCAATTCCCACAAGCAATTTGTTAATTTGTATTTGCACAAGACACCTGCCGCCGCCGCTGCTTCTGCTGCGGCTATTTCATTCGGATTCCAACCCCGCCGCGATCCGATCGCCCCTTCACTTGCACTCATCATCTCTTTCGCCTTGTTCTACCCATTCTCTCCTTTGTTCCCTCCCTCTCCGTCTATTTCTGCCCTCTATCCCTCCTCGCCTCTTCTATCTCAACACTTCCCAATGGAACTGCAACAGAAAATCTGTTGGGAGGTGATCCATGATTGTCTGACAGTATTACAGTCACTCGATAGTCCAGATCACCTCCGCCCCCCCCCCCTCGCTCATCGATTGCCATCTTTTGTTTCGTCTAAAGAAATTCCTGTCCGTTTAGCATTACGCTATCACAGTGACGCAGGATTGGAGGGGGCTGGCAAGCACTGTTTCCTATGCACTGCACCAGACCTCTACGACTCTGGGATACAAACGTTGATCCTACGATATGACATGTCTCAATTCTCCTGGCGATTATGTGGAAGAATAGTGCGGCATGTGCTATATCTGCTCCAATACAGTTTTTCCTTGAAATTATTTTTTCTTTGAGTTGACAACCTAGGGAAACTTTCTGTGTACGCGCCTCAAATTTATTCAACGTCAAGAAATGTGTATAATTGTATGTGACGTTTGCGGAGTTAAAAGCCACATTTATATAGTCAAGACTATTACCACATTTTCGTTCTCCATTCAACCGTCCTTCCATTATCATCTGTAATCTTACGCGGTAGTCACCCTTGCCCTCTGTATTTACGAACATCGATTCCCGCACCGACATTGCTTAAGTGCGAAGTACTTGCTGCTTGCGGGCTTGCTGGCTCTTGTGTCATTCCGAGCTCCTACGTTCTCTCTCCTCGGCTCTCGCATGTCGCCTCTCGCATCCCGCTTCCCACCTTTCTCCTCTCGCACCTCCCTTCTTGCCTCTTACCACCGCTCGTTTGAAGAAGGGAGACGTCGATGTGCTCTTTCCGATCGGCATTTCCGTGCCCGCACATCGCCTGTCCTTCGGATCCGTCCTTCGCGCGAGGTACCACGCAACTTCCTGGTGGCGGTGGGTGTCACGCAAATGCCCGCCTTTTTTACTGGGCCTGGGGCCGCAGGGTAATACATGGACGAACCATTAAGTCGATTCACAGTTGTGTGTAAGGTTCATTTTATGAGGTCGTAATGAATTGGTTGTGATATTGAGAAGACATGTGTAGGACTCCAAGTGCTTAGATTTTCTTCGCCTTTCCGCTTTCCTTTTTTAAATTATTATTATTATTATTATTATTATTATTATTATTATTATTATTATTATTGCACAGAAAGTATTGGTAAAATCGTTCAATTGTGTTTAGTCTACTTTTTCAAAGTTCCAAAGGAATTGACTACTGTGGTGTACCTTCGAAAAAGTGCTGCAGTAATACAAATCAACCAAATGTGTTTTTGGGCTACTCAGTACTAGTTGTCAGTCAGCTAAGAGGTCTTGATGTTTTAACTACTATGGTGTGATAAATTCTTTGTGGGATAATTCGAAGAAAATGCGTACCCATTTCTTATTTAAACCAAGTTTATACAGTTATTTAATTCGAAATGTCCAAGAGTACTTCTGGATAAAGTATATGCAAAAAGTTATACATTTCGAGGGAAACCATATTCCGAATTCAGATTTGCTGGACTTAAAAATACTAATTGAAAATTTGTATTGTGTGAAATAAATAAAAGGAAATGGAGTATCATAAACGGTTTTGATTTTGAAAGTTGACTGTTACAGCGGTAGTTTGATGAATTTTTGTCAGCACGCATTTCTGTTCGGGTAAAAGCTTCTCGTTTCCTACTATAAAGCGAAGTGTAGCCGCGTGGGGTAATACTAAAGCATTGCAGTTAAAATGTAGTATTAATCACTATTGAACTGATTAAATAGGCATGACATTTATTTCAATTGAAGTTTTAATATAGTGGTTAATTACAAGTGCAGGTCAGTCACATTTTTTCGAGTCCTTTATGGCGTTGGATTTTTAAATAACGTCTACTGATTTTGCCTCCTTTCTTCAGAGTTGTAGAGGTAATTTGCAATACTTTCTATGTTAGCTTGTTGCGGTCCCGAAATCTTGCCTTGTATGTCCACTCGCCCGCCCACGCCCAATCACACCTACCACGCCCGCCCACGTTAGCCCTCGCCCCCACCCCCCTCCCGCACGTGGTGGACTCCGCCCTTTCCTTTGCACTTGCTGTCGCCTGGCCGTCGCGTGGCCGTCGCGGCCCCGATCGCTCCGCTCGGTCCACCGGCTGCGGCAGCCCGCCCCCTGCCGCCCCGGGCCCCATCCCTCCTCTCGCGGCGCGCCTGCGCCGTCGCTCGGCATTCCTGTGTCGCCTCCGCCGCGCCGCCCGCCTTGGCTTGCTCCTCGCGCATTCTAGGTCACGGGGATGAGTGGGCCGATAACGTGGTGAAGTGTGCGATTCACATCCTGTTGTTAAGGTGGGTCATGGCGAGCGGCGTTTTGTGCGCGGCGCCCACCGCCCCCGCCCCCGCCCTCGCCGCTCCGGGGAGTCGTTGTTGCTGGGTTTCAGGTGTGGCCGTTTTCGGGGAAAAAAGGAGGCCCGAAAATGTGGGAAACACGAGGAAGTAAAAGCGCCGAAAATGGTGCGGGAAAACACAGAGAAGTGGTTTGGCTCGTCAGAATGTGTTTGAGTTGTTGTTTGTTGTTTACTTTTCTCAAGCGTAACGAACAGGTGATGTCGAATCTTTGACTTAACACACGACAGCTCTGATGGTGGCTGTCATCTAAAGCTGCGTTACAGTTTGAATAATAATTTATATTAAATATATGCAAGTTATTGTAAATTAATATTTGCTATTAACGTTCGTTTCAAGAGACATGTGTAGTTATCATAAGTAATATCACGAGTGCTTTGGGAATTGTCGATAAATTCCCGACTCGTGAAGCGAGGAGGGGATTTATCTGAGAATTTCCAAAGCACAATTGGTATTTAATAGGACTATTTCACGAGTGAAATTAGATCCAACAGAGTTCCAAAATGCGCCAAATATTGAAAATAACTGAAAGCGTAAGTTAAAATCAGAGATTGTGTTATAGTACATACTCTGTTTATTGGACATCGACATAGCGATCGATATATAACACCTCCTTTGATAGATGACTCACAGTTTATGATTGGCCAGTACGTATAAGCGGTAGGAAAATGGGATAGAAAAAGCGATCAACTTTCTGAGATACACCGCCCTGATTGGGGCATTTTGTATGTATAGTTAAGCACTATTTCTTTTAATTTCACGAGCGGAATAGTCCCTGTAATTTACATCCGGGATCAAAGAATAAAGTATGTGGGTTTCTTTTAATCTTTCATCGTATTTTTATATTGATGAATGTTGACCGACAGTTGCTCGTGTTGTGTGATGTACCAGATTTAATTAACAGATAGTAGATGTAATGGTATTTACATGGAAGAGATTGTTAAAACGCAGGAAAAATTCTGGGAAACAGATGTGTAATAGGGCATCTTTTCAAGTGGTCGGTTATTTTCAATGTAGCAATTGTTAGATAAAGATAACATTTTAATACTGAATTTTAATCGCATAAAAAATAAAAATTTTAATAGTTTTTTAAGGTTAGCTATTTTGATATACATAGTATACAAGATGATCTACAATCTTTCTTCGTATGCATACATCCAAAAAAAAAAAAAAAATGCTCTAAAAACCTTCTAGTATTCTGTGCGCACTACATTGGAGGGTGTACGTCCGTCATTCGCTTGGAAGTGATTGGGGTAACTACGGAAACACTAGTCAGAGTAGACGGCACTCATATTCCCATCTTCCAAGCGCCACGAACTTCACTCGGGTATTTCTTGCCCGTTGCTGGTAACAAAACCGACGTCCTTCCTATTACTGATACGTTCGTCCGTAAGGCGTTGCATTTGCGCTCGATGCTTACGGGTGATGGTGCAGATTAATATCGTGTAATGATCTAATAATGAGAATCCCCCTTTTTCATTACATTTTATATAAGATGTAAAGGAGATAATTTAGCCAAGGACGTGACTGATGAACAAGACTTAAAATTGAAAACTACGGTATTCGATTTCTAATGATTCACTCATTTTAAATTCATGAATATATGTCTTGATTCTAATGGCGTTGTTTACTTCTTATGAATTTTACTGAATTGGATACTCCCTAAAGCTATTAAATATTATCGGTATATTCCAATATTTCCTAGATTTTTTCCGAATCAATAAGCGATATACAGATTCCGTTATTTCTTAAACGAAATATCGTTTCCATTCCGAGTACCGGCCATTTCTTTCTTCTAACGAACCCATAAAATATAGGTAAACGTAAGATTTATCCGTCCGGATTTGCCACGTGCCGTACGTAACGGAACAATCCTCACCATCGCTGAAAAAACTGCGTGGTACATGTTTAATCTGACATATTTCCAAGATGTGATCTAACACGAACCAGTTCTGACAAAAATCCACCGCCGACGTGTTTAGTTTGTGCCGATTTTACCACAGTATTATGACCGCACGTACTCATGATCGCGCAGTCGGGTCAAATTAACCACCTTACTAATTGGTGGGCAGTTATTTTCATGCAATAGTAGCATTTATAATTACAACACACGTAGTAGAAATCACGTTCATCAAGTGTCAGTATCAACAGTACACCAGAAATCCACATTAAATACATCTCTGTTACTTTACAACGCATTGCCAGACGACATTGAGCAATTGAAGTCGGCACACAAATTTAAATTAAAAGTAAAATCTTTTCTGCTTCATAATTGTTTCTATACAATTAGAGACTATACTGACCATCAAAAACAAAAGTAATATTTATTTGAATAAAACAGTGATATATAATGAATTAATTTACATTTGTATTGTATAATTTCTTTAAAAAGACTTAATAAGCTTGTAACAAATAATGTACTTCGGCTTCCGGGTTAATGACCTCCATTTCGATCACGTTTTTGTCCAGTTTCCCTGATCCATTGAGCAAATGCTGAGATGACTCCTTGTTTTGCTTCTAGACGTAAATATAGCTTCACTATGCGCAAGTTTTGTTGAACTCTCCTTTTGCTTGTAGTGGTAGAAGTGTTAAGGACGTAAGTAAGTAGATGTGTGAGGGTGAGTTACTATTGTGTTAGCAATGCAGAAAAATCAAACCTTCAGTTCGTGTACCGTTTCAAATAAGTTTTCTATTACTCGGAAACAAAAATGGCTAGTTTTTCAAATGTCGCTAATCTCGCTCCTTTTTTTAAATTTTATTTTTATTTATTTATTTATCTTTAACGTATACACATCCTTCAATTATTTATAGTTAAAATGATGGGAAGGGATTCTGGAACTTAAGAAAACGTGCGCGGATGATGTTCTCCCCCGTACATCACATACAGTTTTTACTGTTTTTTGACTAAATAAATCTAAAGCTAATCTATCGTATCCCGAACGTGTGTATAGCCTCTCTAGATGACGATCGCGTGTCCCCTGCGGCCTCCACCGCCCCGCCCGCGTCGATGTGTTATGCGACGCAGTGCGTGCAATTATCGTTGATGGCACGATACATCTCTTAGCGGCGCCCGCGGCCACCGCGAACACTCACGTTCGCTCGCGCGTCATTAAGATTGTTGTATTTGATACTGCACCGCAACGACCTGTAATTCAGTAAAGTACGCCGCTGTCCGTTTCCGCGCTCATTTGCATCTTTGACGGAAACACGCAGTCGCCGAGAAGGCTGCACGAGCCACGTCGCGCTGCATTACACTGCAAAAAAAAGAAAAAAAGAAGAAAAAACACGAACAACATCAAATTGTATTAGAGTAGCGATCATCAAGGCGGGTTATTCATCCTCCGTGGAACTCCCCTCCTTGTGTCAGCCGTCACCTCCAACGCCGTCACATTCCCCTCCCGTTGTTCGTCGTCCTGTCGCTCCCGCGTGCTTGGGCTCCCTCTTGTCTTGGCGAAGAAAGGCCGAATCAATTTTTATTTTTATTATTATTATTATTATTATTATTATTATTATTATTATTATTATTATTTTTAAGAATGAAGAAAATAAAATTCTAACACCAGAAAATATTAAATAATGTGTCATGACTTTCAGTTAATACTTTTTGCTCGATAATTTTCAATATCTTAGTTACAATACCTCTGAATAGCCTCCCAGGAATATTTTTTAAAAAATTCTCTCATGTGTACGCTTTCCGGTGATAACAGGAAATGTGAAATATTGCAGACCCAAAGGTAAGCAAGGAACTATTTGATACGCACTTACTTCACGCGTAATCATTCTTTTAATAAGTGTCAATTAGAATGAGTTATTTATTAAGCATTATATTGAATAATTTCGACACGTAAGGTGTATCGTATAATGTTTTATATATAATTTTATCAAATCAAATATTACACTGCCCATTGCATATTTTTCGACCAGATCTTCCGGATCGGCGTGTATTCGAAGCTAAGTGTTAGGTAAATACGATGCTGGCACGCCATGGCCTGGCGGTCGCTAGATCGGATTCATGAAGTGTGTGTATCCTAATTATATGAAATCATCATTCTAATATGTCCTGGGAAGCTCTTGCGAAAAATATTTTATGTTGTAATTTTCGCTCATCTCTTTGTTCATCGAGATATACGTAAATTGATAGTGAAATAAATAAAACATTAATTTTATATTTGCCCCTTTGGGCTCTGAATGAAATTCACACTACCTTGTATCGACAGTTATTGTCACGTTGTGTCTAACATTGTGTTTGTATTCTGGGCGTGTCATTTTGTTTTTCTTAATTTCTGGATATTGTCAGCCAGAACATTTATTTCCTTTGATATTTTGTTATAGTCGAATGATGGGGTGGGGAAACACATAGTGCAAAGATTAGATGACACCAATTTCAATGGGAGAATTTTCCTTCACGCGAATGTTTTCTCACACCTTTGTCCCAAGAGAGAATTGGCGGGGACTGAACATTTCAACACAACTCGTAAGACTATTCGTTGAGCGACATAAATTAATGATATAGTACTGTCTCTTAAAAGAAACAAGAGAGCTTCCACGGGAACCAGGATTGAAAATACGGGATATCTCAGAATAAATGTTACAAACTTCTAGCATGTGGAGTCTGGAAGATGACCACGTTTTGCCAATGAACACGTGAAAAATCTCTTAAAACGAAGTTGCACTAGTGCCATGTGCTCCTAATTGGTAGGTACTTTCTCTTTTACTGGTGTTCGGCAGGTATCCGAAGTATCTTTGACTACGACAGAACGTGCAAATGCCAAACTCCGGTGCACGATGACATCGGCTTTCGTGGATAAGTGGTTCATTTGTGTAGTAAGAACAAGAGAACGACGTGTCTCGTTTGGGTACAGGGACGGGGAAAGAGACGGACACGGCCGCGGCGGAGACACTGCGCTTCGTAACGGTTCCTCAACTGCTGCCGCCAGCGACACCAGCAGCAGCGGCCACCGCCATCGCCATCGCCTCGCCGGAATGCGGAACCGTTCGCCGCCTCTTCCGTCCCTCTCGGCCCCGCCTCTCCCCGCCTCGCCCCGCTTCGTTCCGCCACAACCCGCCTCACAGAGCTCAGCCACGCCGCGTCCCAACATCGCTCAAATCACTGCCCTGCCTTGCGCCGAGGATCCCACCTTGTCCACCTCGATCCTGTCCCTTCCCTCCTCTCGGCCGCCTTCCCCGCGCCGCTGCGACGCCCCTCCCCGGTACGCAGAAAATGGAGTGAATATGAATCCAGCGTTCGCGGAATGTGTCGCCGCCGGCGCGTTCCTTCTGCAGTCGGAAGCGGATAACTGCGGGCGTGGTCGCTGTCGACGTGGCACGGCGCTTTTAAAACTTTTCACAGCGGGCAAGATTCATGTTTTCAAAGCTGCCGAGTTTACACAATTTGTGCACATAAGAAAAGGAAAATATCCAGTTGTGGGTGTTTCATATTACTTTTTTGTATTTTTGCTTGATAGTACATATATTTACATATTTTACCCAAAAGAACATATTTTTACACATAATGATTTTTCCGTAATTTTTTATTTAATTCTTAATTTTTCGCTGATAGCTGTTTTCATAACGAATCTCCCTGACAAAAAATTGAGCTTTGTCAAACATTTTGTTCTGTAGCCTCGTCTTTGAAATGCCACTATTTCATCGCGTTGGAATGAGTCTATCCGTAAATACCGACGTTATTGCAAATAAAAGGGCAAATCGACGACGTAATGCCTGGTTCTGGTGTGTTGGTTTCCAGCCCAAATATTGCAGAGAACACAAAGGAAGTTAGGTTTGTGAAAATGATATGTTTAGTAGGCTATCGCACACCCACTTTACATCTTCCAGGGTTCTACGCCGTTGAAATTTTTCTTTCCCGGATTGTCACACGCGAACTTCCGCCTTTGTTTATAATTTATCTCTTCGGGCCGAAAATCTGAAGTAAAATCACTTTTTTGTTTTTTTGACGAGCGGCTTAATTTGAGCTGTTATGAAAATATCTGGAAAAGTTCAGGTGCATAAGGATGCATTAAATATGTGAGTTAACGGGTGTGTAATGACAGGCGCACAAGTCTTTCACAATCCGGAGATTCATCTAAACTGGCCGAATATTTATTTTTTAGTTGACCGATTATTTTGAGAATTCATAGGAAGAAGTTTCGAAAACTAACATCGTGTCTAAATTGTTTGGGGTGAAAAGGGTAAGTATCTTTTGTTATCTTGTGACGTATTACGCACATGCAATAATCAGACTACTGCAAAGCTGTTTCCAATACAATGGTATTTTTGTGGCCTGATGGAGTTAGACACAGTAACGTCTTCCTTGTGGTGCTAATGCAGCGCCGTACATGTGCAAGGCGGTAGAAGCCCTGCAGGTGTTGTATCCAAAATTACCACTTCTAACCTGTACTCTGCATGCGTTAAGTTCCAGAACTGATTAGATCTCAAGTTGATGAAGATGACGCATGGATTTCTAATACAAAAAAGGTATAAACAAGATGGGGGTCGTGAATTGATTCTATGAGCTACAATGCTGAAAATGTTGATTTTATTCATACTAGTTATACATTAATTTGATTCTGATGCAGCATCGTCCATATGCATATCAAAGTAATTGCTCTATGGTGAAATGCTGAAAAATTATATTGCTCCATTTTTCAGTACGCACTTGAATTAAATCTATGGAGACGTCCTCCTTGAAACTTTTCGTTAGCCTTGAAATTGCCCAATCAGCGGTCGCTTCTTTAAGTGCTGTTCATTTATCATTTGAAGATCAGTAGGGGATTTAGTGAAGAAAAAGGTCTTCAGTTCTGGAGAAAACCCGGGATTCGAAACAATTTGTGCTATGAGTGCAATGCAAGGAGGGGACAATTCCGCCGCATTAGATATTGGCCACACGCCAAAGGTTCTCAGCAAGTTTAAATACCAACTAGTGACTCGTGCGATCTACAACTCACTTTTAGTCAGTACAAGGCCCTCTTACAAGAAATAGGAAATGTTTCATTGCTTAAAATTCGTTTCTTATTGTTACGGAAAAAAGTTGTAAATAATGCGATTAGGGAGAGTATACTGTTTAATTTTGGTCTTTATATTATGTAACATAATATACCATAACATAGAAGTATTTTAATAACAAAGAATTGATCTCATGATACATATTTCTTACGTTTTAGTACATATTTCTGTAAATTATAATAATATGCATGTTCATATTTTTCCAATTTTTAGTACATAATTATGCGGGCCTGTAGTTCAATATTCTGGTAAACCGCGAAACTCATAAATTACAGGACTCGTAGAGAGCATAATAAAATCATTGGTGATGTGGGTATTCATGTTAGGTGACTGTGAGCACTGAAATCTTTTGATGAATTTCACGTGAACCGCATTGTTTCTGCGGTCTGTCAAGACTGAAGAACTTGCTAAAAGAAATTAAACATTCTGTAGTTAAGCAGTTTTTGGATACATGAGAAGTATTCATTGGAATTTTGTATACCTGTAATGCATTAAATTTTGTAGAACATTAAACTGACCGATTCATTTGTATTTAGTAAGTATTTAATTCTACACGGTCGCGGACTTCCCTTCTCGCATTTGGTCATCTGTTATCTCGTGCGTCTGCGTCGTGTTAATTCCCTCCCCCCCCCAAAAAAACAACAAATTCGCTGGCCGATCGGCAGCAGAACCGCGGATGAGTGCTAGAAAAGCAAAGTGGTAAGCGCTGCGCGGTGTCGGTGCCGGTGTCGGTCGTTGCCTCGCCGCCCGGGAGCACGCCAGGCGCGCGCCTTCCCCCGCCCGGAAAAAGCTCGGCGTCGGCGGCGCTCCCCTTGGCTGCGCTTCCGAGTCGTGCCGCCGGCGGCGCGCGGCGCCTCTCGCCGTGGCCAGTCGTTCCAAGCGGCCGCCGGCTCCGACGGCAGGGGCCGGGAGAGCTGTTCGAATTCAGTCGCTGTCTGGGGGGACAATCCTAGCGGCCGGCTGCTCTGGTCGGTGGTTTGTCCGATCAAGACTAGGCGAGTACCGGAGCAGTATTCTAACAAACGGGCCTTGTCGTAGTTGCCCCACTCCCACCCCTTCTGGGCGCCCCTGCGAATGCGTGAACTTACTTTGCGGGCACTATAGGCGTGAGCATTCTCATCCTCCTCGTTGATCCCTTTCCTCACAGCTGGAGTATGGCGTAGATGCTGCTACCACGGCATTATACAACGCATTTTAAGTTAAGAGATTGCTAGATTTAAACAGAATCAAAGTTGGGGTACTGTAAATTTGTTATTACGAAAAAATTGAAACATCTGATTTTGTACTATTTAATCTTTCTTTTTTGCAAAGAATAATCTTGTCATCCGCAAAGACAGCTCGTCGATATATTGGTAATTTCTAAAGCACTCAGTTCCAGTGATGACGGACTGTGCTGCAAACGTTTAATTCCCCTAATGCCACATACTTTTAAATCGCAATTGTTCGACTCGACCATGGGTATCCAACTTCTCAGGCCACACCTGAAACCTTCAATACGGTCGCGGACCACATTTGCATTATTTGGGCGACCCACACCTGACTTTCCCGTATTGTTGATTTCGGCACTTTGCCCCGCTGCGCTGATACTGGGGGAGGATGGAACCATGCGTGATATGCGGCCGTACCACGCATAAGGCAGTGAAGCACATCGAGATGATTTTGAATTTATGAAATAACTAGAAAAAAGTCCATAAATGTAAACCTAACCTAGTTTTACATTAAGCACCCAATGTGCGTTAAGAACTCAATGTTGTCGCCAGACATGGATGCAAGGAACTTTTATTTTCGACTAATAACCTTTCGTGGTCCACAATAAATGGCACCGCGGGCCGCCAGTTGGACAATCGTGGACTAGAACCAACATAATGTTGCATTATAGAAATACAGACTTGGCAGTACACACACTCGCCGCAGTTGAGAACAAATTCCATTTCTCCAGATCCCCTGCCCTGTATCGTACACAGTGGGTGGCACGTGATTACTCACGATAGTTCTGGTGCGTGGAATATATTTTTCCGATATAACTGTAACGTAAACGCGTTTGGAGTTCGCGCATGCGCAAGGGCCCAAAAGTGGGTTCGTATGGTACACGACATAGTGCTTCAGTCCGTGCCAATATTTCTCTATTGCCAATGCGCCTTGTGGTGCAGTTTCCTATGGCAGCGAGTGCGTTGACGTCGTCGTGCGGTTTTTATCGGGCGTTGAACGTCGCCAGCACTTCCCCGCGAGCTGTTTCCGGCGGGAAGCTACTGGCGCCCATTCGCGCGGACGTAGCAGCGCGTTCCTCAAGGCGACGGAATGCGAGCAAAGACGATCGGTATCAGCTCGTGGGTCAATGACTCCCTCCAATCTCGGCCAGGTTTTTTTTTTTTTTATCCGTCCTGTTTTCTTTGATCCATTGAGTACATGCTGAGACGGCTCCTTCTGGCTCCGGCTGTGCTTGTCGATAAATGTTGCGGTATTCCTCACTTGACGTCACGTAGCTTTTACTGTAATTAACATAATAAATTAATATATAAGATTTCGCGATGGCGTCTGTCCTGCGAGCGCTGGAAATCTAGCTGTGGGATGTCACGTGAATGAATGCTCTATTACTTCGTGATTGCCAGACATGTTTTTAGTAGTGTAACCAACACGACAATATGCACAGAACTTTCCAAAATTTAGGTTACTCCGCTTTTTATCACTGTCGCGAACATATTATGTTTAGTTCAAGCTTCGCAGAATGTTCATACGTCGCAATTTTTGTAACTGAAATAATTGCATCTATTTCTTCAAGATGTAAATAAAAATCTAAATTATTTTCCTTCGTTCCTTTGTCGGAATGTTTCGAGTAATCGTAATTGAAAAATTGAAATTTTCTAAGAATTTGATGAAATAATTTGACTGAGAGGACATAGCGTACCATAGGACTAGTTAAGTAGCTAGGTCGAATTTAGTCCCTGTATGGAGGAGAATTTTAGCGGCCGACTACGCTAATCAGTAGTTTTCCATGATTTCTTCGAATAATGTAAGGTGAATGTCAGAGCTGTACCCGACAATGCATGTTTTCTTGGTGATACGTCGTGATATGCAACTTCAAACGGAACCCTGGTTCTTAAGCCACGTGTTTTCTAAATAAAAAATAAGTAAATTATTAAATAGTGTATTAATCAAGCACAGTAGCACTATAGTGTTTGGTTAAAACACGATTATTCCAAAATCACATTGAGAAGCAATTCTGGCTATTCAACTCAATTACAGTTTCCAACGTCTTGGAAATTAACTTGGAAACATTCACATACGTCCTTCAGAAAACAAAAAGCACAAAAGGAACAGAATTGCAAAGTTAGATTTGAATCCGTTTAAATTGTATGTGTGGAATAGGCAGACTTGCATCTGAAGATGAATTGTTATGTTCGGACCAAAAACCAAAGACATGTTTATAACTATGGAATAGTGAATTTTTCTCCAGTCAGCGGCAACTAATCAAACTGGAAAGAGTTCTAGGTGTATGAGCTTCTTATTCTATCAAATGGACACGCAAACCCATACGCGCCGGTACACTGAAGAGATATGCGACTGTTTTACCCGTCGGGATGTGCGAATGAAGTGTTCCAACGTCCTTCGCAGGTTCCCACCCGGCAGATTTTACCTGTCCCCGTTTACCGCACATCGTGATAAACGGAACAACTTTCATCTGCACGCGTTTTACGAAACTGAACCCTGAACAGACTTACACGCACATATTTTTAAGATATGGCCGATCACAATTGCGCATCGTGCAAAAAAGTAGGAGCCACGGATTTCTGTCGTGAGTTGAACTCCGCCTGGTTGCCTGGACAGACGCTCGTTGATTGATTGTTTGGTGTTTCCGGGCATATCAATTGCCATGGCTATTAGTCTCATTAGTGTAGTGCAATGTTTTATCTCGTAGTTGGCGGTGTTGCTTCCCCCCACTTGATGAGGCGATCCCGCGCCGACAAATACGTCGACTTGCGATCTTCCAAGTATCTCCCCCAGCAGGGCAGCGACCCTTCCGAAACAAGTTCTAACACGCTCCCGACTGGGTCCTGAAACTTTTGCTAGTGTAGTACATGCAAGTCTGAGTTTAAGGGGAAAGGGTAGAACAAGAAAGAAGAAGAAGAAAACGTCGGGTCCGATCCGAGCCCCTTTAGAATACTGCTCTGGCATTTACCTGGTATTGTTTGGGAAAACCGGAAAACTTATCGATGTGAGCAGCCGCGCTCTAGAGTACCCTCCCAGGCAGAGGCCGAATTCGACGTCGCTGTGTAGTGAAACACTCCTATTTAGATAAAGCGCCCCGAGTGCGTGTGTTGGCCCCATGCATTCCGCCACAGTGTGTCCGCGTCGCGGCTCGGCCGCCCACGCGTTCGCGGCTTCGCTCTCGCTGTGACGTCAGCGACGGCGCAACACGGCGGCCTTTTTCACCTTCTTTGTGCATCCGGCGCTGCCCGGCCGCCGCGCAGTGGTCCACGTGCGCTCTGCGCATGGACAAAAGAACTAGCGTTGTATGGCTAGATCTTTGCTAGGTCAACAGTAATTCTTTTTTAACGTACAGGAAAAACCTAGTTTTGTCGGTATTAAGTTATTTCTGAATAATCCTGTTTGCAATTAAGGGCAATCCGAATTGTAACCCAAACAACAGTAAGGTTATTTGTTTCATTTGAAAATTACAAACACAACGTTTCAAAAACTCTTCGCTCTCTTAATCGGGTGATCTTGTTGAGCTACCAGTTATGTCGCTTGGATGGGAAAACGTTGTGTGGTCACCAGTGCTACATACAAGATTGCCAGTTGAAGAAAGTGAAAGCTTTTGAAACGTTGGTCTTGTAATTTTGAAATGGAATGGAATAAAGAACATAATTTTTTACGATTTTTGTTTGTCCTTAATTCCAAGGAAAATATTCTTTTATTTCTTTGTAAAGTATCTTAAGTCATTGCACGTGGGAAAAATACCATCTAATGGTACGATTTTGAGCTAGGGTACATAGCCCATGTTTAGGGCAATGATGCTCTCAGTCGGCTCTTACAAGAAATTTGATAAATCGAACGAGATTCCTTTTATAGGAGGATAGAATAATTATTTATAGGACACCGAATTAATTATATACCCTGGTTCATGGATATAACCTGGTGCACCATTTAATGATTCGTTCTCTGTGGTTGGAGGGTATTTTCTCACAACTGTGACAAAATCGAATGAAGGGGGTGACGAAAAATGAATGACGTTTCGGTAATATTTAGGATTTCAAAGTATGTCATACAATAAATAATTGCAGCCGTGGGTGCAAGAACCACTCTCTCCAGTTTTTTTAATTTTCTTTTCCAATTATTCGTGAGAAGAAATGAATCCTTTCTCAATTTATACATATGTGGGTGTGTTTGGGTGTGTGTCAGTTTTGACAAATATTGCAGATTCGTAAATAATTAGGCTTGACAAATTGTAAGATTCCACGCTCAAAGAGAAGAGGCTTGCAGGGATCACGCGGATGGAATTTTTACATTATTCGAATAATTTTCTTTTGTAATTGAAATGTCTGAGACCTACATGATGAGCTTCCTCAGAATATTATGTCATATATGAGGCAGGAAACATTTGCCTGATATACACGCAACGAGCTGCATGAAGGCTGTCAGAATTTGAAAGAATTCGACAGCCTTCATGCATGAATGCGTAACGATGAACTTAATTTAGTGTTTAATTCTTTTACATGTACATTCCATTTGAGGTTTGATTGAATTGAGAGAATTTGGCAAGTACTTTTTACTTTGTAAGGAAAGAAAAAAATTGCAACCATGCGCCGGAAAACAGCGAACTTTTTTAAAAATTTAAACGAAATTCCATTTTCCGACATTGTAGACGATGAGTAGCGTGCTTGAACATCTTGTAGTTTTGTTGGTAGTTCTGTATTTTTTACTTCCACTGTTCTCGTGGTACCAAGCCGATGGAATTTCTGTTTATATTTTAGCCAGTTTGCTGCTTTATTCTCGGAAGGTTTACCTCACCGGTTATGTACTACATCTTCGAGACGTATCCCCCCCCCCCCCAGTGGGTGTAGAAGTGGGCCTGGGAAAGGCCACGGAAGCCTACGCGACTCTACTGCTCTGTGAGTAGGCCCGCCTCTTCGCCTCGCTGCATCGTCATGGCGGCGGCCCCGGTCCCGGCCCCAGCCCCAGCGGAGGTTCAACCTGCCGAGAGCCGCTGACGTATATGAGCGGGCGTTGCGTAAATGGAAGTTTGATCACAGTGGCTGGCGCAGCGGCGTGGCAGCGCCTCGTACACACGTGGGCTGGGAGGGGAGGGGGCGGGGCGGAGCTGTTGCGCGAGCGAATCCCGGACACCTAAGACACTCGCCTTAGCTGGCGCGGTGCTGCGGCGACAGCGGGTCGGCCGCCCGGCCGCCCGGAGCGCGCGCCCAACCTGCCTTGGCGCCGAGCCGGAAACAGGAGCTCACTCGACCCAGTACAGAACGCACCACCCGCCTGTGTACCTCACGCCAGGCCTACTCCACCTCACACGGCTCTGTACCACCCTCCTCCCCACGTACTCCGTACCCCGCATAACTCCACGCCACACGATCCTACCCTATGCCACATCCCCCCCCCCCGCCGTTCTCCCCCTCGCCACTCCTCCCCGTCACAGGTGCACACGTTGCCACGCCCCACTCCTCCGTGGTTGTTCAAGCGGCTCGACAAGCTTGGGATATTATTTATCGAGCTTGGAAAACTGATTGTCTGGCGTCTTCATTTAATAATCAGAGAAACCTTTCTTTCAATTCCACTACCTGTGCATCTGCGGCATTACTCTCTGCATGGTAAATGAAAGCGATCAATGTGGGTGAGAGTGATGTGACATGTGTGTTGTTGAAGTAACTGGAAAGAGAGACCAGGAAACAGGGAAACGGAAAGCCATATGAAATCCCGTTGTGACCACCGTCCCGCTATCCCTGCTCCGCCCCTCCCTCTCAATCCCATCCGACACCTCCCGCCCGACCCCGCCACGTCTCGCGCGGTCCCGCCCCGAATATGGCTCGCGCGCCTTATTGCCCTGTAGTTCGTAGTACATGGCAATAAGAACCTATATTCCATTTCTCAAGTTTCCTACATTAGCAGTTGTGGCCCAGTTTCTTCTGTAATAGAGCCCTTTGATATCGATCACATCGCTTTACCAAACGATATAAAAACGGAAAGTTAATGCGCGATTTCTAATGCCAGGTTAAATCTTTATTTCCTATATTTAAACACAATCTATAAGAGTTTAAAAAACAATAAAATTAATTGACAATAACGACACTTATGGATTTATAAATGTTGCTGTCTAATAATTTATTAATATTTATTAATACATCTAAAGTTAATGTGGTTTTGTGACTCATTTCTATCAGGCTTTTCGTTCATTTCGCTTTGACACATTAAAAAATTATCAAATTGTTCCTTACTTTACTTCAGATATTGAAGAAACTGTGCACATCTCCTCCCAAAAAACTCTTATACTGTATCTTGCTGTTAAATAAATTAAATGAAGTCGCCTCTTTGGAAGTTTTGTTTGGATTTTAATTTATGTGAGTGTTTTGGAGCAAATGCAACATAGATCTTTCAACGAGCTGTAAAGTAGTCAGTACGGTAAATATTTTCTTAGTGCGAATGTCAGCCATTTCTGAGTATGTGGTCGTAACGTTTCAACTGGCTCGTGTTAATGTTTCAGTAAACAAGTGTGTTTTCAGCCGTTTCGTGAGAAATATACTCCTTTTCTGGCTGCTCTCTTTGTATAAGGCCTTTCAAATACCGGTATTTGCTTTTTCTTGTAGGAAATGTATCTCCATTGTATCTTCTATTACTTCACGATTTACTTGTATGATCATTATTCTTATATATTTATTTGATCATTCACATTACGAACACATTTTAGAAGTAATTAACACAGTCTACGAACTGTTGACGATGGCATTCTTTGGATGTATTCATTCAAGTGTGTACCTGACGCCAACTAATTTTCCTAACTTTCACGGTAAGAAGCTTCAGCTGTTATAGTAATGGTAAAATTAATGTTGTAATACGATTACGTTGCACAGCATGTTTGTTGCCCTCTATATAAAAGGTTTTTATGTTGAATTATGTATGACCAAATAGGATTTCAATTTTTAGTTTCCACTCACTATTTGTTTAGGATGTGAAACATTATTTCCCTTATAACTGATGTTATATGTGTTAGTTGTAAGTTATTTATTGGCATGGAAAATACTATTTAGAGGCATCTTAGCGGAATTACTGATCACAAAAAATGTTTATCGAGTTTCGCCTAACAATAATGTTTACACTTTTGCCTTAATGTGCTTTGCCAAACGACTACCCAGGCTATGCGTTTTGTCCTGTGACTAATTAATTTTTGTATGTACATTTCGAGAATTTTTGGGTTGTATTACCATTATTCCATAGATATGCAAGCATAAATGAGTTATATCTCTGTGTCTGAACGTGCAATTAAGACGGGGCAGCATTTCCTTATTTCAAAGCTTTGTTGCCAAAGCCAGTGGGTTCGAAGTACAATGTAGGAATAACATTGTCAGAATGTGAAGGTAGAACGAAATATTGGTACATAAATAGAACATGGTACATAAACAGCCAGTAATGCCAACATTCTCGGGCACGAGGTTTCTGGAAACCTTACACTGAGAGCTTGAAACTGCGAAGAGCATATTTCTACTAGACAGTGGAAAATGGTCAACGCTCGGGGGCCATTAAAATAATTTAACTTCTCCCGTTGATAGACGTTGTTACCAATTGTTAAAAAAAAACATTACAATCCAAGCAATTTCTCTTATTACATTTTTTGTTAGTAACCTTACATGCAGTTTTAGTAGTAGTAGTAGTAGTAATGGTAGTAGTACATATGTGGTAATTTTAATGTTCGTTTGGTATTGTTGCAGGTGAGTATTAGTGCTCTTATACGCGGCGGATGTGGCGACGTCTGTGAAGAGATTTGAAGAGTAAGTACGAAAGCTGCTTTGCACCGTTGTGGCAATTATTATTCCTAATGAGGCGACGATTCGATGGAAGATGTTACTGGTTGTCTACCCGGCCCCTTGTTACCTGCATCGATCACTTAGGGCACAAGTCAGTGAGCACTTACAATACTGTTCTTTAAGTGGCATTGCTGTTTTTAAGTCACCGGGTCTCATTCTCAAATAGTCCGTATTCTCTGATGAGTGGTCAATCGTCAAGTTGGACGCTCTTGGTACGAAAAATATTGAATGTCTACTCTCCGTGGCCACCCAACCACGAAGCAGCTGGTGCAAATGACACGTCACGTGTCCGAACACTTAAGGATGAAGGCATTCCGTGAGCATGAAGAACGTCTATGAAATACCGATCTCTATAATTGACCACTTAGTTAAAGCAATGACATAACTTAAGGAGACCCTTAATCTCCAAGTACCATCTAGATGATTCTGTCCTTCGTGTCCTGCTACAACCGAAACTGAGTGCGACATAATGAAAAAAGTAGCCAATAACAGAGGAGAAAAACGGATGATCCCCTAAAATGGTTTTCCCATTGGTAAAACCCTGCATACCACACATTTTTATAATCTTGCTTACTGCATACTCACTAATAAAGAAAAATGCTAGAGCGGAAAGTGGTGAGTTTTCGACCGAAAAACTCCTACGGTGGAGACGTGATATTGAAAACATTGATGAATCTTGTTCGTATGTGAAGTAAATTACTCCAACAGATTGTGTAGTCAGAATCCATGTTCTGCGCTTCTCAATTGCGAAACATTGGTTTACGGCAAAACGTCTGTCTCTATCCGCCCGCCCGCCTTCGATCTGGCTGAACTCAAGGCTCTGAATTGGAAACGAATCTTTTGATTTGTGGGAGGGGGGTGCTTTACATGAAACCTTATTTTTTAAACTTTTCTTCTATATGCCTAAACATTTTTAATTTTTTTCTGATAGAACAAAGGATGCTTAAAAATTGGCGCAGAACTAATTTTTGTTGAATTCTGCATTTTTGAAAATTCAATGTTTTTCGGCCTTTGCAATATTGAAGATAGCAACAACATTAATATTGGAGATACAAATGTTTTTCATTGACGAAATTTGTTTCCTTGACAAATCTTTCAATAAGGTCTTTTAAAGCGTTTCGAAAATATGAGTTTTTCCGCATAATTTCGCATGAATGTCATTTATAAAAACTATTTCCTAAAAACCTTTTTCTATAATTTTTTTCTTCAATAGAGCGTAGTACGCTTATAAAACTGCTCCAAGTTCCATTTTTGTTGAACTGTCTGATAATTGTAAAAGTTACAAATAATGCGAGAATGTATGTGATGTAGCTCTTCTAGTTTATTGGTTGGAATAATGAAACATGTTCATTATTTACGAGTGGTAAGAATGAAACAGCTACAATTAACACACTCAGTTAAGTACAGTAACGAATCTCTATCCTGAAAAGCAACCGGCTGGAAACAATAGCGATGGCAATTTTTTCTTCAGGAGGTCGTCAAAATTCTCTGCAGGGACGCGTCCATTGACGAGTCAGACGAAGGCTATCTTCGCTTAAGCAGCACAGCAAGAATATATCCTACCAATGTTCTTAGGAAAGGTTTCTAATAAAATGTCAATGATTTTTTGCTTGATTTCCAAATTCAACATTTCGGTGTGGAAATCATAAATGAGGCATGAATGAGATATGGGTTAACTATGCCCCGTCGCGCCCTCTTCCAGTCCCCAGCCCGCCCCGTCTCGGCCAGTCACTCCTCTGTAGCTCCTTCACCTCGCCCACGTTACGCCCCCGAACCGCTCCCGCAGCCTTTAGCGTGGATGGGTCACTGTTGGCAGTGACGTGTGTGAACGCGATACCGTGTCCTTGGTGACGTGTGATACAGGAGGCGTTGCAGAGAGAGAAGTCTGTGTTTGGGAGCAAATGAGGTTTTTTTGTGTGAAACGCGCGCGTAGTTTGAGGCAGATCGCGGTCGCGGGCGCCTCAGCCACCACAACCATAAACGCGCGGCGTTTGCTTGGTCGCTCTCTGCGAGAGAAAGCTATCCAAGTTAATTCCTATAATCATATGCATAATTTTTCATCGTCTCCAATGGGCAAGGAACGACGCGTATTTTGTTAGCTCTGTTTTTCAAAGTACTATTATACTAAATTTCGTATGGTTAGGCCGAAGTCCTTTGAGCAAGCCATTTCAGAGCCAATCCACTACCTATTTCGCTACGAATATGAATTCTGTGTCTCCGAATATGAATTCCTCATTAGGCATATTGCACTAGAAGTGAAGGAAGTGGTTCATACATCCCTAATGTAATCGTGGCCAATCTCTTGCAGGTTTGTTATTGAATGGCCCGCGTCTCCCGTGTCCAAGCAGCGTTCCTCCTCGCCGTCGCCAAACGGACTTTCCTCCGCATTTCGCATTTCGAGGCACCGCCCTCAGCGCGGCATGCGCCCGCCGCCGTCCACCATCACAGTCCATCGCAACCCACCACTGCCCGGCCACTTCCTCTACCCGCCGCCCCTCCCCCCGTGCACATTGCCTGCCGGCACCTGTCGCCCGTCGCCCTCCGGCGCCCAGCGGCCCGCCGTCACGTGATGTCCGGCGGCGGCGCCGCCGCCACGCACGACAGCCGGCGGCGGCGCAGCGACCGACTTTGTTTAATTAGGCGGCTATCGCGCGCGCAATCTGGACGCGTTTTCGCCGCGGACTAATTGCACGGCCGCGTCTATTACGGTGCGGACGCTGCTGCATCGCACGTGAGGCCATTAGTTCGCGGAATAAGACGCGGCCTTTCGGACATAACGAGTGGCATCATTGAAAATTATGCAGGCGTTGCATTTATAAAAAAAAATGCTATGCATATATTATTTCCGTATATTGTCTGAAAACTGCATTATCACTGAGATCGCATCTCATGAAATTGCGAAAATTCATTTTCTTTTCCACAGAATTTCGCTTCGTAATTCGTAATTATTCGGTCTCGCCACGTTCTACAATTTCTCACGCGACGCTGCGCGATTATATAGTTCTTATATAGTGCACCCTCCACATCGCCCCGCCTTGACATCTTACAGTCTCCTGCCTCCCCCGCCTCCCCCTCCGAGCCCTTCCCCGCACTTCCTCACATGCCCACCCGCCGCCTTCCCTAGCCTTACCACGCCTTACCTCGCTCTACTCCGTCCTGCCCTTCCCCGCTTTGTCCTGGTCGCCGTCGCTTCTTACGTAATTGAGACAGAATATTGTGTGTGTATTGGAGCGAAACACTCCGGCTTTAATTACGTCCCAGGCCGACGACGTCGCCGTCGCCGTCGACCTGCTTCTACCCCCCTATCAACCCCCCTCCCCCACGCCGACACGTCTTGTGCTTTTCGCTCTTAGTGGCCCGGAGGTTGTTCCGCAGCTTTTGCAGGCTGGTGCCGCTCGCATCCCCCTTGCGGAACTGTCTAGGCGAACTTCTGGAACGGTCCTCTTCGTCCACCCCTCAAATGACAGTTGGCGCATTGCTGGGGACGCAATGCAAATATTTATTTGGAAAGGAAAACTGCATTGAAACCATTTCCTCCTCGTTTACTATTAATTATTAAACGAATTTGTAACTTCTGGTATTGTACTATTTACTGTTTTGTTATTGCAAAGAATATTCGTTTCATCAGTATCGAGAACTGGTCTTCCGTTTCGAATCGACGCGGGCATATAGTTTATTTCAAAAGACAGGCAAATAGGCTTGAAATCGAACCTTGTGGAACCCGATGTGCAATTGGTAATAAATGGGAAAAGTAAGTAAATAACGTCCCATCATTTCAGTGCGGTATTTCTACTCTCCACGATTGTTGGGATATCCAATGTGGAGCAATACCACGAATTCCATACGAAAATAATTTTGAATGTTAAGATGAGTGACGTCAAATCCTTTGGAAAGGTCTAAAAAATATTCAAATAGGTACTTCATTGTGATTCATTAATGAAAATAACTTTAAGGAAAGAAAATGTGGCTTTTTTCAATAGATTTTGATTTTCTAAATCCATGCTCGCAATCCGAAATCGCATCGTATTTATTGAGAAAAATCTATTCGTACGTGATAAGTCTGTTATATATTTTAAAAAGATCAGACAAAAAGGAAATCGGTCATTAATTTTGAATTCCAGTTTTGTTGCCCTTTTTAATGTGCTGCTTCATTTCAGTTGTTTTCAAAAATCAGGGAATGTTCCAGTCCATAAGGATGCATGAAATACGCAAGTTAACGGGTGTAATATGGCAGGTACACATGTCTTGAACAAGCAGTCCCGAAATTAGTTTAACGATTATTTTAGGAATTTCATGGGAACAAGTTTCGGGAAAAAAACATCGGGTCGGAAAATTTTCGGGAAACGTCGTATCTCGCATTTTGTGACGCTAGATCCATTGCCATATCAATTCGTGAAAAAATTTGGTTGAAGAGACCAAGCATTGGGGCCGGATCGTTCACTTCTGTATCATTTTTTTAAACTAGGGGTTTCCAACGGGGTCGATACAGACCCCCATTGATGTCGATGAATTTTGATGGGAGTCAATGATGGTTAAGCCGTCGATTGGTGGGGGTCCATTGCTAAATATGAATTGCAGAATTTATTAAGATTTTGCATGGAAACGGGATAATCAGTAACTTGCCCTACGTTATTGCTCCTAGTATTAATCGGAGAAACCACAGAAAACTACGGATGAGAGCAGCCGGCAGTATTCTCCTCCAAACAGTTGCATTCGACCAAACTACTAGCTCCTGACGAAAATACGCCAATGTCGGGTCTGGACCCATAGGAACTCCTCGTTGCAAGCACTGTCTGTTCCGCAGCCTCTAGCTGTCTGAGCAACGCCCTCTGCGAACGCCAGTGCTGCCAGCGCTCCACGGCAGCTGCTCCAGCGTTGCTTCAGAATATATCGCCGTGGAACGGAATTTATGAAACAAAACGGAATGTTTACTTGTGAACCTTTTACAGAAAGTGAATCTTTGTCGCACGAATAAAGTGATGACGCACGAGGTGACGATAGGAACCGACACTGGCTTTTTGAAACGAGTATGTCAAAGATTTTCGTTCAAGTTGTGTACATTATTTTTTAGTACGAATTCATGTGAACTTATATTTTTATCCATGTTTTTATTCTATTCTGGTAATTCGGGTTTTTAGTATATTTTAATTATTTTAATTGGTGGCCATGAAGAATGAAGGCAGCATATTTTCAAATATTTTCATGCTGCACAACAAGGCACGCCCTCTAGGTGGAGATCCGTAACCTTGCGGACTTTGTAACCTTGGACACTTGCTTGAATACACAAGGTGACTTTGTGTAGCGGACGTGTTATCCAACCAACAAGATTGATACAGTTGTTCAAAATCACAGTCCATAATACCTGTTTTATGTCGAAAAATTTCCCCATCGCGCTGCGGCATTACAATACTTAATCTTTACTACGTAGATACATAGGAGGCAAGAAGGTAAAAGGTGATTTCATTTGCTTAAACCTTATAGAGTTCGGTAAACGAGGAAGGTGGATCGTACATCGTGCCCACTGCGGAACTTGCGGCCTGAGCGTTGACAACCAGCAACCGTGCTCTCTCGTTGATTGTTTAGTTTTTTTATGGCGCGTCAACTACCAAGGTAATTTGTCCCGTTGGTGTAGTGCATGTTTATCGAAGGCTGTGGGGGCATCTTCCCCCGCAGGATGGGGAGATCCGGCGCCGGCCTACACGTCGGCTAGCGGAGTTTTCCCCAACCTTCCTCCAGCGGGGCATCGCCGCAACCGGGGCAAGGCCTAAGATCCCGACATGTGTGATAGTGTAGAGTAATTGTGTGTTAGAACAGGTGAGGATAGGACAAGGAAGGGGAAGGAAAGATCGCGCGCGGTTCGTGGCCCGTTTGTTAGGGTACTGAACGAGCCTGGTGTAGATCGGAGAATGCTCGGAAATCGGCCGATCAGAGCAGCCGGACGCCAGAATTCTTGTGCAGACAGCGGCTGAACTCGGCCTAGCCATCTAGCGAATGTCGAAAATCCTGCCCACCGTCGGGACTGAAAGCCCAGAGCCTCCCGGTCAGAGCACTGCAGCGACGTCAGTTCACGCCCTGAGCCACCCAAGCCGGGGTGCTCTCTCGTCGCATGGCGTTGCATCGCACGGCGCCCCCGTCCTGCCTCGCGCCCCGGCCTCGTTCTTCGTCGCTCGCGTGGCGCGTTATGGCGCAGCCACTTTATTAAGGGGGGAATGGCTCGGCGAGATGAGAACCCGGGGAGGCCATGGGGAGGAGGGGGAGGAAAGCGAAAGGAAGGGTTGCGCAGCCAGGGGGTCGCTGCCGAGTGGGACGCCACGTGAAAAGCTAATTATTATTTAAACGACTCGCCTCGCGCGGCCACATCGCGCGCCCTCACCCCGCCTCCGTCCTACTCGGCGCGACCCACTAGCTAGCTGCCCCTCCATACCCACGTCTCGCTGCAGCTCCCCGCCCACATCGCTCGGCCCTGCCACCCTCGCTAATCCCCAGCCGTCCCCTTCGCTTCTCGCTCGCTCCCACCTTCGGTCTGGTCCGCCCCGTCTCCCTCGCTCAACCTCCGCCCCCTTTCGATCAGCCCCTCCTCCCCGTGTGTTAATTGTTCGCGAGCGATCTAATCCTCGCGTCGGCTCACGTCGGGCATCCGTCTCCACCTTTCTGCATCGGGCTCGTCCTGCCTGGTCCCGCCCCGCTCCGCTCCGACCCTCTCGCTCCGTTCCGTCCCGAAGCGAGGCTTCGGCGCTGGCTCCGCCGCCGGAAGACCGCCTTTCGATGAAATGTGAAAGAGAAATCCAATCACGAGCGCGTCCCCTCACCCTCACCACGTGGCAACCCGCGGTCACTACACCTCCCCTTGCGAGCAAACACGGAACATTAATGAAGTTCGTATTCTTTTTGATTTACGCCCCGCGAGCCGCCCCGATTACCGATCTCCGACGCGTAATTCTCGCCTGCGGCTCGGACTCAGTTGCTTGTGGCCTCGGCCACGCGAAAGGAACGGCGTGGAAAGGGGCTCCCCGCTGGCGCCCGAGCTAAATTCGATCCCGGTCGCGTCCAGTTAGCGCGATGGAAATTCGATTCCACGTGAGTGGCGGGTGCCGTAGGTTGAGCCCCGTTTCGGTTGCTAATGGAGAGCAAATGAAACGTCTGTGAGAAGTGCAATGCAAACCTTTTCTACATACACCGACGTACAGGATTACAAGTCGCTCTGGACGCCGTTTAGCAAATCGCGGCCCTGAAGTCGATGTAAGATAAGATTTAATCTATTATTTCTGTAAATATGCTTTTTGAAACCTGGTGGTAGAACAATATAATTTATATACCATTGATATATATATATATATATATATATATATATATATATATATATATATATGTGTGCATTAACACAACATAACTTATAATTTGTTTTGAAATTGTTATTATTAATGTATATTCATAATTAAATTGAGAATATGTATTAAAACATATATAAAATACCTACGTAAAGCTGCTTAGCTATATTTGGCGACCTTTTTAGTTATATAACTCACAGTTTTATCTAGTTGTCGGAATTATGTATATTAATATTTCACACACTTCGTATTGAACTTCTATTTAATTCAAAAAAGATATTGTAAATAGAATGTTTTTCTCAGGGATTCTTTTGGTTCTGTTACTATTTGTTGTAGCAGGGTGGCACCTTTTTCGATTTTCTTGTCTTCTCTCCACTCACTTCAACTTGTTTTGAAGATGGCGTATTTAAGAGCTTCAATAAGAAGTGATGCTTGATTCGCATGGTTACTTTAAAAACTCTGAAAGACGCCCTGAGTGCCGTCAAAAATATGCTTTCACTTTCTTATGTGT